>JARQOD010000002.1:182045547-182134866 GCA_033576555.1 Oophaga sylvatica | reverse complement strand
GGGAATTTTTTTTTTTTTGAAAAAAAGAGAGACGACCCGAAACCCCCAGAGGGCTGACCGAATCATCCCCTGGACCGAAAAGACTGCCGACAACTACCGGCACTAGTCCTGCCAGACGCAGAAGTCACAGCTCTGCGCTGCGGTAAAGCTGATTCTTTTACCTTTACCTTGGCAATCAGCTCCGTAAGGTCAGGTCCAAATAGCTGACCTGTTTGGAAACTGCGTCCCCAGTCCACTGTCTAAGCCACAGTGCTCTTCCGACTGTGACTGCCGAAGATTGCGCCCTGGGTAGCAGTGACGCAGTATCCTCCAACAACTGGAAAAGCCCATCTACCTCGATAGAGGAGATCCACCTTGCCACGCCGTCCGTAGACGGTCCAACCGGCTCAGGGAAACTTTACAAGCACACATGGATCCTTAATCTGAATCCATGATCCGCGGTCTCGCAGATGGATTTTTCTGCCATCTATGTTTTTCTGTCCAGCGGGTCCTGCAGACTCGCCTTCCCCTTAACAGGAGGATTTTGCTAAGCTGGGATAAAAGGACATCCACTCCAGAGAAGGATCCAATTATCATCAACTCCGTAGAACACGGATACGGTGTCTCAATTTTCTGGACACAGGCGCTCCTTCTCCACTGCCCCATTAAGCTCATCCAGTGATGGTAAAGCTTGATCGTGACTGAAAACATCCGGGCCGACTTACCAGGACGTCCAGATACCTCCTCCGGTAACTGTAACGCCTCCAATAAAAACCTCTTTACGGCCCAAAAGAGAGGCAGAGTGTCCCTGCCGATCCCCCTTGTCCGAATCGGACATTTTCGTTACGCGGGAAGGAAGGCACCGGCTTGTGTCGCTTCCTGACATGAGAGGATCTAGCTGACACTCAATAACAGAAAATCAGACAGGCCATCAATAGAAACTAGCGAGGGCCTCCATTCTGACACCACTGGAACCTCCGACCGCCTTGCGCTTAACACAGTCGAGGTCTGCGCGTCAGATAGGTGAGACTGATCCTGTAGCGGATCTGGGAGACGGTTGCACAGTATATGGCAGGTTAAACCTGTCAGTAACTAGAAAGTGTGTTTCTTAAAGAAAAAACGAACGCTGAAGGGTTAAAGCTCTTAAAGAGAGAGCCACCCCAGCTGTCCCCCATTAAGAGTTAACCGCCTAAGAAGGGGTTAAAGTCACAGACTCCCCACAACCTTAATAATGAAAAGGGTGTGCGAGCCCCAAGTGCCTCTTATAAGGCAGCGGCTACAGGACAGCTATGCCACACTTAACAAGAAAAAACGTTCACAAGATTGGCAGCTACTAGCGACATTAAACATGGTTACACCAACGATCGCATAGTATGCGTCGTTATCGGTCGTTAGCAGGAACGTATAGTGGCAGTATTACTGTCGCAGACTCCCCACAACCTCTTTATTGAAAAAGTGTGCGAGCCCCCTTATGAGATAACAGCTGCAGGCAGCGCAGTCTGCCACCCATTTGTGCCTCAGAAAGGCGCCCGCGCTGTGGGGGTGAAGGGGTTAAGCTTCTGCCCTATGGTAGAAGCGACTCACCCAGCTGGTTTCCATGCTCTGTGCAGCGTCTGCCGGGAGGGGAGGAGAGCGATTCCGAGGGAGCTTCCAGCCTGTCAGTAATGGCTGCCGCGCTGTGCCTCCGTGTGCTTCATGAGAGAAGCCGGAAAAGGAGACTGCCGTAAAGCGCGTGCTCAGAGCGGCGCGAAATAAAAAAAAATAAAAAAAGCGCGCACTCCTCTCTCTCTCCTCACTATGTCCTGCAGGCATCCACCTGCGGACAAAAAACACACAGTCACCGGCATGAATACTGTAACAGCGGCTGCCGCAGCAGTCGCTGAATCACTCACACACATTATAAAAATGTGGAGTACTCACCAGCCCAAAGCGCCACAGGGACCCACAGGGGTTTCTGGCGCTATGCCCATCGCTTCCCCCCAGGGCGGGGAACGCAGTGACCCCTGCAGCGCGGTTTGCGCCCCCGCCAGGGAAGCCATCCTCATCCCCCCGGGCTGGCAGGGTTCTGCAGGGACCACCATATAGGGTAATACAGATCCGCCTAGGGAGAGGTTGGGGTCCAGCAGCGCTGAGACCTCTAGACCACTTTAGGTGATCCAAGTCTCTTGTCCGATAATAAAAAATAATAAAATCTTCTGAAGAGCTGCTTCCAGCAGCGACTATCCTCTGAGACCTCAAATTGTAAACTGGAGAGCTGAGTAGGAGGAGCCCGAGCTGGAGGGGCCGGTCAACACTCTTTTTAATCTGAGGTGTCTATCTCATCTGGGCTCCGCCTACCCACTAGTAATGAACTGTGTCTCCCTTCCTTCATCTGAAGCTGAAATGGCTGGAATCAAGAGCAGACACCATGTCCAGTTTGCAGAGCTCCTGATACGCCTAAACAGTGGAAACTCCCCACAAGTGATCCCATTTTGGAAACTACACACCTCAAGGATTTTATCCAGGGGTATCATTAACATTTTAAACCTATAGGTACTACACAGATTTTTGATAACATTAGGTCATCCTATTAAAAATTTTCATATTTTTCATGAAAATGTTGTTTTAACCCCAAATTTGTAATTTTCACAATGGATACTAGAAGAAAACGGACCCCATAATTTGTTACATAATTTCTACCCAAGGCGATGACACTTCTGTTTGTGCACATATCAGGGCTAGGTCATGAAAGAGGGCTATCCTCTCTCCTTCTGTACTTGTGTGTGCCTTGTTTTGCTCATTTATTGTACTTGTCTATATTTGCCCCTTTTCACATGTAAAGCGCAATGGAATAAATGGCGCTATAAAAATGAATAATAATAATAATAGATTTTGAATGCCATGTTGCATTTGGAGAGCCCCTGACATGAGAAAACAGAAGAAACTCCAAAAATCATTTTGTAAACTAGACCCAAGGAATTCACCTAGGAGTGTACTGAGCATTTTTAACCTACAGGTGAGACACAAAACTTTATAACTAGTGTTGAGCGATAAGAGAACCGCAAGTATCGGCCGATATTAGCTGTATCGGACTTTCGATATTGACTTTCGATATTTCCCATATATCGTATACCGGAATCGGAATTGTCACTGTCTCTGTGAGTGTCCGTCGGTCGGTTCTGTCAGGAGTCAGCGGCACTTACCTGGCAGAAGATCTCCGGTGGTCACGGCCTGGACTGGTTGATGGCCGCCATCATCTTTCCCCGGCGGTCACATGCAGTTTCTCGCGATAACTGCAGTGACTGCTGGGTAATCCCGGCCGTAAAGCAGTCAGTCCGATGACGTCACCGCCGGGGAAGCAGGTAATCAGCTGTGCTGCGCCGGGATGACAGCCTCTGCCTGTCATTCCGATGTAGCAGAGCTGGATCGTCGTGGGACAGTCGTTACTATGGACAGGTGGTATACTGTTGGTTTGTTTTTTTCCTTTTTTTACAGGAGATCGATGGCGTCGCAGGAATGAGAGTATAATAAAAGAAATGAAAACTGTGTTGTCTCTTTTATTTCATTAAAATACTTTTTTCTTGCTGTATCTTTTTTTTTATACATTTAAAAACTTTGGGATTAATAATGGATCGGTGTCTTATTGACACCTCTCCATTATTAACCGGGCTTATTGTCACCGTGCAATCAACGGTGACATTAACCCCTTATTACCCCACTTGCCACCGCTACAGGGCAGTGGGAAGAGCCGGGTAAAGTGCCACAATTGGCACATCTTTTGATGCGCCAAATGTGGGGCTGCTGCAGCCTGGTATTATCAGGCTGTTGAGGGCCAAAATCCATGGGCCTTGACAGTCTTTTAATACCAGGCCGCAGCAGTCTGCATTTTACTTGGCTGCTTAACAAAAATAGGGGGACCCCTACGCCGTTTTTTTTTTCAAGGGGATCCCCTTGTAAGGTTCTGTGTATCTGTTTCTGAAACTCCGTTTGTTCGTCTGCCATTTTGCTTTCTGTTTTGCTGCAGCTATCTTGCCCTCAGTCAAAATGGAGTTTTCCAGCTTGCATGTTCCCGCCCTGATTCTCTCCGTTTGCTTCTTAAACAGCCACAGCTGAGTAATCAGTGCTTCAGAATCTAGCCTGCAGTGAACCTGTGTTCTGACTCCTGAAGCCTTGGACCTTGTACTCCAGCCATTCCTACTGAGGAACTCTGAAGCACTTGTGGACTCTGAACTCTGCTCTTGAGAGCCTCACGTTTGCATGGACTTGCGGTAACAGAGAAGATCTGAATCTGTTGTGGAGAGTTATTGCTGAGCTTAGATTACTCTGGCCTGCTGTGTCTCCTGCTTCTGTGTTTGCAACCTGTGTGTTTATTTTTGCCAATTTGTATGAAGCAATACAAGACTTTCTTTATCAACCTGTGTCTCAAGTATTTTCATCGCACCCAAGCACAAGACGCTATATGAACTGTACCACATACATTACACCCCTATTTTTGTTAACCAGCCAAGCTAAGCAGACTGCTGTGGCCTGGTATTATCAGGCTGGCAAGGTCCATGGATATTGGATCCTTACCAGCCTGAAAAACCAGGCCTCAGCAGTCTGCTTCATCTGGCTGGTTAACAAAAATAGGGGGGATCCCCACGCCAATTTTTTTCGAGGGGATCCCCTATTTTTGTTAACCAGCCAAGATATGCAGACTGCTGTGGCCTGGTATTATCAGGCTGGCAAGGTCCATGGATCTTGGCTCCTTAACAGCCTGAAAAACCAGGCCTCAGCAGTCTGCTTCATCTCGCTGGTTAACAAAAATAGGGGGGACCCCACGCCAATTTTTTTCGAGGGGATCCCCTATTTTTGTTAACCAGCCAAGATATGCAGACTGCTGTGGCCTGGTATTATCAGGCTGGCAAGGTCCATGAATCTTGGCTCCTTAACAGCCTGAAAAACCAGGCCTCAGCAGTCTGCTTCATCTGGCTGGTTAACAAAAATAGGGGGGACCCCACGCCAATTTTTTTTCGACGGGATCCCCTATTTTTGTTAACCAGCAAAGATAAGCAGACTGCTGTGGCCTGGTATTATCAGGCTGGCAAGCAGGGTCGGACTGAGCCACCGGGACACCGGAGAAACCTCCGTTGGGCCCCAGTTCCTGCGTGGTGGGCCCTGATTTGAAAGGATAGGTCGCAGGGCAGAGGGGGCGGTGGCCCCGGGCCCCGCGCTCTGAGGGGGCCCACCCGGAGCTACGCTACAGTAACTGTATCGGCAATACAGTTACATTCTGCGGCAGAGCAGGGAGAATTGCTCTCCCTGCTCTGCCGCCCGGAAGCTATGGGGCCTGAACAGGCGGTGGGGGGGCCCGGTGCCAGCAGTGGGCCCCCCAACCGTCATGGGAGGGTCAGCTGTATCGGCATGGGTACGGTTGGGGCGAGGATATGGGTGTGATTAGCTGTGAAATGGGTGTGGTCGGGGCGTGGCTTAAAATTTGCAGCGGCGCGCTATGCCTTTAACCCTCTTTCCTGTCTTCAAAATTTGGGAGGTATGCTGTATGACCTCCCTACAACTTCTGGGCATGCTCCTGATGAGCGCGACGGATGGTCTCCTGAGGGATCGCCTCCCACACCTGGACTAAAGCATCCACCAACTCCTGGACAGTCTGTGGTGCAACGTGGCATGGCCTAAAATTTGCTGCAGCAGGCACAGCGTGCCACAGCCTTTGTCTCTCTTTCCCTTCTTCAAAGGTTGGGAAGTATGATGGTGGGCCCCAAGAATAATTTTTCTCTGGTGGGCCCAAGGTACTCCAGTCCGACGCTGCTGGCAAGGTCCATGGATATTGGCTCCTTAACAGCCTTAAATACCATGCATCAGCAGCAGGGGCGTACATAGAAATCATGGGGCCCCATAGCAAAAGTCTGAATGGGCCCCCCCCCCAAAAAAAAAAAAAAAAACCCAGAGCCATTGTAAATGTAAAGTGCCAGCACAATGAGGGGACACATTAAACAAAAAAATGTATTATGCCCCCATAGATTGTGCCCCCATAGTTGCTCCATAGATCATGCCCCCATAGATTGTGCCTCCATAGATGCTCCATAGTATAGGCCCTTATGCTGCCGCAGCTGCTGCAACCAAAAAAAAAAAAAAGACATACTCAGCTCTCGTCGCTGGGGGCCAGGTGCCCGTGTCCTGAGCAGGGGGTGACACCAGGTGCCGATGTCACCGCTCGCTCAGGGCCCCGGCACCTGAGATATTTACCTGTCCTCTCTCCACTGCTGAGCGCCGCTGTCTTCGGGGTCCTCCAGCAGTGAATGATCAGGCAGAGGGCGCGGCGCGCACTAACGACGTCATCGCGCCCTCTGACCTGAACATTGCAGCAAGAGGACGCGAGCAACGGTGGAACGGGACAGGTAAATATCCCTTATACTCACCCTTCCACCGGCGCGGTCTCTGCAGCCCTTGCTCTTTCTCCCGCGGTCTCCGCCGCCAGTGTTCAGCGGTCACGCAGGACCGCTCATTAAAGTCATGAATATGTGCATATTCATGACTGTAATGAGCGGTACCACCTGACCGCTGAACACAGGCGTCGGAGACCGTGGGAGAAGAGCAGGGGCTGCAGAGACCGCACCAGGAGGGGTGAGTATATAGAAGAGCTGCGCTCCCCCTCCCCCGCCGACCCCCTGGTAGTACTGTGTCAGCACAGCTACCCGACCGTCGCGGGCCCCCTCACCTGTCCGGGCCCCATAGCAGCTGCATGGTCTGCTTCATTTACGGTACGCCACTGCTCAGCAGTCTGCTTCATCAGGCTGGTTAATAAAAATAGGGGGGACCCCACGCCATTTTTTTTTCGAAGGGAACCCCTATTTTTGTTAATCAGTTCCCTCTGACGTCACTGATTGTGTCCCTGGCTGACCTGAAGTGAAAGTGGAAAGCAATCAATTAAGCTTTCCACTTCCTCTCCTGTCAACCAGGAGAGGAGCTCATTCATTTGGGGGTTTACTGTGAGGCTGCAGCATTAGCTGCGGTCACTGCAGTAAACATTAACCCTTTCTGAAGGATTACACCGTGGGACCTGACTGTGCATGGGATAGGTAAGAATAATTTTGCTTTTTTATTTTATTTTTATTACAGGAAATGGTTTTTGCAGTAAAATAAAAGATGGTCAAAAACATGTGTCTTTATTTCATTAAAATGATTTTTAATTAAAGTGTGTGTGTTTTATTTTTATTTCATGCAATAGGATTAATAATTGATAGTTGTCTAATTGACAGCTCTCAATTATTAACCTGGCTTAAGGTCACCTTTCAATAGCAAGGTGGCTTTCACCCCATATTAACCCATTTGCCACCGCTACAGGGCAATGGGAATAGACGGGCAAAGTGCCAGAAAGGGCGAATCTAATTATAGATTTGTCTTTTCTGGGGTGTCTGGGGCAGATGTTAGTAGCCAGGGGGGGGGGGGGGCAAAAATAATGGTCCCTTTCTGGGCTATTATTATCTGCCCCCACTCGCTGGCTTTGTCTGTCTGGTTGCAAAAATAGGGCGGGAGCCCACCCGGCGGGAGCCCACCCATTTTTTTTCAACAATTTTACACCTCATATATATATATATATACACATGTCATTGAATTTGTGACACATATATATATATATATATATATATATATATTTATAGTTCATACACTTCTACATAGTATAATAGCCGCTAATTCAATTGCCGGCTTTTGTGAAAATGCAGAACCCGACATGAAATGACACTTGGTTTACATAGAGTTAACCATGTCATTTCAAGTTGTTTGATCTATTGTTTTCACTAACAATTACATCAGTCTATGTGTGCAAAATTTCACACCTGTAGGGGTTAATTAATGGTGTAAATTCGTAGCAAAAAAGTCCGTTTTTTTACAACGAATTTACACCTTTAATTAACCCCTACAGGTGTGAAATTTTGCACACATAGACTGATGTAATTGTTAGTGCAAATCAGATATCAAACTACATGAAAAGACATGGTTAACTCTATGTAAACCAAGTGTCATTTCATGTCGGGTGCTTCTGTCTTTTCACAAAAGCCGGCTTTACCTGGCAATTGAATCAGAGGCTATTTTACTATGTAGAAGTGTATAAACTATAAATATATGTATATATATATGTCACAATGACATGTATATACATATATGTATATATATATATATATATATATATATATATATATATATATATGTATTCTATGTGTGTTTATTTAGTGTTTACAAGGAAAGAAAGAGGTTTTTTTAGTTACGATATTTCTGTCCCATAGACTTACATGGGACTTCCGGTATCGGGTATCGCCGATATTTTAGTGATATCGGCGATACCATTCCGATCCGATATTTTTTGGGTATCGGAAAGTATCGCTCAACTCTATTTATAACATTTAGATGTGAGAACAAACATTTTTTTTTCCATAAAAACTTATTTAGCACCAAATTTATACATTTACGCAAGGAGAAATTGGACCTTACAATTTGTTATGCAATTTTTCCCTGAATGTGGGACTACCCATTATGTGGTTGTACACTACTGTGAGCACACGGCAGGGTTCGGATGATAAGGCGTGCTACTTGGCTTTTAGAACGCAGATTTAGGGCACTATTAGCTGAGCCCCTGAGGTGCCAGAACAGCAGAAACCCTCCCAGGTGACCCCATATTGGAAACTTCACTGCCTAAGAAATACATCTAGGGGTGTAGTGAGTATTTTCAACCCATAGGTGCCTCACAGAATTTAATAACATTAAGACGTGGAAATATAATACTTTAGGGGTAATTATTTTTTTTGCATTTGCTGCAAAATGTGTCAGTTACACAAGGTTTAATAGCTGAAACTGGACCCCACAATTTGGTACACAAATTTTCTCAAACGCGGTGGTGCCCCCTATTTCGCCAAAATTACTGTCAGGCTTAATGACAGGGCTGAGAAGTAAAGAGCGCTATTTGGCTTTTGGAGAACAGATTTTCCTAGGATAGTTTGCGGGCGATATTTGTGGAGCCCCAACGGTGCCAAAACAGCAAAAAACTCCAAAAAGTTACCCCATTGTAGAAATTGCACCTCTCAATGAATTCATCTACAGTGACTATTTTGTTCCATCAATTCTGTGCTTTATTATGGAGAACTGCAAATATGCCTGTTTAGGACCAATACATTGTGCCCAGCTTGTGCTTCTGGCGATATGCACCCAGTAAATTGTTAAGTGCTATCTCCCCACTACAATAATGCCAAAAATGTGGCCACTTACTGTTGTTTAAGGCACAGTTGGGCTCAGAAGCAGGGGGGGCATTTGGATTACATTCTTCTGTTCTACGCTGAGCACTTATGTCAGGGTTTCTGTGTAAATCCCACAAAAATGTGATTCAGACGAAACCCCGAACGGAACAACCCACTATAATGAGGCACATGGAGACACTTTGAAGTGTGTTTGGCATCTGCTCCGGTGGTATCCCTCTTTTTAGGTGTGCCCAGAACTGTGGTCGCCCACACGTGTGCTAAAAAGACACGAAAAATGATTGGACACTGTTAGACACAGACTAGTCAAAAGTGGCTCAGCGGAGAGCACAGGATAAATTTGAGTCGAGCCTTATCCCGATTTTTAGAAGGTAGAATTAACATACAGACAGCAGTACAAATATGGTTCTTATTTTATTTTTTGCATGGTTCACTGTGCTGTATAAGTGATAAGGTGGATTTCTTCTTCAGGTCGGTGGGAATACAGTGATACCAGATTTATATAGCTTTTTTTTATGTTTTGCAATCAAACAGTAAAATTACCTTTATAAAAAGTATTTTTTTCGTCACCATATTCCGAGCTGTAACTTTTTTATTTTTTGGCCAACAGAGCTGTACGAGGGCTTATTTTCTGCAGATTTTTTTGGTACAATTTTGGGGTACATAATATTTTTGGATCACTTTTTATTCAAAGTTTTCAGACACAGAATGAACAAAAACCAGCAATTCAGTTATTGTTTTTATTTTTTAAGCCGTTCACCGTGTGGTAAAAGTGATAAGAGCGATTTGTTTGTCGGGTCGGTACGATTAGAGCGATATCAGATTTATATATTTTTTTATGCTTTGAAATTTTACACACTAAAAACAATATTTTACAAAAATGAATTTGTTTTTGCATAGTCATATTCTGAGAGCTGTAACTTTTTTATCTTTTTGCTGAATGAGTCATATTAGGGCTTGTTTTTTGCGGGACGGTTTCGAATTTTCATTTATACTATTTTTTTTCATTTGACTTTTTGAACGATTTTTATTGACTTTTATGGGAGTCAGTATGATGAAAAAGCGACATTTTTGGAGGTTTTTTTTTTTTTTTTAAGGCAGTTGCCATACAGAATAAATAACGTGCCAGTTTTATAGAGTGGGTCCTTCTGGACACGACAATACCAATTTTGTGTACTTTTTCTTTATTTTTGTTTCAACACAATGGCTGCGTTTTGAGCGCCTAAACTGCTTTTTGTGATTTGTGTGTGCTGTTTTGGTCGCTTTAATTTTTTTTTAATACTTTTTATACCTTTTTAAGTTTTATTTTACTTTTTCACTTAGCCCCACTGTGGGACATGTATATTGTTTACTTTGATTACTCATATACTGGTCTCATATACTGCAGTATTCATGTACAGCAGTGCATGAGTCACTGATGCAGCATGCAATACCCAGCTTATTGCTGGATTTCACAGGCCAACATACCTTGGGGTCATCACATGACCTCAGGGCACCACGGGAACCATCGACACCTGCAATTATCATCGGTCAGATGGTTTCAAAGGGGTTCTTTTAACCCCCTTTTTACTGCTGACATGATTGACAGTGGTATTTAAGGGGTTAATAGGAAGCGATCGGTGAAATCATGTTATGGTAGCCTAAAAAATAAGTTAACTTATTGAATAATTAATAAGGCACAAACTAAAAAAACAAAAAAAAAAGAAAACAGTACTAGAACTATTTTTACTCTAGAAAAAAAAAATCAATCAATGATTAATTGGAACGCACATACAGTAGTGTTCAAAATAATAGCAGTGTGTTCAAAAACAGGAGTTAATCATAAACTCTTTATTTCCCGCATCGAATTCAAAACATGACGAGAAATATACATAATTTTTAACCACTTTACAGAAAATAACAAAAAACTAGCATTGGGCTGTTCTAAAAAAAACAAAAAAAAAAACAGCAGTGTTTGTATTTGTCTTTACAAACTCACAATATGTATTTTTTGGTGGATTTAGCATTCCTGTGAATCACTAACCTAATATTTAGTTGTATACCCACAGTTTTTAGAACTGCTTCACCTCTGTGTTGCATAGAGTCAACCAACTTCTGGCACCTGTCATCTGTTATTCCAGCCTAGGATGCTGGGACTACATCCCACAATTTTTTGGCATTTGTTGGCTTTGCCTCAGAAATGGCATTTTTGATGTGACCCCACAAGTATTCTATCTGATTTAAGGTTCAGGGATTGGGCTGGCCACTCCATAACCTCAGTTTTGTTGGACAGGAACCAAGATTTTGCTTGTTTACTGATGTGTTTATGGCTGTTGTTTTGTTGAAACACCCATTGCAAGGGCATATCCTCTTCTGCGTAAGGCAACATGACCTCTTCAAGTATTTTAATATATGCAAACTGGTCCATGATCCCTGGTATGAGGTAAATAGGTCCAGCACCAGAGTAAGAGAAACATGCCCATATCATGATGCTTGCACCACCATGCTTCACTGTCTTCAGTGGCTTGAATGCAGAGTTTGGAGTTCGTCTGACGAACTGTCTGCAGCCCTTGGACCCAAAAAGAACAATTTTACTTTCATCAGTCAACAAAATGTTTCTCCGATTCTCTTTAGGCCAGTTGATGTCTTGTATGGCTAATTGTATCAGCTTAAGGTTTTTTTTTTTGTTTTTTTTCTTTTTTTAACAGTGGAACTTTGAGGGGACTTCTTGCTAAAAGATGAGCTTCATACAGGCGTCTTCTAGTGGTCACAGTACTCACAGGTAACTTGAGACTGTCTTTGATCACTGGCTGAGCCTTTGCCATTCTGCCTATTCCTCCATCCATTTGAATGGTAGTCTTCTGTTTTCTTCCACGTCTCTCTGGTTTGGCTTTCCATTTTAAAGCATTGAAGATCATTTTAGCTGAACAGCCTATCATTGTCTGCACCTCTTTAGAAAGTTGATTGGAGAGGGTAAAACTTATTATTAGTTTATTATTTATATAACTTATAATCTAAGTACGCTGTTTTTCTGAGTAATGTCTCAAACGACCCATATTTCTCAGGCTTTCAAGGAGAAACCCATGTACATGTCCTGACTTCACCCTTATTTAAGGGCCACCTGATTCACACCTGTTTTATCACAGAATGACTGACCTCACTAATTGGACCCCACACTTCTATTATTGTGAACACCCCCTTTTCAATTAATTATTCTAATACACAGACTCAAAAACCTGCAGATCATGAATGCTGAGTCTGTTGGTTTTCTTAGAATCTACAGCACCAGCTGGTAAATTGTTTTACATGTGGTAATATAATTTATGCCAAAAACTGTGATTAATCTGGCTAGTCATATTGGACTGCAATTATTTTGAACACGTCTGTAGGTAAAGAAATGATAGAAATGTGCCTAGAGAACGATCATAAAACACGGATTTTGGTAAGAACTTACCTGTAAAATCCTTTTCAGCGAAGGAAGGAAGAGAGACACAGTAATTCATTACTGATGGGTAGGCGGAGCCCCAGATCAGGATGACACCTCAGATCAAAAGCGTGACTGGCTGGCTCCTCCAGCTCGGGCTCCTCCTACTCAGCTCCTTCAGTCGTACCAAAGCTTTAGGGAAGAACCAAGATCACCAGCGGAGCAACATAACCCCTTCTGAAGGAACTTCAGAGAAAACACAAGAATACAGGTTATGCATGCAAAGTAAGCCAAAAACCACAGAGTTCCAGGTACTACTCACTGAACCTGACTACTGTGATGAGCTGGCGATGCTGGAACAGAGCCTTAGCGCGCTGACCTCAGCCCAGATATCGCAATCAGATAAGGGTCGCGCTGCATCTGAAACATCAACACACTTCTGCCTTGGGAGGGTGCTGTGTCTCTCTTCCTTCCTTCGCTGAAAAGGATTTTACAGGTAAGTTCTTACCAAAATCCGTGTTTCAGCTGCAGATGGAAGGAAGAGAGCCACAGTAATTCATTACTGATGGGACGTCCCAAAGCAGTTCAAAAATAAGGGTGAGAAAAAACCAACAAAAGGCAGAAACCCAACAACCTTAACAAAAAAGCGCAACCAGCGCTAAACACAAGTTCATCTAGAACTTTAAACTACAGCTGCCTGCAGGACCCTACGTCCGAGGGCTGCATCAGCGGAAGCACTGATGTCCACTTTATAAAACTTTGTAAACGTGTGGACAGAGCGCCAAGTTGCCGCCCGGCAGAGCTGCACTGCCGAGGCACCTTGATGAAAAGCCCAGGATGAAGCCACAGCTCTCGTGGAATGGGCTCGAATCTTAATCGGGCAAGATTCACCCCCAAGACGGTAAGCTTCCAAAATAGCTGACCGGATCCAACGAGCTATAGAATCCTTGGAGGCTCGTTGACCACGCCGACGACCTGCTGAAACCACAAACAGGGAGTCCGTTTTACGAAAACCTTGAGTAATAGATAGATAAAACTTCAAGGCCCGCACTAAATCCAATGTGTGTAAAGCTCGCTCTTTCGCATTCTTCGGATCCGGACAGAGTGAAGGCAACACAATATCCTGGTTAACATGAAATTGTGACACTACTTTAGGTAGAAAATCACCCCGTGTGCGAAGCACTACACGATCCGGAAAAAACTCCAGAAAAGGAGGCGAGCAAGAAAGAGCTGCCAACTCAGAAACTCTCCTCAAAGAGGTGACCGCTACTAGAAAGGCCACCTTCCAAGAAAGTAAAGAAAGGCTAGCAGAATCCATAGGCTCAAAAGGTTTATGCTGAAGAGCCTCCAAAACAAGGTTGAGCCGCCAAGGAGACACGGGTGCCTTCCGCGGTGGAAACTTACGAGCTATACCGCGGAAAAAGGAAAGCACGTCCCTACGCGAGGCAATAGCTCTCCGGAATAATAAGGACAGAGCAGAAACCTGACCTTTCAGGGTGCTAACTGCCAAACCCTTGTCTAACCCATGCTGCAGAAAAGCCAACAGATTGGGAATGGAAAACTTTCTCGGGTTCCGTGAAGATCCCGAACACCACGAAAAGAAGGTTTCCCAAGTTTTGTGGTAAATCCTAGTAGTAGCCGGACTTCTGGCAGCTCGAAGAGTAGCAATGACCTCGGCTGAAAAACCTCCACGGGTTAACATTTCGGTCTCAAGAGCCACGATGTCAAACGCAGAGACTTCAAGTCCGGATGACAAACGGGCCCCTGAGTCAACAAGTCCGGCCGAAGAGGAAGTAGAAAAGGAGGTGCCGCCAACAGCGACATTATTGTCGAGAACCACATCCTTCTTGGCCAATCTGGAGCTATCAACATAGCTGGGATTCTCTCTAGTCTGATCCGACGCAGTACTAGAGGAAGTAAGGATATAGGCGGGAATACATAGATTAGCTCGAACTGATCCCACTGAGCCACTAGAGCATCCACCGCCACAGCCTTTGGGTCCTTGTACCTGGACATGAACGTCGGTAACTTGGCATTGGACCTGGATGCCATCAAATCCACTTGGGGAGTTCCCCAACGGGAGCACAGTAGTGCAAAAACTTCCGGGTGAAGACTCCATTCTCCGGGATCCATCTTCTTGCGACTGAGAAAGTCCGCTGTAACATTCTGAACCCCTGGAATGTGAATCGCAGAAATGGCTGGTACTCTGGCCTCGGCCCAAATCAGAATCCGAGACACCTCCACCATGAGCCTGGAGCTCCTTGTCCCGCCTTGGTGATTGATATACGCGACAGCCGTCGCATTGTCTGTCTGCACTCGGACTGGCTGACCGCTCAAAGGGACCGTCCAATGCTGGAGGCAAAGGAAAATCGCCCTCAATTCCAGGATGTTGATCGGAAGAACAGACTCTTCCGATGACCATACTCCCTGAATCCAGAGACTGTTCCAAACACCCCCCCAGCCCGTCAGGCTGGCATTGGTGGTTATGACTGACCACTTCGGAGGAAGGAAGGACTTCCCCAGGGAAAATGCCCCTGGACGTAACCACCATCCTAGGGAATCTCGCACCGCGCGAGAAATGGTGACACTGCAATCCAGCGATTGCGACCGATTCCATCGACTCAGAATGAACCTTTGGAGAGCCCTTGAATGAAATTGGGCAAAAGGAATCGCCTCCATGGACGCCACCATTAGTCCCAGAAGACGCATACACTTCCGTAGGGACATTGCTGTCGAGGATTTCATAATCTGCACATGTCGAAGAAGACATGACTGCTTGTCTGGCGGTAGAGAAACTACTGTCCGAATCGTATCGAAATGCATCCCCAAAAAGAGGATTGCCCGCGATGGTTCCAGGAACGACTTCTCCCAATTGACCAGCCAACCGAAGTCCTTCAGAAGCTGAAGAGACAAATCGCGAGCCGTCACTGCCTCCTCTTCCGAGGAAGCCACTATCAAAAGATCGTCCAGATAAGGAAGGATCGTAATCCCCTGTCTTCGAAGGATTGCCATGAGGGGCGCCAGAATCTTTGTAAAGACACTGGGCGCTGATGCTAAGCCGAAAGGCAGAGCCACGAACTGGTAGTGATCCTGTCCTATGGCAAACCGAAGAAAGCGCTGATGAGCCCTTCCGATGGGAACATGCAAATAGGCGTCGCGAATGTCGATTGACACCAGAAAATCGTACTGTGACAGAGCTGCTACAACGGAGCGAAGTGACTCCATGCGAAATTTCCGGGTGTGGACATGCCGATTTAATCGCTTGAGATCCAGAATCGGGCGAAATTTGTTCTCCTTTTTGGGAACCACAAAAAGGTTGGAATAAAAACCTTTTCCTCGGTCCTCTGACGGAACCGGTATAACTACACCCTTTTGTAGGAGAAATACGACCTCTCGCTGTAGAGCGACAAAAAGCTCGGGCTCTGACGGAATGCGAGACTGACAAAAAATATTTGGGGGTCGAGAAGAAAACTCTATGAAATAGCCTGCCGACACGACCCGCGTTACCCAGGAATCTGGAACGCGAGATATCCAAGTCGCCTTGAACTGAAGCAGGCGACCCCCCACTCGAGAGTCCTCGAGTGGACCCCTGGCGTCAGTCTGACTTGGCGGGCTTCTTGTCAGATTCCCGCTTGTCCTGACGGAAATTCTGCTTCCAGAGAGTGCGAGGTTTCTGAGAGGACTTCTTTCCCGAGAAAGAAGAACGACCCGATCCCCACGAGGAGTGACCGAATCGTCCTCGGCCCCGAAAGGACCACCGACCGCTATAGACACCAGGCTTGCTAGACACCGAAGCCATGGCCCTACGCTGTGGCAATGCTGTTTCCTTCGCCTTTGCCTTGGAAATCAGCTCTGTGAGGTCAGATCCAAAAAGAAGGCCACCTTTGTAAGGTAAGGCCAATAAACCTTGTTTGGAAACTGCGTCCCCGGCCCACTGTCTGAGCCATAAAGCTCTTCTGACTGTGACCGCCGTAGCTTGCGCTCTGGCCAGAAGGGATGCCGTATCCAGACCCGCATCAAAGATATAACAGGCTGCAGTTTCTAACCATTCGCAAATTTCCTGTATATCAGATAACGGAGATCCATTCTGCAACGCCGTCTTTAGACGTGCCAACCAGCCTAGAGAAGCTCTAGAAGCACACATGGATCCTAGCACCGCTCGGAATCCATGACCCGCGGCCTCATAGTTTGATTGTGCCGCCATCTCCGTTTTTCTGTCCAACGGCTCCTGCAAACTCGCCTTCCCTTTAACAGGGAGTAATGAGGATTTACTAAGCTGGGATAAAGAAACATCCACTTCAGGAGCAGAAGTCCAATTATCCTTTAACTCCGCAGAGCATGGATAAAGTGCATCAAAGAAACGCGTTCCTTGAAAACGCTTATCTGGACATAGACGTTCCTCTTCTATTACACTATTAAGCTCCTCCAAAGCTGGCAATGTTGTACGCGAAGTACGGTACTCCTGGAACATACGTGCTGATTTACCAGGACGACTAGTTACCACCTCCGGTAACTGTAAAACCTCTCTCATGGCTTCAATCAATGCCTCCGTACGTTTCGCAAGAGAAGAACGCCCCTGCCGTTCGTCCTCATCTGAATCGGATATCTCTCCATCCGAACTTAAAGGGGAACCCTGTCCACCATCCAAATCAGATACATCTGACTCGCTTCGTGTAGAGGCCGGTAACGGCCTGCGTTACTTCCTATCCTGAGAGGATTTAGCTGACACATATTGACCTAAAAGGTCAGACAAGTTGTTAAGCGAGCGAGCGATATCATCCAATTTTGCACCACTGTCGACCGCAGTGCTAGACGCTGTTGAGGTCTGCGTATCAGATTGCCGCAGTGGCACTGGGACATGGTCCGCGGCTTCTGAACTCTGTTCAGACATGCCTCACCTGTATTAGCAGGTCAAAACGGCAGTACCAGCAAAATATGCGTTTTTTTTTTTCTAATAAATCGCTGAAGGGTTAAAGCTCTTTTACAGGTAGAGCTACCCCAGCGGTATTACAGTAAAAACGCTGGTAGAAATAACCCTCAGGAGGGTTAATGTCGCAGACTCCCCACAATATATATTGTGTGAGCCCCAGCTAAAAAATCCAGGTCTCTAATGAGACTGCAGCTGCAGGATAACGATCTCTGCACTGCGGGGTGAGGGATCAGCACTCACCCAGCTGGCCGTGGTGTCTATGATGAGAGGAGCGGTCTGAGGAGCCCAGGAGCCTTTGGTAATGGCCGCCGCAGTGAGGGAGTCTGAAGAGAAGCGCCAGAGCGCGCGTCTTCCTGCACAAAAGACCGGGAAGCGTTAGGCCACGCCCCCGCCAGCTCAAATATTGAGCGCGAACTCCCTCGCTCCTGCTCCCTCTCTGTCCTGCAGGTATCTGCCTGCGGACAAAAGTTCACCACATTTACATGTAACAGCGCTGTCACCGCAGCGCTGAAGCATACTGATAACCATGTAGCTTTGATAAACATGTAATAGCGCTGCCATCAGACGCTAAAGCACTCACACATTATTAATAAAAATTTTGTGGAGTACTCACCAGCTTAGCGCCACAGGGACCCCTCAGGATTTGTGGCGCTTGTGCCCATGCTTCCCCCAGGGTGAGGAACGCAGTGACCCCACGTGTGTTTTGCGTCCCCGCCAGGGAAGCTCTCCTCATCCCCCAGGGCCGGCAAGATTCTGCAGGGACCATAATGTAAATACAGATCCGCCAAGGGAGAGGTTGGGGTACAGCAGCGCTGAAACCCCTGAGACCTCTAGACCACATCTGGTGATCCAAGTCTCTTGTCCAAAATAAAATAATAAAATCTTCTGAGGAGCTGCATTAGCAGCGACCATCCTCTGAGACCTCAGAGTAGGAGGAGCCCGAGCTGGAGGAGCCAGCCAGTCAACACGCTTTTGATCTGAGGTGTCATCCTGATCTGGGGCTCCGCCTACCCATCAGTAATGAATTACTGTGGCTCTCTTCCTTCCATCTGCAGCTGAAAAAAGGCCCGATTAGGACTAAGAATTAAGATGAAGCTTAGCATTAACGAAGGTACTGGAAAAGAAGCAAGAAGCGCCCAATTCATTACAGGGGTTGTCCCACGAATAAGCGTACATTGAGTGCATCCCCAGAGTGAATGACGCCACTCCGCTCTCTCCTTGTCACTTTCATTTTAGGAGCAGGCATACACACTAGATCAATGGACTTTTGGCTGCTTTCTTAACTCCAAAAGCTAAAATGAATGACATCTCCGTTCCCATGAGCTGATAGGAGCGGTGAACCAGCAAATCGTTTCATCAGAGAAGCAAATCTAACCACCGGTGAAAGATGTAAACTCACAAATATGCAACTAGATCAGCGCCGGCCCATCACATCAGTATTCTCACTGAAGACATTTGCACACAGTTGCTTTGATGACTTTTTGGTGCATTAGGAGTGCATTTATAGCATCCCCGCAACATTTTTTTTTTCCAAGGCATCCAATTATGGAACTGCTTAGTTTTCCCAAGATCAATTTCGAAAAATGCATTGCCTCTAATACACGTCAAACTCAGGCCTACGGGCCAAATATGGCCTGCAGGGTGAGTATATGCGGGTAGATCCCCCACTGGACATTGCACTTTCAACTATAATCGATATCCTAGATACCGATACCGTTGAAAACAACGATGGAAGAGGGAGCGCCAGCTGATGCTCCCCTTCCCATCATTCCCCCTCTGTGTTCGACGTCTCAGCGCAGCGGGCGCAATGATGTCATTACACCATGCCCGCTGTACCAAGATGTGCAGAGGATCTGAAGACACCATGAAGTGATAGGAGCAGCGGAGGAGTGGCCAGAGGTGAATATTTGTATTTATTTTTTTAATGTGGGGCCATTATATTGTATGGAGCACTACGTGGGGCCATTATACTGCATGGACGGCTGTGTGGGGATTACAGTGTGAGAATTATACTGTGATGGGGTCACCATACCATGCGTGTGGAGGGTACTGTGGAGGAGTTCACTGTGGGGTTATCATACTGTGTTTGGGGCACTTTTGTTTGCATTATTATTATTACACATTTATATAGCGCCATTTATTCCATGGCGCTTTACATATGAATCATACTTTATTATCTGTATTATTCAAGGTAGAGCTGGGCAGAATGGTGACCGGTCTGCAAACCATGTCCTATGAGGAACGGTTGCAGGATTTGGGAATGTTTAGCTTGCAAAAAAGAAGACTGAGAGGAGACTTAATAGCTGTCTACAAATATCTCAAGGGCTGTCACATTGTAGAAGGATCATCTTTATTCTCATTTGCACAAGGAAAGACTAGAAGCAATGGGATGAAACTGAATGGGAGGAGACACAGATTAGATATTAGAAAAAACTTTTTGACAGTTAGGGTGATCAATGAGTGGAACAGGCTGCCACAAGAGGTGGTGAGTTCTCCTTCAATGGAAGTCTTCAAACAGAGGCTGGATAGACATCTGTCTGGGATGATTTAGAGAATCCTGCTTTGAGCAGGGGGTTGGACCAGAAGGCCCAGGAGGTCCCTTCCAACTCTACCATTCTATGATTCTATGATTTTCAAAAAAAAAACAAAATCGATTTTTTTTCAAACTTAAAACCGATTTTCGATTTAAATTGATTAGATTTATTTTAAGCCCCGCCCCCATTTTACAAGCTCCACCCACCCTATTTAGATATGGGATAGATATGAGGATAGTATAGATAGATAGATAGATAGATAGATAGATAGATATGGGATAAATAGATAGATATGGGATAGATAGATAGATAGATAGATAGATAGATAGATAGATAGATAGATAGATAGATAGGTAGATATGGGATAGATAGATATGAGGATAGATAGATAGCGGATAGATAGATAGATAGATATATAGATAGATAGATATAGATAGATATGGGATCGATAGATATAGTGCAAAATAGGCATACATATATTACTCTCATCTGATAAGTACGGGGGGTCTATCAGAGTGAGGAATATTTGAACCCCCTCTATCTTGTCGCACATTTGCGACACTTTGGATTATTTGGGATGTTTTATGGAAGTTGCTAAACTGACCACAAAGTCTTGAAAAGTTTTTTTTCTAAGTCTCAAACTGCTCGTATGTACACGTCAAAACGGAATTAGGACCTGTCCCCCACAGACCGATACATGAGCGTCTGTCACGACACAAAGGACGCAGAGTGTCGGGATATTTGCGCTGGCCACTGATGCACAGGAGACTCACCCACAAGCAGGCAGAGCGGCAGCAGCAGCCTGAAGATGAGCCCACACACCGTCTCTGATGCCATCGCTTTCTGGGACCTTCAGAACTGACCACGATGAAAAGCACGCAGGATGCGCCAGTAGG
Organism: Oophaga sylvatica; assembly: GCA_033576555.1. Classification (NCBI taxonomy): domain Eukaryota; kingdom Metazoa; phylum Chordata; class Amphibia; order Anura; family Dendrobatidae; genus Oophaga; species Oophaga sylvatica. The sequence goes on along the minus strand of JARQOD010000002.1, from coordinate 182,113,900 downwards.
AGGCAGCTAGTAAGTTCCCTCAGTCCAGCCAAGGCATTCAGTCGCAGGTCAGTGAGGAGCATGTCCCCCCGCACTCCTCCACACACTCAGCGCCGCTCCAGCATCCTGCTGCCTGCAGGGCGAGCTGTGGAAGGGACGAGACTGCACTTGGTGGCAGCAGCCTCGCACCGCCGGCCGCATGCAGCATGGGGACAGGCGCCCTGGCAGTGAGGAGCTTGATGTAGTGTGCACTGTGCGGGACGCAGCGGTGGGCGGGAACTGGCCTGGACGAGCCGAGTAAAATGGCGGCGCAATTATATTGCGCACGCCATTTTAAATCGGATTTTAATGAATTTAAAATCGCCGATTTTACTATGGGCGAATTAATCGAATTAATTTGATTAATCGCACAGCTCTAATTCAAGGTTTTCTATACTTAGCACATATTAATATTAGGCCATTGGGCCATATGCTCTTTAATGTTCTGATATTATTCCAATATTTTATTTTAAGATCTATTCATTAACATGTACTATGTTTGTGGATCAACCCCTTTAAGTTAGTCTCCATATATTTGAGAAGGAAAAACTTCAATTGTAGACTTTTAAAAATAAATAAATAAAAATGTTACAAGTTTGGCATTGCCGTAATAGCACTGGCAAGGAGAATCATATTGCCAGGTCCGTTTACCGCACAATATATGCTGTAAAAGCAATTTTCCCCCCCAAAAATGGCAGAATTGCACATTTTGGGTTTTTTCCCAATAGCAATTTCATTCCACTTAAAATGTTACAGTTTTCCAGTAAATTATGTGGTAAAATGAATGGTATCATTCAAATCCACAACTTTCTCAGCAAAACACAAGTCTTTATTCATCTATGTGAACAGAAAAATAAAATTGTTACGGCTCTTGGAAAAATGAGAGCATTTGTCCGTATCGGGAAGGGGTTAAGCTACAGCATTTTAGAATACAAATTTAGGAGTATCATCACACCTTAAAGGGAAGGTCCCGTGATTTTTATTTTTGTATGAATAATTGCTTATTTAATCAAATATTTTTCATACAAAATTAAATTCACTGTTTTAACAATATTTGTAGTTATTTTTTTCTGCAGCCACTGGGAGCTGCTATTTACATTTTCTGGTGCTTAGTCACTACTAACACACATAAAATACGGCAGCCCCTGCCAGACCGCATCTCCTGCTTTATGGCTGCCCTCTGGGCTGTCAGGTCACAGCTGCGGGTGGAGTTCAGCGCCTTTTCTGTAAAAACAGCAGCATATGCTGCAGTCTACACTTTCCCCCTGTCACCGCTCAGTGCGAGCCGAGCAGTGACCACAGCTGCCGGGACGTGAGTTACGACAGGAGATGCGGGGAGCAGAGATGCTGGATGAGGCAAATGGCGGGGAGCGATGATCACAGCCTGACCACAGTAGTATAATACAAGGCTGCAGATCACCGGTCACCGAAGTGTTCAGAGAATGATTTCTCAGTTCTGCTACGTGCACTATGTGGGGTGCATTATACTGTATGGTGAACTATGTGGGGCCATTATACTGTATGGAAGGCAATGTGGGGCCCACTGTACTATATAGAGGATTATATGGGGAATCTAGGGGTTTAAAAGGATGTTATGGGAGTTATGCTCTCCCATGACCCTGCTGAATATTACATTTTATATTTTTTAGGGGGGTGGCAATTAAAATTTCTGCTATGGACCCCCATGATTTCTATGTATGCCCCTGGTGATACTCCACAGAATAGTGTATCTAAAGCTCATAGAGGTTGACAGAGATGGGTCATGCATTTTAAAGGAGCAGTAGTGTAATCTGTGACACCGCTCTGTTAACTTCTATGGGAGCAACAGTGCAATGTGTGACCCCACACTGTCCACTTATATGGGAGTAGTAATGTAGTGGATGGAGCGCGGTCACAATTACATACTGTGTATCTAATCCCATCCTGTGTGATGCACTCACCTGAGCCCTATATCTAGTCCTATCATGTGATACACTGCACTGTATGTAATCCCAGCATGTAAGCGTATCTAATCGCACTCATGATCCACTCCCCTTATCTAACCCCAACTTGTGAGACAGTGAGCAGCACTAACAGTATCGGCGCTGCCATCAGTCCTCGGTAACACAGTCACCAACAAAATGGCTCTGCACTGTGATCTTCATCTTTTCTTATCCTTTTACAAACACCCAGAAGGGGAGGGGAGGAGTGATGTCACACACACATGACCAGATCCCGCCCACATTTACTGCAGTCGTAATGTGAGCTAGCAATACACTAGGTTTTCATGGCAAATTTCAGAAGCTGCTCCCCAGTGTTTAAAAGTGGAAAATATCAAACCTTTTTAAATTTTTCATATTTTACTCTATCAAAAACAAACATTTTTTAAAAAATTTAAAAAATATCAAATACTTTTATTTTTTTGATAACGGAAATTTTTTTTTGGGCACCTTCACCTTCAATACACATTTTGCTTAAAAAAAAAATAAAAAATCGGTATTGTACTCACCTACAACTAACATCACCGTGCCCCAGTTGTCCATGTTGACCATAGCCAAAAGTGTACACATCACCATTCTCCATTAGTACCACTAAGGGCAAAAGAAAGTAAAGAATATTATGTGTCACAGTTTTGGAACTTCTCTGATGCAATTTTTTTTATAAGGTAGAAACCAGTTAGTAAATTAATAAAACTGAAACACTTTTACAATTAGAAAGGAATTTGAATTAACATTAAAAATAAATTGAATATAATTAATCCTTGGCATTTAATGTTTGCTCCCGTGTCAAGCTTTTTTAAAAAAAAAAAAAGGAAAGAAAACACAGAAACACATCACATAAAATCTGTGTTGTCATTCTTTAGCATATTCATCATCTTGGATAAATGTATAGCATTCTAGTCAAAGAGGATATCCAATAAAAAATGTAGAATTTTATTTTTGTATTATGCTAAGCAATTATTGAAGTGGAGTTATTTTTTTTTAAATGATCCTCTTTCTGCATATTGCCATTTAATAATTCTGACGTCAGCTGGTTATTATAATAATTTTTTTGTGAATTTTCACTTATAGGGAGAATGTGTCATCAGAATATTACTGTTAAGAAAACAAAACACCACACAAAAAAACACGATCTTGCAATGTTCACACTGGCCACGGGGGCTACTTTAGTCTCATACTTTGTTCTTTCATGAAACGTTTTCAGCAGGCTTAGGATCAGCAAAGGCTGATAACACAGAATTCACCATTCAAAAAAGGTGATGTGCCGCTGCACCATGATCTTTGCACATGCTCATTGGATGCTTTAGTACAAAAGAAACAGTCTGTTTCAGTCTACTGCTGCTAATCTGCATGTGAATTTATTGAAAGAAGAGGAAGTATCAGGCTACTACAGATCCATTGGGCAGTGTGGAAATTGCAGGTTTTGCAAAACAGGGATAAACACACAAACATTGCAAAAAATTGTTAAAAAAACAAATACACTGAAAGGGAATCAGTCATCTGCTTTATGATGCCTGAACCATGGGCAGCATGAATCAGACACTGGTTACACAATTGTAGCCATGTATGTTTTACTATGAAACACTATGCAAGGAGTTTGTATGTTCTCCCCGTGTTTGCATGGGTTTCCTCCGGGTTCTCCGGTTTCCTCCCACACTCCAAAGACATACTGATAGGGAATCTAGATTGTGAGCCCCATCGGGGACAGCGACGATAATGTGTGCAAACTGTAAAGCGCTGCAGAATATGTTAGCGCTATATAAAAATAAAGATTATTATTATATGAAACACTATGGTGTTACAGTATAAACAGATTTTCATAAAACGGCAGGGAACGGTGTCACACCTGAGCAGTCTGATGCCGCATCTCCCTGCCCCTCTCCAGCTGATTGGTCTGTCTTATGAGAAGACCTGTCAATCAGCCATAGGCAGCAGGGTGTGAAGAAGCTAGCCAAGGACCGCATCTGACTAGTATGTCAAGACAATCCACAGTCGGCTTTTCAAAATAGGTGTACTCTGAAACACCGCATTGTTTCCAGTCGAACATACAACGTACAATACTGCAATCGTGTCCGTGTAGAAAAAGAAAAAGGGAGAGAAACAAAATTCCCCAAAACAATGTTTAAAAAATACATGTAAAGGGAACCAATCATCTGATTCATGCTACCCATATTTCAGGCGGCATGAGTCAGATGACAGGTTCCATTTGAATGCATTTTTGGGGAAATGTGTTTTTTTCTCCTTCACATATCACAAACTTTAATAAAAATTAGAAATCACCCGTGACCACTGAGCTATTCTATACTCATATTTCCTGTCCTTTCATAAAATCCAAATATGTCATTAGCAGTGTCATTGAAATTCTGCCTCTGCTGATAATGTGCCTGCTGAAAACTTTTGTTGAAACAGAGTATAGGTGGACAATGTGAAAACTGCAACTTTTGTTTTATTAGTTAATAAATACACATATGAAAAATAAATTGGCCTTTTTTTTCTAAATGCTTGTAACACAAAAATCAGGTCACAGGCTCACTTGAGATCTGCAGGGAGCTGGATGTGATGTGGCAAATCAGGTCCTGTAAATCATGTCGCTCACACCCACCGGGGGCACGTGAGCATGCGTACACAATGAGAGGGAGGATTATTCCAGGGAAATCAAAGCCCCCTCCATTGGTCACTCACCAATTCACAGGGTTCAAAGTTAAGTTCACATTTATTTAACGTTCAATAAGCAACAAAAAGGTAATTATAAGGCCTGAGATGTCAGAATTTGCTCACGTATGTAAAAAAGAAAATGGTTTGAGTTTCCTCACTGTTTTGGTCTGAATTTCACCAGTATTTGCTCAGTGTCAATGAGGGGAGCAATACAGTCATAGCGGTAGTTTAGGGAGGGCAAGGGTAGCTCTCAGGCTCGCTTTCAGCAGCTCATAGATTAAAGTCCGCAGATTCACCTAGCACAGTGATGGCGAACCTATGGCACTCATGCCAGAGAGGGCACGCAGAGTCCTCTCTGCTGGCATGCAGCAGCGCCTCATCTGCAAGTGTACCGCCGTTTTGAACTGCTAGCACGATTGCTAGCGGTGTCGGATCGGAGAAGATATTGCTCCTCGCCCCGACACTCACTCGCACAGAAAGACAGAGAGTCATTATCAGTGGCTTACCGGAGCTGCAGCGACCAGTGTTGCTTCCTGCCTCACACAGCAGTCAGCGGCGTGGCTGGATGACATCATTCAGCTCCGCAGCCGCTGTGCCAGTGAGAGGAAGCAGCCCGCGAGCGCGCAGAGAGGTGTATGTGTAGGAGAGGGCAATGATGGGGTGGTGGGGAGGAGGAAATGATGGAGGTGGTAGAATGGGCAATTTCTACATGAAGGGGATCATGATGGGACATTTCTACATGAAGGGGATTATGATGGGACATTTCTACATGAAGGGAATCATGATGGGGTGCATTACTAAAAGAAGGGGACAATGATGGGGCATATTACTACAAGAAGGGGACAATGATGGGACATATTACTACAAGAAGGGGATTATTTGTGTGACTGTGGCTAGAGATTAGAGATATTCATACTTTGAAATGTAGAAATTGATTTCAGCATGGAATCTGCTTGCATTCCATGCTAAAATCTATCTAACTATCCATCTAATATTCTGCTTTTTTTTCCATAAAGATCAATCCAACTGCTGTGTCTGGAAAGGGCAGTGTGAATGGCTCAGTGTCAGTGTGTGATAAACACGCATGAGCTTGAAGCCCCCCTGCTAAACAGAAAACTGCAAAGGTAAGTTTAAAATCAATGAATTGTTTACATAATAGAATTGATCATCAGGGTTTAGGGATGGCAAGCGCTGTACAGGGAAGAGAGTTGGCTGCTGCTGACTCTCCTCTTGTGCAGCGCTTGTGACGGTCACTTTGAATGAGGGCAGCGCTGTAGTACCTTGAGATGGCCACTACACATTTTTCATCACACACTATTGTTACTGTTATTAAACTATGGAACTTTGCACTCCAGTGTGTTCTTGCACATTGATAATTTAAATTGCCCTATTAGCACTTCGTCATAAATAATTAGGTTTTAGGTTGCAGTTTGGGCACTCGGTCTCAGAAAGGTTCGCCATCACTGCTATATGTAGCACAGGCTCTGCTGTGCGTAAAATGCCATGTTAACAATAGAGTATTTTTGTGGAGGCGGAAAGTTCTTTTATTTCACTGGGACATCTAATTTGTTTTTTTTTTCCCTTAAAAAGGTTTTGAAAAATGCCTGAAGAACTGTTTTAAACTGAGGACTCTCCTATCATAGGACTGGGGGGAGGGGGAAAAATCACTGCAGGACACCGAAAACTCCTAAAACAAAAATCGCCAAACGCAAGCTTCTGATTGAAAAAATAGTTACTGAATTCCTGCAAAATTTAAACAAAGTAAGAATGCTTTAAAAAACACGGATTTTGGTAAGAACTTACCTGTAAAATCCTTTTCAGCGAAGGAAGGAAGAGAGACACAGTATTCATTACTGATGGGTAGGCGGAGCCCCAGATCAGGATGTCACCTCAGATCAAAAGAGTGCTGACTGGCTGGCCCCTCCAGCTCGGGCTCCTCCTACTCAGCTCCAGTCGTACCAAAGCTTTTAGGAAAAGAGCCAAGATCACCAGCGGAGCAACATAACCCCTTCTGAAGGAACTTCAGAGAAAAAACACAAGGATACAGGTTATGCATGCAAAGAAAGCCAAAAACCACAGAGTTCCAGGTACTACTCACGGAACCTGACTACTGCGATGAGCTGGCGATGCTGGAAAAGAGCCTTAGCGCGCTGACCTCAGCCCAGATAATCGCTATCAGATAAGGGTCGCGCTGCATCTGAAAACATCAACACACTTCTGCCTTGGGAGGGTGCTGTGTCTCTCTTCCTTCCTTCGCTGAAAAGGATTTTACAGGTAAGTTCTTACCAAAATCCGTGTTTCAGCTGCAGATGGAAGGAAGAGAGCCACAGTATTCATTACTGATGGGACGTCCCAAAGCAGTTCAAAAATAAGGGTGGGAAAATACCAACAAAGGCAGAAACCCAACAACCTTAACAAAAAAGCGCAACCAGCGCTAAACACAAGTTCATCCAGAACTTTAAACTACAGCTGCCTGCAGGACCCTACGTCCGAGGGCTGCATCAGCGGAAGCACTGACGTCCACTTTATAAAACTTCGTAAACGTGTGGACAGAGCGCCAAGTCGCCGCCCGGCAGAGCTGCACTGCCGAAGCACCTTGGTGAAAAGCCCACGATGAAGCCACAGCCCTCGTGGAATGGGCTTGAATCTTAATCGGGCAAGATTCACCCTGAAGACGGTAAGCTTCCAATATAGCTGACCGAATCCAACGAGCTATAGAATCCTTGGAAGCTCGTTGACCACGCCGACGACCGACTGGAACCACAAATAGGGAGTCCGTCTTACGAAAACCTTGAGTAATAGATAGATAAAACTTCAAGGCCCGCACTAAATCCAATGTGTGTAAAGCACGCTCTTTCACATTCTTCGGATCCGGGCAGAATGAAGGCAACACAATATCCTGGTTGACATGAAATTGTGACACCACTTTAGGCAAAAAATCACCCCGAGTGCGAAGCACTACACGATCCGGAAAAAACTCCAGAAAAGGAGGCGAACAAGAAAGAGCTGCCAACTCAGAAACTCTCCTCAAGGAAGTGACTGCAACAAGGAAAGCCACCTTCCAAGAAAGTAAAGAAAGGCTAGCAGAAACCATAGGCTCAAAAGGTTTATGCTGAAGAGCCTCCAAAACAAGGTTGAGCCGCCAAGGAGACACGGGTGCCTTCCGCGGCGGGAACTTACGAGATATACCTCGGAAGAAGGAGAGCACGTCTCTATTTGAAGCAATGGTTCTCCGGAACAATAAGGACAGAGCAGAAATCTGACCTTTCAGGGTGCTGACTGCCAAACCCTTGTCTAGCCCATGCTGCAGAAAAGCCAACAGGTTGGGAATGGAAAATTTTCTCGGGTTCCGAGAGGACCCCAAACACCACGAAAAGAAGGTTTCCCAAATTTTGTGGTAAATCCTAGTAGTAGCCGGACTTCTTGCAGCACGAAGGGTAGCAATGACCTCGGCTGAGAAACCTCTACGGGTCAAGATTTCGGTCTCAAGAGCCACGCCGTCAAACGCAGGGACATCAAGTCCGGATGACAAACGGGCCCCTGAGTCAACAAGTCCGGTTGAAGAGGGAGTGGAAAAGGAGGTGCCGCCAACAGCGACATTATTGTCGAGAACCACACCCTTCTTGGCCAGTCTGGAGCTATCAAAATAGCTGGAATTCTCTCTAGTCTGATCCGACGCAGTACTAGAGGAAGTAAGGATATCGGCGGGAATACATAGATCAGCTCGAACTGATCCCACTGAGCCACTAGAGCATCCACCGCCACAGCCTTCGGGTCCTTGTACCTGGACATGAACGTCGGTAACTTGGCATTGAACCTGGATGCCATCAAATCCACTTGTGGGGTTCCCCAGCGAGAGCACAGTAGTGCAAAAACTTCCGGGTGGAGGCTCCATTCCCCGGGATCCATCCTTCTGCGACTGAGAAAGTCCGCTGTAATATTCTGAACCCCTGGAATGTGAATCGCCGAAATGGCTGGTACACTGGCCTCTGCCCAAATCAGAATTCGGGACACCTCTACCATGAGTCTGGAACTCCTTGTCCCACCTTGGTGATTGATATACGCGACAGCCGTCGCATTGTCTGTCTGCACTCGGACTGGCAGACCGCTCAAAGGGACCGTCCAATGTTGGAGGCAAAGGAAAATCGCCCTCAATTCCAGGATGTTGATCGGAAGAACAGACTCTTCCGATGACCATACCCCCTGAATCCAGAGATTGTTCCAAACACCCCCCCAGCCCGTCAGGCTGGCATCGGTGGTTATTGACTGACCACTTCGGAGGGAGGAAAGACTTCCCAGGGAGAATGCCCCTGGACGTAACCACCATTCTAGAGAATCCCGCACCGCGCGAGAAAAGGTGACACTGCAATCCAGCGATTGCGACTGGTTCCACCGACCGACTCAAGATGAACCTTTGGAGAGTCCTGGAATGGAACTGGGCAAAAGGAATTGCCTCCATGGACGCCACCATCAGTCCCAGAAGACGCATATACTTCCGTAGGGACATTGCCGTTGAGGATTTCATAATCTGTACATGTCGAAGAAGACATGACTGTTTGTCTGGTGGTAGGGAAACTACCGACCGAAACGTGTCGAGATGCATTCCCAAAAAGAGGATTGTCCTCGATGGTTCCAGGGACGACTTCCCCCAATTGACCAGCCAACCGAAGTCCTTCAGAAACTGAAGAGACAAATCCCGAGCCGTCAACGCCTCCTCCTCCGAGGAAGCCACGATCAAAAGATCGTCCTGATAAGGGAGAATCGTAATCCCCTGTCTTCAAGGATTGCCATGAGGGGCGCCAGAATTTTTGTAAAGACCCTTGGCGCTGAGGCTAAGCCGAACGGCAGAGCCACGAACTGGTAATGATTCTGACCTATGGCAAATCGAAGAAAGCGCTGATGAGCCTTTCCGATGGGAATATGCAAATAGGCGTCGCGAATGTTGATTGACACCAGAAAATCGTTCTGTGACAGAGCTGCCACAACGGAACGAAGCGACTCCATGCGAAATTTCCGGGCATGGACATGCCGGTTTAATCGCTTGAGATCCAGAATCGGGCGAAATTTGTTCTCCTTTTTGGGAACTATAAAAAGGTTGGAATAAAAACCTTTCCCTCGGTCCTCTGACGGAACCGGTATCACTACACCCTTTTGTAGCAGAGATTCGACCTCTCGCTGTAGAGCGACAACAAGCTCGGGTTCCGACGGAACGTGAGATTGACAAAAAACATTTGGGGGTCGAGAAGCAAACTCTATGAAATAGCCTGCCGACACTATCCGCGTTACCCAGGAATCTGGAACGCGAGCCATCCAAGTCTCCTTGAAAAGAAGCAGACGACCCCCCACTCGAGAATCCTCGAGTGGACCCCTGGCGTCAATCCGACTTTGCGGGCTTCTTGTCAAGTTCCCGCTTGTCCTGGCGGAAACTCTGCTTCCAGGGAGTACGAGTTTTCTGAGAGGATTTCTTTCCTGAGAAGGAAGGACGACCCGATCCCCACGAGGAGTGACTAGATCGTCCTCGGCCCCTAAAGGACCGCCGACCACTATAGACACCAGGCTTACTGGACACCGAGGCCATGGCCCTACGCTGTGGTAATGCTGATTCCTTCGCCTTAGCCTTGGAAATCAGCTCTGTGAGGTCGGATCCAAAAAGATGGCCACCCTTGTAAGGTAAGGCCAACAACCCTTGTTTGGAAACTGCGTCCCCGGCCCACTGTCTGAGCCATAAAGCTCTTCTGACTGTGACCGCTGAAGCTTGCGCTTTGGCCAGCAGAGATGCCGTATCCAGACCGGCATCAAATATATAACAGGCTGCCGTTTCTAACCATTCACAAGTTTCCCGTATCTCAGATAACGGAGATTCATTTTGCAACTCCGTCTTCAGACGTGCCAACCAGCTTAGAGAAGCTCTAGCAGCACACATGGATCCTAGCACTGCTCGGAATCCATGACCCGCAGCCTCATAGCTTGCTTTTGCCGCCAATTCTGCTTTTCTATCCAAAGGCTCCTGTAGGCTCGCTTTTCCCTTAATAGGGAGTAGTGAGGATTTACTAAGCTGAGATAAAGACACATCCACTTCAGGAGCAGAAGTCCAATTAGCCTTTAACTCCGCAGAGCAAGGATAAAGTGTATCAAAGAAATGCGTTCCATGAAAACGCTTATCTGGACACAGACGTTCCTCCTCTATTACACTATTAAGCTCATCCAGAGCTGGCAATGTTGTACGCGAAGCACGGGACTCCTGGAACATGCGTGCTGATTTACCAGGACGACTAGTTACCTCCTCCGGTAACTGTAATATATCTCTCATGGCTTCAATTAATGCCTCCGTACGCTTCGCCATAGAGGAACGCCCCTGCGGCTCGTCCGCATCTGAATCGGATATTTCTCCATCCGAATTTAAAGGGGAACTCTGCCCAATATCAGATACATCTGACTCGCTCCGTGTAGAGGCCGGTAACGGCCTGCGTCGCTTCCTCTGAGAGGAATTAGCAGACACATATTGACCTAAAAGGTCAGACAAGTTGTTGATCGATCGAGCGATATCGTCCAATTTTCCACCGCTGTCGACCGCAGCGCTAGACGCTGTGGAGGTCTGCGTATCTGATTGCCGTAATGGCACTGGGACATGGTCCGCGGCATCTGAACTCTGTTCAGACATGTCTCACCTGTATGAGCAGGTCAAAGCGGTAATACCAGCAAAAACTATGCGGTTTCTTTTTTTTTTTTTTTTTTAAACGCTGAAGGGTTAACGCTCCACCAAGCAGGGTTACCCCAGCGGTATTCAGTCAAAAAATTTAGCTGGTAGAAATAACCCTCAGAGGGGTTAATATTGCAAACTCACCACAATATATATATTTGTGAGCCCCAGCCAATTTTTATGTCTCTAATGAGACTGCAGCTGCAGGATAGCGATCGCTGCGCTGCGGGGTGAGGAATCAGCACTCACCCAGCTGGCCGTGGTGTCTTATGAGGAGAGGAGCGGTCTGAGGAGCCCAGGAGCCTGTGTAATGGCCGCCACAGTGAGGGAGTCGCAGGAGAAACGCCAGAGCGCGCGTCTTCCTGCTCAGAAGACCGGGAATAGTTAGGCCACGCCCCCCGCCAGCTCGAATATTGAGCGCGAACTCCCCCGCTCCTGCTCCCTCTCTGTCCTGCAGGTATCTGCCTGCGGACAAAAAATCACCACATCTACTTGTAACAGCGCTGTCACAGCAGCGCTGAAGCATACTGACATACATGTAGTAGCGCTGTCACAGCAGCGCTGAAGCATACTGACATACAAGTAATAGCGCTGCTCACTCAGACGCTAAAGCACTCACACATAATTATAATAAAAAATTTGTGTGGAGTACTCACCAGCCAAGGCGCCACAGGGACCCTCAGGGGTTTCTGGCGCTGTGCCCATGCTTCCCCCAGGGCGAGGAACGCAGTGACCGCACGTGTGGTTTGCGTCCCGCCAGGGAAGCTCTCCTCATCCCCCAGGGCCGGCAAGGATTCTGCAGGGACTTTGAGTAAATACAGATCCGCCAAGGGAGAGGTTGGGGTACAGCAGCGCTGGTACCCCTGAGACCTCTAGACCAACTAGTGATCCAAGTCTCCTGTCCGAATATAAAATAATAAAATCTTCTGAGGAGCTGCATTAGCAGCGACCATCCTCTGGACCTCAAATCTTAGACTGGAGCTGAGTAGGAGGAGCCCGAGCTGGAGGGGCCAGCCAGTCAGCACTCTTTTGATCTGAGGTGACATCCTGATCTGGGGCTCCGCCTACCCATCAGTAATGAATACTGTGGCTCTCTTCCTTCCATCTGCAGCTGAAATAAGTGTTATTAAAAGAATGCAAAGTGAATGAACTAAAAAAAAATCTAAGCAACATACAAACATCTGCATTTCATAACGCCACATGATGCATCCGGTACCTGAATGGTGGAAGCCACAGCTGACCTGGACAGCACGGAGCTCACTGTCAAATCGAACTGTTCCAGGAGGGTACGTAGTAATTTTGCTGGCATCTTTCTCCCCTTGTTCTCTTCCTTCATCTGCAATGGATACAAATGAGCCCATGAGGGAAGGATAACCACATACGGCTTCTTCCACAGGAGAGGCCACACACTTCTAACATTCAAGATAAGCAGAAAGTTGCACATTTCAGTGGGAGTGAGGAATGGGAAATGTTAAGACCATATGTAAACTTTCAGTCACGTGCCAAAAAGATGCAAAATGGAAAAGTATAAAAAGGCAAAAACCCTACTGAAATGATATCCTGGTAATTTATGTAGGGAAATAAACCCGAGATAACAAACCGTGCCGACACATAGCATTTGTTTTTGCATTGTTAGTCCTTGTTACAAAGCATCTAAAATTAACTATGAAGCAACTCAACAATAGCATTGGCTAATTATATCACAGATTTGTGTATCGCTCTGCTCCACGGTTAGAGAATACAAGAAAACCTGCTCTACTTTACTCCTACAGCATATTGGTCAGTGTGACAAGGGCCCACCAGCGACATTAAGTCTGGGGCCCAGCGGTTCAGCTGAATGAAATATTAGCTGACCCTTAGTCCCAAATTTACCTATGCATCCTCATAATAAACCCAGCCGTTTGTCTATTTTGTGGCAGTGTTCTCACAGAAGAATAAAACGACTCCGTCTTTGAGACCCTGTGTAACTGCCTCTCTCAGCAACATCCCACCGCCACGCTACATGGACCTTCAGCCTGGCCAGCATGGGGTCACCTCCCAGCAGCAAGAAACTGCAGGCCGATAGGAGGAAGGCTGTGGTGGGCGCAGTCAGGTCAGGAGGAAGGGCCCACCAAAGGAGAAATAGGTCCCCATTACAAGACAAGTGGCAAGGCGAGTGTAAATAGCTGATCCCCATCAGTGCACTCGTCCCACTCCTCTAAATCGGTTTGGTGGAGTGGGTCCATTTTATACCAACTCCACCAAAATGGACACAGACTCCGGATTGACTCCACAGCCCAGGTAGAGAGTGAGTACATCCACATCAGCACATCTCTGTGCTAGGACAGGTCTCCCCTCACTGCCTACCAGACTGCTGGGTCCAGCTAAGGAGTCACCGGCTCCGCTGTAGGCCAGTGCAATCCATGTACTGTAGTAATGTGCTGCTACTGTACCAACTGCAGACAAGCAGAAGAGGAAGCAATAGGAAGAGCAACTCCTAACTTTAGGATCAGACTACTCCGTGCAAGTCTACACAAGGCAGATCCGTTACAGAAACTTCTAGACTGTCCTTTTCATTAGAATAGAGTTGCAGAGATCTCTACATATGCTTCAAAAGGGATTTCAGGCATTTGTGCAATTTGATAAAGGGGCTATCCAAAATGTTTAAAAAGTTTCAAATTTGCAAATGTTGAAAGACAGATGGAAGTATAGTGTTGCTTTTTGTTTGTTTTTTCTCCATCTTACCTGCAGATAAAAAGCTGATGCTTCATCGGCACTAGGTCTTCATTTACAAGCAGCCAAAAACTGAAGTCTTTTCCCTACAGATTCAGCGCAGAAGCGCCAGCAGATCTTCTGGTCTGTGCTTAGTACTGTAGGCAGTAAGTGGCCTCAGCAGTTATGCATAGTACTACTGGCATCATGGCTACCATTGCTTAAGGTTAGTTTCACAATTGCGGTAGAGTCCGCAGCGTATCGTTCGCAACCGCATGCGTCCGGAAAAAACGCTGCATGTAACGTTTTTTGTTTTTGCCGGATGGTTTCTTATCTCTCCAAGCATCAGAAACCATCCGGCAAAAAACCGCATTTTGGCTGCCGGAAGTGTGAAAGGTTTTCACATGCGGCGCTGCGGCAAAATGCCGGGGGCGCCGCCAGGCGCCCGCCGGAAATGTGAAAGAGGCCTTAGGGGACTATTAAATAAATTAAAAAAAATTTTTTTGAAAATATGAATTAAAAAGAAAAAAAAAAAAACGACAAAAAAAAAAAAAAACACAGTTCAAATTACCTCCCTTTTGCCCCCACTGAAAAAAAAAAAAGCAAACAAACTAAAAAAAAAAAACACATTTGGTATCATCGCGTTCAGAAATGTCCGATCAACATATAAAGTAAATTAATCAGATGGATAAAAGGCGGAACGAGAAAAAGATTGAAACGCCAAACTTAGGTATTTCTGTCCGCTGTAACTTTCCAATGAAATACAGCAAGTAGTGATCATAATATTGTAATGTACCTCAAAATGGTATCAACAAAAACGGCAGCTCAGACCACAAAAATTAAGCCGTCACATAGCCTCAGAAAATGGTGACAAAATAAAAATATATACATGTTTGGTATCTGCATACTAGTACGGACCTATGGAAACACATTGTCAGGTCAGTTTTACTATATAGTGTGCAAGGCAAATAAAAAAAACACAAAAAACAGAAGTGGAATTGGACTTTTGTTTTCCCAGTTTCCAGTACACTGTGGTAAAATCAATGGTGTCATTCAAAAGTACAACATGTCCCACAAAACACATGCCCTGATACCGCTATATTGAGGGGAAAAAAAAAGGTTATGGCTCTTGGAAGAAGGGAAAAAAAAAAAAAAAAGGAAAATGGCTATGGCGTGAAGAGGTTAATAGTAGTGCCATAAGCAATCCCAATAGTACCACAAGTGACCTGCTGTGGTGACATGCCGGCTATCTATAAACATCAACCAATGGAACCACTGTAGCATCAGCACTGAACCGGCGGGAGGAATAGGCAAAAGTAGGGGGATTTTTTTGTGTGTGTCAATTTTTTTGAGAATAGCAGTATTTTTTTTTTCAGTTTAATAAGCAATTTTTAGCTGCATTTCTATCTCGCATGCACTGGAGTAATAAATACAGGGGCCAGAAGTATCACAGTCCGTGCCGCTAGACTTGACAGTGTAAAGATGCAGCAGATTTGGCGGCCCACTTTACGTCGCCTCTTAAGCCGTGTCCTTTACAGTCATACTCTTTCACTTTCAATCCTCTGTTTAAGAAGTGGACACGTTATTGATTAGTTTTATAGTTTGATTAATAAAACATTAAAGAGAAGGGTGAGTATAGACGGAGCATGAACTCCTATTGCTAGCTCCGGAGTACTGCTAGATACTATATACACATTCTATCTATGGGTTAGTGGACAATGAATTACATGTTTTCACGGATGAACGTGATGCTGGAAAAACAAGTGGGACTACCAAACGTAAAGGGAGCGTCCAAACCTCATCATTTTGTTTCACTTGCCAAATATACTGAAGGCCCACGTAACGGCACTGTGCTCCAACTCCCGGCATAGACAACATTAACTGGACTGTCACCATGTTGTTGTCACCTAATTTGAAAGGAGTGTAATATAGAGACAGAGATCCAGACTCCAGCGTTATGTGTCACTTACTGGGCTGATTACTGTACTTCTAACGAAATCATTGTTTTACATCAGCAGATTATCACTGGAGGAATAGTAAAATTGCAGAGTTAATTCTAACCCTGCCTCTCCCACTGAGTGGCAGCTTTCTGTGTACACTGCATAGGCAGAAAGCTGGCAATTAGTGTTGTGGGTGCAGTTACTGTATACAGAGCTCAGCATACAGATCTGCAGCTGATAAAACTGATTTAATCAAAACTCCAGCCAGCACTCCAGTAAGTGACACACAGCTGGAATTAGAGTCCCTGTCCCTACATCATGCTGTTCACTGACAGGGTAGCAAATACCTGGTGAGAGATTCCCTTTTAGGGGTTTGTACACATCTGTGACCCTGTCTTTATGGATTCACCACTTCTATGCCACCTACCTGTGCTCCTGTCATTATATACAAACCCTGTATAATATGATTGAGCATTTGTAGCACCTCTTAGGCCGGCTGCCAACGATCTGGAACTAGCAACTCTTTGGACGCTGCGTATGTTTGCTGTGTCCAACGCGCTGCCTTTTCTATTGAACGCATGTAAATCTGCACGTGCTCACTGAACCATGCGGATTTACCGCATACAATACATTTGATTGATGTAATTTCTGTTGCTGCGGTCTTGAAAAACGTGTGGCACGTCAGTCTCCGCGGTTGATCCACGGGTGACTATGCACGCACAGTGGACATGGGTTTTCTAGAAATCCCATCCACTATGCTGTAACCGCTGGCCACTGCGGGTTTGACGCTGCACAAATACGCAGAATCAAACCCGCAGCAGTTCCTGCTCATGGGCACAAACCCTTATTCACTTCAAGCCAACCCATTTGGATAGCAATGAATACTGGATAGAAGGAAATGATTCATTCCTTGTGCTAAGAGATCCATTACATTAAATAGAAATTACAGTACTTTCCTATTAAACATAATGGTTAACAGCTGGACATGTACAGTAAGGTATGCCTGCCATATCAACATTAAAGGGGTATTCCCATCTCCAAGATGCCATCTCAGTATGTAGTAGGTGTAATAATAATATTATCATCATTATTAGTAAATATCTCCAATTGCAAATGCAGCACAGTTCTTCAGATTCACTATGTTACTTACCCCATGTGCAGGGCATTGCAGTAGCTTAGGTATCTCCATAGTGACAATCCTATAGCGAAATAGCTTATCAGAAGAACTATATTACATTTCTAACTGGAGATATTTGTTAACGTTATTATTACACCTGCTACATATTGGGATAGGATCTTGGACAGGATATTAGAATACCCCTTAAGGTAAATTGATTAATCAGCAATATGCACAAAAGATTACTATATCTTTCCTTCAGTCGCTGATTTACACGTTAGATGGAGAAGATCAACAGACAAGAGATCATACACAGAGTATGCTCCTTCAAAAAACATCTTTTAGTCACGATATCAAAATTAAAAATTGTTGAGCATTTTATTTGGTTTAGGGAGTCTACATAATACCAAAGATGCATCCACTGCTGGATAGTGGTAGCGAACACAAAATTGTAAATTATTTCCCCTGGCCCTAGACAGTAGCAGTAAATACGGACTGCACGCTATTCCCCGGGCCTGGATGGTGGTAGTGAGCACGGACTGCACGTTATTCCCCTGGGCCTGGATGGTGGTAGTGAGCACGGACTGCACGTTATTCCCCTGGGCCTGGATACTGGTAGTGAGCACGGACTGCACGCTCTTTTCCTGGGCCTGGATACTGGTAGTGAGCACGACTGCACGCTCTTTTCTGGGCCTGGATACTGGTAGTGAGCACGGACTGCACGCTCTTTTCCTGGGCCTGGATAGTGTTAGTGAGCACGGACTGCACGCTATTCCCCTGGGCCTGGATAGTGGTAGTGAGCACGGACTGCACGCTCTTCCCCTGGGCCTGGATACTGGTAGTGAGCACGGACTGCACGCTCTTCCCCTGGGCCTGGATACTGGTAGTGAGCACGGACTGCACGCTCTTCCCCTGGGCCTGGATACTGGTAGTGAGCACGGACTGCACGCTCTTCCCTGGGCCTGGATACTTGTAGTGAGCACGGACTGCACGCTCTTCCCTGGGCCTGGATACTGGTAGTGAGCATGGACTGCACGCTCTTCTCCTGGGCCTGGATACTGGTAGTGAGCACGGACTGCACGCTATTCCACTGGGCCCGGATAGTAGTAGTGAGCACGGACTGCACGCTCTTCCACTGGGCCTGGATACTTGTAGTGAGCACGGACTGCACGCTCTTCCCCGGGCCTGGATACTGGTAGTGAGCACGGACTGCACGCTCTTCCCCTGGGCCTGGATACTGGTAGTGAGCACGGACTGCACGCTCTTCCCCTGGGCCTGGATATGGTAGTGAGCACGGACTGCACGCTCTTCCCCTGGGTCTGGATAGTGGTAGTGAGCACGGACTGCATGCTATTCCCCTGGGCCTGGATACTGGTAGTGAGCACGGACTGCACGCTCTTCCCCTGGGCCTGGATAGTGGTAGTGAGCACAGACTGCATGCTATTCCCCTGGACATGGATAGTGGTAGTGAGCACAGACTGCATGCTATTCCCCTGGACATGGATAGTGGTAGTGAGCACAGTCTGCATGCTATTCCCCTGGACATGGATAGTGGTAGTGAGCACAGACTGCACGCTATTCCCCTGGACATGGATAGTGGTAGTGAGCACAGACTGCATGCTATTCCCCTGGGCCTGGATAATGGTAGTGAGCACGAACTGCACGCTATTTGCCTGTATAGTGGGAGAGGTAGCAATAATTTCTTTCTCTATCAGTGCAGAGAATGACAGCTTGAGAAAAATGACTTTCTGTTGTTGCTATGGCAATAGTAGCTAGTCAGTCACTCTCCTTGTACAAGACCCCACTAGAAAATCTCATCCAGTTGCTGTCCTTTGCCACAAATCATGCTTGCTAACTATGAAAAAATAATTCATAGCACGGTAGTAAAGCCCAATGTAAGCGAGATGTAAATGTATCTCTGTTGTATCAGCTATAACCCAGCATACTTCTAAGGCCGGGGTCACACTTGCGAGTGCAATGCGAGAAACTCAAGCGGGTCTCTCGCCTCAATACCCGACACTCGGGATCGGAGCATTCAGCTGCATAGAAATACATGCAGCCGCACACTCTGGTCCGAGTGCCAGCAGCAGTGCCGGGTATTGAGGGAGAGACTCACACGAGTTTCTCGCATTGCACTCGCAAGTGTGACCCCAGCCTATTACAGATGAGAGGATTGGTGCGTGGAGAACAAACGGGCGACAATAAATGACTCCGGTGAGCTATATGTATAGAAGGGAATTGCTGTCTTATACTCCAGGGTAGGGAAGAACAAGGTATGGTCACCTGTGGCGGACACTTGTAACACACTCTATGCTTTTGCTGTACTGCACCATCCATCCATCCATCAGGTATGATACAAAAGACCAAAGAGCAAGACATACTCCACCACTGAATTAACCTAATATTATGAAAGGAGTCGGGACCAGTCTGTTTTAATAAATGCCTACTTTGCCTATATAAATAATTTGGAATTAGCTTTCTTGTGTGTTGTGCTATTCCTCTGTTAGAAGAACAATTCTACGCACACTGTTTATTCTCTTCATACACAGTAGATACCCATCGATCGGACGATTATTCAGCTGACCGCTCTCTTCCCTGAATCCCCCATACAGAGGGATGCTCAAGCTCAGCCAAGCGCTCCTGTACCCTCTATGAGGAAGCAACTGCCAGGCTCCTCTGGCAGCAGCATAGCTCTTGGAGGATAAAAAGGCCAGCCGTTGGAAACCCAATGTGCCGGACCATTATTGCCCCCGAAATCATCTGTCGGGGAAGAGTTGGGAGGCACTCATACACATTAGATTGCCAATCAATCCTGAAAATATTGGATTATTGGGCCAACTTTAGTCAAATGTGTATGAAGGTTTATAATGTCTGATCAACGCTAACAGATACATGGCAGATAACTGCAGCATTACAGAAACACTGAGGCTTCTTTTACACTTACCGATTTTTTTCATCCCGTTATTGCGGGCCTTTTTTGCGGATTGCAGTTTTTCGGGTTTCCAATACTATGGAAAAAGTATTGGAAAAAAAAAACGGCGTTCCACAAAACCGGAAGTCACTGTGAACTGCAAAAACAAACTTCCGTTGTTTTTGCGGCCCCACTGCTATTCAATGAGAGCCGTGTCCGTACGCCGTGAAATATATCGAGCAGGCTCGATATTTATTCATGGCCGTAAATACGGCTCTCACGGCGTACAGCTCTCCGATGAATTTTTGCGGCCCGGATTTGGGGACGCAAAAACGGGCCGAAAAAACACGGCAACTGTAAAACCAGCCTTACATGAGAAAGTCAAGACTAGAACTCAGAAAACCGTTCATCCACTCTTGATACAACGTTTTTACGTTGTTTTTGTTAAATGTGCCGCCACAACCAGCATGTATGGACATACCTTATAGATCTTGGAATACTAAGAAGTTATACAATTGGATGCCTGATTATTTTATCACACGGCTACATACACATTAATATTGCAAGATCTATTGATCAAAATGTGCTTTTGTTCGTAGTGCAACCTCTAAGACTATTAGACAGCGCTATTCTTACTACAGTTTATGAGAGCATTACAGCATCACATCATTAATGTAAAGGTTATACAAGAATGGTATCACACCCAATATTCCAGAGACCCAAAAGAGCTCAGCTTCATAAGTCTAACCAGCCAGGAAGCGTCTGATAGGAAAGGAAAACAGATATGAATAGACAACTTTAGGAGGAGGGACACGCATCATATCTGCTGTAAATAATACGACCTGAGAAGATCCAAGTAAGCCATTGGTGAGACATTCACCCCAGTGGAAAGATCAAGGTGCAAGAACAAATGAGTGAGTTCAAGAAAGGACTGGAGTTTTCCATTTTCCTCTCCAGAGTGAAAGGAAGACTAAATACCTTTTTTCTTGTCCCGCTTATGCTTTAGTTGTGCTGGTAGAGCTCTTAGTCTGGCTAGAGCCTGCTCTCGGTGGTTCAAAAAATTAGGATATACAGGGCCTACAGGAAATACAAAGGGGCCTGAGGAGATACATTTTGCACATGCATGGGAAAACGAACAAAACGGAAACAAATGAACGAAAAAAACAAAAATGGAAAGCAATGACAGTAAAATACTCCATGGAATAATGCACTACATTAACAGCTACATAACCATTACTGTGACTATATAAGCGCTTATCCTATGATATTTAGACAATTCAATATTGTGCATCCCAGCTTAAAACTATTTTTTTTTTCATTTAGTGTCCATAGCATGGAAAGCTATCAAGCTTTTATTGACTTCATTAGCCAATTCATCTTGTTGCTTGTTCAAAAATATAATCAAAGTGCTCCCCAAATCCCTAGCTTTCCGCAGGCTTTACTTATTGTCGTGCAACATCAGCATGGTCCAGAGCAAAGAGACATAGCTAGGAACATGGAAAACAATCATCATTCATAAAAAGAGATACCCTCCATAGACAAGATAGCAAGGTGCGAAACGCGCATCGGGGTCTCACGGGAGGTGTGGGGACACGAACACACCATTGGCAAGGTAACCTATATGATCTATATACTTGGTGATATTTATGTGTATTAACTATGGGTCTTTAGGCGGCTATGGCCACAGATACATAGTGGACCTGCCATGCTCATGCAGGATTTGCAGTATTATCTGCTATGAACCGCATATATTTATTTAAACCTGCGTTTTTGGGCGATTTAGGCTCTTAAATTACTCTGTTTTTCCACTCACATGTGGGGGTTATTTGGTTATCCTTGCCTTGGATTACTATTTTTTGTATATACTTCTGGTGTTCTCACCCACCCCATGTGGGTACATTACTATCCTCCTGCTGCTAATTTTTTATATTTGGTACTTTGATATGTTTGTGAATTTTTCTATGTCATTATGTCCTGGTTAGAGTGGAGCGATACTTTCCGATATCCTAAAGTATCGGAATCGGAATGGTATCGCCGATATCACTAAAATATCGGCGATACCCGATACCGATACCGGAAGTCCCATGTAAGTCTATGGGAACAAAATATCGCAACTAAAAAAACCCCATTCTTTCCTTGTAAACACTAAATATACACACATAGAATACATATATATATATACATGTCATTGTGACATATATATATACATATATGTATAGTTTATACACTTCTACATAGTAAAATATCCTCTGATTCAATTGCCGGGTAAAGCCGGCTTCAGTGAAAAGACAGAAGCACCCGACATGAAATGACACTTGGTGTACATAGGGTTAACCATGTCTTTTCATGTCGTTTGCTATCTAATTTGCACAAACAATTAAATCAGACTATTTGTGCAAAATTTCACACCTGTAGGGGTTAATTAAAGGTGTAAATTCGTAGCAAAAAAGTCCGTTTTTTTTACAACGAATTTACACCTTTAATTAACCCCTACAGGTGTGAAATTTTGCACACATAGACTGATTTAATTGTTTGTGCAAATTAGATAGCAAAGGACATGAAAAGACATGGTTAACCCTATGTACACCAAGTGTCATTTCATGTCGGGTTCTGCATTTTCACAAAAGCCGGCAATTGAATTAGCGGCTATTATACTATGTAGAAGTGTATGAACTACAAATATAAATATATATATATATATGTGTCACAAATTCAATGACATGTATATATATATATGAGGTGTAAAATTGCTGAAAAAAAATGCGTGGGCTCCCGCCCTATTTTCGCAACCAGACAGACAAAGCCAGTGAGTGGGGGCAGATAATAATAGCCCAGAGAGGGACCATTATTTTTGCCCCCCCCCCCCGGCTACTAACATCTGCCCCCAGACACCCCAGGAAAGACAAATCTATAATTAGATTCGCCCTTTCTGGCACTTTGCCCGTCTATTCCCATTGCCCTGTAGCGGTGGCGAATGGGTTAATATGGGGTTAAAGCCACCTTGCTATTGAAAGGTGACCTTAAGCCAGGTTAATAATTGAGAGCTGTCAATTAGACAACTATCAATTATTAATCCTATTGCATGAAATAAAAATAAAACACCACTTTAATTAAAAATCATTTTAATGAAATAAAGACATGTTTTTGACCATCTTTTATTTTACTGCAAAAACCATTTCCCAGTGCTGAGGAATAGATCTGTCGGTGGAGAGTGAAGCCCCTTCCAGGAGAACCTGTAGATGCCCTGCTTCAGAGAATCATCAAGCATCGGTGAATGGTGGAGACTAGCTGCTGAGAAGAGAACCCCTGCAGAGCTCCAGTGACAGTGGAGGGAAGCCTCAGAGGAGAAGAGCTGCAGCATTTAGTTCATCTTGCCTCAGCACACACCAATCCAGGTGATCATCTGTTTGCTACACATATAAGCTGGTGATTACTGCTACTCCCCACACATAAACTGTTCACAAACAGGAGTACTGCCATATTTTTAATAAATCTGTAAATACTGTAATCTGTGCCCTCAGTGCAGTGCCCTGGGGCTCTGTACTCGCACATATAACTCACACATATTAAGCCACCTATTCTCTGTTTTGCCCTTGAGCCGGAGGGGCCCTGATCTCCTCTTCATAAAGCTAGATTCTGTTCTGCTTGATGTTGGATATCTTAAAGGATGAGGAGATATTAGACAACACCTGCATAGAAGCTTTGCGCATACAACTTGTACTTAGGCATTATTAAGCATTCAAACTCATTGTTCATAGAGGTATATGTTTTTCTACAGCTACTGAAACAATTTTGGGTCATTCTGGGGCTTACCCTCGAAATTATACATTTAAAGGGGTCACCAGAAATTCTCCCAAACTTGCAGCCATAACCAAGAAACTCATTCTGGGTCTCTCTTGCATTTTATGACCATTCTCTTGCTTGTATAACTTCTGATAGAGGTAAATCTAAAGTAACATATACCAGGTCCTAACCCATAATTGGTATCTGAAACCTCAAGAACCACCCAAGTTTTATATCCATTTGGTTACATAGCATTTTAAATCCATTGAAACAATTTTGAAGTTTTTTGGGGCTCACCCTCGAAATTAAAAATTTAAAGAGGTTGTCAGAAAACTGCCCAGATACGCAGTGTTAACAAACAATACATAATAAGTTTTTTTTCTTATTTTCAAATCCTTTTTCTTACATAACTCCTGACAGAGGTAAATCTAAGAAGACAAATATCTTTATCTTTTTATTTTATTTTTTTCCCATAGTTAGTATTTAAAACCCTGATTAGTATTCTTCTCTTGCTTAATTCAAAAGAGACACTAAGAACACTGGGGATCACTACCAAGTAAAAATTTAAAGGGGCTGCTAAGAGATCACCCAATTTTGTAACAACAATAAAGAGACATATCCAGGGGATACTTCCATTGTATTTTGCTTTGAAACTCTACCTGCATCATAAGAAAAATGGATCAACGAAAAGACAATAGAAAATCTACCCTAAAATCTCATCAATCTACAGACCACCGCTTCTCTAAATCAACTGAAGACCTCACAAATGCACTTAGTCCAGTCAAATCGAGGTCACCTCTTAAGAGGGATGAACCCACAACTAACAGAGTTAAACAGCTACCCTTAACTTCTCATAGTGGGGCCATCAAGTCGAATCTACAGAAAAAACTACCCCCCCAAGTAACTAAAACAAATGCTCCCCCCACTCAAATAAACACAGAGGATAAGAAAGCTTCTTCTGTAGCTCTAAACACTGCTTTTGTAGAGGTCATGGACATATCTGAGTCAAACAAAAGGAGAAAGCCAGACAAAGACTCTCTAGCAGCTGATTCTGACTCTGACACTTTTTCCGAGGACACTTCCCCAAACGGAAGCCCTGCCTCATCCCGCAGGAAAAGAGACCATCATACGCCACAACATCAAGTAGAGAATACAAGCGCTAGCGAGGATTTTCTACTTAAAATCACCGACCTCATTGATAAAAGACTTAAAGCGGGTTTTGAACAATACCAAAATTCGTTTATTGAAGTCTGCCAGGGCATTACCCAAAAACTAGAATTGAACGAAAAAAGAATCACCAAGGTTGAAAACAAAACAGATAATCTTACAAAACAGAACATTGAACTAAAAATCGAAATTAATAGCCTAAAGTCTAAGTTAGCAGATCTCGAGGACAGGAGTAGGAGAAACAACTTGAAAATTCGAGGCATTCCAGAAGACATTCAACAATCGGACTTATCTGATTACGCCAAAAGCCTGTTCAAGAAAGCCATTCCCTCTCTGACGAATATGGAACTCAGCATCGATAGAATCCACAGACTTCCGCGGCCCGCAGGTGTCCCCCCTGATAAACCAAGGGACACAATTCTAGGGATTCACTTTTTCAATACGAAAGAAAGAATCCAAAATTTTGTGAGAGATAGGGGCACCTTTCCAGACCCATTCAACCATGTAAAGATCTTTGCGGATTTCTCCAAACACACAATTGATACCCGCAGGTCTTTCAGGAAAGCAATCTCCTCCCTGAGGAGAGGGGGATCCAGTACAGATGGGGCTTCCCAACTAAATTGTTGATTCTTTATAAAGGAAAAACCATCCCCTTAAACAGTTCAAGAGAAGCATTAGATTTTCTTAGCTCTCTCCCGGGAGGGAAAAAACTCTTAAGAGATAGGGAGTGAGGCATTGACTCTGGTTTCATGTCTCTCTCTTTTTCTGTTTAATACTTATTTTACAGGCAGTTCTCCCTGCTATAATTCATAACCAATCTTCGCAGTTATGTATACCCTTCTGTTCCTGTTACAGTCTCTAGTAACTGTTAGAAAGGGAAATTTGTGGGCTCAAATCACACGAACTTTACCCACAACAGGAGAGATCTCACCGAGGGTGTTGATCCTCCAGGAGAACTCCTTAACCTGAAGTTATATTGCTAATATTTTGAATTCTTGTTTCTGAACTTGTAATTGAATTCTGTTACTGTTATTTGAATTTTGCTGTTTAATTATATATACCTATATTTGTAATTCTACTTCTCTTTCTTTGTCCTGGTTCTACCCACAACTTTGTACTCATTTAAACCAATGAACCTAAAAATCTTGTCTTATAACGTCAGAGGTCTTAATAGTCCTTGGAAGAGATATACCATTTGGAAAGAGGTTAGACAAAGCCATGCCGACATTATATGCCTCCAAGAAGTCAAATTCGCTAGTGGTAATCACCCCGGATTCTCTCACAGAAATTTCCCCCATGTTTTTATGTCTCTAAATTCAAGGAAGAAAGCCGGGGTTATTACCGCTATTAGAGACAATGTCTCGTTTCAATTGATAAAGGAGATTGATGACCCCGAAGGCAGATTCCATATTCTAATCTGCCTCCTTAATAATAAAATTTGTACTATTGCAAATCTATATAGCCCTAACCAGAGACACTTGATCTTCCTAGGAAAGCTACTGAAAACAATTCAAACCCACAGGAAAGGAGAGTTGTTTCTGGTGGGGGATTTCAACATTGTCCCAGACGGACGTATGGATTCAACATCATCCACCCGCCATTTAGCCACATCACTAAATGACTGGCTCCTTAAAAATGAGCTTTATGACGCATTCCGATGTCTAAATTCCTCTTCCAGGGAATACACCCATTATTCGTGTGTACACAAAACTTTCTCGCGAATTGATTTATTTTTGACTGACGTTTTCTCCCTCTCCAGAGTTAAATCTGTTTCTATTCTTGATAGGTCCATCTCAGACCACTCACCGGTCCTGATAGAAATCGCACTGGGACCCCCCAATAGGGATGTATTTCTGTGGAAATGCAACTCTATTCTCATAAAAATACCAGAATACAAAACGGAACTAGAAGAGGCCATTAAACAATACTTCACTGAAAATAAATCAGATGAAATAGACCCCTTCACAATTTGGAACGCCCACAAGGCAGTCATTAGAGGAAAACTAATACAAATATCCTCAAGATACAACCGGGAAAAAAGAGAAAAAATAAAAAACATCCAGCTACATATCAAATCCAAAGAGGACCTCTTGGCTAATCTCCCTTCACCTTCCCCAACTATCAATTTAGAAATTCTTGAGCTCAGACAAAAACTCAAAACAGCCATACTTGCTGAATATGATTCAGCAATTAAAACTTCAAAGTTTAAGGCTTACTCTTCGCTTAATAAACCAACAAAATTCATGTTGGGGAGGTTGAAACAAGATAGGATCAAGAAAAGGGTCAATAAAATAAGAAACCATTTAGGTGACATCAAACAACATCCAAAGGATATCGCTGACACATTCGCCGACTATTACTTTAATCTCTATAACCTTAATTCAGACCCGAAAATTACTCCCCCAAATCCCAGTGACATTAAGACCTTTTTAAATGATCTAAATCTACCTAAATTAGACCTGCTTGAATTGAACTCATTGTCAGCCCCCTTTAATTCAAAAGAAATTTTTGATACAATCCAGAAACTAAAAATTCAAAAGTCACCTGGTCCGGATGGATTTGTGAACGAATATTATAAGACTTATGCAGAACTTTTATCCCCCCATCTGGAACAAATCTATAACCGTGCTTCCCAATGCGGATCCTTTCCAAAGGAGATGTTAGAAGCAACTGTCATTATGATACCAAAATCTAAAACTGAAGTAGAGAAAGTTCAGAACTATAGGCCCATATCACTCATTAATGGAGATATTAAAATCTACGCGAAAATTCTAGCCGACAGAATGAAAAGCACTCTTCCCAAGCTCATTAATAACGATCAGATCGGCTTTATTGAAGGTCGTCAGGCTTCGGATGGAACAAGAAGACTAATCAACACTATTGATGCAATTAACACCTCATGTATTCCCTCTGTGGTCCTAACACTAGACGCTGAAAAAGCGTTTGATA
Organism: Oophaga sylvatica; assembly: GCA_033576555.1. NCBI lineage: Eukaryota > Metazoa > Chordata > Amphibia > Anura > Dendrobatidae > Oophaga > Oophaga sylvatica. Next base: position 182,085,990 of record JARQOD010000002.1, on the reverse strand, counting down.
GAGTCAGCTGGGTCTACCTCAGAGAGGTCATGTTAAAATTTGGTTTTGATAACAAACTAATGAACTCTATTTTCGCCCTTTACTCTCATCCGAGTGCAAGGATATATGTAAATAATCACCTATCCAGAACCTTCCCCATTAGCAATGGTACGAGACAGGGATGCCCCCTATCACCACTGCTATTCGCCTTGGCCATAGAACCCCTGGCGGAGAGGATCAGAAGTGAGGACTCCATTTCAGGGTTCAACACCGCCACACGTCACTATAAAGTTAGTCTGTTTGCAGACGACTTATTATTAACTTTAACAAACCCCATAAATTCTATAGTCTATTTACAAAAGATATTAGACCTTTTCACCAAGATTTCGTACTTCAAAATAAACGGTCAAAAATCCAAGGCACTATACTTCAATTTAAGCGAACAGATTATCACTACTTTGCAAAGAATAACAGATTTTGAGTGGAAGGAAGACATGATTACATATCTGGGAATACTCTTTACAAAAAAAATTAATTTAACTGTTAAAGTCAACTGCAATAAAATTACCGAAACAGTATCCAATGATCTCCGAGGATGGAAGAGCCTGGGCCTGTCGTGGATAGGGAAAATCCTCGCGATTAAGTCATGCATCCTCCCAAAAATCTTATATTTCTTTAGATCCCTACCTCTAAGCTTCCCGACACCATTTCTAGATAAATTACAAGCTACTCTGAACTCTTTCATCTGGAATGGGAAAAGGGCCAGAGTAGCCAAAAATATTCTGTATAAGAAGAAAGCTAACGGGGGACTTGGAGTACCAAACATTACAGCGTATTTCCAAACTAATCTAATTAAACAAAGTATATTTTGGGTTAACGAGAAACTATCTCCAGCCTGGCTAGACCTAGAAAAGGCACAAAGCAATAGCTGCCCATTAAAAGATTTTTTATTCAATCAAATTTTCGAAACTAAGGTACATAAACGACACCCCATCTTTCATGCTTTAACTTCCGCGTGGGTAAAACTCGCAAAACCCCTCAGGGGAGACGACAGATCACGTTTATTGAACAATTTTCCATTGTCCCTAATTGCTTCCAGGTATAAATTCCAGATTCCAGAGAGTTGGACCATGGCAGGGATTAAAACAATCAAAGATATATATGATAACAACACCTTCATAAGGTTTGCGGAATTAAGAAATAAATTTAATATTCCCTCCTCAGACTTCATATTTTTCACTATTTTAAAGGACCACATCCAAAAATGTACCCACAAGAAATCTCCCAAAGCTGAAATAATATCCTTACTCCTAAATAATACAGAACATAAAATTTTTTGGAGTACAAAATACTTATACGACTATATCAATAAGGACAGCCAACTCCATAAAAATGCCTACATGTCCCGATGGGAGAGAGATCTGAGGACGCCATTGAGCATAGAACAATGGGTAGAGGCAATAAAGAACACTTATAAATCCAACATCTCTATGCTTCTCCACGAATCTTACTACAAACTGTCAGCTAGGTGGTACTACACCCCCTCAAGGTTGTCACACATCAACAAAGATAATTCACCTTTATGCTGGAGGGGTTGTGGGTATCCGGGCAATTTAATCCATATCTTCTGGTATTGCCCAAAGATCAGACCTCTGTGGAATCAGGTCTCTCATAATTTAAATATTCTCCTCAATAAAGAACTAACACTCACCCCCCAAACTGCCCTACTTTCCATAGACTTGGACAAAGTACACCCATCATTGAGATTCGTTGTAATCCACACATTATTAGTTGTTAAAAATCTAATAGCTCTCTACTGGAAAGAACCAGATGTACCTAAGTTTTCCGACGTTATGGACAGACTACATCTACATAACTCACTGGAACTAAGGTTCGCCACAATCAATAGTTGTTTAACAAGATACAACAAAAAATGGGAACTTTGGAATTCTTTATATACCAAACCTTAATAATGCTGAACTCTCATACCAGTCGTAGATACCAGGACTCCTTTTTCTTTCTCTTCCTATTCTCTCTTTCCCACTTTTGCTTTCATTGTTATAGTATAGTTAATAATAGGCTTTACATGACACACTTGCTGTAACTGATATGGATCATTGTCACGACTGCTTGTAATATAAATTATGAGTTCTCTAACTTTAATTTTGTTTATCTCTTCCCCCTTCCAATTACCCTCCCTCCCTCCCCTTTACTTCCCCTACAATTTAAAATCAATAAATATATTTGAAAAACAAAAGCAAAAACCATTTCCTGTAATAAAAATAAAATAAAAAAGCAAAATTATTCTTACCTATCCCATGCACAGTCAGGTCCCACGGTTGTAATCCTTCAGAAAGGGTTAATGTTTACTGCAGGGACCGCAGCTAATGCTGCAGCCTCACAGTAAACCCCAAATGAATGAGTTCCTCTCCTGCCTGACAGGAGAGTAAAGGCTGGGTGTCACATAACGATACACCAGCGATCCCGACAACGATATGCACTTGTCAGGATCGCTGGTGTATCGCTACATGATCGCTGCTGAGCTGCCAAACAGGCAGCTCAGGCAGCGATCTGGGACAGCGACACTGCGGGTAACATCGCTTAAGGGCCCGTCTCACATAGCGATATCGCTACCGAGATCGCTGCTGAGTCACAAGTTTTGTGACGCAGCAGCGAGCTCACCAGCGATATCGCTGTGTGTGACATTCAGCGACGATCAGCCCCCCTGCCGGGTATCGCTGATCGTCGCAGAAATGTCAGGACCTTTTTTTGATCGCTGGTTTCCCTCTGACAGGCACGCATCGCTGCATGTGACAGGCGGGAGACCAGCGATCCGCTGGTAACCAAGGTACACAGCGGGTTTCCAGGCACCGCGCAGCGCTTGGAAACCCGCTGTGTACCTTGGATACCAGCTCCCTGCATCAGGGCGCTGGTATCCAAGGTACACAGCGGGTTTCTAGGCACAGCCCCGCGCCTGGAAACCCGCTGTGTACCTTGGTTACCAGCGGATCGCTGGTCTCCCGCCTGTCACACGCAGCGATGTGTGCCGGTCAGCGGGAAACCAGCGATCAAAAAAAGGTCCTGACATTTCAGCGACGATCAGCGATACCCGGCAGGGGGGCTGATCGTCGCTGAATGTCACACACAGCGATATCGCTGGTGAGCTCGCTGCTGCGTCACAAAACTAGTGACTCAGCAGCGATCTCGGTAGCGATATCGCTATGTGAGACGGGCCCTTAAGTGGAAAGCTTAATTGATTGCTTTCCACTTTCACTTCAGGTCAGCCAGGGACACAATCAGTGACGTCAGAGGGAACTGATTAACAAAAATAGGGGTTCCCTTCGAAAAAAAAATGGCGTGGGGTCCCCCCTATTTTTGTTAACCAGCCAGATGAAGCAGACCGCTGAGGCCTGGATTTTCAGGCTGTTAAGGAGCCAAGATCCATGGACCTTGCCAGCCTGATAATACTAGGCCACAGCAGTCTGCATATCTTGGCTGATTAACAAAAATAGGGGATCCCCTCGAAAAAAATTGGCGTGGGGTCCCCCTATTTTTGTTAACCAGCCAGATGAAGCAGACCGCTGAGGCCTGGATTTTCAGGCTGTTAAGGTGCCAAGATCCATGGACCTTGCCAGCCTGATAATACCAGGCCACAGCAGTCTGCATATCTTGGCTGATTAACAAAAATAGGGGATCCCCTCGAAAAAAATTGGCGTGGGGTCCCCCCTATTTTTGTTAACCAGCCAGATGAAGCAGACCGCTGAGGCCTGGTTTTTCAGGCTGGTAAGGATCCAATATCCATGGACCTTGCCAGTCTGATAATACCAGGCCACAGCAGTCTGCTTAGCTTGGCTGGTTAACAAAAATAGGGGATCCCCTCGAAAAAAAAACGGCGTGGGGATCCCCCTATTTTTGTTAACCAGCCAAGTAAAATGCAGACTGCTGCGGCCTGGTATTAAAAGACTGTCAAGGCCCATGGATTTTGGCCCTCAACAGCCTGATAATACCAGGCTACAGCAGCCCCACATTTGGCGCATCAAAAGATGTGCCAATTGTGGCACTTTACCCGGCTCTTCCCACTTGCCCTGTAGCGGTGGCAAGCGGGGTAATAAGGGTTAATGTCACCGTTGATTGCACGGTGACAATAAGCCCGGTTAATAATGGAGAGGTGTCAATAAGACACCGATCCATTATTAATCCCAAAGTTTTTAAATGTTTAAAAAAAAGACAAAGCAAGAAAAAAGTCTTTTAATGAAATAAAAGAGACAACACAGTTTTCATTAATTTTATTGTACTCTCATTCCTGCGACGCCATCGATCTCCTGTAAAAAAAGAAAAAAAAACAAACCAACAGTATACCACCTGTCCGACGCAGTCCATAACGACAGTCCCACGACGATCCAACTCTGCTACATCGCAATGACAGGCAGAGCCTGTCATCGCGACGCAGCACAGCTGATTACCTGCTTCCCCGGCGGTGACGTCATCGGACTGACTGCTTTACGGCCGGGATTACCCAGCAGTCACTGCAGTTATCGCGAGAAACTGCATGTGACCGCCGGGGAAAGAAGATTGCGGCCATCAAGCAGTCCAGGACGTGACCGCCGGAGATCTTCTGCCAGGTAAGTGCCGCTGACTCCTGACAGACCCGACCGACGGACACTGACAGTGACAGTGACAATCCCGATTCCGGTATCCGATATGACGAAAATATCGGAACTCGGAATCGGAATTCCGATACAGCCAATATCGGCCGATACCCGATATTTGCAGTATCGGAATGCTCAACCCTAGTCCTGGTATTTTTTGTAATAACTTCTAATAAAATGGATTTATATATACTTAAATATACTTCCGGGATGTGACTTATTATTACTGATATATAGTGAGATTTAAGCCCTCATATCTTTCCTCTTATGCTTATATGGTCCAGAGCAAAGTAGCGCTGCGCTACCTGTTGAGGTTTTGTTTTTTTTTTGTGACAATTTTCTAAAAACACTAAAGCTCTACCACGCTCATGGTAAAAAAGCATAAGAAAGCACTGTGTGAACACAGCTAAATGTGTTCTCCTATATTCTGGCATCACACTACTCTCTAGAGAAGCCAGCAAAATTTCAAGAAAGGCGAGTATCTTTGGTTTATCCAGCACTCCACTCTCACTGCTGTGCCAGAACCTATTACTTAGAATGCAAGACACAATTCATATTCTCTCCTTTACAGTGAGCACTCTCCAGAGAAGTCTCTGCACACAGAATTACATAGGCACCAAGGTCCCAATTCATTAAAGGGGTTGTTCACTACTCAGACGCCCTATTCTGAGTCACACTATCTCCCCCATGTAAAATACCAGCTATACTCCCCTCCAGAGCTGGTGTCATTCCAGCAGTCAGAACCTGATCTCTCAGAACTTGCATGACATTGTCACGTGAGCCCTGCAGCCAGTCGGCGGCCTCGTCAATCTCTCTACCGTTGGACATCACTTAAGGAAGTCAGAGCAGCAGCTCTCACCTTTTCCAGGTGTCAGTTCTGTCTGAAGGAAGAGCGTGAAGTGGCCACAGTTTGGCTGTAGGGCTCACGTGACAATATCATGCAAGTTCTGAGAGAGCAGGCGCCGATACCATTGGAACGGAGCCTGCACCGATAGAGAGTATAGCTGATATCTTACTGAGGTATCTATGGTGATTAAGAAAGGGTTGTCCAGGTAGTGTGCAACCCCTTTAAGACTGGTGTTATGCACGCCAGTCTTAATAAATGGGACCGCTGGAGTAAGATGCACCCAATTAATAAGCACGTCATTTAATGAATTAGGCACATTTTACAAGTGAATGCAGAACTATACTTCCAATAGCAACTGGAGTACATTTCCGGAATAACTTTTCATGAATTTGACGGTCCAGCTTAGCCAGTCCCCGTCCCTGCTCTGCCCATATTGGCGAACACACCATAATTTGTGACCACATTTAGACAACTTACGAGTTGCACAAAAATTCTTCTACACGAAAAGTCAACATGGAGTAAACACCTTCATGAATCAGGACCCAAGCACAGATGTTACAATAAGAAAGCCTGGAGAAAGCTAGTGGTTTGATAGCCACTGTGCAATGGAATTTATTAGGCCATTTTAATTTTTTCCCCCCTTTATACGGTATATATTTTTCTTTATTTCAATGCAAATTTTTTTTAGTTAAAAACTACATGCATTTAGGTTATTTTTGTAATAAAAAAAAGAAAAGCAAGAATATAACTTAAAGACGGATTTTGGTAAGACCTTACCTGTAAAATCCTTTTCAGCGAAGGAAGGAAGAGAGACACAGTATTCATTACTGATGGGTAGGCGGAGCCCCAGATCAGGATGACACCTCAGATCAAAAGCGTGTTGACTGGCTGGCCCCTCCAGCTCGGGCTCCTCCTACTCAGCTCCTTCAGTCGTACCAAAGCTTTGAGGAAAAGAGCCAAGATCACCAGCGGAGCAACATAACCCCTTCTGAAGGAACTTCAGAGAAACAACACAAGAATACAGGTTATGCATGCAAAGTAAGGCAAACCACAGAGTTCCAGGCACTACTCACTGAACCTGACTACTGTGATGAGCTGGCAATGCTGGAACAGAGCCTTAGCGCGCTGACCTCAGCCCAGATAATCGCTATCAGATAAGGGTCGCGCTGCATCTGAAAACATCAACACACTTCTGCCCTGGGAGGGTGCTGTGTCTCTCTTCCTTCCTTCGCTGAAAAGGATTTTACAGGTAAGGTCTTACCAAAATCCGTCTTTCAGCTGCAGATGGAAGGAAGAGAGCCACAGTATTCATTACTGATGGGACGTCCCAAAGCAGTTCAAAAATAAGGGTGGGAAAAAACCAACAAAGGGCAGAAACCCAACAACCTTAACAAAAAAGCGCAACCAGCGCTAAACACAAGTTCATCTAGAACTTTACACTACAGCTGCCTGCAGGACCCTACGTCCGAGGGCTGCATCAGCGGAAGCACTGACGTCCACTTTATAAAACTTTGTAAACGTGTGGACAGAGCGCCAAGTTGCCGCTCGGCAGAGCTGCACCGCCGAGGCACCTTGATGAAAAGCCCACGAAGAGGCCACAGCTCTCGTAGAATGGGCTCGAATCTTAATCGGGCAAGATTCACCCCGAAGACGGTAAGCTTCCAAAATAGCTGACCGGATCCAACGAGCTATAGAATCTTTGGAAGCTCGTTGACCACGCCGACGACCTGCTGGAACCACAAACAGGGAGTCCGTCTTACGAAAACCTTGAGTAATAGATAGATAAAACTTCAAGGCCCGCACTAAATCCAATGTGTGTAAAGCTCGCTCTTTCACATTTTTCGGATCCGGGCAGAATGAAGGTAACACAATATCCTGGTCGACATGAAATTGTGACACCACTTTAGGTAAAAAATCACCCCGAGTGCGAAGCACTACACGATCCGGAAAAAACTCCAGAAAAGGAGGCGAACAAGAAAGAGCTGCCAACTCAGAAACTCTCCTCAAGGAAGTGACTGCAACAAGGAAAGCCACCTTCCAAGAAAGTAAAGAAAGGCTAGCAGAAACCATAGGCTCAAAAGGTTTATGCTGAAGAGCCTCCAAAACAAGGTTGAGCCGCCAAGGAGACACGGGTGCCTTCCGCGGCGGAAACTTACGAGATATACCTCGGAAAAAGGAGAGCACGTCTCTATTTGAAGCAATGGTTCTCCGAAATAATAAGGACAGAGCAGAAATCTGACCTTTCAGAGTGCTTACTGCCAAACCCTTGTCTAGCCCATGCTGTAGAAAAGCCAACAGGTTGGGAATGGAAAATTTTCTCGGGTTCCGAGAGGACCCCAAACACCACGAAAAGAAGGTTTCCCAAATTTTGTGGTAAATCCTAGTAGTAGCCGGACATCTGGCAGCTCGAAGAGTAGCAATGACCTCGGCTGAAAAACCTCTACGAGTCAACATTTCGGTCTCAAGAGCCACGCCGTCAAACGCAGAGACTTCAAGTCCGGATGACAAACGGGCCCCTGAGTCAACAGGTCCGGTCGAAGAGGAAGTGGAAATGGAGGTGCCGCCAACAGCGACATTAGCGTTGAAAACCACGTCCTCCTTGGCCAATCTGGTGCTATTAACATAGCCGGGATTCTCTCCAGTCTGATCCGACGCAGTACCAGAGGAAGCAAGGATATCGGTGGAAACACATAAATCAGCTCGAATTGATCCCACGGAGCCACCAGAGCATCCACCTCCACAGCCTTCCGGTCCTTGAACCTGGACATGAACACTGGTAGTTTGGCATTGAACCTGGATGCCATCAAATCCACTTGGGGAGTTCCCCAACGGGAGCACAGCATTGCAAAAATCTCCGGATGAAGACTCCATTCTCCGGGATCCATCTTCTCGCGACTGAGAAAATCCGCCGTAACATTCTGAATCCCTGGGATGTGGATTGCAGAAATGGCTGGAACCCTGGCCTCGGCCCAGATCAGGATCCGAGACACCTCCGCCATGAGTCTGGGACTCCTTGTTCCACCTTGATGATTGATATACGCAACCGCTGTGGCGTTGTCTGTCTGCACTCGGACCGGCAGACCGCTCAAAGGGACCGTCCAGTGTTGGAGGCAAAGGAAAATCGCCCTCAATTCCAGGATATTGATCGGTAAAACAGTCTCCTCCGATGACCATACTCCCTGAATCCAGGAATCGTTCCAAACACCCCCCCAGCCCGTCAGGCTGGCATCTGTGGTTATGACCGACCATTTCGGAGGGAGAAAAGATTTCCCCAGGGATAAGGCTCCTGGACGTAACCACCATCCTAGAGACTCTCGCACCCTGCGAGAGATGGTGACACTGCAATCCAGCGATTGCGACTGATTCCAATGACTCAGAATGAACCTTTGGAGAGCTCTGGAATGAAACTGGGCAAACGGAATTGCCTCCATGGACGCCACCATTAAACCCAGAAGACGCATACACTTGCGAAGGGACATTGTTATCGAAGACTTCATGGTTTGTACATGCCGAAGAAGACATGACTGTTTGTCTGGAGGTAGAGACACCACTGCCCGTACCGTGTCGAAATGCATTCCCAAAAAGAGGATAGCTTGCGACGGTTCCAGAAACGACTTCTCCCAATTGACTAGCCAACCGAAGTCCTTCAGTAACTGAAGAGACAGATTGCGAGCTGTCACTGCTTCCTCCTCCGAGGATGCCACGATCAAAAGATCGTCCAGGTAAGGAAGAATCGTAATTCCTTGTCTTCGAAGAATCGCCATGAGAGGCGCCAGAATCTTTGTAAATACTCTGGGCGCCGAGGCTAAGCCGAATGGCAGAGCCACGAACTGGTAATGATCCCGACCTATGGCAAAACGAAGAAAACGTTGATGAGCCCTTCCAACGGGAACATGTAAATAAGCGTCGCGGATGTCGATTGATACCAACAAATCGTTCTGCGACAGTGCTGCCACGACGGAGCGAAGTGACTCCATGCGGAATTTCCGGGTGTGGACATGCCGATTCAATCTTTTGAGATCCAGAATCGGACGAAATTTGTCCTCCTTTTTGGGAACCACAAACAGATTGGAATAAAATCCTTTTCCCCGGTCTTCTGGCGGAACCGGTATTACCACACCCTTCTGAAGAAGGAATTCGACCTCTCGCTGCAGAGCGACCAAAAGCTCGGGTTCTGTCGGAATGCGAGACTGGTAAAATGTGTCTGGGGACGAGAAGAGAATTCTATGAAATAACCTGCTGACACGACCCGCGTTACCCATGAATCTGGAACGCGAGAAATCCAAGTCTCCTTGAACTGGAGCAGGCGACCCCCCACTCGAGAGTCCTCGAGTGGGCTCCTGGCGTCAATCCGTCTTGGCGGGCTTCTTGTCGGTTTCCCGCTTGTCTTGACGGAAATTCTGCTTCCAGGAATGCGAGATTTCTGGGAGGACTTTTTTGCTGAGAAAGAGGAACGACCCGATCCCCAAGAAGACTGAGCGAATCGACCTCGGCCCCGAAAGGACCGCCGACCACTATATGTCCTGCCAGACACCGAAGCCATAGCTCTGCGTTGTGGCAACGTCGCCTCTTTTGCCTTTGCCCTGGTAATTAGTTCTGTGAGGTCAGACCCAAAAAGATGACCACCTTTATAAGCTAAGGCCAGCAAACCTTGTTTGGAGACCGCATCCCCGGCCCACTGTCTGAGCCACAGCGCTCTTCTGACCGTGATCGCCGAAGCCTGCGCCCTGGATAGAAGCGACGCAGTGTCCAGACCTGCATCATAGATATATCGGACTGCAGTGTCCAACCATTCGAAAATCTCCTCCATCTCAGATGACGGAGATCCATTTTTCCACGCCTTGTGTAAAAGGTCCAACCAGCTTATAGAAGCTTTAGAAGCACACATGGATCCTAGTATCGCTCTGAATCCATGACCCGCGGCCTCATAATTTGATTTCGCCGCCATTTCCGTTTTTCTGTCCAGTGGATCCTGCAAACTCGCCTTCCCTTTAACAGGAAGCAGTGAGGATTTACTAAGCTGGGATAAGGAAAAATCCACTTCAGGAGAGGGGATCCAATTATCTCTCGACTCTGTGGAACACGGATAAAGTGCGTCAAAGAAACGTGTTCCGTGAAAACGTTTATCCGGACACAGACGTTCCTTTTCTACTGCACTGTTAAGATCATCTAGATCTGGCAAGGCTGATCGTGACGTACGATACTCCTGGTACATTCGTGCTGATTTACCAGGTAAACTAGTTACCACCTCCGGTAACTGTAAAACCTCTCTCATGGCTTCAATAAATGCCTCTGTACGTCTCACAAGGGACGAGAGCCCCCGCCTTTCCTCCTTATCCGAATCAGACATTTCCCCATCTGAACTTAAAGGAGAACCCTCACCACAATCTAAATCAGAGACATCTGATTCGCTACGGGTGAAGGATGGTAACGGTCTGTGTCGCTTTCTGTCCTGAGAGGATCTAGCTGACACATATTGACTCAAAAGGTCAGACAAGCCATTAATAGAACTGGCGATAGCATCCAATTTTGCATCACTGTGATCTCCAACCGCAGCGCTAGACGCCGCGGAGGACTGCGTACCAGATTGCCGAAGCGGAACTGGAATATGGTCCGCGCCTTCTGAACCCTGTTCCGACATGCCTCACACAGTATATGGCAGGCCAAATGTCAGAAAACCTGAAAAAAACGCAGTTTTTTTTTTTTTTTTTTTTTTTTTAAGTGAACGCAAAACAGCCGCTGAAGGGTTAAGTCTTAAAAATATAGAGCTACCCCAGCTGTATGCCAAGTAAAACCTTCAAGAGGGGTTAATGTCACAGGCTGTCAGAAAAAACAAGGTCTCTATGTGAGACCGAGCTGCAGAATAGCGCTATGTATCAGCGCTGTGTGGTGAGGAAACAATGCCACTCACCCAGCTGGTTTGGTGCCTGAGACGGGAGGAGCGGAGTCTGAGGAGCCCAGGAGCTCTTTTAATGGCCGCCGTGCTGAGGGAGCCGGAAGAGAAGCGCAATCGCGCGCTTCCTGCATTGAAAGACCGGGAAGCGTGAAGCCACGCCCCCCCGGCTCAAAAATATGAGCGCCAAAACTCCTCACTCCTACTCCCCCCCTGTCCTGCAGGCATCTGCCTGCGGACAAAAGTTGCACAGAAACACCACATCTACATGTCACGGCGCTGCCAAAGCAGCGCTAATAGTACATTTAACACACATGTAATAGCGCTGTCACAGCAGTCGCTAAAGCACTCATCACATTGTATATATATTGTGGAGTACTCACCAGCTGAGCGCCACAGGGACCCCTCAGGATTTGTGGCGCTTGTGCCCATGCTCCCCCCCAGGGCAGGGAACGCAGTGACCCCAGTGTGCGGTTTGCGTCCCCGCCAGGGAAGCTAACCTCGTCCCCCAGGGCCGGCAAGATTCTGCAGGGACTATTTATGTAAAATACAGATCCGCCAGGGGAGAGGTGGGGTCCAGCAGCGCTGAGACCCCTGAGACCTTTCAGACCCATGTCCAAGTCTCATGTCCGATAAAAATAATAAAATCTTCTGAGGAGCTGCTTCAGCAGCGACCATCCTCTGAGACCTCAAATTTTAGACTGAAGGAGCTGAGTAGGAGGAGCCCGAGCTGGAGGGGCCAGCCAGTCAACACGCTTTTGATCTGAGGTGTCATCCTGATCTGGGGCTCCGCCTACCCATCAGTAATGAATACTGTGGCTCTCTTCCTTCCATCTGCAGCTGAAAAAGGACATGATAGCAACTGATACAAGATGTATTACCAGTCTCTCTCAATATAAATATACCGTACATACTCGAGTATAAGCCGAGTTTTTCAGCACATTTTTAATGCTGAAAAAGCCCCCCTTGGCTTATACTCGAGTGAGGGTCCCACCAGATGGAGTGGGAGCCGCAGAGCAACTGGTCACAGGAAGCAGGAGCCGGCTGCTGCAGCTAAAGCCTGTGCCCACTGCTAAAGAGAAATTAATATTCATAGTTCTTTAACAGCATGCACAGTAGTTGCAGCCGCCGGCTTCCTGCAGCTGCCGGGCAATCACGTGTGACCGCTACGTAAGAGAAATTAATATTCACTTTCTACTCCCATGGATGTGGAGGGCAGTGAATATTCGCTCCCTTAAGTAGCAAGCACACGTGATCGCCTGGCCGCCGCAGGAAGCCGGAGGCTCCGGCTACTGTGCCCGCTACTAAATAGCATTACTAATAAATACTCACTGCTCTCCACGCACATAGTCCCGACGTGGAGAGCAGTGAGTAGTCCGGCAGCTGTCCTCTGCTTGTAAGCAGCGCATGACGTCACTGCCATGCGCTGCTTACAAGCATTAATCAGCGGCTGGCATTGGAACAAAGACGCTGCTAGGGCGCGCAGGAAGGCAAGTAGGATGGCTTATTTTTTTAAATGTTTTTCTGATGGTGGTCATGCATACCAGGATAGGAATGAGGAGACCATGCATACCAGGATAGGGATAAGGAGACCATGTATACCAGGATAGGGATGAGGAGACCATGTATACCAGGATAGGGATGAGGAGACCATGCATACCAGGATAGGGATGAGGGAGCCATGCATACCAGGATGGGGATGAGGATATAATGTATACCAGGCTTATACTCCAGTCAATAAGATTTCCCAGTTTTTTTGTGGTAAAATTAGGTGCTTCGGCTTATATTCGGGTCGGCTTATACTCGAGTATATACAGTATATGGAATTTATACACAACTGATCACTAAGAAATGCAGGGAAGAGTACACATTGCACTAAGGAGTTAAACTTTTGCAGTATCTAATTAGAAAAGAAAAACAAGTATATATAATAGGAGGAAGAAGCACCACAATGAATGATAGAGGACATAGATCAGATAAATAGGATATGGCAGGGGAGAGAGAAAAATGAGTAAGCTGTAGATGCCCAGTCCAGAAGCACATCAATTACAGAAAGAGTCTGTATGTATGCACCAAAATATAGGTCCACTATGGTTAATGCCACAGCTACGGTTTAGAGAATAAAAAATAAAAAAAAAGACATGAATAAGGTCCCTCCACCAGAACCTGCACTATGTATTGTGGTGTAGGAAATAGCATTTTTTTCCATGCTAACTATTCAGTGAACTTTTCCTTAGCATTTACTGTATGGCTCCATTACAGACCCATATTATGGAGGCCCAATTGCATCTTTAGGCCTGTTTCAGACATCCGACTTTCACCATCCAAGTACAAATTGCCATGTCCGGACTGGCTGGAAGTCCACTGACCCGAACTCAACAGCCTCATAAGCATATAACTCAGGCTAAGGCCACGTTCACACTATCAGTATGTGGTCAGTATTTTACATTGGTATATGCAAGCCAAATCCAGGAGTGGAGCAATCAGAGGAAAAGTAGAATAGAAACACGTCACCACTTCTGTATTTTTCACAGACTCCTGGTTTTGGCTTACACATACTGATGTACAATACTGACCAAATACTGAATGCATAAGCGCGGCCTTAGGAAAAGCCACTGGCCTGCCTCATAAGAGGTGTAATTGAAAGGCACCTTGCAGCACCCCAAATGTAATAAGACAGGAGCTTTCCATACCTTTGTCTCAGGTAACTCCTAAATGGTCACTACCAAGAGTAAATATTTACCAGTAAAACTAACTCAGTCCATACATCCTGCCTGCCAAAAGACACTGACTGGCACAGCTTTACCTTTGGGCTGTCAATTTCAGCTAGGTTCAGTATATATCTCATGATCTCAGCTTTATGAGCTAAAATGTTACTGGGTTAACCCTTTAAACTAGTATATTTATTACATGTCAGTAAAGTGCACTTTTCTTATGAAAGGTTAGATCTTTACACTGGGCCGCACCATAGAATGTACATTAGTTACAAACCTTTGAGTCATTTTTAAAAAAATGTATATTGAGAAATGCAGCAACTACTAAAAAGTTCATCCACATACAGTGCCTACAAGTAGTATTCAACCCCCTGCAGATTTAGCTGGTTGACACATGCGGAATTAACTTGGCATTGTGACATTTGTACTGTAGATCAGCCTGGAAGTGGGAAATGCACTGCAGCAAAAATTTTTGTTTTAATTTTTTTTAAAAAAAAAAAAAAAAACGTTAAAAGTTAATTCAGAGTGTCATTTATTATTCAACCCCTCAAACCACAAGAATTCTGTTTGGTCCTCCTAAAGTATTAAGAAGTATTTCAGGCACCAAGAATAATGAGCTTCACATGTGTGGATTAATGATCTCTTTTGCCAGCCTTTTCTGACTATTTAAGACCCTCCCCAAACTTGTGAACAGCACTCATACATGGTCAACATGGGAAAGACAAAGGAGCATTCCAAGGCCATCAGAGACAAGATCGTGGAGAGTCACAAGGCTGGCAAGGGGTACAAAACCCTTTCCAAGGAGTTGGCCCTACCTGTCTCCACTGTTGGGAGCATCATCCGTAAGTGGAAGGCTTATGGAACTACTGTTAGCCTTCCACGGCCTGGACAGCCTTTGAAAGTTTCCTCCCGTGCCGAGGCCAGGCTTGTCCGAAGAGTCAAGGCTAACCCAAGGACAACAAGGAAGGAGCTCCAGGAAGATCTCATGGCAGTGGGGACATTGGTTTCAGTCAATACCATAAGTAACGTACTCCACCGCAATGGTCTCCGTTCCAGACGAGCCCGTAAGGTACCTTTACTTTCAAAGCGTCATGTCAAGGCTCGTCTACAGTTTGCTCATGATCACTTGGAGGACTCTGAGACAGACTGGTTCAAGGTTCTATGGTCTGATGAGACCAAGATCGAGATCTTTGGTGCCAACCACACACGTGACGTTTGGAGACTGGATGGCACTGCATACGACCCCAAGAATACCATCCCTACAGTCAAGCATGGTGGTGGCAGCATCATGCTGTGGGGCTGTTTCTCAGCCAAGGGGCCTGGCCATCTGGTCCGCAACCATGGGAGGATGGATAGCACGGCCTACCTGGAGATTTTGGCCAAGAACCTCCGCTCCTCCATCAAGGATCTTAAGATGGGTCGTAATTTCATCTTCCAACAAGACAACGACCCAAAGCACACAGCCAAGAAAACCAAGGCCTGGTTCAAGAGGGAAAAAGTCAAGGTGTTGGAGTGGCCTAGTCAGTCTCCTGACCTTAACCCAATTGAAAACTTGTGGAAGGAGCTCAAGATTAAAGTCCACATGAGACACCCAAAGAACCTAGATAACTTGGAGAAGATCTGCATGGAGGAGTGGGCCAAGATAACTCCACAGACCTGTGCCGGCCTGATCAGGTCTTATAAAAGATGATTATTAGCTGTAATTGCAAACAAGGGTTATTCCACGAAATATTAAACATAGGGGTTGTATAATAATTGACCCACACTTTTATGTTTAAAATTTATTAAAATTCAATTGAGCAACATATCTTTTTGTTTTGTAAGATTTATGCTTCTGTTAATAAATCCTACTCTCGTTTGCAGTTTGAAGGCTCTAACTTATTTGCATCTTATCAAACCAGCTAAATCTGCAGGGGGTTGAATACTACTTGTAGGCACTGTACATCCTCTAATGCATATTATTCATGTCCGTCACATCCTAGTCATTTACAAAAAACTCAATCAAGAGAATGGAAAATATAGATCCTACTATAAAATCAATTTATAAATTATGCCATATTAACGGTCACAAATCTGGTTTATCCTCCCACTTCTCACTTTAGAAATTCATTCTCACTATACACACGTCTATAGAGCCCTGTTCTCACAAAGAAATTAAGACTGTATTGGAGTTTTCAGCAGCATTCATATGGCTGGTAGACCTGTGGTCCATACACCTTACACTAGTGTATAGGAGTGGACACCCTAGTAGTGATACACTGCATGGAACCTAAAAGTAACGAGTCACAGAGGCGGGGCTGCATACCTAATGAGTCAGGGGGAGGGATCCTACAAGCAATTTTCTGCTTTGATTAACATCTCGCAGGCCAGAATTAATTTGAACAATTCAGCTCTGATGGCATCAGTCAAACACGCACACAGTGGACAGCGGTGTACCGTCACGGGCTTTGTCCACGCACAATGCCACTGACATTGGCATGTAATGATGTAGCCCAGCATGCAGGGAGTCAATGGGCCAGCATTGACTCTTCAGGCGAGCAGCACAACTTTCATGATTTTTACTGGCAATATGCATGCACTACAAGCAGTGTCAAAACATTTTTTTTTATTATTATTATATATATATATATATATATATACATAATATATATATATGTATATATATATATATAATATATATATATATATAAAAAAGTATTAAGAAAGGTTATTTGGGCACTTTTGGAGCATAAATTGTCCTGCCAGGTTTATTTAACGACATAAGTTACAAGATTAGTAATTTTAATATAAAATATCCTTCTGTTGTGGAATTAATCCCTAAATATTGATGTACAAGTTTTTCTCAGAGAAATATTAATCCATTGCTTAAAGTAGTACATACAGCTAACTTCGCAATTATTACCAGTTTTCAGGAAAATCGCCATACCTAAATTTCCATTTGGTTTATTATTTCCTAAAAAAAGAATAAAATAAAATAAAATGTAATGCAAAAGAAAATCTGAACATATAGATATATATAAAGAAAAAAAAATCATCTTTCTGGGATGAGTAAATTAAAGATAAAAATGACAAATCTCTCACTTTGCATTGCTCGGTTTTTTCACTATATTACATTTCAGGTATACCTCTTCCTTCATCGATTCTATGTCTCCGGTTAACCCTCTGTCTTTTGTCGTCTTGTCGTAACTGAAGGTGTTCATCGATGTTAACACCTGCCACAGGCACAGCTGAAACAATTCAAAACAGAAGAATCATACGTAGCATCATTTTATAGTGACATCAGTGGATTAAAGGGAACCTGTCATCACTTTTGGCCGCTACAAGATGCGGCCTCCGCCTTTCAGGTCTTATCTAAAGCATTCTATAATGATGTAGATAAGCCCCCGATACGACCTACAAGAGAAGAAAAATAACTTATTAAACTCACCTGGTGGGGCGGTCCGGTCCGATGGGTGTCGCAGATCTTGGTTCAGCGCCTCCCATCTCTTACAACGCCGCCCTCCTGCTGAGGGCTGCTCCTGTTGAGGGCAGAGCAAATTTCTGCAGTGCGCAGGGTCTCTCTGACCTTTCCCGATGCCTGCGCACTGCAGTACTTTCCTCTGCCCTCAACAGGTACGCCTGCGCAGGAGCGCGATGCCAGGGAGCCATGAAGCAAGCAGGAGGCAGCGTTGCAAGAAGATGGGAGGTGCCGATCCATGACCTGCGACACCCATCAGACCAGACCGCCCCCCGGATGAGTATAATAAAACGTATTATTCTTATCTTGCACGCCTTATCGGGGGCTTATCTACAGCATTATAGAATGCTGAAAATAAGACCTGAAAGGCAGCGGCCGCGGCAAAAAGTGATGACAGATTCGCTTTAAGGCCAGATTAGTAGACCACTTTGGAAGTGGTCTGATTGTGGAACTCTTGGGTCAAGCAACCATCACTGAGCTTTACCGAGTGATCTGTATATACACCATACAGTTTAAAAGAATTATATACAGTCAGGCCAAAAGTTGGACACAAATTTTGGTCTTCAAAGTTTGAATTTCAGCCTTGCCACAAAATGACCTGCTTATATTATTTTAGTGATTCTCGATAGATCAGGAGAAAGAGTGTTTAAAGAGGACAAGAAATCTCATATCATTCTGCTATGCTGACTGTAAGAGCAAACCGGTTCTTTTAAAAAGGGGCCGATGCTTGAAATCATCACTGCTTCGCATCAAAAAGGCTTTAAAGGCAACAACATTGCTGCTTGAAAGAATGCCCCTAAATCAACAATTTCTCGGAAAAAGAAATTCAAAAAGATTTAAATTACTGTGAAGAAGGCTTAAGGGTGACCAAGAAAATCCATTTTGATATAGGAAAGATGTGTATCTTCGTACCGTATTAGCCAGTAGATAGAAAAATATTTAGACTTGGGAGTCCTCAGTGGTTGATACCTTTTAATGGCTAACTGAAAAGATGGTAACAAATTGCAAGCTTTCGAGACTAAACCTTTAGTGGTTTTGCTGGATAGTGTAGAGTAGGACTTGTAAGCGTGGGGACCTTTGGCGCAGATTACAAGCTTACGTATTTTGGCCAAAATATTAACCAATACCCCACTATTTTTGTATTTTTTTGCACTGTATTTTTCGGGGTGCAGCCAGGCCCAGGCACGTCTGGTCTCGCATGAGGGGTGTTCACACTGGTGCGATTTGAGAGTGTACTGGCCAGCCCGCCTAGTCGAATAGTAGGGGCGTGATTAATAGCCTGTGAACCAGACACTGTGCAGTATCCTTGTGTGAACGGCACCCTATGCGAGCTTCTATTGTGCAATTGTATACTGGGCAGTCACCCCCTCCTTGGATGGGTATGTGGAGAGTGGCTGTTTAATCTGGTATTTTGCACCTGTGCTGCTTATATCTTGCTTAATGGGCTGGCTGCATCCTGTAGTGCATTTGTTCTGAGATCTGGGCAGGTGAGTGTTGCTGCCTTTTTTTGCTGTTTATATTGAATTTTTGGAGACCTTGAGTCTCCTTTTGTGGTTTTGCTGGATAGTGTACTTAGTTACTCATCTGCTTTCCGAAGCACTGAAGATAACCCCCAATGACTGTAGGGGGATACAGCTCCCAATAGCACAAAGTGCAGGAAAGTAGCAAATATGAGCAGTGCACAGAATAGGAGAGAGAGGAGCTGTGCTGAAGAAGGACAGAGAAAGCGATGGCCAAGAAAGGACCATTTTCGTTACTAAATGCATTAATACAGATCAATCATGGATGTGGGGCAGAAAAAGTGACAAGGAACTAGATGTATAGAATGTCCAGTATCTTAACATTATGCAAGATTTCTTAAAAAGAAATAATAATGAAGAAATTTAAATTTCACACCTTTACCTAGAAGGAGATCCAAAGGAATCATCTCCTTCACAGCATCTAGGATTCCTCTTTGTCGAGCATCATGGCCATCCAACTCTCTTGCACAAGCCTTGCAGCATCCACATACGGCACAGCCCGACTCTCCAGAGCCACAGCCACAAACCCTAAATAATGAAGCATAATCCAAGGAGCTCACTTAGTAAGGAAATCATTTCATTCTAACTTCTCCCATCTAGTTACCCAGTGAAATGCTCACATACCCGCCTGGAACCCGATCTGGCCGCCCGCTGCTAACACAGCTGGCACCATATCCTGTGCAGTCTCCACACACAGTGCAAACCATACAATGCTCCAGCTTCCACTTGTGCATTCGAGGCGGACACATAACAGATTTCTCATCTTTTTCATCCAGCTCTTCCTCAAGGTCTTCATCCATCGCAGTTGCCATATTTTCTACACCAAATCCTAGAAGATATGACAAAGGATTGAGGCTTACTCCTACATAAAAAAACACAAGTCTCCAAATGTTATTCAGCAAAATACTCAATGTTCCCTTCATATCAGATTTTTATTGTTCTCTCTCTCTTGGACCTGGTTCAGGCACCGAAGCAGATAATCATAATTTGATTTTAGAGCCTACATGGAATCTGTCAGCAGGATTTCACTCCCCAAACTATTTACATGTGACTGTATCTCTTTCAAGGACAAGTCCAGCAGTACCTTTATATGGGCAGTTGTTCCTCCATTGCAGAGAAATCACGGCTTGAATTTATATGCAAATAAGGCTAAGGAATGATTTGTAGATCTGAAGCCTCTGTCCTTCCAGCTCTATTTCACACCCACCCTGCCGCCTTTTCCTTAACTGACAACCTCTATGCTGGGTGACTCCAGTGGGAGGAAGCGTTGCTTGGAGGGGGATATAGCTGGAGTGACAGGCTTCAGATCTACCAAACCCATATGCATTTCACTTCAAATTCTGATTTCTCTGCAATGGAGGAACTGACTGGCCATGTTAAGGTATTGCAGGACTGTGTGTTGAAAGATCTACATGTACATATAAATAGTTTAGGGTGTGAAAACAGGATTTTGGTTGCTTACCGCAAAATCTGTTTCTCAGAGCACTCATTGGGGGACACAAGAAACCATGGTTGTATGCTGCTGCCACTAGGAGGCGCTGACACTATGAATATGCAAAAAAAAGGTTGGCTCCTCCTCTGCAGTATACACCCCACCGACTGGCATCAAGCTAATCAGTTAGTGAGAAAGCAGTAGAAGAACATGACAGAACCAAACAACAGAACAGACAACTCAAACATAACCATAACAATCAGAAGAAAGGAAAAGAGTTGTAAACATATGGGAGGGTGCTGTGTCCCCCAATGAGCGCTCCGAGAAACAGATTTTACGGTAAGCAACCAAGATCCTGTTTTCTCGATCGCTCTATTGGGGGACACAGGAAACCATGGGACGTCCCAAAGCAGTCCATGGGGTGGGAAAACACTGGCAGGAAACTCCATACAAGTCGGCAAAGTCACCAATGCCGACTGCCAGATCTTCTGCCTAAACTGGGGTCCGCCGAAGCGAAGGCGTGGACCCTGTAAAATTGGGCAAACGTGTGGATGGAAAACCAGGTTGCCCTTTGTAAAGTTGTAGGGCGGATGCCCTATGGTAAACCACCCAGGAGGCGCCTACTGCCCGGGTTGAGTGAGCCTTAATCCCAGGGGGCACTCTGATCCTGACCCAGTAAGCCTCCAATATAGCACCTAATCCAAGACTCAGTCGTAGCCTTGGAGGCCGGCAGGCCTCTTCGCGCTCCGTCTGGAATGACGAACGGAAGATCTGACTACCTGAAGGAAGCTGACTTATCCAGGTAGATTCTCACTGCCTGGAACCACGTGTAGCCTGTTCAAAGAGCGCTCCGGAGAATTAGTCGGAGCCGAACCGAAGGAAGGCCGGACAATATCCTTATTCAAGTGAAAGGTGTAAACCACCTTGGGAAGAGAGGAAGGCGGAAGCCGCTACCCTACCCTATCCTGGTGAGCAACCGGGAAAAAGGGGAACGACAGGAGAGAACCGCTATAGAGAAAACCGTCTGATGTAAGCGAAAGCCACCAGAAAAAAACACTTTCCAGAGCAAAACAGACATGGGAACCTCCCTGAGAGGATGAAAGGGAGCACACCTCATGACCTCGAAATCCAGATTGAGGTCCCAGGGGCCCACGGGCTTCCGGTACGGGGGAGCTGTATGTGTCACTCCCAGAAGGAAAGTCTTGACTAGGGAACGAGATGCCAAGGATTTCTGAAAGAGGATAGAAAAAATTGGCACCTGCCCTTTTTAGAGTGGCAAGAAGAGCGAGAAACCTCATTGGCGGGGTGATGATAGACTCACACCAGCGAAACTAGGCCCTCCAGGGTCGGTAGAAGAACCTAGAGGACGAAGGTCTAAAGGCCTGGATCGTGGTGCGAATCACCCGATCGGGGAATCCGGATGCTCTCAATGCCACAGGGCAAGGAAACCCGGGCCCAAGGAAGGGTCCCTTGGAGGGCGGGATACGACGAACCGATCTCCGGGGTGGGGAAGTGAACTGTATTTTGTATCCAGAGGATACAATCTCCCTGACCCATGCGTCCTTCACCAGGTCGAGACAACCACCCAGCCTGGGAGAAACGCTGGGCTCTGGATCCGAGTCAAGCCGAGGAGGATCTGCCAGGTCTTGCCCTGGCAGATCTACCATGTGAGTTATGGGAACGCCAGGAAGGAGTGGGCCTGAAGGAAGCCTTCATCTTGGACTGGCGATGCTGCGGCCTGTGTTGACCGGAAGAATCATCCAAAGCCGAGGAACGGCGAGAAAACCGAAAGGAGCGGAAATGCCCTTGCGGAGCTGTATGGCCCATCGGGCTAAGGCCCTTGATACCCAAGTTGAGGCAAAGGCCAGGCATAAAGCAGAAGCGGCCACTTCAAAGGCTGATTTTGCCAGCGATTCTAAAATTCTATCGTTGGCATCCTTGAGGGAAGCTGCATTAGAGAGTGGAAGGACCGTATTGGTAGAGAGTCTGGAGACCGGTGGGTCCACCGTAGGAGAAACCGTTCAGTTAGTGGTAAGGTCCGGGGAAAAAGGATATAGGATGCCGAGGCGCTTCCCTCTTTGAAAACGCCTGGTTGGATTTTCTCTCTGCCTCTTGAGTATCTCCATGAACTCAGTATGCGAGGCAAAGACCTTGGAAGGTTGCTTGGACCGTCTGAACGAAACCGCCTGATCTGCGGATTCCGTAGCGGTATCTTTGATGCCTAAGGTCTGGTTGACTGCAACGATCAGGCTCTGCACCGTATCCGTCATGGTGGAGGCCTGTTCTGAATCCGGGTCCGACTCATCTTCCGATAGCGCGTCCGAAGACGCTTCGCTTGACTCCGGAGGGGAAGGCGCTAGAGAGGGATCACGCCTTGAGAGGTCGTCTAGTGAGGCGGAGCGGGAAGAGGACCTAGAACGGTGCTCCGTTCTAGGTCTTTTACGGCCTGGGCTGGAAGGACCGGGCTGAGAAACTTGTGACCCGCTGGCGACTACTGGAGGAGAGAGGGGCAACACTAGGGTCTGTGACACCCTGGTGAGGTCCGCCACGGATTGCGACAGAAGAAGTCCACTCTGGAATAGGGGTCTAAGAATCGCCCGGGGCAGAAGGAGGCTCCTGGGTGGGTACCGTGGGGTCGCTGCAGGCCTGGCAGAGGGGAGATGACTGACCTGACGGGAGTCTGTCATTACAGGAAGAGCATACAAAATGCCTGACCAGAGCGGAGGAGGAAGAGAAAGGTGGGAGGCGAGTAGGGTCTGCCTTGTGCTTAGGCATGGTTGAGCAATCCCACTAACTCATGCCAGAAGGTTGGGGGATAGAGAAAAGGCAGAGGTGGGTGTCAACTCTGCAGGGCAGAGCTACTCACGGTTCCTGTTGTGGAGAGGCTGCAGGAAAAAAACGTCCTGCTCACGGTGCGAAGATGGGTATTTTCCCTTTAACTGCTGTGACCACCTGTGTTCCCGGCTGGCTGAGAGCGTGCACTGCTGCTGCTGAGGGGAATATGGGGCAGCAGCGTCCACCGAAGGGCAGAGAGAGCGGTGGGTGGAGCGTAAGACAGCGCTGAGAGGATAGGACGGGCGGGAGAAAGCCCGCCCGGAAGTCAGGAGGGAAGGGGGCGGGGTCGGCGCCATAACTAGGCCCAAAGTGAAGCCGGGGCCTCGATTAGAGCCCGCGGCCGCTGGTGGAGGGGGGGGGGGGCGGCGCGGAGGCCCCGAAACCCTCTAAAAAAGGGGGCCCCAACAAGAAAATACCTAGAGGTTGAAAGAAGGACCCCACAAGGGGTGCTTAAAGGCGCGACCCAGCGCCTGAAGATGCAGGTGACCCGGAAAGGGGGGGCTAAGGGGTATCTAATAGGCGCTTTGAGCCGCCGATAACGCACCTGGAGCAGCAAGGTAGCCCTAAGGAATGCGAGGTTGCCCCAAAGAAGAAGCTTGGGCCTAAAAGGGCTGCTTCAGGACCGCCGGGTGAGCCCCAAAGGGGGAAGGAGTTCCCCCTGATCGCTAACTTTTCCCTTTTGCCCTATGATATTTTCTTCTCTTCGTAGAACCTCTTCTCTTCTGTCTTCTCTTGCATCTGGGGGGAAAGAGGGACAGTACCTCTAGTGAGAGTCGGACGTCCGGCATCCATTTGACGTCCGTGTCTCCACAACCGCCAGACTCTGGTGGGCGAGAGGGTGGGAGACGGAGGCAGACCCGGGTCTTCCTTTCTTTTCTCGATCACCTGAACACATGTCCGTGTCAGGGATCCAACAGGGGTCCTGCCAAGAGAGCCAACATATGCTGATACGGGGTGGCAGTACACGCCGTACTCAGTCTCTGTGTGGGAGTACAGTAGTGACTATTCACACTGTATCCCTCGGGAAAGTACCTGAAAAGGAACGACGCACAATAGGTAGATATGGGTCTCCGGAGAGACCCGTGTCCACCACCTACTGACACTAAGCTAAAACGGATTAGCTTGATGCCAGTCGGTGGGGTGTATACTGCAGAGGAGGAGCCAACCTTTTTTTGCATATGCATAGTGTCAGCGCCTCTTAGTGGCAGCAGCATACACCCATGGTTTCTATGGTTTCCTGTGTCCCCCAATAGAGCGATCGAGAAATCATAATGACAAATTTGTGGGTGGACACTAAATCAAGTCTTTAAAATAAGCAAATTTACACAAGAACACACTGTGTTGCGTTTTTATTATGCTTAATTTTCCTTAATACTTTTACCTTTTCCACCTTGACTTAAAGCTCCAGTGTCTCTTCCACATTGTCCTTTATTATTCACTCCAAAGGTCCATACTTCACCTTTCTTAGTCAAAACACAGGTGTGAGCTTTGCCCATAGCCACTTGAGTAACAAAGTGTCCTTTCAGGTCAGTAACCAAATCTGTAAGATAAAGACGGATTTTGGTAAGAACTTACCTGTAAAATCCTTTTCAGCGAAGGAAGGAAAGGAGACACACTAGTCATAACTAGTGGGTAGGCGGAGCCCAGATGGGATAGACACCTCAGATTAAAAAAGATGTTGACCGGCCCCTCCAGCTCGGGCTCCTCCTACTCAGCTCTCCAGTTGTACACAAGCTTAAGGAAGAGCAATATCACCAGCGGAAGCAACATAACCCCTTCTGAAGGACTTCAGAGACAAAAAACACAAGAGTACAGGTTATGCATGCATTTAGGTAAAAACCACACAGTTCCAGGTACTACTCACTGGACCTGACCACTGCAATGAGCTGGCGATGCTGGAACAGAGCCGTAGCGCGTCGACCTCGACCAAGATAACCGCTATCAGAGAAGGGTCACGCCGCATCTGTAATACAACAACACACTTCTGCCAAGGGAGGGAGCTGTGTCTCCTTTCCTTCCTTCGCTGAAAAGGATTTTACAGGTAAGTTCTTACCAAAATCCGTCTTTCAGCAGCAGAACGGAAGGAAAGGAGACACACTAGTCATAACTAGTGGGACGTCCCAAAGCAGTCCAAAAATATAGGGTGGGAAAAAAAACAGAAAACGGCAGAACCCAACAACCTAAGAAACTGCGCAACTAGCGCTAAAACACAAGTTAAAGGAAACTTTAAACTACCGCCGCCTGTAGGACCCTACGTCCCAAGGCTGCATCAGCGGAAGCACTAACGTCCACCTTATAAAATTTCGTAAAAGTGTGGACAGAGCGCCAGGTAGCCGCCCTGCAGAGCTGAGCTGCCGAGGCCCCTTGATGGAAAGCCCATGACGAGCCCACAGCCCTCGTGGAGTGAGCTCGAAACTTAATCGGGCAAGGTTCGCCCTTAAGTCGGTACGCTTCCAAAATAGCCGACCGAATCCAACGAGCTATAGAGTCCTTGGAAGCTCGTTGACCGTGTCGACGACCTGCTGGAATCACAAACAGAGAGTCCGACTTCCGAAAACCTTGAGTAACAGTCAAACAAAAATTCAAAGTCCGCACCAAATCCAATGCGTGCAAGGCCCGTTCCTTCGCATTCCTTGGTCTCGGACAAAGAGAAGGCAACACAATATCCTGGTTAACATGAAATTGCGACACCACCTTAGGAAGGAAGTCGCTCCGTGTGCGTAGCACTACACGATCCGGGTGAAACTCCAGGAAGGGAGGCGAGCAAGAAAGAGCTGCCAACTCAGAAACCCTTCTCAAAGAAGTGACCGCTACTAGGAAGGCAACCTTCCAAGAGAGCAAAGAAAGACTAAGAGTCCATAGTGTTATGATTTGGTAGCTGAGGAGAGCAGGCAAAAAGGAAATACACCAGAGCAGTTGGAAACTATGAGATTGCAGTACCCTGACTAACCACCACAACTAGAGGCAGCCGTGGAGCGTTCCTACGTTGGTCCTAGACGCCTCGTCACAGCCTGAGAAACTAACTACACCTAAAGATAGAAAGAGGAAAGCTATCTGCCCCGGAGCAGATCCCCAAAGAACATAGAAAGCCCCCAAACATGTAATGGCGGTTAGACAAGAAGAAATACTGACACAGACAGAAAATAGTATGAGCAAACGTTGGGGCCCAAACTTACTAAATAGAAAAGGATAGGAAGGGCACTTACTGCAATCCCAAAAAACCCTGAAAAGCACAAACACTACTAATTTCAATAAACACCTGAGATCACACGACCTCTACCACCTAAATTAGTTCTCTGGTGTAACCAAAAACAAAACAGCAGCCACTGAGAAAACTGGAAAAAGCAAATGTACAAACATCAGTGGCTGAACTGAACTGAGAGGCAAAAGCCCCCAGAGGGGACCCTGAAGGCCCCCACAGAAGTGCAGGACAAAATGCAAAAATCAAGCACAAAAACAAAAAGAAGAAAATGTCTTATCTGTTAGCAGGAGATTCAGACAAAACACAGCAGGCTTCCAAGGAAACAGGAATCAAGGATTGAGACCAGAACAATTGATCACCAGCAACCCTGATGGGAAGGCGACTCCCTTATATAAGACCAGTCAGTAACACCTGATTCCCAATCCTCACAATCTTCACTGGACAGTCCAGTACCGTTTGTAACCACCAGAGGGAGCTTCTGCTCAGAACTCATTTCCAGCCTATTCACAACAGTACCCCCCCCTTGAGGAGGGGTCACCGAACCCTCATTTGAGCAACCAGGTCGGTCAGGATGAGTTCTATGATACGCACGGATGAGTCTCCTAGCATGGATGTCCGAAGCAAACACCCAAGAATTGTCTTCCTGACCATAACCTCTCCATTTAACCAAATACTGGAGTTTCCGTCTAGAAAAACGAGAATTCAATATTTTCTCAACCACATACTCCAGATTGCCCTCAACCAAAACAGGGTCAGGAGGCACAGTAGTAGGAACCACTGGCTCAACAAACCTCTTCAACAAGGACTTGTGGAACACGTTATGGATCTTAAATGTCCCTGGAAAAAGCAAACGAAAAGAAACAGGGTTAAGAATCTCCATGATCTTATAAGGTCCAATGAACCTAGGCTTAAATTTAGGAGATGCCACTCTCATAGGAATATTTCTTGAGGACAACCAGACCAAGTCCCCCACTTTAAACCGAGGACCACCAGTCCTATGCCGGTTAGCAAACCGCTGGGCCCTCTCCTGAGAGAGGGACAACCTCTCCACTACCTGGTCCCAAATCTGTTGCATACGCTCCACAACAGAGTCAACACCCGGGCAGACAGAAGCCTCCGTCTGTCCAGAAGAAAATCGAGGGTGAAACCCAGAATTACAGAAAAATGGAGACATCAAAGTGGCAGAGCTAGCCCTATTATTAAGAGCAAACTC
Source organism: Oophaga sylvatica (assembly GCA_033576555.1). Taxonomy (NCBI): domain Eukaryota; kingdom Metazoa; phylum Chordata; class Amphibia; order Anura; family Dendrobatidae; genus Oophaga; species Oophaga sylvatica. The sequence continues at coordinate 182,058,249 of JARQOD010000002.1, read as the reverse complement.
AGCCAAAGGCAAAAAAGAGACCCAGTCATCCTGATCAGCAGACACAAAGCATCTTAGATAAGTCTCCAATGTCTGGTTTGTTCTCTCAGTTTGACCATTGGTCTGAGGATGAAACGCCGAGGAGAAAGACAATTGAACACCAATTTTAGAACAAAAGGTCCTCCAAAATCTGGAAAAAAACTGGACTCCTCTGTCAGACACAATGTTCTCAGGAATGCCGTGTAAACGAACCACGTGCTGAAGGAACAAAGGCACCAATTCAGAGGAGGAGGGCAACTTAGGTAATGGCACAAGATGTATCATCTTGGAAAACCTATCGCAAATCACCCAGATGACGGTCATTCTCTGAGAAACAGGGAGGTTGGAAATGAAATCCATAGAGATATGGGTCCATGGTCTCTTGGGCACCGGTAATGGCATCAACAAACCACTAGAACGAGAGCAAGGCTTGGAGCGAGAGCAAGTCCCGCAGGACTGCACAAACTCCCTGACATCACGAGACAAGGTAGGCCACCAAAAGGACCGACCAACCAAGTCCCTGGTACCAAAAATTCCGGGATGACCGGCCAACGCGGAACAATGAATCTCAGACATTACACTCTTTTTCCACTGGTCCGGGACAAACAATTTCCCAACAGGGCAGCGCTCGGGCTTATCCTCCTGGCACCCTTCCAGAGCCAGTCTCAAATTGGGCGAGATGGCGGAAAGAACACCACCCTCTTTCAAAATAATAGAAGGATCAGATAACTCAGGAGAGTCCGCAAGGAAACTCCTCGAGAGGGCATCCGCCTTAACATTTTTAGTGCCAGGAAGAAATGAAACCACAAAATTAAAACGTGTGAAAAACAAGGCCCACCTGGCCTGTCTAGGATTAAGTCGCTTGGCAGATTCCAGATAAACTAGATTCTTATGGTCAGTAAGGACCACCACCTGATGTTTGGCTCCCTCCAGCCAATGTCTCCACTCTTCAAAAGCCCACTTCATGGCCAATAACTCCCGATTACCCACGTCATAATTACGTTCAGTGGGAGAAAATTTTCGAGAGAAAAAGGTACAAGGGTTACTTTTAGAGGTCTCTGGATCTCTTTGGGACAAAACGGCACCTGCCCCAATTTCAGAGGCATCAACCTCCACCTGAAATGGTAGAGAAACATCAGGCTGCCGTAGAACAGGAGCAGAAGTGAATCTCTGCTTAAGTTCCTGAAATGCAGAGACTGCCTCAGGAGGCCAATTCACCACATCAGAACCCTTCTTGGTCAAATCAGTTAATGGTTTAACAATAACAGAGAAATTACCAATAAATTTACGATAAAAATTGGCAAAACCCAAGAATCTTTGAAGAGCCTTTAAAGAAGTAGGTTGGACCCAATCACAGATAGCCTGAACTTTGACCGGGTCCATTTCAATAACAGATGGGGACAAAATGAAACCCAGAAATGAGATCCTCTGAACGCCAAAAAGACACTTTGATCCCTTCACATACAGAGCATTCTCTCTCAAAATCTGGAACACAGTCCGAACATGTTTTACATGAGAGTCCCAGTCATTGGAAAAAATCAAGATATCATCCAAATAAACAATCAGAAATTTATCTACAAAATCCCTGAAAATGTCATTCATGAAGGACTGGAAGACAGAAGGAGCATTAGTGAGCCCAAAGGGCATCACAAGGTACTCAAAATGCCCTTCAGGGGTATTAAATGCCGTCTTCCATTCATCCCCGTGCTTAATGCGAATAAGGTTATATGCCCCCCTGAGGTCAAGCTTGGTAAACCAAGTAGCGTTTTTCACCCTGGAAAACAGATCAGAGATCAAGGGTAACGTATATTGATATTTCACAGTAATATTGTTCAAGAGACGATAATCAATACACGGCCTTAATGAACCATCCTTTTTGGCCACAAAGAAAAAACCGGCACCTAAGGGTGAAGAGGATGGTCTGATATGACCCTTCTCCAATGACTCCTTGATAGAAGACCGCATAGCGTCATGTTCAGGTACAGACAAGTTAAAAAGGCGACCTTTAGGGAATTTACTACCAGGCACTAATTCAATAGCGCAGTCATAGCTCCTATGGGGAGGTAAGGATGCAGATTTACTTTCGCTAAACACATCAGAAAAATCAATCAAAAAGTCAGGAACATCCTGAGCCTGGGGGGAGGCAGAAAAAACAGGAGTGTTGGCATTAACACATTGACAGCCCCAACTGGTAACAGACACAGATTTCCAATCCAAAACAGGATTATGAGACTGTAACCAAGGGAAACCCAGTACGATAATGTCATGCAGATTATACAGAACCAAAAATGTGCAACTTTCCTGATGATCAGGTTCTACCCTCATTATCACCTGAGTAGAGAACTGAGGTTTATTCTCAGCCAAAGGGGTAGAATCGATCCCCAGTAGAGGAATAGACTTCTGTAGGGGTATCAAGGGAAACCCACAACGTTTAGCAAAATCATAATCCATCAGGTTAATAGCTGCTCCAGAATCAACAAAAGCCTGAGCAGAAAATGAGGACAGAGAGCATATCAGGGTAACAGTTAACAAAAACTTAGTCTGAACACTACCCAAGACAACTGAGTGAGCAAAACGTCTTCCCCGCTTAGGGCAGACAGAAATAGCATGAGAGGCATCACCACAGTAGAAACATAACCCATTGCGCTTTCGAAATTCATGACGCTGTGCCCCAGAAACCACTCTATCATACTGCATGGATTCAGAAGCAGGTTCACAAGGCAACATTATTCCACGCATACCTTTCCGCTCACGCAAACGTCTGTCAATTTGAATCGCTAATGACATAGAATCATTGAGACCAGAGGGAACAGGGAATCCCACCATAACATCCTTTACATTATCTGACAGTCCCTTCCGAAAAAGAGCTGCCAAAGCGTCGTCATTCCATTTGGTCAGGACTGCCCACCTACGGAATCTCTGACAGTATAACTCAGCGTCCTCAAGCCCCTGACTTAATGCCAACAAAGTTTTTTCAGCTTGATCAGTGACATTAGGCTCATCGTACAATAACCCCAAAGCCTGAAAAAACGCATCAACATCACTCAAAACAGGATCCCCGGGTGTCAGGGAAAAAGCCCAATCCTGAGGGTCGCCGCGCAGGAGAGAGATGACAATTTGAACCTGCTGCGCTGCGTTCCCTGAGGACTTAGATTTTAAGGCAAAAAACAATTTACAGTTATTTTTGAAATTCAGAAACTTAGCTCGATCCCCTAAAAACAAATCTGGCATGGGAATCCTAGGTTCCACAACAGGCAACCTAGCAAGATAGGTAGCAATACTCCGAACTTCAGTGGCAAGCTGATCCACACGGCCAGACAACTGTGCAAACTCCATTGAGAGAAAAAAAATCCTCCTCAGCACCCAGAGATACAGAGGGAAAAAAAAAATGCAACAAACAGAAAAAAAAAATCTCTGACAACTCTGACAACTTTTTTCTTTCACAATATTTTTCCCTTCTGTGAGTACCATATAATTTTCAGTTTGGGCCGGTGATACTGTTATGATTTGGTAGCTGAGGAGTGCAGGTAAAAAAGGCAATACACCAGAGCAGTTGGAATCTATAAGATTGCAGTACCCTGACTAACCACCACAACTAGAGGCAGCCGTGGAGCGTTCCTACGTTGGTCCTAGACGCCTCGTCACAGCCTGAGAAACTAACTACACCTAAAGATAGAAAGAGGAAAGCTATCTGCCCCGGAGCAGATCCCCAAAGAACATAGAAAGCCCCCAAACATGTAATGGTGGTTAGACAAGAAGAAATACTGACACAGACAGAAAATAGTATGAGCAAACGTTGGGGCCCAAACTTACTAAATAGAAAAGGATAGCAAGGGCACTTACTGCAATCCCAAAAAACCCTGAAAAGCACCAACACTACTGATTCAAAAACACCTGAGATCACACGACCTCTACCACCTAAATTAGTTCTCTGGTGTAACCAAAAACAAAACAGCAGCCACTGAGAAAACTGGAAAAAGCAAATGTACAAACATCAGTGGCTGAACTGAACTGAGAGGCAAAAGCCCCCAGAGGGGACCCTGAAGGCCCCCACAGAAGTGCAGGACAAAATGCAAAAATCAAGCACAAAAACAAAAAGAAGAAAATGTCTTATCTGTTAGCAGGAGATTCAGACAAAACACAGCAGGCTTCCAAGGAAACAGGAATCAAGGATTGAGACCAGAACAATTGATCACCGGCAACCCTGATGGGAAGGCGATTCCCTTATATAAGACCAGTCAGTAACACCTGATTCCCACTCCTCACAATCTTCACTGGACAGTCCAGTACCGTTTGTAACCACCAGAGGGAGCTTCTGCTCAGAACTCATTTCCAGCCTATTCACAACACCATAGGCTTAAAAGGCCCGTGTTGAAGAGCCTCCAAAACAAGATTGAGACGCCAAGGAGGCACAGGCGCCCTGCGCGGTGGGAACTGGCGGGTTACTCCGCGAAAAAAGGAACGCACGTCCCTACGCGAGGCGATAGACTTTCGGAACAGCAAGGACAGAGCAGAAACCTGACCCCTCAGAGTACTAACTGCCAAACCTTTGTCCAGACCAAATTGCAGGAAAGCCAACAAATTGGGAATGGAAAAAATCCTCGGATTCCTTGAAGAACCCGAACACCACGAAAAGAAGGCTTCCCAAGTCTTGTGGTAAATTCTAGTAGTAGCCGGACCTCTGCCGCTCGCAAAGTGGCAATGACTTTGGCTGAAAAACCTCGACGGGTCAATATTTCGGTCTCAAGAGCCACGCCGTCAAACACAGAGACTTCAGGTCCGGGTGACGAACGGGCCCTTGGGTTAACAGGTCCGGGCAAAGAGGAAGTGGAACTGGCGGTGCCGCCAGGAGTGACACCAGTGTCGAGAACCACGTTCTCCTTGGCCAATCTGGGGCTATCACTATAGCCGAGATTCTCTCCAGTCTGATCCGACGGAGAACCAGAGGTAGTAAGGATATCGGCGGAAACACATAGATCAGCTCGAATTGGTCCAACGGAGCCACCAGAGCATCCACCGCCACAGCCTTCGGATCCGTGTACCTGGACATGAATGTCGGTAACTTGGCATTGAACCTGGATGCCATCAGATCCACTTGGGGAGTTCCCCAACGGGAGCACAGCAGTGCAAAAATTTCCGGATGAAGACTCCATTCTCCGGGATCCATCTTCTCGCGACTTAGAAAGTCCGCCGTGATATTCTGAACTCTTGGAATGTGGATCGCAGAGATGGCTGGAACACTGGTCTCTGCCCATATCAGGATCCGAGATACCTCCACCATGAGTCTGAAACTCCTTGTCCCGCCTTGGTGATTGATATATGCGACTGCCGTCGCATTGTCTGTCTGCACTTGGACAGGCAGACCGCTTAAAGGGACCGTCCAGTGTTGGAGGCAAAGGAAAATCGCCCTCAATTCGAGGATGTTGATCGGCAAAACAGACTCTTCCGACGACCATACTCCCTGAGTCCAGAGGTCGTTCCAAACACCCCCCCAGCCTGTGAGGCTGGCATCGGTGGTTATGACAGACCACTTCGGAGGAAGGAAAAGACTTCCCCAGGGATAACTCTTTCGGACAGATCCACCATCCTAGAGACTCTCGTACTTTGTGAGAGATGATAACACTGCAATCCAGTGAGGTCTGCGACCGATCCCAGTGGTTCAGAATGAACTTTTGGAGAGCCCTGGAATGAAATTGGGCAAACGGAAGTGCCTCCATTGAAGCCACCATCAACCCCAGAAGGCGCATACATCTCCGAAGGGACATTGTTGTTGAAGACTTCATCACCCGTGCATGCCGAAGGAGACATGCTTGCTTGTCTGGAGGCAGGGACACCACTGCTCGTACCGTGTCGAAATGCATCCCCAAAAACAGGATTGATTGTGACGGTTCCAGAGACGACTTCTCCCAATTGACCTGCCACCCGAAGTCCTCCAGGAGCTGAAGTGATAGGTCGCAAGCCGTCACCGCCTCCTCCTTTGAGGGCGCCACAATCAAAAGGTCGTCCAGATAAGGAAGGATCGTGACTCCCTGTCTTCGTAGAATCGCCATGAGAGGCACCAGAATTTTTGTAAAAACTCTGGGCGCTGAGGCCAAACCGAAAGGCAGGGCAACAAATTGGTAATGATCTTTTCCTATGGCAAAACGAAGGCAACGTTGGTGAGCCCTTCCGATTGGAACGTGTAAATAGGCGTCGCGAATGTCGATTGACACCAAAAAGTCGTTCTGCGACAAGGCTGCCACCACGGAGCGAAGCGATTCCATGCGAAACTTTCGGGTGTGGACATGCCGATTCAATCTTTTGAGATCCAGGATGGGGCGAAACTTGTCCTCCTTTTTGGGGACCACAAAGAGATTGGAATAAAATCCTCTTCCCCTGTCCTCTGGTGGAACCGGTACCACCACATCCTTCTGCAGAAGAAATTCGACTTCTTGCAGTGAAGCGGCACATAGCTCGGGCTCTGACGGGATGCGAGATTGGCAATAACTGTTCGGGGGTCGGGAAGAAAACTCTATGAAAGACGGATTTTGGTAAGAACTTACCTGTAAAATCCTTTTCAGAGAAGGAAGGAAGAGAGACACAGTATTCATTACTGATGGGTAGGCGGAGCCCAGATAGGATTGACACCTCAGATTAAAAAGAGTGTTGACCGGCCCCTCCAGCTCGGGCTCCTCCTACTCAGCTTTCTTCAGTCGTACCCAAGCTTAAGGAAGAGCAAGATCACCAGCGGAGCAACATAACCCCTTCTGAAGGACTTCAGAGAAAAACACAATAGCACAGGTTTTGCATAGATTTGGCAAAAAATCACACAGTTCCAGGTACTACTCACTGGACCTGACCACTGCGATGAGCTGGTAATGCTGGAACAGAGCCGTAGCGCGTCGACCTCAGCCCAGATAAACGGTATCAAAGAAGGGTCACGCCGCATCTGTAAATACAACAACACACTTCTGCTATGGGAGGGAGCTGTGTCTCTCTTCCTTCCTTCGCTGAAAAGGATTTTACAGGTAAGTTCTTACCAAAATCCGTCTTTCAGCTGCAGAGGGAAGGAAGAGAGCCACAGTATTCATTACTGATGGGACGTCCCAAAGCAGTTCAAAAATAAGGGTGGGAAAAAACCAACAAAAGGCAGAAACCCAACAACCTAGATAAAAGCGCAACAGGCGCCAAATACAAGTTAACTAGAACTTTAAACTACCGCTGCCTGCAGGACCCTACGTCCTAAGGCCGCATCAGCGGAAGCACTAACGTCCACCTTATAAAACTTTGTAAATGCGTGGACAGAACGCCAGGTCGCCGCTCGGCAGAGCTGAGCTGCCGAAGCCTTGATAAAAGGCCCACGATGAAGCCACAGCCCTCGTGGAATGAGCTCGAACCTTAATCGGGCAAGGTTCGCCTTTAAGTCGGTAAGCTTCCAAAATGGCCGACCGAATCCAACGAGCTATAGAGTCCTTGAAAGCTCGTTGACCACGCCTGCGACCTGCAGGAATTACAAACAGAAAGTCTGACTTCCGAAAAACTTGAGTCATAGGCAAATAGAACTTCAAGGCCCGCACCAAATCCAATGTGTGCAAGGCCCGTTCCTTTGCCTTCCTCGGGCCCGGGCAAAGCGAGGGCAACACAATATCCTGGTTAACATGAAAATGCGACACCACCATAGGTAGAAAGTCACCCCGTGTGTGAAGCACTACTCGATCAGAGTAAAAACTCCAGGAAAGGAGGCGAGCAGGAAAGAGCCGCCAACTCAAAAACTCTTCTCAAAGAGGTTACCGCCACTAAGAAGACAACCTTCCAAGAAAGTAGAGAAAGGCTAGCAGAAATCATAGCCTCAAAAAGGCACATGTTGAAGAGCCTCCAAGACAAGGTTGAGCCGCCATGGAGACACAGGCGCCTTCCGCGGCGGAAACTGACGGGTTACTCCGCGAAAAAAGGAAAGCATGTCTCTACGGGAGGCGATAGCCCTCCGAAACAGTAAGGACAGAGTAGAAACCTGACCTTTCAGGGTGCTCACTGCCAAACCTTTGTCCAGCCCATACTGTAGACAAATTGGGAATGGAAAAAAACCCTTGGGTTCCTTGAAGAACCCGAACACCACGAAAAGAAGACTTCCCAAGTCTTGTGATAAATCCTAGTAGTAGCCGAACTACTGGCAGCTCGCAGAGTGGCAATGACTTTGCTGAAAAACCTCTAAGGGTCAATATTTCGGTCTCAAGAGCCACGCCGTCAAACGCAGAGACTTCAAGTCCGGATGACGAGCGGGTCCCTGGGTTAACAGGTCCGGGCGAAGAGGAAGTGAGAATGGAGGCGCCGCCAAAAGCGACACTAGTGTCGAGAACCACGTCCTCCTCGGCCAATCTGGGGCTATCAAAATAGCCGGAATTCTCTCCAGTCTGATCCGACGCAGCACCAGAGGGAGTAAGGATATCGGCGGAAACACATAGACTAGCTCGAAATGGTCCCACGGATCCACCAGAGCGTCTACCGCCACAGCCTTCGAGTCCTTGTACCTGGACATGAAGGTCGGTAGTTTAGTATTGAACCTGGACGCCATCAAGTCCACTTGATGAGTTCCCCAACGGGAGCACAGCAGTGCAAAAAATTTTTGGATGAAAACTCCATTCTCCGGGATCCATCTTCTCGCGACTGAGGAAGTCCGCCATGGTATTCTGGACTCCTGGAATGTGAATCGCAGAGATAGCTGGAACCCTGGTCTCGGCCCATATCAGGATCCGAGACACCTCCATCAAGAGCCTGGAACTCCTCGTCCCGCCTTGGTGGTTGATATACGCGACCGCCGTCGCGTTGTCTGTCTGCACTCGGACTGACAGACCGCTCAAAGAGACCGTCCAGTGTTGGAGGCAAAGAAAAAATTGCCCTCAATTCCAGGATGTTGATCGGTAGAACCGACTCTTCCGATGACCATACTCCCTGGATCCAAAGATCGTTCCAGACACCACCCCAGTCCGTCAGGCTGGCATTGGTGGTTATGACCGACCACTTCGGAGGGAGGAAAAACTTTCCCAGGGATAATGCTCCTGGACGTAACCACCATCCTAGGGATTCTCGCACCCTGTGAGAGATGGTGACGCTGCAATCCAGTGAAACTTGCGATCGATCCCAACGACTCAGAATGAGCTTTTGGAGAGCTCTGGAATGAAATTGGGCAAATGGAAGTGCCTCCATGGTCAAAACCAGAAGGCGCATACCTTCCGAAGGGACATTGCTGTCGCAGACATCATAATCTGTACATGTCGGAAAAGACATGGCTGCTTATCTGGAGGTAGGGACACCACCGCCCGTACCGTGTCGAAATGCATCCCCAAAAACAGGATTGACTGTGACGATTCCAGAGACGACTTCCCCCCAATTGACCAGTCACCCAAAATCCTCCAGGAGCTGAAGGGATAGATTGCGAGCCGTCACTGCCTCCTCCTTTGAGGACGCCACAATCGAAAGGTCGTCCAGGTAGGGACGAATCGTAAGTCCCCGTCTTCTTTGAAGACTTGCCATGAGATTTAGACGCCAGAATCGTTGTAGAAATTCTGGACGTTAAGGCCAAGCCGAATGGCCGAGCCACAACCTGGTAATGGTTGATCTATGGCAAAAACGAAGGAAGCGCTGGTGAGCTCTTCCGACGGAAACATGCAAATAAGCGTCGCGAATGTCGATTGACCAAAAAGTCGTTCTGCGACAGGGCTGCCATAACGGAGCGAAGCGACTCCATGCGGAATTTTCGGGTGTGGACAAGCCGATTCAATCTTTCCAGAATAAGGCGAAATTTGTCCTCCTTTTTGGGGACTACCAAGAGGTTGAATAAAAAATCCTCTTCCCCTGTCCTCTGCGGAACCGGTATTACCACACCCTTCTGCAGAAGGGAATCGACCTCTCGCAGTAGAGAGGTAAATAGTTCGGCTCTGACGGAATGCAAGATTGGCAAAAAAACTGTCCGGGGGTCGAGAAAGAAACTCTATGAAGTAGCCTGCCAACACAACCTGTGTCACCCAGGCGTCCGACACACGGGAAACCCAAGTCGGTTTAAATTGGGAGTAAACGACCCCCCACTCGAGAGCGCTCGAGTGAGATTCAGATGTCAGTCCGCCTTAGCGGATTTTTTGCCAGCTTCTGTCTTAACAGAAGTTCTGTTTCCAGGGTATGCGGAATTTCTGAAAATTCCCTTTTTTTTTTTTTTAAAAAGAGAGAGACGACCCAAACCCCCAGAGGGTTGGCCGGATCATCCCTTGAACCGAAAGGACCGCCGATAACTATCGGCACTAGTCCTGCCAGACGCAGAAGTCACAGCTCTGCGCTGCGGTAAAGCTGTTTCTTTTGCCTTTACCTTGGCAATCAGCTCCGTGAGGTCAGATTCAAATAGCTGACCACTTTGTAAGCTAAAGATAGCAAACCCTGTTGGAAAACCGCGTTCCACCGTCCAAGTCACAGTGCTCTTCTGACTGTGACTGCCGAGGATTGCGCCCTGGATAGCAGTGACGCATTATCCTTCAATTTGAAAAGCCCATCTACCTCGATAGAGGGGATCCATCTTGCCACGCCGTCCTTAGACGGTCCAACCGGCTCAGGGGAACTTAACAAGTACACCTAGATCCTTAATACCGAATCTATGATCCACGGCCTCGCAGATGAATATTGCTGCCATCTCCGTTTTTCTGTCCAGCGTGTCCTGCAGACTCGCCTTCCCTTTACCAGGAAGATTTGCTAAGCTGGGATAAAGGGACATTCACTTCAGGAGAAGAGGTCCAATTAACAAACAACTCCGTAGAAAAAAACGGATACAGTTTGTAAAGTGTCGCGACCCATGCGACTCCTGAAACATCCGGGCCGACTTACCAGGACGTCTAGTTACCTCCTCCGGTGACTGTAACGCCCTCATGGCTCCAATAGAAATTTTAGTACGGCCCATGAGAGAGGCAGAGTGTCCCTGCCGATCCTCCTTATCCGAATCGGACTTCTTCGCTAGGCGAGAAGGAAGGCACCGATTTGTGTCGCTTCCTTGAGAGGATCTAGCTGACACTCCATAACCTAAAAGGTCAGACAGGCCATCAATAGAAACTAGTGAAGGCCTCCATTTTGACACCACTGGAACCTCCGACCGCCACGCATGAGTCGAGGTCTGCGTGTCAGATACGCGAGGCTGAACTGTAGCGGATCTGGGAGACGGTCTCTGACATGCCCTTGCACAGTATATGGCAGGTTAAACCTGTCAGTAACCAGAACAGTGTTTCTTAAAGAAAACACAAACGCTGAAGGGTTAAAGCTCTAAAAGAGAGAGCTACCCCAGCTGTCCCCATTAAGAGTTAACCGCCTAAGAAGGGGTTAAAGCAGCCGACTCCCCACAACCTTGATAATGAAAAGGGTGTGCGAATCTCAAGTGCCTCTTATAAGGTCACAGCTGCAGGGCAGCTATGCCACACTAAACAGAAAAAGTTCCACAAGATCGCTAAAAAATTGCGCTGTTTTGTATAACGCAATGACTGCCAAAGTTGTCAAGGAGATCGCTAATCGCTTATGCGATGCTAATGAGATCGTCCAGATTGGCAGCTACTAGCGACATTAAAAATAATCACACAAACGATCGCATAGTATGCGTCGTTATTGGGATCGTTAGCGGGAACGCTAGTGGCAGTATTAATGTCGCAGACTCCCCACAACCTCTTTATAATTATTGAAAGAGTGTGCGAGCCCTCTTATGCGACAACAGCTGCAGGACCGCGCAGATCTGTCACTCAGTAGTGCCCCAGACGGCGCCTGCGCTGTGGGGGTGAAGGGGTTAAGCTTCTGCCCGTCGGGTAAAAGCGACTCACCCAGCTGGTCACGGTTCTTGCCGGGAGTGGAGGGGAGCGATCCGGAGAGCTTTCACCCTGCTTCTGATCAGCAAAGGCCGCCGCGCTCTGTCTCCGAAGTGCTCCATGTAGAGGAGCTGGAAATGGAGACTGCCGAAAAGCGCGCGCGCTCAGAGCGCACGAAATTCAAAAATAAAAAGAGCGCGTACTCCTCTCCTTTCCCCCGTCCTGCAGGTATCCTCCTGCGGACATAGAAAAACTAGTCACCGGCATGTATCTGTACAGCGACTGCCGCAGCAGCCGCTAAATCACTCACACACACTTTAATAAAAATGTGAGTACTCACCAGCCGAAGCGCCACAGGGACCCCCAGGGGTTTCTGGCTCTATGCCCATGCTTCCCCCCCCCCGAGCGGAAAACGCAGTGACCCCTGTGTGCGGTTAGCGTCCCCGCCAGGGAAGCCATTCCTCATCCCCCAGGGCCGGCAGGTTCTGCAGGGACCACCATCAGGGTAATTGCAGATTGCCAAGGGAGAGGTGGGGGTCCAGCAGCGCTGAGACCCCTGAGACCTCTAGACCACATTTGGTGATGCAAGTCTCTTGTCCGAATTAAAATAATAAAGTTTTCTGAGGAGCTGCTTCCAGCAGCGACCATCCTCTGGGACCTCAAATTTAAGACTGAAGAAAGCTGAGTAGGAGGAGCCCGAGCTGGAGGGGCCGGTCAACACTCTTTTTAATCTGAGGTGTCAATCCTATCGGGGCTCCGCCTACCCATCAGTAATGAATACTGTGGCTCTCTTCCTTCCCTCTGCAGCTGAAATAGCCTGCCGACACAACCCGCGTCACCCAGGAGTCTGGGACACGGGAAACCCAAGTCAATTTGAATT
>JARQOD010000002.1:181964112-182045447 GCA_033576555.1 Oophaga sylvatica | reverse complement strand
AAAAAAATTCCTTCCCGACTCCACATACGGCAATCAACTAGCTCCCTGGATCAACGCTGTATCTAGAAACTAGCGAATAACCTGTAATTATTATACTTTTCAAAAAGGCATACAGTCCCTTCTTAAATTTTAGTAAGGAATCACTCTTACAACTTAGACGGCAGAGAGTTCCATAGTCCTCACTGCCTTACAGTAAAGAATCTGCGTCTGTGATTATGGCTAAACCTTCTTTCCTCCAGACGTAAAGGAGCCCCCTGTCCCTGTCACAGTCTAAGAGTAAAAAGATCATTAGAAAGGTCTTTGTACTGTCCCCTCATATATTTATACATTGTAATAAGATCACCCCTAACCTTCGTTTTTTCCAAACTAAATAACCCCAAGTTGTAATAACCTTCCTGTATTGCAGACCCCCCATTCTCTAATAACCTTGGTCCTCTTCTCTGCACCCGCTCCAGGTCAGCTATGACTTTCTTATACACCGAGACCAGAACTGCACTATATTCAATGTGGTCGCACCAGTGACTTGTATAGAGGTAAATTATGTTCTCCTCATGAGCATCTATGCCTCTTTTAATGCATCCCATTATTTATTTGCCTTGCACAGCCCTGACATTGGCCACTAATGTGAGTTTGTCGTCCACCCATTCACCCCAGTCTTTTTCAGTGACAGTTTTTGTCCAGTGTTTTACAATTAAGCACATAATTATACATCTTGTTTGTTCTACCCAGTGCATGACCTTACATTTATCCCCATTAAAGCTCATTTGCCATTTATCAGCCCAAGCTTCTAGTTACATAAATCCTCCTGTAATAAAAAATTGTCCTCCTCTGTATTTATTACCCTGCAGAGTTTAGTGTCCATCTGCAATATTGAAATACTACTCTGTATGCCCCCTACAAGTCATTAATAAATATGTTAAAGAAAGCGGCTCCAATACTGACCCCTGTGTTCCCCACAGCTAACTGTGACCCAGTCTGATGTGCTCCATTAATAACTACCCTATTGTTTTCTATCCATGAGCCAGTTCTTAACCCACTTACACATATTTTCCCCTATCCCCATTGTTCTCATATTTATGTATCAACCTTTTGTGTGGCACGTATCAAAAGCTTTTGAGAATCCAGAACACCACGTCCACTGCATTCCCTTGGCCCCAGTCCTGAACTTACCCCTTCATAAAAGCTTATCAGATTAGTCTGACAAGAACGTCCCTCGTAAACCCATGCTGATACTGTGTCATGAGGTTATTCAGCCTCAGAAAACTCCAATATAGTATCCCTTAAAAAAACCTCCAGATTTTACCCACAGTAGATGTTAAGCTCACTGGCCTATACTTTCCGGGTTCAGTTTTTAGCCCCCTTTTGAATATTGGCATCACATTTGCAAAAACGCCAGTCCTGTGGTACAGAGCCCGTTATTATGGAGTCTTTAAAGATAAAAAATAATGGTCTATCTATGACTGAACTAATTCCTACATACTCGGGGTGTATCCCATCTGGGCCCGGGGATTTGTCAACTTTAGTGATTTTTAGATGCCGCCGTACTTCCTGGCTGGTTAAGCCGGTGACAGTAATGGAGGAAAATTTTTTTTATCACTGATCATGTTATCTGTCATGGGATTTTCTTGTGTAAATACAGTTGAAAAAAAGTCATTTAGCATATACCGTATTTTTCGGACTATAAGACGCCCCGGGACCATAAGACGCACCCCAAATTTTCAGAAGGAAAATTGGGAAAAAAACATAATGTGTCAAATGGGGGTCCGTCTTACAGTCCGAATTTAGCTTACCAGCGAACGGATCAGCACAGGTAGAGGAGTGGTCACTGGGTCGTTTGGTGCGGTAGTGGTGCTCTGTGGGGGGGCTGTGTTATGTGGGGTAGCTGTTATGTGGGGTGGTTGGGCACTGTGGGGTAGCCAGGGTGGCCATATACTCACAAATCCGGTGGCGGCGGCGCTCCCCAATGCAGCTTCCCTGTGATGCCGGTGTTGGGGCAGCAGCGGGGCTCTGTGCAGCGTGGGGAGCTCCGCCGGCGTTTAGTCCCTGCCGGAAAGCCCCCCGCAGCTGCGACCCCGGTGGCCCCTCCGGGGGCGGTCTCAAGTCATCCTCCCTGTGCGGTGGTGGTGTCGGGGCAGCAAGCGGGCCTCTGTGCAGAGTGGGGGACTCCGCCGCGTATAGCTCCTGCCGGAAAGCCCCCCGCAGCTGCGACGCGGTGCCGTCCGGAAAGAAGTGCTCCGGAAAGATGGCCGCCGCTTTGCTGAAGTTCAAATCTCGCCACGAGATCTCGGGAGACGAGATCTCGGAAGAGATCTTGTTGGCGTGATTTGAACTTCAGCAAGCGGCGGCCATCTTTCCGGAGCACTTCTTTCCGGACGGCACTGCGTCGCAGCTGCGGGGGGCTTTCCGGCAGGAGCTAAACGCTGGCGGAGCCCCCACGCTGCACAAAGGCCCGCTTGCTGCCCCGACACCACCATCGAACAGGGAGGATGACTTGGGTCCGCCACCGGAGGGGCCACCGCGTCGCAGCTGCGGGGGGCTTTCCGGCAGGGACTAAACGCCGGCGGAGCCCCCCACGCTGCACAGAGGCCCGCTTGCTGCCCCGACACCACCACCGCACAGGAGGATGAATAGGGACCGCCGCCACCACCGGATTTTTAGGTATGTTGCGACTATAAGACGCACCCCCATTTTCCCCAAAAATTTTGAGGGAAAAAAGTGCGTCTTATAGTCCACAAAATACGGTAGGCTTTTTCCTCATCCTCATCCACCATTTCACCCAGACTATTTTTAAGGGGACAAAAACTATCATTTTTTAGTTTCTTGCTATTTATGTAGTTAAAGAATATTTTGGGATTATTTTTTCTTTCTCTGGCAATGAGTCTCTATGCCTCAATCTTTGTCTTGATTTGCTTTTTACAGAATTTATTCACTACCTACTTGCTTTAATTCCCTAAACGCTTTCTTTTTGTCACTTATTGCGCCCCTTACAGCTTTATTTAGCCATAGTGGTTTCCTCCTATTTCTAGCATGTTTATTCCCATAGGGTATATACTGTGCACAGATCCTATTCAGGATGCTAATAAACTCTCCCATTTTCTTTGTGTATTTTTATGTCTCAGGATATCGTCCCAGTTTATTGCACTAAGATCATCTCTCATCCGTTGGAAATTTGCCTTCCTGAAGTTAGTGTCTTTGTAACCCCTCTACTACACATCTTATTAAAGGATACATGAAAGCTTATTATTTTGTGATCACTATTACCCAAGTGACCCCCAACCCTTATATTTGATATGCGGTCTGGCCTGTTGGTTAATATTTGGTCTAGCAGTGCCCCCCCCCTTGTTGGGTCCTGAACTAGTTGTGAAAGGTAATTGTCTCTCATAGTTGCCAAAAACCTATTACCTTTGCTGGAACTGCAGGTTTCTGTTCCCCAATGTATTTCAGGGTAGTTGAAGTCCCCATAATAATGACTTCTCCTTGAGTTGCTGCTTCATCTATTTGCTTTACGTGGATATTCTCTGTTGCTTCCATTATTTTAGGAGACTTATAACAAACCCCTATCAGTAATTTATTATTTTTCCCCCTCCCCTAATCTCCACCCACAGAGACTCTACATCTTCATTAGATTCACAGATATCACGCAGGATAAGTACCTTTAACTGCAGTCGTTAAAAAGGCGTATTGGCGGTCAATAAGGGGTTAAATACTTGTATTGGTTACATAGCTGATTCATGGTGCCTGAACCATAGATCGCAATAATGCAGCCATTTTCAGATTCCTTCTAACATGCATGCTGTGGTGTTTCAGAGCAAGCAAACTTTTTCAAAGTAGGCCGGGAAGATGAAAGGCAAATAACTAGTCCAAGAGGCAGGTAATCCAGCGGCTTCCGATCAGCCCTTTCCACTTGACTAGGAGGTCTCTCTACACACAAAAAACACACACCTCTCAGTCTAGAGGATCAGGCTAGGAGAAGTCACTCGGGACTAGTCTCTTGAAAAATCAAGCGACTTCATCCCCGCCAAGGATCTTCAAAGTAGGTTCGCTCTGAAACGCACAATCATATCCGCGTAAAATCTACATGGCTGCAATAAAGCAGCCGTACTCAGTCACACTGCTTAAACCATGAACAACAAATCAGCCGTCAGGTTCCCTTTAACCCCTTAACCCCCCCAAGGGTGGTTTACAGGTTAATGACCAGGCCAATTTTTACAATTCTGACCACTGTCCCTTTATGATGTAATAACTCTGGAACGCTTCCATGGATTCCGGTGATTCTGACATTGCTTTCTCGTGACATAGTGAACTTCATGATAGTGGTAAAAATTTCTTTGATATGACTTCCGTTTATTTGTGAAAAAAAACAAATTTGACGAAAATTTTGAAAATTTCGCAATTTTCCAACTTTGAATTTTCATGCCCTTAAATCTCAGAGATATGGCACACAAATACTCACTAAGTAACATTTCCCACATGTTTACTTTACATCAGCACAATTTTGGAACCAAATTTTTTTTTGTTAGGAAGTTATAAGGGTTAATAGTTGACCAGCAATTTCTCATTTTTGCATCATTTTTTCTTTAGGGACCACGTCACATTTGAAGTCACTTTGAGGGGTCTATATGATAGAAAATACCCAAAAGTGACACCATTCTAAAAACTGCACCCTCAAGATGCTCAAAACCACATTCAAGAAGTTTATTAACCCTTCGTGTGCTTCAGAGGAATTTTTTGAATGTTTAAAAAAAAAAATTAACATTAACTTTTTCACAAAAAAATTACTTCAGGTCCAATTTTTTTTTTTTATTTTCCCAAGATTAACAGGAGAAATTGGACCCCAAAAGTTATTGTGCAATTTGTCCTGAGTACACGGATACCCCATATGTGGGGGGAACCACTGTTTCGGCGCATGGCAGAGCTCGGAAGGAAAGGAGCACCGTTTGACTTTTTCAATGCAGAATTGGCTGGAATTTGATATCGGACGCCATGTCGCATTTGGAAAGTCCCTGATGTGCCTAAACAGTGGAAACCCCCCACAAGTGACCTCATTTTGGAAACTAGACCCCCAAGGAATTTGTCTAGATGTGTGGTGAGAACTTTGAACCCCCAGGTGTTTCACTAAAGTTTATAACACCTGAGCGTGGAAAATAAAAAAATCATTTTTTCCACAAACATGATCTTTTAGTTCCCAATTTTTAATTTTCCCAAGGGTAACAGGAGAATTTGGACCCCAAAAGTTGTTGTCCAATTTGTCCTGTGTATGCTGATACACCATATGTGGGAGAAAACTACTGTATGGGCACACATCGGGGCTCGGAAGTGAAGTAGTGACGTTTTGGATTGCAGACTTTGATGGAATGGTCTGCGGGCGTCATGTCGCGTTTGGAGAGCCCCTGATGTGCCTAAACAGTGGAAACCCCCACAAGTGACCTCGTTTTGGAAACAAGACCCCCAAGGAACTTATCTAGATGTGTGGTGAGAACTTTGAACCCCCAGGGGTTTCACTAAAGTTTATAACACCTGAGCGTGAAAATAAAAAAAATCATTTTTTCCACAAACATGATCTTTTAGTCCCCAATTTTTATTTTCCCAAGGGTAACAGAATTTGAACCCTAAAAGTTGTTGTCCAATTTGTCCTGTGTTTATGTGGGAGAAAACTACTGTATGGGCACACATCGGAGCTCGGAAGGGAAGTAGTGACGTTTTGGATTGCAGACTTTGATGGAATGGTCTGCGGGCGTCATGTCGCGTTTGGAGAGCCCCTGATGTGCCTAAACAGTGGAAACCCCCACAAGTGACCTCATTTTGGAAACAAGACCCCCCAAGGAACTTATCTAGATGTGTGGTGAGAACTTTGAACCCCCAAGTGCTTCACAGAAGTTTATAACATAGAGCCATAAAAATAAAAAATCATTTTTTGCTACAAAAATGATATTTTCGCCCCCAATTTTTTTTATTTTCCCAAGGGTAACAGAAGAAATTGGACCCCAAGAGTTATTGTGTAATTTGTACTAAGTACGCTGATATCCCATATGTGGGGGTAAACCACTGTTCGGGTGCATGGCAGAGCTCGGAAGAGAAGGAGCACCATTTGACTTTTTCAACATAGAATTGCCTGGAATTGAGATCAGACGCCATGTCGCGTTTGGAAAGCCCCTGATGTGCCAAAAAAAGTGGAAACCCCCCAATTCTAACTCCAACCCTAACCCCAACACACTCCTAACCCTAATCCCAACCCTAACCCCAGCACACCCCTAACCCTAATCCCAACCCTAACCCCAACACACATCTAACCCTAATCCCAACCCTAACCAAAACCTAACCCTAACTTTAGCCCCAACCCTAACTTTAGCCCCAACCCTAGCTTTAGCCCCAACCCTAGCTTTAGCCCCAACCCTAGCTTTAGCCCTAACCCTAATGGGAAAATGGAAATAAATACATTTTTTAAATTTTATTATTTTTCCCTAACTAAGGGGGTGATAAAGGGGGGTTTGATTTACGGTTTATAGCGGGTTTTTTTGTTTGGCAGCTGTCACATGCTAAAAGACGCTTTTTATTGCAAAAAATAGTTTTTGCATCACCACATTTTGAGAGCTATAATTTTTCTATATTTTGGCCCACAGAGTCATGTGAGGTCTTACTTTTTGTGGGACAAGTTGACGTTTTTATTGGTACTATTTTTGGGCACATGACCTTTTTTGATCGCTTTTTATTATGATTTTTGGGAAGCAGAATGAACATAAACCAACAATTCATAAAATTCTTTTTTTGGGGGGCGGAGGGGGGCGTTAATACCGTACCATGTGTGGTAAAATTGATAAAGCAGTTTTATTCTTCAGGTTACTACGATTACAGCGATACCTCTTTTATATAATTTTTTTATGTTTTGGCGCTTTTATACAATAAGAACAATTTTATAGAAAAAATAATTTTTTAATTACTTTATTCTGCGAGCGATAACTTTTCAATTTTTTCGCTGATAATGCTGTATGGCGGCTTTTTTTTTTTTTTACAGGACAAGATGACGTTTTCAGCGGTACCAGGTTTATTTAGATCGGTCTTTTTGATCGCGTGTTATTCCACTTTTTGTTCGGCGGTATGATAAAGCATTGTTTTATTGCCTTTTGCTTTGTCTTTTTTAAGGGGTTCACTAAAGGGTTAACCAGTGGGACAGTTTTATAGGTCGGGTCGCTACGGACGCAGCGATATTAAATGTGTACTTTTATAGTTTTTTTTATTTACATAAAGAAATGTATTTTTTGGAAAAATGTATATATTTTTTTTCTTTATTTAGGAATTTTTAAAAACAAATTTTTACACGTTAATTTTTTTTTACCCTTTTACTTTGTCTCAGGATGGAACATCAGCGATCTGACAGGCAGTGCAGGAGACTTGCCAGCGCCTGCTCTCAGCAGCCACTGACAAGCCACCTCCCTGCAGGACCCGGAAGAACCCAGCGGCCATCTTGGATCCGGGGGCCGGCAGGGAGGAGACTCTCGGAACAACGCGATCACATCACGTTGTTCTGAGTGTCTCAGGGAAGAACACAGGGAGCCCCCTCCCTGCGCGATGCTTCCCTATGCCACCGGAACGCTGCGATCTTGTTTGATCGCAGAGTTCCAGGGGCTAAAGTGTCGGGAGCGGTCCATGACCGCTTTTGACACATAGTGCCGGCTGTTTAAATCAGTTGACACCCGGCCGCGCTCCCCCAGTGAGCGCGGCTGATCGCGTATGACGTACTATCCCGTCCTTGGGAATTAAGTCCCAGGGCACATGGACAGGATAGTACGTCATATGGCAGAAAGGGGTTAACTCTCGTAAGTTGTGATCAGATTTGTTTTTATAGCACAGCACACAGATATTCCATTTGACTGAGATTTGGGGAATTTGAAGGCCAAGTCAGGACTTGGAACTTTTTATCTTCCTTAATACATTCCTGAAACTGAAATGAAACTTAGTATGAAAATCCTGCTGAAAAAGCCACTGCCGCGATAAGGTATGTACACACGTTTATTGTTGCCAATACTGGATTGCTGGCAGGGAAAACTTTAGGTAAAAGAAAAAAAAGCGCATTTTTTATGCAATTTCACTTACGTTCTTTTCCCGAACCATTTGAATGGGTGAAAAAAAAACACAACAAAAAGGCTAAAATGATTGACATACTGCAGAAAAAGGGGGAAAAAAACACAAAAAACACTTTGATGGTTCAAATTCACAAGACATAAATAAGCAGCATGTGCATGAGATTTCAGAGATGTCATTCACTTTGCTGGTACTGTGACAATACTGCATAGGGCTTGAGGAATGGTAGGCCGTGGCTGCTGTTCCACCCGCCAAATCTAACCAAGTCAGGCACGGAACTTCAGTGGGAAAAAAAAGGGAACCGCGGTGATAGCAGGCGCTGCCGGTTCTAGAGGAAAAGGGTGACCAAGAGATTAGGAAGAGGGCACTTTTATTGACAACACATTTCAGAGTTTCAATAGGAACCTGATGCAGGAGTTAGAACAAGTCCAAAATACGCAGTCAATAAAAATTCCCCTCTTCCTAATCTACTGGTTCCTCCATGGATGAAAGGCTTATGACTGCTATTGAAATGAAGAGCAGCTATATTGGTCACTGATATATTTCTTTGAAATGTGAGAAATATAGTTTTGATTTAATATACTGTATATACTCGAGTATAAGCCGAGATTTTCAGCCTATTTTTTAGGGCTGAAACTGCCCCTCTCGGCTTATACTCGAGTCATATACCAGGTGGTTGGCGGAGGAAGGGGGGGCGCAGCTGTCCTATATACTCACCTCCTCCTGGCGCGGTCTCTGCAGCCCCTGCTCTTCTCCCATGGTCTCCAGCGCCTGTGTTCAGCGGTCAGGTGGTACCGCTCATTAAAGTCATGAATATGCGCATATTCATGACTTTAATGAGCGGTACCACGTGACCGCTGAAGTTAGGCATAGTTGCCAGAGACCGTGGCAGAAGAGCAGGGGCTGCAGAGACGCGTCAGGAGAGGGCGAGTATAAGCGATATTCACCTGTCCCCTGTCCACCGCTGCGCACTGCTGTGTCCTCGCGTCCTCTAGCTGTGAATGTTCTGATCAGAGGGCGCGATGACGTGGTTAGTGCGCGCCGCGCCCTCTGCCTGAGCATTCACTGCCGGAGGACTCGGAAGACAGCGGCGCTCAGCGGTGGACCGGGGACAGGTGAATATCTCAGGTGCCGGGGCCTTGAGCCAGTAGTGACACCGGCACCTGTCCCCAATAGCGCGCCGGTGTCCCCGCCTGCTCAGGACACCAGCACCTGGCCCCCAGCGACGAGAGGTGAGTATGTCTTTTTTTTTTTTCTTCATTTGCAGCGGCAGCATAAGGGACCTATACTATCATATGGGGGCATAATACATGGAGCATCTTGTGGGGCATAATACATGGGGCAGCATAATACATGGGGCAGAATATGGGGGCATAATACATGGGGCAGAATATGGGGCACAATACATGGGCAGCATATGGGGCACAATCTATGGCGCATCTTGTGGGGCATAATACATTGGGAAGAATATGGGGGCATAATACATGGGCAGCATATGGGGCACAATCTATGGAGCATATTGTGGGGCATAATACATGGGGCAGCATATGGGGCACAATCTATGGAGCATATTGTGGGGCATAATACATGGGGCAGCATATGGGGCATAATCTATGGAGCATCTTGTGAGGCATAATACATGGGGCAGCATATGGGACATAATATATGGGGCATAATCTGTGGAGCAGAATATGGGGCTTAATCTATGGAGCAGCGTATGGGGCTCCTGATTCAAAAACATTTAACCTACTGTAAGCTTTCCGGGGGGTTTAGCTCTAGGATCGCTGTCTGGGTAGACAGAATGGCACGGAAACAGTTCATTCAGACAGCAGTTTGGTGAAAACTGGCCGCAACCAGTTTTATTAAAGTCCACAGCACACAGATAAAAACAAATCATAAACAGAAAACCTGGGCTTGTCTAGCCACTAAATTACACTTAGATAGATGGCCCTCTCTATCCGGGACCCAGACTCTACCAGTCTGTGCCCAAAACAACACATATCACATATGTTACCAGTATGGAGTTTCACAGACACTCCTCTTTATGTCCGAAGGCAACTCCAATATCCAGACTTGAGAGAGGTCACCTCCTATTCAGTCGCTATTCGCACGGATTCTCACTGCGACTACTCCTGTGTCCGGGGTACTTCCTGCACCCAGACTGAGATAGCTCACACTCTTAGAGACTGCTTCCTTGTGCCAGGACACCTCCCTGTGTCCGGGCTAAAGACAGCTCCCACACTCTTGGAGACACCTTCTGTGTCTGGACCCCTTGTCCAGACTGAATGAGCTCTCAGATTGTGTTTGCAGACACCTACTTCTGGCTTCCTAATCAACACCTGATTGGATTCAGGTCTGAGCTGCAAGCGTGTACTGAATGGCAGGTGTAGTGACCTTTCTCTACCACCAGGTTTACAAAGCCACACATTTCGCTCATACCAGTCAGCAAGGTACTTAGGTGAAATATACACCTCATTCACCACATATTCCTTCACTGTCTCACATATCCCCTCCCTCTTCTCCAGACCGGAGGGCTGGTCATCCAGACCGGAGGGCTGGTCAATAATCCTAAAGAGACAGTGAACTCCGGACCAGTCATAGTCATCATTAGCTTCATCTTCAGTCTTGTCATCTATATCTTCACCTGAGCCATCCGCACTACCCTGTACCCCCGGGCCTATGCTCTCTGCGGACCTCAGGTGACCTGCACGGTTTCAGCTTGACCTTAGTGCCAGCCTCAGTCTCGTTATAGTGCCTTAACCGAGAAATACGACCAGGCACGTCAGAACACCTCTGCTGATTCTTCCTCAGAACCTCTCGTACCTCCTGTCCTTGGTGCACTGACCCTGTGTCCCCAGCTGTCCCAGAAGGTATAGGGGGTTTTTCACTTTTCTCTAATTCCCCCTGAACCTTTTTTAGCACATCTACTTTTTTAAATATCAGTTGGTTCGTAAATTCTATTTCACAGAATTTAAGCTCCTCTTCTTGTACAGGCTCACTTTGCATAAGACGCAGAGCTCTTACTTCTTTCTCCAGGAGATCCACATCTTCTAACAAGTCAAGGCTCATCATCTTTTCTGCTTTCACCTCCTCGTATAATTGCGGCCTTTGCTCTCGCAATGAAGAGACTCCCTGTATCCTTCCTTTTACTTCATTGTCCTTTTCAAGAAGGTACTCATGGTTCTCATCACGCTCCTTCATCACAGTTTGAAATTTTTTCTGAGAAGCACTTAATTCCTCTGGTACCTGTGCAACCATTTTTTCTTGATCTTGCAAGGTACTGTATACACTTTCCCTGTCACTTCGTACTCTCTGTAGCAACTGCTGGCACCGCTCCCGTTCCCGGCGAAGAGATAACACATCCAGTTTACACTGTTGCAGCTGCTCGCGCAATGCAACAATATCAGTCTTCATGTCTTTGGTAGAGACCTCATGGAGACGCATCTTCTCCTGTAGCTGTTGGACGTCTTTTACTACTTCGGCCGTTTCTTCAGTCTTGTTCCTCACAGCTTCACTTGAGACATCAGCCTCTGGTGAGGCACCTGGCCTGGTGTCCACCACTTCCATGGCTTTCTCCACCTCTGCAGCGTCACCTTCAGAGTCCTTGGCCTGATGCAGATCCACACCATACATTGATAACTTCTCATTTTCAACAGCATCCACTTGTGCTGTGTTCAGTTTCAGAGTCCTGTCTTTCACCTTAGTCTTCGCCAGGGAACCGGCCAACTGTACAACACCTTCAGATGCCATCCTCCGTCCGACTGCAAGGTCAGCCTCAGCCTTCCTCTCAGGACTCTCAATCTCCTCTGCTACCATGCCTTCCTCACTTGCACTGGTTGCTTTATGGTCATCAGATAATTCACTATCACTATCTGACCCCGTTTTCTCAGCCACATCTGTCTCACTATCAGGGCTATACACTTCATTATCATTCACATCCTGCTCACTGTCAGGGTTATACAATTCATTTTCATTCATATCCTGCTTACTGTCAGGGTTATACAATTCATTTTCATTCACATCCTGCTTACTGTCAGGGTTATACAATTCATTTTCATTCACATCTTGATCTGGAACCTTAGTTAACATGTCATCCACAACATTAACTTCACCATCTGGTCCCTCAAGTATGTGACTCTGTGACAACCCCAGCACTATACTTTTATATAGCTCAGGTACTAGGAGCTGACTCACGACCTCTCCCTGGACTTCAGTGTCCCTATACAATAGGTTATTGTTCATGGCAGCATCAGGAAACCTCTCCTCAGAGCCAGGCTCTTGGGGAACCTCACTCAGAACAATTACATTTTCCTGTGCCGTTTTAAGAGTGGGGTCTCGCACCGGCTCACTCCCAAAATTGTCACAGGAGCCAGGCAGGTCAGGGACACTCGGTTCCCGAGAACCACCATCCTCGTCTCCCAACATCACCTGCAAAGAAATGTCATCTTTATCACGGTCATCATCAGTATCATGATCATCATTATCATTATCAATATTATCATGGTCATCATCATTATCACATAAGTTTAACGGCCCACTAGCACTGTGCTCCGCCCCTCGGGACTGCGCACCCTCAGTAGGAGCTTCATCACACTGTCCATCAGAAACATTTTTCCCCCAGAGATCCTGAGACCGGGGAAAGTCATTACCCAATATAACGGGGTGCACCAGGGTCTTCACTACCCCCACTTCATATGAAACCTCCCCGAGTTTGGGAACCAAGTCCACGGCAGTCTCTGGGTAGACTTTGGTGTCTTCATGGATGTACACCACACTCAGGTGCTTATCAGGGATGAAGTCCCTATCACTCAGGCTGTCACATACGGAAGTCACTGGACTCTCTGAGTCCAAGAGGGCCTGTGCTGGGCAGTCACTTACAACCACCGGGGACCCCTGTGGTCCAGTCTCTTCGGCTGAGGTGGACACACACACAGGTTCTGCGCAGAGAGAGAGGGATCTGCCATCATCACAACACATAGGCTCCCCCTCTATTGGACAGTTGGCTGCAATTTCACGCCAGCTCCAACACTGTCCATCACACTCTCCCACCCACATGTCCCTCGGGCCTGAACCCGCTTATCAGCATACCCCATGTCCCCAACAGCTGGAACGCTCTTACCACGAGAGTTCAGCGTCCGGGAACTCCGAAGTGACGACCTCTCAGACGGCTGTACCTCAGGAGGACGTGCTTGGGTGTAGCGGTCCACTATCACCTTTTCAACTCCATAATCAGGCCTGCTGACTGCAGACTCCCAACTGTATCTCCAGTCACGAACTCCCCTGGCACGGGCTGTCACCGTAACACTCAGCCGGGTAAGAATCTCCGCTTTCAACTTGCCATAGTCTTGGCTGTCCTGCTCGCTCAGGTCAGCATATGCCACCTGGGGCACTCCAATCAGATAGGGTGCGACCATCATGGCCCATTCAGATAGGGGCAGATTCTCCTTCTCTGCCAGTCTCTCAAACCTAGTGAGATATACCTCCACATCATCACGAGGTGTCATCTTTCTCAAGGACCGTCTTACCGCCCTCTTTACAGCGGACAACGCAGGTACCTTCACAACACTACTTCTGGACGAGGTGCTGAGAGCTGCAATCTGCTCCAACACCCGGTTATTCTCCTGCTGCTGCTGCAGGAATTGCTGCCGGTGCTGCAGGCGCTGCTGCTCCATGCTCTGCTGCATGCTTCGCTGGGCCTGGACCAGGTACTCAATGAGCTCCTCCATACTGCCGGACTCATCTGTCTCAATCACAGCAGTCTTATGTTGCACATTAACTTTCGCCATTTGTTCAAACAGCGCCTCCATGCTGTCATCCATGCTGTCAGACTTCTCTGTCTTCACAACTGTAGTCTTCACTCAAGACATACACACTACACAGCTTTTTTTCCACAGAAAATTCAGCCTTGCTGTGCAAACACTTTTTTTTTTTTTTTTTTCCTTTGCAAAGTCTATTAGGGCTACTGTCTCTTTAAGACTGCTCCACAAACTTTTCTTTTGCTGCTGCACATTCCACAGTCATTTTCACAACAAGTTCAGCTTTGCTGTGCATACATTTTCTCTCTGCAGACCCTATCAGGGCCACTGTCTCTCCAAGACTGCTCCAAACAGACGTTTCTGCTGACACACACTTTTTTTTTTTTTTTCTCTGTTGCTATTTCAATAGACTTCACCTTTAATGCTGTCTCTCGCCACTGTGCTGCATACACACTCCAGCACTAACTGTACCAGGCCCTGCGCTGCCCCAGCATTCTCCGCCAATTGTAAGCTTTCCGGGGGGTTTAGCTCTAGGATCGCTGTCTGGGTAGACAGAATGGCACGGAAACAGTTCATTCAGACAGCAGTTTGGTGAAAACTGGCCGCAACCAGTTTTATTAAAGTCCACAGCACACAGATAAAAACAAATCATAAACAGAAAACCTGGGCTTGTCTAGCCACTAAATTACACTTAGATAGATGGCCCTCTCTATCCGGGACCCAGACTCTACCAGTCTGTGCCCAAAACAACACATATCACATATGTTACCAGTATGGAGTTTCACAGACACTCCTCTTTATGTCCGAAGGCAACTCCAATATCCAGACTTGAGAGAGGTCACCTCCTATTCAGTCGCTATTCGCACGGATTCTCACTGCGACTACTCCTGTGTCCGGGGTACTTCCTGCACCCAGACTGAGATAGCTCACACTCTTAGAGACTGCTTCCTTGTGCCAGGACACCTCCCTGTGTCCGGGCTAAAGACAGCTCCCACACTCTTGGAGACACCTTCTGTGTCTGGACCCCTTGTCCAGACTGAATGAGCTCTCAGATTGTGTTTGCAGACACCTACTTCTGGCTTCCTAATCAACACCTGATTGGATTCAGGTCTGAGCTGCAAGCGTGTACTGAATGGCAGGTGTAGTGACCTTTCTCTACCACCAGGTTTACAAAGCCACACATTTCGCTCATACCAGTCAGCAAGGTACTTAGGTGAAATATACACCTCATTCACCACATATTCCTTCACTGTCTCACACTACTTTAATTTTACTTTTATTGGTATCTATTTTTATTTTTGAAATTTACCAGTAGCTGCCTCATTTTCCACCCAAAGCTTATACTCGAGTCGATAAGTTTTCCCAGTTTTTTTCTGTCAAAATTAGGTGGTCGGCTTATACTCGAGTATATACAGTAATCAATCGAGTAGAATTCCAGAGTCTCCATAGACCAAGTCTGCAAATCTTAACAGTTCAGCTGAGATCCAAGGATGAACCATAGGAGGGTCAAGACTACTTGGAAATAAAGTTTAAGGTTACCATAGGTGAGTTAGAAGATGCCAAATGTCTATAGTGACCTGGACAGGGCCTAGTAATGGAGCTGGCAATTTAAAAAGGACCTTCAGTCCACAAAGAGTTTGGGCGAATGGGAACTAGCAACGGCTTTTCAACTTCTGTCCATTTGCTCCAGAATTATATTTTTGTACATTTTGAGTTGTCTGGTTAGTATTCTCACATTAACAGATGAAAAACAACAGAAATGGGAAAATTTACGTTTTTAAATTTAGTTGCATAATAATTCTGCCCACAGATATTCTCCCAATAAAGACAAAACCTCACTTTTACTTTCTTAAATATTTAGGTTTAATAACCTGTTGGACTGACAGACAGTACTCAGGTAGTTCAATAATTAAATGAATCATCAAAAATACAAATAGCCTAAAGAGCCACTTCACATAAAGTAATACACAAACAGCATTAAAAGTAAGAAGCCGTCTGCTCCGGACGTGGACATAGGGCAAATTGGACGACCCTTTAGCGAATGCAAACATTTTTGAAGCCATTTATTCTTATGAATAATGTAAAAATATAGGTAGTTAGTAACTAGATAAAAAGTGAACCCTTACCTTGCTTCTTAATTTCCCTTTTGATTTGGTCTTTTGCTTCCGTTTTAGTTTTTTCTTGCTTAGAATCTTCTTATTTCTAAATAAAAAAAAAACATAACACTAAATTAGAAAAATACAACAAACATACAAACCGGGAAGCCCATTACCTAAACTTATAAGACCAGGAATTGCTTTGCAAAAAAAGAATTTTTCTTTAAATTAGAGTAATAAATTTACATTTAAATTTGTAGTCCACAATAATATTTGTACGGGCTCTTTCCCCATCAATTTATAAGTCAAAAGGTTGTTCACACTGGGATTTATAGTTTCTATTGGAAGAAAGGTTGACGGTAAGGAAATCAGGTTAAAAATCACTTTGGCACCAATGACCACTGTCTACAAAGTCACCCATTGCCAGCACTAAGGTCACTGCTGCAGCCAGGTAAGCGGAGACCAATGAGGGCCCAGTCAAGTGTTGCCATGGAACAAGTAAAAGGATTAATAAGGTGTGGAGGGTGGGGAGGTGAATACTTGTGTCATTTTAGATCAGGGGTGGGTAATCTTTTTTCTGCCAAGAGCCATTTGGATATGTATTTGATGCGCGAACGTGCTTGGACAAGGTGTTATCCAAGTATGTTCGGGTGCTATCCGAGTGACTGTGTGCTCGAATAATATGTTCAAATCCTCCCCGCGCCTACATGTCTCATATCTGTTCGACAGCCGCAATACATGAAGGGATTGCCTAACAAACCAGCAATTCCCGCATGTGTTGCGGTTGTTTTAACATGCATGAGAACATTTTTGAGCACACCGAAGTCACTCGGTTAGCACGCGAGCATGGTCAGATAACACCATATCAGAGTATGTTTGCTCATCATTAATATTTATGCCATCCTTCGGGAGCTGTACAAACTGCGCACTAACTCAGTCCACAAAGTACGTCCTGACGCTGGCATTGGTGTCAGGTCGTAATCTTTCATTGCACGCGCCTCAGCGTTCAGTAGTGAACACTGCGTTGTGTGCTCAGAGCAAGAAACAAAAATGAATGGTCAGTGGCCGTCAAAATGCAGCTGCCGGCCCAAGCACTGTGGTCCCTGGGAATTTGCCCGGGGGTAAGATAAAAGGTCATGGAGGGTCATAAATGGCTCGCGAGCCTGAGCTTCCTCAACCCCTGTTTTAGATCATCATAAGTGGTTTATTAAACAAAATTAAGCATCATTATTTTAGACTTTTTGGATAACAGAGGCATTTTGGTGATTGAGACTTATACATCGCAGTTTATTTTACTAATATTATTTTACTAATATACCGTAAATTTTTGTAATGTACATTTAAATCAATTGTTTATATTCATCCTAAACTCCATCCGCGAGCACAAGGAAACTCCTCTACCTAGACTGCAAACTTCCAATATGGATGCTGAACGGAGTGTCACGTTACCAGTCACACCTGCTGCCACATTAGTGCTCAGAGATAAATGCTGGAGATCCACAGCACATGCACGTCTGGCCAGAGGTGCACCGGTGACCACTCAGAAATGATCCCCCCTTGCTCAGGCACATGCCAACATCCATGGCTGGCAATAGCAGAGGATGATGGGGACCCTCAGCCAAGCACAGACCTGGCATACTTTACAGCAGGTACGCTACATTTCTGCTCTGGCGTTGCCAACACCTCGCTGCCATGTCCCTGCACAGACGTCATTTGTCTAGAAAGGAAACCATGAAATCGCTCCAGGCATTTGAGGAGAAATCCTCTCGGAACATCATTCAGGCTAACAACACAGAAGACCCTCCGCGTCCCCACTCTCCTCTGTGAACCTGTCCAGACAGTCTGCTTAGCAACAAGAGCAAGTCCCTAGCAACCAGTGACCGCAAACACCAGCTCGGAGGACTGGGAAGCAGCACATTCATTCCTGGGCGGTTTGGAGGGAAATATTCCTAGTAATATACCCATATAGCTAAACATTACCATGTGTGAGCCTAACGATCGGGGAAAGTCCATTCTGAGCCATAGTAATGGAGGCACAGACACCCCACTAA
The DNA here is from genome assembly GCA_033576555.1 of Oophaga sylvatica. Lineage (NCBI taxonomy): Eukaryota > Metazoa > Chordata > Amphibia > Anura > Dendrobatidae > Oophaga > Oophaga sylvatica. The sequence continues at coordinate 182,027,465 of JARQOD010000002.1, read as the reverse complement.
TGCAATAGCAATATCGTCCTAGAGATATGATGGATCCCCCATTAGTTCCAAACTGCAGCGCTCACAGAAGATAACCCCACATAAGGGACACACAGTACCCAATAGCGGTGCCACTATGCAGAGGTTACTCTGCCATATCCATCAGTAGCCCGGAAACACACTGTTTTCTGTGTGCACTGCCCCAGAATCCCTATATTGGTAGACTATATGCCCATAACACAGCACAACCACCAGGAGTGAGCCGCCCCATCACCGGCCGCCTCTCATACCTGTGGTATGCCTCGTCTTCTTTGGATCCAGTAGCACTGCAGAATGGGTGGGCCTACACAATAATACTAACACTGAATAGCCCACCACTGTGCCACCTACCAACACAGTATCAGCCATTACACTGTGGCTGTACACAGTCCCATCCTGCCATCTATAAAAGAACCTACATTTCAGCAGCCCCATCCAAACTATACAGCACCAGTGTAAGGTTCTGTGTACATGTTCCTGAAACTCAGTTTGTTCGTCAGCCATTTTACTTTCTGTCTTGCTGCAGCTATCTTGCCCTCAGTCAAAATGGAGTTTCCAGCTTGCATGTTCCCACCCTGATTCTCTCCTTTTGCTTCTTAAGCAGCCACAGCTGAGCAATCAGTGCTTCAGAATCTAGCCTGCAGTGAACCTGTGACCTGACTCCTAAAGCCTTGGACCTTGTACTCCAGCTATTCCTACTGAGGAACTCTGAAGCACTTGTGGACTCTGAACCCTGCTCTTTGAAAGACCCACGTTTGCATGGACTTACGGTAACAGAGAAGAAGATCCTGAACCTGTTGTGGAGAGTGATTGCTGAGCTTAGATTACTCTGGCCTGCTGTGTCTCCTGCTTCTGTGTCTGCAAACTGTGTGACTATTTTTGCCAACTTGTATGAAGTAATACAAGACTTTCTATATCAAACCTGTGTCTCATGTATTTTCATCGCACCCAAGCACAAGACGCTATATGAACTGTACTACATACATTACAAGATTCTGAAGCCAAAACGTTAGTGTCTGCTGGGTCTGGAAAGGCTGGTCTGCTGTAACTGTGGATATCGGATGTCCGGTTGTACTTTCTGTGATGACAGTGGTTGTGACTTCTCACAACCATTCCAGGTGAGCAATTCCCTTAAGTGTTTTTTTTTTCTGCAGTGTTACCACAGGTAAACACTATTGTTTTTTTTGTTTTTTTTTCTTCTCTTTTTGTCTGCTATAACTGTGGATATCAGATGTCCGGGTGAACTTTCTGTGATGATAGTGGTTGTGACTTCTCACAACCATTCCAGGTGAGCAGTTCCCTTAATTTTTTTTCTCTCTGCAGTGTTACCACAGGTAAACACTATTGTTTTTTTTTTCTCTCCTCTCCTCTTCTTCCAGTACTCCTGTCTTAAAAGATCTGGAAAATGGAGGCCCGCATAAAGGAACTTTGCGGAGTGACTGATAATATCCTTGCAGATTTGCAGAATATAAAGACCCGTTTTTCAAGCCTACAGGACCTCACTAATCACAATTTGCAAGTGTTTGGACAGACTGCCCAGGATTTGCGAGCCAGGATTGAGGTTCTAGAAGAGCGAGTCCAGGCTCCTGCCGTAGCCCCGAGTTCTGGGATTCCCAAGTTCCCCCTTTTCGTTTTGGCGGTGAACGTGAGAAATTCAGGGGATTTATTAATCAATGCAATCTTTTTTTTTCTGCACATGCTTCACAATTTCCCACTGAACGATCTAAGGTGCTTACTATAATTATGTTGCTTACCAACAAGGCTTTGATGTGGGCAAACCCTCTGATTGAGACTGAGGATGATTGTTTGAATCACCTTAATGCTTTTATTTCAGCCATGGGGCAGGTGTTTGATGACCCCAATCGAGGTGCAACAGCTGAAGCAGCCATGTTAGCTTTGCGCCAAGGTAAGCACTCGGTAGCTGAATATGCCTTGGATTTCAGGAGATGGGCCCTTGATACCACCTGGGACAGTTCCGCCAAAAAAATCTATTTTTCGAAAGGGGTTATCTCCACTGATTAAGGATGAACTTGCTCGTGCCGACCCTCCCACTGCGTTAGGTGACTTTATTAACTACTGCATCCATATTGATACTCGTCTGACTGAACGCAGGCAAGAGATGGTTCGAAAGCAATCGCACTAACCTTTTCCTACCTTCCTCTCCAGCTAAGGAACCTTTGAGTAGGATTACACGGGAACCTGAACCCATGCAGGTAGACTCTTTACAACGACGGGTTAGTGATGCACGCAAGGAACATCGTTTTAGGAAAATCTATGTTTCTATTGTGGTAAGTCAGGGTACTTCATTATAAACTGCCCCAGCCGTTCTCGTAAGACTACTGCAGCACTCATTCATTGTGAGTGTTGCGAGAGGGGATCTGTCAGGTCCGAGCCTCAGGCTCCAGGGCTCCAGAGAGATCTGCAACAACAGATCTTGATTTCTCGGACTTAAACTCCGTTACCTCTGAGGACGTTGACTGTGTAAACGCTGCCATTTTTCAAGTTTCCTCAGCGGTGTCCCAGCTGAGTTGTAAGAAAAACAATTCTCATTGCTTTCTTTCCATCAAACTCTGGGTTGACTCAGCTTGGGTGTCTAGCTCTGCTATGATCGACTCAGGGGCAAGTGGAAATTTTATGGATGTCTCCTTTGCTCTGAAACAGGGGATACGTTCAGTGAAGAAGGCTACTCCAGTACAGATGGAAACTGTGGATGGCTCCCTGCTGACCTCTGGACCAGTGGATCAGGAAACAGAGCCTTTGAGGGTTCTTATGGGTAAAGATCATCAAGAGAAACTGTCCTTTATGCTTATCTCTTCTCCCCACTTTCCCATTATTCTAGGGCTACCATGGCTGCAGGCTCAGAATCCTACCATTAACTGGGAGACCAAGGAATTACACTTTCCAGAGAAACAGATGAGTCCAAAAATTTCAGCTTGCTCTGTTCCTAAAGGAACCATGTCAGTCCCTGAACTACCAGCTGTATACCAGGACTATGTGGATTTATGTGACAAGAAGAACGCTGACCAGCTTCCTCCTCACCGTCCATATGATTGTCCAATTGAATTATTGCCTGGAGCAGAGATACCTTTTGGTAAGATCTACCCCCTGGCGGGGCCCGAGCTAAAGGCTTTAAAGGATTACATAGACGAAAATCTAGCCAAGGGCTTCATACGCCCCTCTTCATCTCCTGCAGGTGCACCCATCTCCTTTGTAAAGAAGAAAGATGGATCTCTGAGACCATGCGTAGACTATAGGGAACTCAATAAGGTTACTATTAGAAACCGTTATCCATTGCCTTTAATCCCTGAGTTATTGGAGAGAGTGCGACATGCCAAAATTTTCTCTAAACTAGATCTTCGTGGGGCCTATAACTTAGTCCGTATTAGACCTGGGGATGAATGGAAGACTGCATTCAGGTCACGCTATGGACACTTTGAATATCTAGTTATGCCTTTTGGTCTGAGTACCGCCCCAGCCACTTTCCAACACTTGGTGAATGACATCTTCAGGGATCTCCTAGATACATTCGTGGTAATTTATTTGGATGATATTCTAATTTTTTCTAACTCCACAGAGGAACATCATGGACATGTGAGAATGGTCTTGGAACGTCTAAGACAAAATCATCTTTACATCAAACTTGAAAAGTGTGAATTCCATAGGACCGAAATTCAATTTCTGGGGTATGTACTGTCTACACAAGGAATTAGTATGGATGGAAGCAAAACCCAAGCAATCAAGGATTGGCCAAGTCCTAGAAATGTGAAGGAGGTACAGCGCTTCATTGGGTTTGCCAACTTCTATAGACGTTTCATTAGAAATTTCTCTGAGGTAGTGTCACCTATCACCCAACTTACCCGGAAAGAGTCTAGGTTCTCCTGGACTCCCCAAGCCCAGGAAGCATTTTCCCGTCTAAAAGATAAATTTACCACTGCACCTATCCTAGTACATCCCAACCCCGAGCTTGCCTTCATAATAGAGGTGGATGCTTCAGACTGTGCCGTTGGAGCTATACTCTCTCAGAGAACAGGTGAGAAGAATGTCTTGCATCCCTGTGCCTTCTTTTCCCAGCAGTTGTCTTCGGCTGAGAGGAACTACGATGTGGGCAATAGAGAGTTGTTGGCCATTATTGCCGCCTTCAAAGAATGGAGACACCTTCTTCAGGGAGCTGCACAGCAAATAGTCGTCCTGACAGATCATCGTAACCTTGAGTTTATCAGGTCGGCTAAGTGCCTGACTCCTCGCCAGGCTCGCTGGAATCTTTTCTTAAACCAATTTAATTTTATCATTTCTTATAGACCAGGATTGCGCAATGGAAAGGCTGATGCACTCTCTAGGATTTACTCAGCAGAGACACGTCCAATTACTTCTCCTAAGACTATTCTTCCTGACTCTAGATTCCTAGGAGTAATTCATAATCAAGACCTACTTAAGGACATCAAGGAAGCATACCATGCGGATTCCTTTTTGGCACAACCCCCAAGGGACGTAAGTCTTGTCTTTAAGAATGGTGTGTGGATTCAGGGACAACGCCTGTATATTCCTGAAACAGTCAGATTGAGAGTATTGCAACTCATTCACGATTCCAAGATAGCTGGGCATAGAGGAATTCTAAAGACACAGGAATTTCTCTCTCGTTTCTTTTGGTGGCCCACTTGCAGGAAGGATGTTTTAAACTATGTCACTTCATGTGAAGTCTGTGCAAGATGCAAAACACCTCGCTCCTCACCAACTGGTTTGTTACAGCCTCTTCCCACCCCGTCCCGCCCGTGGGGATCCATTTCTATGGACTTCATTGTGGAGTTACCAACCTCTCAAGGGAAGAACACCATTCTAGTGGTGGTTGACCGTCTAACAAAGGCAGCTCATTTTATCCCTTGTGTCGGCTTACCCACTGCAAAACAGACATCAGATTTGATGATTAAAGATGTGTTTCGCTTACATGGAGTACCGGATGAGGTTATTTCGGATCGAGGGGTGCAATTCACTTCTAGGTTTTGGCAAAATTTCTGTGCAGCATTGGACATTAAAGTAAACCTTTCTTCTGCTTTTCATCCCCAGACTAATGGACAGACCGAACGAACCAATCAAACCCTGGAGCAGTATTCCGCTGCTTTATCTGCCACCTACAGGATGATTGGGTGGATCTACTTCCATTAGCTGAGTTCTCGTATAACAACTCTCAGAGTGCCTCCACTAAGCAGTCTCCTTTTTACTCTAATCTAGGTTATCATCCTAACATTCTACCACGATTTCCCATAGAAACGCCTTTACCAGCAGTGGCTGAAAGAATCACGTCTTTACAGAAGAATATGGATCTTCTAAAGGAGAATCTGGAATCGGCTCAGGAAAGGTACAAGAAAGCAGCAGATAAATTTCGTAAACCTGCACCAGCTTTCAAGGTAGGAGACTTGGTCTGGCTGTCAACCAGAAATCTTAAGTTAAGGATTCCATCGTCTAAGTTGGGACATAAGTACATTGGACCCTATAAAATCAGTAAAATTATAAGTGCCGTTGCTTGTCGTCTTCAACTGCCCAGAACTATGAGAATTCACCCTGTCTTTCATGTATCCCTACTAAAGGCTGCGACACCCAATACGTTTCCTGGACGTTCTTCTCCTTGCCTGACCCAGTGCTAGTCGATGGTCAGGAAGAATTTGTGGTGGAAAGGATTTTAGATTCCAGGTTGTATAGAAATCAGTTACAATATCTGATTAAATGGCAGGGCTACCCAGTGGAGGACAACTCATGGGAACCAGTCAATAACGTTAATGCTCCTCGCTTGCTCCGTCAGTTTCATCAGAGGTACCCAGACAAGCCTGGTCTGAGGTCATCCGGAGGTTGTCCCTAAGGGGGGAGTAATGCAAGGTTCTGTGTACATGTTCCTGAAACTCAGTTTGTTCGTCAGCCATTTTACTTTCTGTCTTGCTGCAGCTATCTTGCCCTCAGTCAAAATGGAGTTTCCAGCTTGCATGTTCCCACCCTGATTCTCTCCTTTTGCTTCTTAAGCAGCCACAGCTGAGCAATCAGTGCTTCAGAATCTAGCCTGCAGTGAACCTGTGACCTGACTCCTAAAGCCTTGGACCTTGTACTCCAGCTATTCCTACTGAGGAACTCTGAAGCACTTGTGGACTCTGAACCCTGCTCTTTGAAAGACCCACGTTTGCATGGACTTACGGTAACAGAGAAGAAGATCCTGAACCTGTTGTGGAGAGTGATTGCTGAGCTTAGATTACTCTGGCCTGCTGTGTCTCCTGCTTCTGTGTCTGCAAACTGTGTGACTATTTTTGCCAACTTGTATGAAGTAATACAAGACTTTCTATATCAAACCTGTGTCTCATGTATTTTCATCGCACCCAAGCACAAGACGCTATATGAACTGTACTACATACATTACAACCAGGCTACAGAAGTCAGGCAAGAGATTCACGATGTTGCGTATTAGGGCAGATCTATGGTACTGTAGGAAAATGCCAGGAATTCTTTACCAAATTGGTGTGGAGAAGAGGCTATGCTACGCTGCGGGCATCTCGATAAATACAATGTCCAGAATTAATAGGAGTTGCAGGACCGGTATTGCGGTTTAATCTCTAGGATTTTCATAGTACAGCGGACTTCTTCATCCTATCCTGATGAAGTCAGTTGTACTGTAGAATGTGTAGCGATTCTGGACATTTAATTTATCGAGTCGCCAGTAGCACAGCATAGCCTCTTCACCTGGTGGACCTACTGTATTCTTGTTTGAGCCTTTGTAAGGCTATGTTCACATGTGCCGTACAAAGTTGTGATTGCTGACAACTATCAGGTGAGCAGTTACCGCATGACAAGCCCTGTTGGCTGGATAATGCCCCATTTTGCACTCATGTCCTTTTAGCTTACAATCAGGAATCCTTCACCGCCTCACAGAATTCTGTTTGTCAAGGAGTTGGAAAGTCAGGAGTCACAAGGAGCCTACGGACCCCATAGCAGTGTGGGCATGCCCTCTATCTGCACATTTACCCTACTCCTCATCTTCACCAGTTTCACAAGTAGTTCTAAGCCACAGAAGCAGCTTTTAACATGAAGGAATATTTGGACACAAAATGCCAAATACAACAAAATAACGGATTAAAAGTTTTTACCTGCAATACAAGACAATCTTTCCCTGTGGACGTTTATCTTTAGGATCATGCATTTATAATTTTACATATAAAATCGTAGAGGTTGGTAAACTGCAGACTACAAACAGCGGACAGATGGCATCACACCAGATGAGAAGTGATAAGCAGCAGAAACAGAATGAACACTTATCAAGTAACTTCAAGTAAGCTTCTCCCTTCAAGCTTTCTACCCCATCTGTTTCATCAATAAGCTGCACTTTTATTAAATACTAGCTGAAGAGCCCGGCGCTGCCCGGGCATAGTAACTAACTACGGTTAGTTATAACAAATTATAATGATTGTATCTATAAATATAAAGCTGAGTGTATAGCCCCGCCCACTCCGCATAGCCACACTCACTATAACAGTGATGGCGAACCTATGGCACGCAGAGCCCTCTCAGCTGGCACGCGGCCTTGCCTCGTTCCGGACTGCAGCATGAGAGAGGAAGTGAGAGAAAGGAAGCTGCCGGCGCGCGGAGAGGCGAGTGTGGTTGCTCTGCCAGTGAAGCTGCTGTGGTGTGTGTGTGTGTGTGTGCGTGCTGAGTGTGGCCGTTGTGGAAAGATGATGGCGGTGATAGGGAGATGGCCGGTGATGGGGACAGGGCCGGTGATGGGAACAGGGCCAGTGATGGGAGTGATGGGGAGAGGGCCAATGATAGGGACAGGGCCAATGATGGGGACAGGGCCAATGATGGGAGTGATAGGGACAGGGCCAAAGATGGCGGTGATGGGAGAGGGCCAGTGATAGGAGTGATGGGAGAGGGCCATGATGGCGAGGGCCAATGATGGTGAGGGCCAGTGATGGGAAGAGGGCCAATGATGGGAGTGATGGGAAGAGGGCCAATGATGGGAGTGATGGGGAGAGGGCCAATGATGGGGACAGGGCCAATGATGGGGACAGGGCCAATGATGGGGGACAGGGCCAATGATGGGAGTGATGGGACAGGGCCAAAGATGGCGGTGATGGGAGAGGGCCAGTGATGGGAGTGATGGGGAGAGGGCCAATGATGGCGAGGGCCAGTGATGGGAAGAGGGCCAATGATGGGAGTGATGGGGAGAGGGCCAATGATGGCGAGGGCCAATGATGGGAAGAGGGCCAATGATGGGAGTGATGGGGAGAGGGCCAATGATGGGGAGAGGGCCAATGATGGCGTGGATAGGGACAGGGCCAATGATGGGGACAGGGCCAATGATGGGACAGGCCAATGATGGGAGTGATAGGGACAGGGCCAAAGATGGCGAAGATGGGGAGAGGGCCAGTGATGGGAGTGATGGGGAGAGGGCCAATGATGGCGGTGATGGGGAGAGGGCCAATGATGGCGGTGATGGGGAGAGGGCCAATGATGGCGAGGGCCAATGATGGCGAGGGCATGATGGGAAGAAGGCCAATGATGGGAAGAGGGCCAATGATGGGAGTGATGGGGAGAGGGCCAATGATGTGGGAGAGGGCCAATGATGGGAGTGATGGGGAGAGGGCCAATGATGGGGAGAGGGCCAATGATGGCGGTGATGGGGAGAGGGCCAGTGATGGGAGTGATGAGGAGAGGGCCAATGATGGGAGTGATGGGGAGAGGGCCAATGATGGGAGTGATGGTCAGAGGGCCAATGATGGGAGTGATGGGGAGAGGGCCAATGATGGGAGTGATGGGGAGAGGGCCAATGATGGGAGTGATGGGGAGAGGGCCAATGATGGGAGTGATGGGGAGAGTGCAACGATGGTGGTGGGGAGAGGACAATGATGGGGAGGAGGAAATGATTGAGGTGGTGGAATTTCTACATTTCAACATGAAGGGGATCATGATGGTGCATATTTCTGCATGAAGGGATCATGATGGGCATATTTCTGCATGAAGGGGATCATGATGGGGCAGATTTCTGCATGAAGGGGATCATGATGGGGCAGATTTCTACATGAAGGGGATCATGATGGGGCAGATTTCTACATGAAGGGGATCATGATGGGGCAGATTTCTACATGAAGGGGATCATGATGGGGCAGATTTCTACATGAAGGGGATCATGATGGGGCAGATTTCTACATGAAGGGGATCATGATGGGGCAGATTTCTACATGAAGGGGATCATAATGGGGCACATTTCTACATGAATGGGATCATGATGGGGCACATTTCTGCATGAAGGGGATCATGATGGGGCAGATTTCTACATGAATGGGATCATGATGGGGCAGATTTCTGCATGAAGGGGATCGTGATGGGGCAGATTTCTGCATGAAGGGGATCGTGATGGGGCAGATTTCTGCATGAAGGGGATCGTGATGGGGCAGATTTCTGCATGAAGGGGATCATGATGGGGCAGATTTCTGCATGAAGGGGATCATGATGGAGCAGATTTCTACATGAAGGGGATCATGATGGGGCATATTTCTACATGAAGGGGATCATGATGGGGCATATTTCTACATGAAGGGGATCATGATGGGGCATATTTCTACATGAAGGGGATCATTGGGGCATATTTCTCCATGAAGGGATCATGATGGCATTTCTACATGAAGGGGATCATGATGGGGCACATTTCTGCATGAAGGAGATCATGATGGAGCAGATTTCTACATGAAGGGGATCATGATGGGGCATATTTCTACATGAAGGGGATCATGATCGGGCAATTTCTACATGAATGGGATCATGATGGGGCACATTTCTGCATGAAGGGGATCATGATGGGGCATATTTCTCCATGAAGGGGATCATGATGGCATTTCTACATGAAGGGGATCATGATGGGGCACATTTCTGCATGAAGGGGATCATGATGGAGCACATTTCTGCATGAAGGGGATCATGATGGAGCAGATTTCTACATGAAGGGGATCATGATGGAGCAGATTTCTACATGAAGGGGATCATGATGGGGCATATTTCTGCATGAAGGGGATCATGATGGGGCACATTTCTGCATGAATGGGATCATGATGGGCCATATTTCTACATGAAGGGGATCATGATGGGGCATATTTCTACATGAAGGGGATCATGATGGGGCATATTTCTGCATGAAGGGTGATCATGGCATTTCTACATGAAGGGGATCATGATGGGGCATATTTCTACATGATGGGGCATATTTCTACATGAAGGGGAGCATGATGTGGCATATTTCTACATGAAGGGGATCATGATGGGGCATATTTCTACATGAAGGGGATCATGATGGGGCAAATTTCTGCATGAAGGGGATCATGATGGGGCATATTTCTACATGAAGGGGATCATGATGGGGCATGTTTCTACATGAAGGGGATCATGATGGGCATATATCTGCATGAAGGGGTTCATGATGAGGCATATTTCTACATGAAGGGGATCATTATGGGGCATTTGGCACGTGTTGGCACTTCGTCATAAATAATTGGGTTTTAGGTTGCTCAAAAAATAAAGGGAACACTCAAATAACACATCTAAATGAATGAAACATTCTCATTGAATACTTTGTTGTGTACAAAGTTGAATGTGCTGTCATCATAATCACACAAAAATCATCAATGGAAATCAAATTTTTGAACCAATGGAGGCCTGGACTTGGAGAGACCCCCCAAAAAAGTGGAAACAAGTCAAAATAGAAATCAAACAAGACAAAATTAAAGTGGAAACAAATCAAAATGATGCTCAGTATTGTGTGTGGCATCCACGTGCCTGTATGACCTCCCTACAATGCCTGGGCATGCTCCTGATGAGGTTGCGGATGTTCTCCTGAGGGATCTCCTCCTAGACCTGGACTAAAGCATCCGCCAACTCCTGGACAGTGTGGTGCAACGTGACATTAGAGGAGGGAGCGAGACATGCTGTCCCAGATGTGATCAATCGGATTCAGGTCTGGGGAAAGGGCAGGCCAGTCCATAGCTTCAATGCCTTCATCTTGCAGGAACTCCACACTCCAGCCACATGAGGGCTGGCATTGTCCTGCATTAGGAGGAACTCAGGGCCAACCGCACCAGCATATGGTTTCACAAGGGGTCTGAGGATCTCATCTCGGTACCTAATGGCAGTCAGACTACCTCTGGCGAGCATATGGAGGGCTGTGTGGCCCTCCAAAGAAATGCTACCCCACACCATTACTGAACCACTGTCAAACCGGTCATGTTGAAGGATGTTGCAGGCAGCAGGTTCACACTCAGCACATGTGACAGACGTGACAGAGTCTGGAGATGCCGTGGAGAGCGATCTGCTGCCTGCAACATCCTTCAGCATGACCGGTTTGGCAGTGGAACCACTGTTCCATGTTTTCCCCATTTATGGATAATGGGTCTCACTGTTGTTCGCTGGAGTCACAAACTGTTAGAAATGGCTTTATAACCTTTTCCAGACTGATAGATCTCAATTACTTTATTTCTCATTTGTTCCAGAATTTCTTCGGATCGCGCCATGGTCATTTGGTCTGCTTCACTTTGTCAGACAGGTTCTATTTAAGTGATTTCTTGATTGAGAACAGGTGTGGCTAAGGAATTTGAACTCAGCGTCCCAACAGGTAAAACAAATTAAGGGGGGCTATCACTTTTTCACACAGGGCTTTGTAGGTTTGGATTTCTTTTGCCCTTAATAATAAAGGCCTTCATTTAAAAACTGCTTGTTCTGGTTACTTGTGTTATCTTTGGCTAATATTTAAATTTGTTTGGTGATCTGAAACACTTAAGTGTATCAAACATGCAAAGGAATAGGAAATCAGGAAGGGGGCAAACACTTTCACACAGAATACATATAATGAAAAAAGGTTGATGCTTAAAGGGAATGTCAGGTTTCAAAAAGTCTGAAGTCACACAGTGCCTGCATACATGTGGTTCAAGTGACTGTCAAGGCACACTGCACAATCAAAATTTGGCTGTCTGCAGTCATTCTAAAGCTACTGTCACACTTTCAGTATTTGGTCAGTATTTTACCTCAGTATTTGTAAGCCAATATCAGGAATAGAACAATCAGAAGAAAAAGTAGTCTAGAGACATGTGCACCACTTCTGCGTTTCTCACCCACTCCTGGTTTTGGCTACCAAATACGGAAGTAAAATATTAACCAAAAACTGATAGTGTGAACATGGCTTAAAAGGAATGTCTGGTACTTGAGAATTGATGAGATATCTAAAGAAATGAGTTAAAAGTGCAGCTCGCAGCCCACAGCCACTCAAAATGTACAGAGCTGTTATATTCCACACCTTGCTTAGATCTGTCCACTCCTGGAATGGATTTCAGCTGATCGGAGTAGGACCCCATATGAATTCTCAACTAGTAATGAGCGAATGTGCTCGGATTACACATTATCGGAGTGTGCTCATGTGCTGAGTGTCTTTGGCGTGCTCGAATAATATGTTAGAGTCCCCGTGGCTCCATGTCTCGCGGCTGTTTGATAGCCACAACACATGCAGGGATTTCCTAACAGACAGGCAATCCCTGCATGTGTTGCGGCTGTCGAACAGCCGCGAGGATGTGAAAATTTTTCGAGCACACTGAAGACAATCGAGCATGCTCGGATAACACTTTATCCGAGCACATTCACGCATCACTAATCCTAACACGTTATTCTCAATATGGGTCTTCAGCACCACAAAGTTCTCCAGTCTCTTTCTGTTGATGTGGAAGAAGGGAGGTGGGGCACTTCTTGAGAGACTGTCGATATCCTTCAGCTGAGATTATTCTACTGTAACCAGGCTTGGACTGGCCCACCGGATTCTCTGGTGGGCTCAGAAACTGACACCTGCTGGCATACTGGCTAGCAGCTGCCTAGGGCCCCCACTGCTCCAAGGGCCCACAGCCAGTGGCTATGGGGCCCCTGAGTCAAGGGGGCCCGCCTTGAGCCAGCGTAGCAGCAGCTGGAGACAGGATCCTGTCTCCATTGCTAAAGCGAAATGAATATTCACGCTTCCCCATACCCCTATGGGCGTGGAGAGGCGTAAATACCACTCCTCTTTAATAGCAGACAGCGTTAGCCACAGGCTGCAGCTAACACTGCCCGCATATAAAGCCCCACCACCACACCACACACAAAGCACCGCACCACATACACACAGTGCATCACATCCTGCGTCATCATCCAGCCCGCTGTCTCAGACAGAAAGCTGCCGGCAAGGATGTTCTGTTGCTGCGGGGAGGTGAGCTGTGCTGTGTGTCTGTGTGCTTGCGTGTGTGTATGTGGTGCGGCGCTTTGTGTGTGAGTGTGAGAGAGTGATGCGGTGCTGTGTGTGTGGAGAGGGGTGGTGGGGAAGGAAATGATATTGGTGGGGAGAGGCAATGATGGAGGTGATAGGCAATGATAGTGGGGAGGCAATGATGGAGGTGATGGGCAATGATGTCGGTGGCGGGAGGCAATGATGGAGGTGATGAAATAGACAATGATGGTGGTGGGGAGGAGGCAATGATTGAGGTGGTGGAATGGGCAGTGATGGAGGTGGTGGGGGAGAAGGCAATGATGGAGGTGGTGATGAGGACAATGATGGGGTGGAGAGGGGCTGCATTATACTTTGAGGGGGCTACATTATATTCTGTTGGGGGACTGCATTATTCTCAGGGGACTACATTATATTCTGGGGGCTACAGTATACTCTATGGGGGGGCTGCATTATTCTCTCAGGGGACATGTTAGGGCAGGTTAGGATAGGATATGGGTTGAACTAGATGGACTTAAAGTCTTCCTTCAACCTTAATAACTGACTACATTATATTCTGGGGGGCTACATATTGCTATATGAGGGGGGGGCAGCATTATGCCCTATGAGGGGACTACAGTTTACTCTATGGGGGGCTGCATTATACTATATGAAGGGGGCTGCATAATACCCTATGAGGGTGCTACATTATAGTCTATGGTGGGGGCTGCGTTATACCTTATGAGGGGGTTGCATTATATTCTATGAGGGGGCTGCATTATATTTTCTGAGGGGGCTACATTATATTTTCTGAGGGTGCTACATTATAGTCTATGAGGGAGGCTACATTATATTCTATAAGGAAGCTACCCCTCTATGATTCTACCCCAACCCCTGCTACATAATTAAGACGTGTACTACCTTATATTATAACCTTATATTAGCGTGTTTTACCACACAATTGGTGGTCTTGTATTTATTTCTATGTAGCCACCTTGGTGGCCCCAAGAATGATTTTCTCTGGTGGGCCCAAGGTGCTCCAGTCCGACGCTGACTAACACATTCAGATCGCTACTCTCGCTCTCTATTGACAACATATTCATGACCTTTCAACTAATAGTCACCTAAAGAATATGGCCAGTCTGCTTAATAAAGATCACTTTAAAAACCCTCCTAAAAAAAACTGAACCAGTCATGCAAAATAACATTATTAACCTGCAGATACGTGGTTGCTAGCATTCTGACAACGCATAGTGCCCACACTGAAAGCATCGCTGACTCGGGCAGGATCCCTCTTACAGTCATAGTGGTGGCGTTGGCACGGTTTCAGTCACCGCTCTGCACTTTAATGATGATCTGGCTGCCAGTGCCACGATTACAGCGGCCTGCCTCTCTACATATATTTCTAGTCCCTTGAAGAAAAAAAAAAAGTTACCGTGTTCTGTAAAGATCAAATTCACAATTACCATCTCATTTTTTTTAAAAAAAAGTTTTAATTTCAATGAGTTTTGGAAATATACAGTAATCAGATGGGGCCAAATCAGAAGAGTATTACAGATGATCACTACATTTTTGCAGGGCCATACGAGACTTGTGTGGGGGGTGTGGGTGAGGCGCATTATCCTGCAAAAACAAGAGTCCATTTGAAAAGGTTTGCTGAAGTTACTTGTTTCCATAGCAACAAGTTTTATTTTTATTCTAGAAATATCCACAACTATTTGTCAGTGTATAATACATGATGCTAGGGTGAGCATTACACACACTTGTTTTTCTGTACTCACCAGCCAGGCTTCCAGAAAAGCTCTTAAACTCACTAGATTAATTAAGCCCAACACTGCAGATAATGGGAATTTACCATCATTTTCTTCATGTTGCCATGGAAACTATAACTTGGACAACTTGCAATTACGTTTCAGCCATTTCCAGGGATCAGCCACTTACAATTGTTATGACCGATTGTTAAGAACGCAGAATGACCAGAAACCATATTCTCCAATATCAACAGAAAATGGCCATATTTTTCTGACTATAATGCAATAGTGGGGGCAGCATTTTGTTTGATTAGCAACATGATGTCCCACTGAGCAACATGTTCACAGGTCGCATTTCTTGCAGCTTTTCATGCAATTTAAGGGTGTGCGCACAAGTGCGTTTTGATACGTTTTCGCTACTTTTTTCCGCATAGAAATGGGCCAAACCGCTATGGAAACATTAAGCAAGCTAATTCAATGAGAATCCTGAAGTGCTGTGCACATGATCAGTAATTTCCCTTTCAGTATTTGCAGTGCGTTTTTTTCTGCAGCAGTCAATTCTTTGTGCAGATTTGTTTTCCACACACTGACTTCAATTGAGTCAGTCAAATCTGCAGCAAAAATGCAGGTATAATACGTTTCTGATTTGCTGAGTTTTTGTTTGCATTTTTACCGGCTTCCTATGGTGTTCCCCGCTGTCATCTGTGTGACAGCATGGAAAAACCGTCGCGGTGGTTCTTATCTGCAGGAACGCTATCGCCGGTAAGACAGATGGTCAGAGCGCTGCGGATCATACTGTCAGATGTCAGCTTGACCCCGCAGCATACTGTCAGATGTCAGCTTGACCCGCAGCATACTGTCAGATGTCAGCTTGACCCCGCAGCTGTGACCTGCGTAAAACGCTTACCGCAGGTGTGAGCTCATGAGACTACTCCTCAATCAGCCTAAGTCTGCTGTCATGATAAAAGTAGTCTCTCGTCAGCTGGCGCCTGTGCTCACACTTAAAAAATAAATAATTACATACATATTCAAATAAAAATAAGCACATTATACTCACCAAATCCCCGATGCCCATGTCTCCTAGAAAAAAAATAATCTCGGGTGTTCCACGGCAATCTAAAGTGTAGAACAGTCACATTGGGAGATGTGACTGCTTTACCCGGCCGCCGGCGATTCAATGACAGGAGGTAAGCACTCCCGCAGTGTATAGCACTGAGCTGTCATGAGAGAATTTAGCAGAGTTCATCAGCTGATCAGTTCCGGTGCCGTCACTTACGGCACCACCGCTGAGTGAGAACTTTCTCACACAGCAGTGGTACCGTAAGGGAGATCACCGGAGCTGATCAGCTATGAACTCCAGTGACCTCTCTCACGACAGCTCAGTGATACACTGAGAGAGCGATTACCTCTGTCAGTGTATCGCCTGCTGTCTTTGAGAGCAGTCACATTAGTGACTGCTCTCAAAGTCATCAGGATCATTGTGGGACATTATGGATTATCTTCTCTGCGGACAGGTGAGGGATATTGTGGCTTATTTTATTTTTGTTGCAGGAGACATTGGCGTCAGTGGATTAGGCGTTCGGTAAGTATCAGTGTCATTATTTCAAATAAAGGATTTCTCCTTAGTCTCATTGGGGGACACAGGACTGTGGGTGTATTGTTATGAATTGGTAACTGAGGAGAGCAGGCAAAAAAGGAAATACACCAGAGCAGTTGGAAACTATGAGATTGCAGTACCCTGACTAACCACAACTAGAGGCAGCCGTGGAGCGTTCCTACGTTGGTCCTAGACGCCTCGTCACAGCCTGAGAAACGAACTACACCTAAAGATAGCTTTCCCCTTTCTATCTGCCCCGGAGCAGATCCCCAAAGAACATAGAAAGCCCCCAAACATGTAATGGCGGTTAGACAAGAAGAAATACTGACACAGACAGAAAATAGTATGAGCAAACGCTGGGGCCCAAACTTACTAAATAGAAAAGGATAGGAAGGGCACTTACTGCAATCCCAAAAAACCTGAAAAGCACCAACTCTACTAATTTCAAAAACACCTGAGATCACACGACCTCTACCACCTAAATTAGTTCTCTGGTGTAACCAAAAACAAAACAGTAGCCACTGAAAAAACTGGAAAAAGAAATGTACAAACAACAGTAGCTGAATTGAACTGAGAGGCAAAAGCCCCCAGAGGGGACCCTGAAGGCCCCCACAGAAGTGCAGGACAAAATGCAAAAATCAAGCACAAAAACAAAAAGAAGAAAATGTCTTATCTGTTAGCAGGAGATTCAGACACGACACAGCAGGCTACCAAGGAAACAGGAATCAAGGATTGAGACCAGAACAATTGATCACCGGCAACCCTGATGGGAAGGTGACTCCCTTATATAAGACCAGTCAGTAACACCTGATTCCCAATCCTCACAATCTTCACTGGACAGTCCAGTACCGTTTGTAACCACCAGAGGGAGCTTCTGCTCAGAACTCATTTCCAGCCTATTCACAACAGTGTATGCTACTGCCGCTAGGAGGCTGACACTGAGTAGATATAAAAAAAAGGTTAGCTCCTCCTCCGCCGTATACACCTCGATACTGGCCGCAGGCGGATCCCAGTTCATGCTTAGTGTCTGATGGAGGCACACGTCTGGTTTCACCCAGACCATTTTTTTTTCTTTTTTTTTTCTCTTCCCATGGAGACGAGATAGGGGCGACGGACCCTTTTGAAGGGGTCCGATCTCCCCAAACCAACAACGGGCGAGCACGTGGAGAGTCGCCTCCACGTATCCTCTCCCTCAACGTGGGACATTTATGCGGACTCAGCCCTGACCACCCTAGGGTATTGAAACTTTAGGCTGTACAGAGGCAAAGGTAGTCTGTGCGGCCCCCACTGCACCACCAATGCTAGACTGCGGTGCTGCAAGGAGGCGGACGGTCCCTCTCCCCATCCCCTGAAGAGTTGACGGAGTTAGGGTGCCTGCACCGTCCTTATTTTTGATTTTTTCCCTCCTCTAACCTGGATTGAGGAGGGCTGGGGCTCCTGTGGTCCTTCAGGCGCATGCCAGCGGAAGCGAGTGGCGGTCAATCATGTGTCCCCCAAGAGCGGTGAGTCCGGCTCCCCTTGGAGCATGGTCGGCTGGGGGGGGGCCTTTGTGGACGTTCACTGGGTCGCTTTAGGCGGCCCAGGCTCTCCCCAAGCAGCAGCAGCAGCTCCGGCACCCGCCCCTCGCTTTCGGGCGGGCTCCGCTCGGTCCCCGGCTGCGGCCGAAACTAGGCCGTGGCCTGGGGCCTTCTGGATAATTTAGTCCCCGGCTGCAGCCGAGACTAGCGTGCCTGGCCTTCTCCAGACCGGCGAGCCCGCCCCTCGACTTCCGGGCGGAAACCGCCAATAATTTAGTCCCCGGCTGCAGCTGAGATTAGGCCGCGGCCTGGGGCCTTCTCCCGGCTGTGCGGCTTTCTGGCGGGCTCGCCCCCCAACTTCCGGGCGGGCGCCACCAATAATCTGGTCCCCGGCTTCGGACGGAAACTAGGCCGCGGCCTGGTGCCTTCTTCCAGCGGCGCCCCCGACTTCCGGGCGGGCGCCACTAATAATTTAGTCCCCGGCTTTGGCCGGAAACTAGGCCGCGGCCTGGAGCTCCAGGCCAGAGGCGGGGCCAAGTCCAGCAAACTCCTCCCCCAAGTTAGGGGGGCAGAATTCAGCAGAACCTACTTCAGGAACGCCCACATTGGAGGGGGCGCGCTTTTTCAAGTTTGTAAGGACTGCAGCAGAAGCCTCCATGGACTTCTCGGCGCAAGGACGTCTGGGGACACAGGAGTGGGATAGGTGCTTTATAGCTACGTCACACTACACGCCGCTCCGCTGCACCCTAGTTTTTTTGTGCTACCTCAAATTATTACGGCAGGTACAGCATGTCCAGAAGTGCTAAGACTCACACGGTGCTGTATACCGCATGCATTGCCTGTAGGTCCCCTTTTCAGCACGCCCAGAATACTCGGGTCTGCGAAGCCTGTGACTCCGAACGTACCCAGGAGACCTCCCCTATAACTGAGCCCAGTCTGTCAGGTCCCCCGGAATGGGCCCTGTCTCTGTCACAATCTATGGCATCTTTAACGAGAGCAGGAACCTCCGGCCTGCAGGGGCCGTGCTCTCACCAGGCAGACACGGAGGAAGCAAACCCACACAGCGTCGCCTGTGCCGTCCGGGGCCTCTGCATCTATCAGTTCCGTTTCTCGCTCTCCCTCACCAGGAGAGGCGAGTAACCAAGGTTCAGACTCCGATTCCGAAGGGTCCCTCAATCTAGAGGCACCTAATTGCCAAGAGACAATTGACAGCCTCATTGAAGCAATCAATCAAACCCTGGGTGTAGATGATGAGTCCACCTCAGCCTGTGGTCATAAGGTGTCCTTCAAACTAACCAGGCAAACTCATAAGGTTTTTGGCACTCACCCTGAATTTGAGGACCTAGTGCAGCGCCACCGGGAAAAGCCGGACAAGCGCTTTTCAGGACAATAGGCTCTCAATACCAGATATCCTTTTGCCCTGAGCTCCTTAAGAAATGGGCGGAATCTCCTGCGGTCGACCCTCCGGTGTCGCGTTTAGCGTCTAAGACGCTCCTCTCCCTTCCCAACGGTTCCTCGATCAAGGATCCAACGGACCGTCTCATTGAAAGCTTGGCTCGCTCAGTATTTGAGGCATCAGGCTCTGCCCTCTCTCCCTCTTTTGCAGCGACTTGGGTTGCTAAGGCTATGATATCCAGGTCGGAGTCTCTAAATAAAGCCCTTCATGGAACGGAGGTGCCGTCAGAGGCAATTGAGATCTCAAATCAAATCGCTCTTGCAGGAGACTTTTTGATTAATGCTTCCATGGATGCGGCAAATTGTGCAGCACTAGCTGCGGCCAATGCGATTGCTAATAGGAGAGCCATGTGGTTGAGGACATGGCGGGCGGACTCAACCTCAAAAAAGTCCCTTACGTCCTTACCTTATCAGAGTGGCCGGTTATTTGGCGAGAGACTGGATCAGCTCATATCTGATGCTACAGGAGGGAAGAGCAGTTTACTTCCTCAGCAGAAAATTAGACAGCCCTTTCGCCGACAGCTTCAGCCTCGGTTTAGGGCCTTTCGCAACCCAAGTTGGGCCGCGGCAGCCAGCTCCGGCGGCTCAGGTTGACCTAATCAGGCCAGAGATCGTCAAGTCTCTTACAAGGCCAACCCTTTGGGAAGGATGCGATTCAACAGCCGAAATCTAGAGGGTCTAGGTCCCAAAGGTTTTCGGCCAAATGACTGGAGGCAAGATCCGGTCAATTCATCCAGAGTGGGCGGCCGCCTACTCTGGTTTCGCCCCACTTGGCTCGAGGTCACTCACAACAAGTGGGTCAGGGAGTAAGTCTCCTCGGGGTACAAGATAAGAGTTTATCAGCCATCCCCCAAATCGTTTTTTTCCCTCGCGTCTTCTCAAAGAAGAATCCCGGGTTCGCGCCTTATTCAAGGCTGTCGAATCTCTTCGGCGCAGCGGGGTTATCATTCCAGTACCAGAGGTCGAGAGAGGTCAAGGGTTCTATTCCAACCTGTTCATAGTACCCAAGAAATATGGCACTGTAAGGCCCATTCTGGACCTAAAACGTTTGAACAGGTTTGTCAGAATTCGTCATTTCCGAATGGAGTCTCTCCGCTCGGTCATTGCAGCCATGGAAAAGGGGGAATTTCTAGCGTCAATAGACATCCAGGATGCCTATCTTCACATCCCCATATTTTCCCCTCATTAGAGATTTCTACAGTTTGCTATCAGCAACCTTCACTTTCAGTTTGCAGCCTTGCCCTTTGGGCTGGCCACAGCTCCCAGGGTGTTCACAAAAGTTATGGCTGCCGTTGTGTCCATTCTGCACTCCAGAGGGATAGTCGTCCTGCCATACTTAGACGATCTCCTCGCCAAGGGTCCGTCTTTCCAAGCCTGCGAGGAAAGTGTCAGCATTACGCTAGACACCCAGGTTCGCCTGGGGTGGCTGGTGAATTTGAAAAAAATCATCTCCCGTGCCATTTCGGAGGATCACCGTTTTAGAGATGATTTTCGACATCGCTCGAGGTTTGATAATCCTCCCTCGGGACAAAGCCCTAGTCCTCAGTCAGGAGGTACGGATCCTTCGCCAACCGATTCCTCACACCATCCGGTTTTGCATGTGGGTCTTAGGAAGGATGGTGGCAGCAATCGAGGCCATTCCGTTTGCACAATTTCATCTCCGCTCCCTTCAGCATGCCCTCTTGGCAGCGTGGGACGGGAGCCCTTACTCTCTCAATCTCCGGTGCCGTCTGTCTCTGCAGGTCAGACGGACACTTACGTGGTGGACAAGGAGTACCAATCTTCAACGGGGGCGATATTTTCCCCCAGTCCATTGGCTGATAGTCACAACAGATGCCAGCCTTCTCGGATGGGGAGCAGTGTTTCGCCACTACACAACCCAGGGATCTTGGTCCCTGCAGGAATCAACCCTCCCGATCAATATTCTAGAGATTCGGGCTGTTCGGCTGGCTCTGAGGCATTTTCACCATCTGGCAGGCCGCCCTGTCCGAATACAAATCGGACAATGCCACGGCTGTGGCATACATAAATCATCAGGGAGGTACCCGCAGCAGGGCGGCCATGCTCGAGGTGAAACATATTCTGGCCTGGGTAGAAAGAAATCACTGTGTGATATCGGCGGTCCACACTCCGGGCGAGGAGAACTGGGCAGCGGACTTCCTCAGCCTTCAGGGTATTGTGTCAGGGGAATGGTCACTCCATCCCGACGTATTTCAGCAGATATGCCTACGCTGGGGAACTCTAGATGTGGACCTGATGGCCTCCAGGATAAACGCCAAGGTACCCAACTTCGTCTCCCGATACCAGGATCCGCAGGCAATTGCAGTGGACGCCCTGGTTCTGCCGTGGAATCAGTTTCGCCTCCCGTACTTGTTTCCACCGATAGCTCTGCTCCCAAGGGTGATCAGAAAGATCAGGATAGAGGGGGTCCCAGCGATATTAATAGCTCCGGATTGGCCATGTCGCTCATGGTACGCAGAACTGGTACAGTTGCTCGCCGACGCACCCTGGCGTCTGCCAGAACGCGCGGACCTTCTCTCCAGGGCCCAGTTTACCACCAGAACTCAGCGGTCCTGTGTTTGACGGCCTGGCCGTTGAATCTTGGATCCTGACCAAGGCTGGATTCTCCCAGAAGGTCGCTGCCACAATGGCTAGTGCCCGAAAACCCGCCTCGGCTCGTATCTACCACCATACTTGGAAGGTCTTCTTTTCTTGGTGCAGGGAACATGGTTTTTCCCCACTTCAGTTTTCAATTCCCAACATTCTGGCTTTTCTCCAAGCAGGCCTAGCTTCAGGCCTAGCGCCAAGCACTCTTAGAAGACAGATATCAGCCTTGTCTGTTCTTTTTCAGCGTAGAATCGATACTAACTTACAGGTTAAGACCTTTATTCAGGGGTTGTCCATATAGTGCCCCCCTGCAGGGCTCCCTTAGACGTCTGGGAGCTCAACCTTGTTCTGGGAGTTCTGCAGGAATCTCCATTTGAGCCTCTTCAGGAAGTTTCCTTGAGATACCTTTCTTGGAAGGTGGTGTTTTTGGTAGCCATAACATCCATAAGGCAGGTCTCGGAGCTGGCGGCACTATCTTGCCGAGCTCCGTACTTACTTTTTCATCGCGATAAGGTGGTGCTCAGGCCAACTCCACCTTTTTTGCCTAAGGTCGTGTCCTCATTTCATATCAATGAGGACATTGTTTTGCCCTTATTTTGCCCAGCGCAGACGCACCGGGTGGAGAAAGCTCTCCATACGCTGGATCTGGTGAGAGCACTCAGGAGATATGCATCTCGGATGGCATCCTTTCGGCAGATGGACACGCTGTTCATCCTTCCCGAGGGTCGCAGGAAGGGACTCGCTGCCTCAAGATCAACTTTGGCCAGATGGATACGGTTAACCATTCAGGAGGCGCTGTGGTCCCCGCAGGAATCAGGGCTCACTCCACCAGAGCGGTGGGTGCCTCCTGGGCTCTTCGGCATCAGGCTTCGGCGGAACAGGTTTGTAAGGCGGCAATCTGGTCCAGTCTGCATACTTTCTCTAAACATTATAATATCCATACTCAGGCTTCAGCAGATGCACGTCTGGGTAGAAGGATTCTTCAGGGCACGGTAGCGCACCTATAGGCAATGCCTGGTTACGGCTTATACTGTGGAGTCGGTTTCCCACCCAAGGGACTGCTTTGGGACGTCCCACAGTCCTGTGTCCCCCATTGAGACGAAGGAGAAATACGGATTTTTGTGTTATCGTAAAATCCTTTTCTCCGAGATGCTCATTGGGGGACACAGCACCCACACTAATAGCCGGATGGCTTCGTTTTTGAGTGAATTCTATTTTTGTCTGTTCCGCTGGGTTTATTTCTGGATACATTGTACCTGTGTTAACATGGATTTACTTTTTGTCCTCCTACTGCTTTTTGCACTAAACTGGGATCGCCTGCGGCCAGTGTCGAGGTGTATACGGCGGAGGAGGAGCTAACCTTTTTTTTATATCTACTTAGTGTCAGCCTTCTAGCGGCAGTAGCATACACCCACAGTCCTGTGTCCCCCAATGAGCGTCTCGGAGAAAAGGATTTTACGGTGAGTAACACAAAAATCTGTATTTTATTCTGGGTGTGTTTTTATAATATCAATATGGGGCTAGTAATGGGGGCGTCTTATAGACGCCTCTCCATTACTAACCTGTGGGTTTGATGTCACCTGATAATACAAAGGTGACATCAACCCCTCCAACCTTCACCCCACTTGCAACCGCTACAGGGCAAGTGGGAAGAGTGAGGCTAAGCGCCAGATTTGGCGCATCATATAGATGTGCCTTTTCTGGGGAGACTGAGCGCTGAGGTTTTTAGTCAGGGAGGGGGCCAATGTACATGGCCCCTCCCTAGGCTATTAATATCAGCCCACAGCTGTCTGCCTAGCCTTTGCTGGTTAGATTTTATAGTGGGATCCTATGTCAATTTTTTTCTGGGGTCCCCAGCAAACTAGGCAGTAAAGGCAAAGCAAAGAGCTGTTAGCTGATATTAACAGCCTGGGAACCTTTATGGCTATTGTTACCAGAATATTAACATCAGCCTAGAGCTGGGCGATTTTCAAAAAAAACAAAATCGATTTTTTTTCAAACTTAAAACCGATTTTCGATTTAAATCGATTCGATTTAAGCCCCACCCCCATTTTACAAGCTCCACCCAGGGATCAATCATCGCAGCATCCAGTAAGGTCACTGCAGACCCTCCACAAGACATGGTAGGAGGGCTATGGCGCCTGCACAGAGGGCGGCGCAGTACACAGTGGCCGCATCTACCATATGGCCATGAATACAATGTCACACTGATGCGGGCCAGGTCGCAGCCATTGCCGGTGACGGCAGGATGGAGCACAACCCCCATCATCTGCACACAGCCGAATCCTGTCAGCAGCGTGGCACACTGCGGATGTGGCGGCTCACACGGCTCCACACCCCGGCCACAGCCCCCCGGCTCCTTCCCAGCAGCCCCCTGCGGAGTGGAGGCAGTAACGGCTGTCCGCCATTTTGAGAGAGGAGAGAAGATGAGGGAGGGAGGAGGCGGCGGCCACATCGGCAGGAGCAGGCCCGGCCGCCGCCTCCGTCCTCCCCGGGGACAATACACGGTACACGGGCGGTGGCGGCCACTTACCGGGGGAGTCATCCGAGTGTGGCGGCGAGTGACGGCCTCTCCCGGGCCACGGACTCCTCCTCAGGAAGGGTCCTCAGAAGTGAGGGGACAACGGTGTTAATGGGCAGGGCACGAGGCGCCAACCGGGGATTCAGCTCTGTCCTTCCCTCAGACGATAAAGCTCCAGCGGCCGAGCCGGTGTCCTGCGCCTCCTCTCCTCACTGTCCCTTCCGCCGGGCACTTAGGGCAGCCGCCGCCGCGCTGTAGGGGAACTGGCCTGGACGATCCGAGTAAAATGGCGGCGCAATTACATTGCGCACGCCATTTTAAATCGGATTTCAATGAATTTAAAATCGCCAATTTTACTATGGGCGAATTAATCGAATTAATTCGATTAATCGCCCAGCTCTACATCAGCCCTCAGCTTTCCCACTGCTGGTTATGAAAATTACACGAGAGCACAAGAAATTTTTTTTCCCATTTTTTTCTTTAAATTAAGAGTTGCTGTTGGTTACAGCCTATGTAGGTTCATTCTGTTAATGCTCCTACATAGGCTGGTGACCATTTTTGTTTTTACTTACCAGCTTAGTAATGAGGGTGTCGGGCTGAAGCCTTTTCATTACTAAGCCTAGGGCTTGGTGTCAATGACAGCTGCTGACACCAAGCCCTAATCCCATTACTCTAATGCTACTGCATCAGAAAGAAAAATGTAGTATTAAACCAAGAAATTACATCATAAAACTATTTTTTTTAAATATCTTTATTTAGCTCAAAAAAGCCTTCATTGCTGTACAAAAACAAGTGCAAAAAACACGTTTTTGCTGCCAAGAGATGCAGAAACCTTGCAGAAATTTCTGCAAGCAAAATACTCAACGTGCGCTCATAGCCTAAAGCTGCTTTTTACAGTACCAGTAAAAGCTATGACCACTGTGCTTTTTTACGTTGCGTTAATTCATCTGCGATGGGTTTTTCCAATCTGCAGCATGTTAATTTCTCTTGTGGGTATGCAGAGTTTTCTGTGCAGAATTTTCCAATAGACTTTCATTAGATGCGGAAAATGTGCAGATTTAAAAAAAAAAAAAAAAAAACGCACATGCATTTTTCATGCGTTTATGCAGTGTAAACATATTAAAAACGCATACAATCTGCACTTAAGAATGTCAATACGAGGAAGTTTCAAAATCAAAGCAGCTTTATTTAAAAGCAAGACACACCAAACAGACAAAAAACGCAGTGTCAAAAACAAGAAACAGTCTAGCATCAAAAAGCGCACACAAAAATGTAATGAAAGAAAGTCACACTAAAGTGCAGAAAATCTGCAGCGTCAAAAACTCAAACACGGATTGTGGAAACGTGACTTAAAAGCCTGTGACAACAGGCAACAGATTTTCTACACAAATGTCGCAAAAAATATATATATATATCACTGTAAGGGCTGGCTGCCACTTGCAATGTAATTGGAAAAGTGCAATCCGATTAAAAAAAAATAATCTTATTCCACTCGGCCGAATGTTAACCTATGGGTCAGCTCGCATCTGCGATTATTTTCTCATGCCGATTCGGCATGCAAAAGCAATCGACTGCATCCGTGAATCACATGCATGCACCCATATAAAAGTCTAAGGGTGCGTGTGAAACATCGCACTGAACTCTGATATCACCTGAGTGAATTGATTCCCACTGACACTCCATCTCCTCCGCAGCTGTGCTTCGACCTGGTCATGCCAGAGAGGATCAGAGCACAGAGCTCCAACACTTGGCTCCCGCTCATAGAAGACCAGGAGCAGAGTGTCATTAGCATTTGCATCCGATGTGATACGCTAGTGTGACTCCGGCCTTTTGCTACATTATACTCACTTAGGCCTCTTTCACATGTCAGTGTGTTCAGTACGTGATGACAGTTTTCACACGTCCTGGAGACACTTACACAGATCTTTGATCTGCAGTGAAATTCGTGACTTTTTTCACATGGTGCTGAGGTTACTGCAGTTCAGCTCAGCTGGGAATGCAGCATCAGTGCCCTGAGGTAACCTTGAGGACATCACTGCTGCTCACTGATGCTGCAGCTCATTCATCAGTGGTTCTCAGCCTGGACGGTTGCATCTTGGCACCGTCCAGGTTGAAAACTATCCCAAGACATGCTTTACGGCGTGGGACAGAACGTCAGACAGGTGAAAGATATTGTTGTTTTATTACAGGAGGCGAGGGATTCAGTGGAAAAAAAAAAAAAAAAAACTTTTCTTTTAAGTTTTAAAATTTACACTATTCACATGCTAAACAAATCATGTATTAACTATATTTTTTTGGATGACCAAAAATAAAGTGATAACAAATATGTTTACTTTTATTTAATTTACTACTTTTGTACAATAAATTCACATTTTGGAAAATATTTTTTTTTTTTGTGCGGCATTATTTTGAGAACCATACGCTTTACAATATTGGACTGGCAAGATTTAGTTTTCAGTACTACCATTTTCTGGTTTCATCCTACATTTTGATCACTTTTAGGAGGTGGAATGAACAAAAGAAACAGTAATTCTGCATTTTTTTGTAACACTGCTTACTATTCAGTTTAAAGCAGCATTCACATTAACAACTTTTTGCCCTAGACTTGTGTAAATGGTAGTGTAGTGATAGCGTTCTTCACGTGACCCCAAAGTGGCTTTTACATTATAAGCCTACGAAGAACCAGAAGGCGACTCCATAGACTCCCACAGAGCATAGTGGTCCTGACAGTCTGGTCTTCACGTGACTCAGACAATGAGCAACACAGAGCTATGTACAAGGGAAGATGGCAATCAGTGAGGGCATTAAAACCTTTATGCTACTTTACCATTTACACAGGTTTAAGGAAAATTAAAGAAAAAGTTAACAGTGCTTCTTTAAACTTTAGGCTGGAGTCACACACAACCACAAAAAATCGGTCCGTTTTAGACGGTCGATTGTCGGATCAAAATGCAAACATCACACATCCTTCTGGCATCCGATTTTCCTTCAAAGATGCGATTTAATCGCATGTGTGTGTACCTTGTAACATCCGATTTTCATCCGACTTGCGAGATTTTCTCGCAGGCTTGCAAAACTGACATATAATGGATCCAAACGAATAGTATTTAAATGCCAAAAGAAAGAATAGATATATACACATAGAGCACATATATATATATATATATATATATATTATATATATATATATTATATATATATGTCATTGTGACATATATATATATACATATATTTATAGTTCTTACACTTCTACATACTGTTATAGCCGCTAATTCAATTGCCGGCTTCAGTGAAATCACAGAAGCCGACATGAAATGATACATTGTTTCCACACATTTAACCATGTAATTTCATGTATTTTTATATATGTTTGAAACATACAATTACATGAGTATATGTGTTCTAAATTTCAGACATGTAGGGGTTAATTAAAGGTGTAAATTCGTTGAAAAAAAATGCGTGGGCTCCCGCTGTATTTTCTCCACCAGACAGACAAAGCAAGCGAGTGGGGGCAGATAATAATAGCCTAGGGAGGGTACATTTTTTTTGTGCCCCCCCTGGCTACTAACATCTGCCCCCAGACACCCCAGAAAGGGCAAATCTATAATTAGATTCGCCCTTTCTGGCACTTTGCCCGTCTATTCCCATTGCCCTGTAGCGGTGGCAAATGGGTTAATAATCTGGCGTTAATGTCACCTTAGTATTGAAAGGTGACCTTAAGGCAGGTTAATAATTGATAGCTGTCAATTAGACAACTATCAATTATTAATCCTATTGTATGAAAGAAAAATCAAACACACACAGTTTAATAAAAAAGAAGTTTAATTAAATAATCACACAGTTTTTGACCATATTTTATTTTCCTGCTAAAACCATTTCCTGTAATAAAAATAAAATAAAAAAGCAAAATGATTCTTACCAATCCGATGTACAGTCAGGTCCCACGCTGTAATCCATCAGAAAGGGTTAACAGGTTACAGTTAGCAGGGAGATAATTCTGTCTACTAGCTCTAACCCCATGAATGAATAAGTTCCTCTACCACAGAAAGTAGAGGAATAGATTCATGAATGGAGCTTAATTGATTTATTGGCAATTTAACTTTAGTGACCTGACCTAAAGGGAAAGTGGACACAATCAATTAAGCTTCATTCATGAAACAGATCCTCTCCTGTCGCCAGGAGAGGAACTTATTCATTCAGGAGCTTTGAGCTGAGCATGCAGGATTACGTGCACTGCTTGGCTCAAAGCTAGTTAACCCTTTGTGAAGGATTACAGCGTGGGACGTGACAGATCGGCGGAATAGGTAAGAATAATGTTGTTTTATTTTTTTTTCTTTATTTTAGGAGATCAATGGCTTCGCACGGATTAAGTGTAAAATAAAATATGGTCAAAAAAGGTGTTTTTATTTCATTAAAATAATTTTTAATTAATGTGTCTGTGTTTTTTTAATTTACTACAATAGGATTAATAATTGATAGTTGTCTAATTGACAGCTCTCAATTATTAACCTACCTTAAGGTCACCTTTCAATACTAAGGTGACATTAAGGTGAGATTAACCCATTCGCCACCGCTACAGGGCAATGGGAATAGACGGGCAAAGTGCCAGAAAGGGCGAATCTAATTATAGATTTGCCCTTTCTGGGGTGTCTGGGGGCAGATGTTGGTAGCCAGGGGGGGCACAAAAAAAATGTACCCTCCCTAGGCTATTATTATCTGCCCCCACTCGCTTGCTTTGTCTGTCTGGTGGAGAAAATACAGCGGGAGCCCACGCATTTTTTTTCAACGAATTTACACCTTTAATTAACCCCTACATGTCTGAAATTTAGCACACATATACTCATGTAATTGTATGTTTCAAACATATATAAAAATACATGAAATTACATGGTTAAATGTGTGGAAACAATGTATCATTTCATGTCGGCTTCTGTGATTTCACTGAAGCCGGCAATTGAATTAGCGGCTATTACAGTATGTAGAAGTGTAACAACTATAAATATATGTATATATATATATATGTCACAATGACATAATATATATATATATATATATATATATATATATATATATATGTGGATTCTATGTGTGGATATGTATTGATTCGATTCTTTATTAAAGCTGTCAGTGTGCTTTTACAGTATAGGCAGGGATGAATTGCCGGCTTTTCTAAAGGACACTGATGCGATTTAATCGCAAGTCACACATTGTGGTCCGTTTGTAATCCGATTTTTGATCGCTCCCATAGACTTGCATAGGCGATAGTCGACCCACAATCGGTGACAATCGCAGCATGCTGCGATTGCACTCGGACGTTTAAAACGGACCACAAAAAATCTGATACTGGGAGCTGCTCCATAGATTAACATAGGTCCGACTGCAATGCGATATTCCATCGCATTGCAGTCGTCCGATTTTGTCGCCAGTGTGACTCCAGCCTTATTCTGCAGGTCAAGTTGTGATAATACATTATGTAGGTTGTGTTTTGCTATAAAAATCATGTGATGTGTCTAACTAAAAATAAAAAAAGTTATCGGTCTTGTAATATGGCAGTTACATGAGGGCTTATTTTACACTGGTGCCATTTTTGGGTGCATGCAACTTTAGACCACAATTCATTTTTGTTTTGTAGATTGAACAGAAACGAGCTATAGTAATATTTTTCAGATTTTTTTTCCTAGTGGTTCAATATAATGGTGTACTTTTATAGTTGTGGGACAAGACGCTTACAGTGATAACCAATTTATAAATCAATTTTTTTACATTTTGCTACCTTAGCACAAGAAAGTGACTTTTTTCCACAGATAACTGGGAATTTTTGCAGCATGTTCTGGTTGTCATAACTTTTTTTTGCCTATTTTTTGAGGGTGTTCACCATTCGAGAAATAATGATACAGCACCACCCTGGATCTGATAGGTTGTGGTGTGTACGGCAGACCAGGAGGCCATTGTCATGCCTCTGGTTGCCATAGCATGCTGCCGGGTTGCTGATGGGCTGACAGAGGGAATGCGTTCCCGCTGATAAACTTGTGTGCTGTTGTCACTACTGACATTGGCATCCCAGAGGGCAAACTGCTAGGATCAGCAAGAACACTGATTCCATCAGCTATGTACAGCAGTGTGGCTCCTGTAGGTGATCGCAGCGGTACGGAAGATCAGCAAGAGGTACACATTAGTTACAGTGCACAAGTCCGCAAATAAAAAAAATGAAAAAAAAAGAAAAAAACAAGCTTTCACATACCTCTAGAGAAGAATAAAACTTTATGTCCATTTGCCCATGTAATGTAAATACTGATTTTTCCCCCATCACTTTTTTTGTGCAGTGAATCCGCTGCATGTGACAGTTCAAGCAAAGTGGACGAGATTTCATGAAAATTTATTTCCACTCTGCGCTTATTTTTTTTTTAATCCTACAGGACCGTACGGGAACCATAAAATAAAATCATGTGGAAAAAAAAAATGCAGTTGCAGTTTTCAAGTGCAGAAACCCATATTTCTGTACCATAAAGCTACATTCCCACATTCAGTGGGATTTTCTGCACCTATTAGGTAAATTATGCTACCGTACTTGCGGGTTTTTTCATTGTCTTTTTTGGCAAGTCATTAAATAAAGCTGCCTTGTTTCCGATACTTCCTGACATTTGGCTTTGTAAAAACTTTATGGACATAAATGAGGTGCGGATTACAAGCGCTTTTAGGGTATGTTTCCACGATCAGGAAACGATGCGTGTTTGACGCTGCGTACAGCGGCAACGTCACACACACAGCGTCCAGATGTTACAGCATAGTGGAGGGGATTTCATGAAATCCCGTCTCCACTATGCGCTAAAAGTCGCAGGCATCAGACCCAAGTAAACGGACATGCGGCGCGTCTTCCAGATCACAGCATGTCTGTTTACAATGCAGCGACGTCGCACCGTAAATTTACCATAGACTATTAGATGCGGTAAAACCGCATCTAATGATTAGTCACATGCGTAATAACTGCGTAAAAGCAGCTTACTGCGCATGTCTACTAATTTAAATAAGGTCTTACCTCCTCCCACGGCCGGAAGTTCCCGTCCACTGCAGTTCTCGCGATAACTTAGCTTACCGCGAGAACTGCCATGCATGTGACCCGAGAGGTTTTCTCGGTCAGCTCATCGTGAGAACTACAGTGTAGGTGACCGCCGGAGATCTCCGATGGTCATCTGCAAGCTCTGCTATCTGTGGATGTCATGCATCCAGATGTAGCAGTGCTGGACTCGTGGGACACTCGTTATTAACCCCTTCACCCCCAAGGGTGGTTTGCACGTTAATGACCAGGCCAATTTTTACAATTCTGACCACTGTCTCTTTATGAGGTTATAACTCTGGAACGCTTCAACGGATATTCGCGATTCTGAGAATGTTTTCTCGTGACATATTGTACTTCACGTTAGAAGTAACATTTCTTCGATATAACTTGCGTTTATTTTTGAAAAAAAACGCAAATATGGCGAAAATTTTTAAAATTTTGCAATTTTCAAACTTTTAATTTTTATTCCCTTAAAACAGAGAAATATATCACACACAATAGTTAAGAAATAACATTTTCCACATGTCTACTTTACATCAGCACAATTTTGGAACCAAAATTTTTTTTTGTTAGGAAGTTATAAGGGTTAAAAGTTGACCAGCGATTTCTCATTTTTACAACAAAATTTACAAAGCCATTTTTTTTAGGGACCACCTCAAATTTGAAGTCACTTTGAGGGGTCTATATGGCAGAAAATACCCAAAAGTGACACCATTCTAAAAACTGCACCCCTCAAGGTACTAAAAACCACATTCAAGAAGTTTATTAACCCTTCAGGTGCTTCACAGGAACTAAAGCAACGTGGAAGGAAAAAATGAATATTTAACTTTTTAGCCACAAAAATGATCTTTTACAAACTTTTTTTTTATTTTCACAAGGGTAAAAGGAGAAAATGGACAGATAAGGTTGTTATGCAATTTCTCCTGAGTACGCCAATACCCAATATGTGGGGGAAAACCACTGTTTGGGCACACGCCAGAGCTCGTAAGGGAAGGGGCGCCGTTTGACTTTTTCAAACTAAAATTGGCTGGAATTGAGATTGGACGCCATCGCGTTTGGAGAACCTCTGATGCGCCTAAACAGTGGAAACCCCAAGTGACACCATTTTGGAAACTAGACCCCCTAAGGTACTTATCTAGATCTGTTGTGAGCACTTTGAACCCCCAAGTGTTTCACAAAAGTTTATAATGCCTGGGTGTGAAAAAAAAAAAAAAACAATTTTCCACAAAAATGATTTTTTAGTCCCAAATTTTTGAATTTTCCCAAGGAAATTGGACCCCAAAAGTTGTTGTCCAATTTGTCCTGAGTACACTGATACCCCATATGTGGGGGGAGGAAACTGTTTGGACGCACGGCAGGGCTTGGAAAGGAAGTAGTAACGTTTTGGAATGCAGACGTTGATGGGGGTCATGTTCCGTTTGCAGTGCCCCAGATGAGCCTAAACAGTGGAACCCCCCACAAGTGACCCCATTTTGGAAGCTAGACCCCCTAAGGAACTTATCTAGATCTTTGGTGAGCACTTTGAACCCCCAAGTGCTTCACACAAGTTTATAATGCCCGGGCATGAAAATAAAAAATCCAATTTTTTTCCCACAAAAATTATCTTTTAGTCACTAATTTTTTATTTTCCCAAGGGTAACAGGAGAAATTGGACCACATAAGTTGTCCAATTTGTCCTGAGTACGCTGATACCCCATATGTGGGGGGGAACCACTGTTTGGGCGCACGGCAGAGCTCGGAAGGGAAGGAGCACCATTTGACTTTTTCCAACCAAAATTGGCTGGAATTGAGATTGGATGCCATGTTGCATTTGGAGAGCCCCTGATGTGCCTAAACAGTGGAAACCCCCCACAAATGACCCCATTTGGGAACCTAGACCCCCTAAGGAACTTATCTAGATCTTTGGTGAGCAATTTGAACCCCAAGTGCTTCACACAAGTTTATAAGTAGAGCCGTAAAATTTAAAAATCATATTTTTTCCACAAAAATGATCTTTTCACCCCAATTTTTATTTTTCCAAGGGTAACAAGACTCCAAAAGTTATTGTGCAATTTGTCCTCAGTGCGCTGATACCTCATATGTGGGAGTAAACCACTGTTTGGGTGCATGGCAGAGTTTGGAAGGGAAGGAGCGCCGTCTGACTTTTTCAACGCAGAATTGGCTGGACGCCATGTCGTGTTTGGAGAGCTCCTGATCTGCCTAAACAGTGGAAACCCCCACAAGTGACCCCATTTTGGCAAATAGACCCCAAAAGGAACTTATCTAGATGTGTGGTGAGCACTTTGAACCCCGAAGTGCTTCACAGAAGTTTATAACGTACAGCCGTAAAAATAAAAAATCCTTTTTTTTTTACAATAATGATTTTTTCGTCCCCAATATTTTATTTTCACAAGGGTAACAGGAGAAATTGGACCCCAAAAGTTGTTGTCCAATTTGTCCTGAGATCGCTGATACCCAATATGTGGAAGAAAACTACTGTATGGGTAAACGTTTGGCCGGAAGGAAGTAGTGACGTTTTGGATTGCAGACTTTGATGGAATGGTCTGGGCGTCATGTCGCATTTGGAGAGCCCCTGATGCGCCTAAACATGGAAATCCCAACAAGTGACCCATTTTGGAAAATAGACCCACAAGGAATTATCTAGTGTGGTGAGCGCTATGAACCCCAAGTGCTTCACAGAAGTTTAAATGTACAGCCGTAAAAACAAAAAAATCATTTTTTTTTTTTACAAACATGATATTCGCCCCCAGTTTTATTTTCCAGGTAACAAGAAATAGGACAAATTGCACAATAACGCTTGGGGTCCAGAGTACGCTGATACCTCAATAATGTGGGAATAATACTGTTGGACGCATGGCAGAGCTCAGAAGTGAAGGAGCACGTTTGACTTTTTCAACGCAGAATTGGTGGAATTGAGTTCAATGCCATGTCACATTTGGAGAGCCCTGATGTGCCTAAACAGCGGAAACCCCCCAATTCTAACTCCAACCTAAACCCCAACACACCCCTAAACCCTAGTCCAACCTAACCACAAACCTAACCCTAACACACCTAATCTCCAAACCCTAATCCTAACTTGGCGCCAACCCTAACCTAACTTAGCGCAACCTAACCTAACGGGAATATAAATAAATACATTTTTTTATTTATATTTTCCCTAACTAAGGGGTGATAAAGGGGGTTTGATTTCCATTTAAGCGGGTTTATGATTGCACTGTCACGCTAAAAGAGCTTTTTATTGCAAAAATAAGTTTTTTGCATCGCACAATTTTGAGAGCTATAATTTGATATTTGGCCACAGAGTCTGTGAGGTCTTATTATTTGTGGACAGGACGTTTTTATGGTACCATTTTGAGCACACATTTTTGATCGCTTTATTTTGATTTCGGAGTTAGAATGAACCAAAATCAGCAATCATGAATTTCTTTGGGGAGGCGTTTTTATCGTTCCGCGTGTGGTAAAATGATAAAGCAGTTTATTCTTCGGGTCAGTACGATTACTGCGATACCTCATTTATATCATTTTTTTATGTTTTGGCGCTTTATAGAATAAAAACAATTTTTATAAAATAATATTTTGCACTGCTTTATTCTGCAAGCTATAACTTTTTAATTTCGCTGATGATGCTGTATGGTGGCTCGTATTTTGCGGGACAAGATGACGTTTTCAGCGGTAACCATGTTTATTTATATCGGTCTTTTGATCGCGTGTTATTCCACTTTTGTTCAGCGGTATGATGATAAAGCATTGATTTTTTGCAAATTTTTTTTTTTTAAGGGTTCACTAAAGGTTAACTAGTGGGACAGTTAAGGGGGGGTCGTTACGGACGCGGCGATACCAAAAAGTGTACTTTTATTGTTTTGTTTTTTATTACAGGAGAAATTAATTTATGGGAATATTTTTTTTTATTTATTTATTTTGGATTTTTTTAAAACATGTTATTCTTATTTTTTTACTTTAAACTTTGTCCCAGGGTGGGACATCACTGTATTTTATCAGATCGCTGGTGTGACAGTGTGCACAGCACTCTGTCACACCAGCGATCGCACAGGCATAGCTGCAGGCTTCTCAGTGCCTGCTCTCAGCAGGCACTGAGGAAGCCGCCTCCCTCCAGGACCCCGGCGCCATCTTGGATCTGGGTCCTGGGTGGGAGGAAGCCCTCAGAACAGCGCGATCACATCGCGCTGGTCTGAGGGTCTCAGGGGGGCGCGCAGGGAGGGATGCTTCCCTGTGCCCCAGTACACCGCGATCATGTTTGATCGCGGTGTGCTAGGGGTTAATGTGCCGAGAGTGGTCCGTGACCGCTCCTGACACTCAGTCACGGGTGTCAGCTGTGATAATCAGCTGACACCCGGCGGCGATTAGCTGCGCCCCCTCCGGGATGGTCAGATTGACACGGGATAGTACGTCTAATGTCAGAGAGGGGTTAAGGACTATGTCGGACAGGAAGCATTTGGGTTTGTTTTTTCTTCAGGAGATCGAGGACTTCGGGGAATTAGGCGTATAATAAAATGGCAAAACTGTGTGGTGTTTTATTTCAATAAAATACTTTTTTCTGGCTGTGTCTTTTTTTAAACCCTTTACATACTATAGGATTAGTAATGGATAGGCGTCTTATTGACGCCTCAACATTACTAACCGTGCTTGATGTCACCTTACAATCAAAGGTGACATTAACCCTCTTATTACCCCATATGCCACCGCTACACAGCAGTGGGAAGAGAGGCTAATCTTACAGATGAGCCATTTCTGGGGCAGCTGTGTGCTGGTGATTGTACCCGGGGGGGTGGGGTGGAGGCCAATATCCATGGCCCCTTCCTAGGCTATGAATATCACCCGCAGCTGTCTGCGTAGCCTTTCTGGCTATTAATTATAGGGGGATCCCACGTCTTTTTTTGGGGGGGATCCCCCTATTTTAATAGCCAGTAAAGGCTATGCAGACAGCTGCAGGCTGATATTCATAGCCTGGGAAGATCCATGGGTATTAACCCCTTCCCAGGCTATAAACATCGGCTTTCCCTCTCTGGCGCAGAAAATTTTATTTTTTTTTTTTTTTTAATAAATAATTTAAAAAGAATGTTTACACACATAGATAGATAGATAATAGATAGATGATAGATAGATATGGGTTAGACAGACGGCACTCGTGACTGGAGTGTGCGGCTGAATGTATTTCTATGCAGCTGAACGCTCTGGACCCGAGTGTACACTGTGTTCCAAATTATTATGCAAATAATATTTTCTCAGATTTTCCCAAATTACCTATATGAATTGCAGTCATTGTAATTTTCCAGTCAAATAACTATTAGAGTACAATTGAAAGGTTTTTGTACAAACTGCCTATGATAACAGTATATTTTTAAAAAATAAAACACTCAAACTGCACTCAAAATGCATGTTCCAAATTATTATGCACAGCAGAGTTTTCAACCTTTTCATTTTAATAAAGAACAAAAAAATGGTCATTTTTGAAATTATAAGCATTAGCATGTTATTACAAACTGAAATCAAACAGTTTTCAACTCAAAACTTTATTCTAGGTGATGTTACATTTGCACATAGGACCCCTTGTTCGAAAGGAGCTTCTGAACTCTCTCATCAATTAAATTTGTCAGGTTTTGGATGGTTTCTGCTTCAATTGTTTTGCATAAGGACAGAATACCCTCCCAGAGCAGTTGCTTAGATGTGAACTGCCTCCCGCCATCATAGACTCCTTTTGATGATGCTCCAGAGGTTCTCAATGGGGTTGAGGTCAGAGGAGCATGGGGGCCTCACTATAAGTTTGTCCCCTTTTATGCCCAAAGCAGCCAGAGATGCAAAGGTGTTATGTGCAGCATGAGACGGTGCATTATCATGCATGAAAATGATCTTGCTGCGGAAAGCAAGGTTCTTCTTCTTGAACCATGGCAGGAAGTGCTGTTTGAGAAACTCAACATACACTATGGAGTTCATCTTTACCCCTTCAGGGATCCTAAAGGGGCCGACAATCTCTCTCCCCATGATTCCAGCCCGAAACATTACTCCACCTCCTCCTTGTTGGCGCCGTAGCCGTGTTTTCATGGGGTGTCAATCAACCAGCCATCCTCCACTCCATCCATCTGGACCATCGAGCGTTGCACGGCACTCATCGGTGAACAAAACAGTTTTGAAGTCAGTGTTCATGTATTGTTTGGCCCACTGGAGCCGTTTCTGCTTGCGTGCAGTGGATAGAGGAGGTCGACAGGATGGCTTACGCACAGCTGCAAATCTCTGAAGGACTCTCCATCTTGTTGTTCGGGGGACGTTGGAGGCACCAGCAGCTTCAAAAACTTGTCTGCTGGTATGATAAGGCTTTATTGCCGCTGCTCTTTTAACCTGATGTAATTGCCTGTAGGAAAGAGTCCTCAATTTTCCCTTATCAGCACGCACACGTGTGTACTGTGAATCAGCTACATACTTCTTGATTGTGCGATGATCACGATGAAGTGTCTTGGCAATGTTGATTGTAGTCATGCCTTGACCTAAACACTCCACAATTTGTTGCTTCTCAGCAGCCGACACATCCTTTTTTTTTTCCCATTTTGGCATAAAATGTAGGCTGCTTAATAATGTGGGACCGCCTTCTTAAGTAGTCTTGCCTTTCATTGGACACACCTGTCAAACTAATTAGCACAGGTGTCTGCAATTGCTTACAGTGATATAAAGAGCCCTGACACACATCACCATCAATGAGTTTAACTGACAAACAAAAAAATTCTTACCTTATCACTCCTAAACAATTTTTGCATAATAATTTGGAACACAGTGTAGTGCCGGGTACTGAGGTGCGAGTTTCTTGCATGTCTGACTGCAGACTTGAACCTCAAGACCAGACAACCCCTTTAATGATCATTTTGTGCTTGTGTATATGGAAGGTCGATTGTTCCAAGCAGGATTTTAAACATCCTATAAAAAACTAAAAATGCAAATGTAGTGAAAAACATGCAAAACCCATTTTTGGCACAATATCAAGGTCCTACCATGTACATGGTGTTAACAGTCTCTTGCTGCCATGCACAGATCAGCATGGGATAGGCTAATAACGGTGCATCCTTATAGCTCAGTGATGGCGAACCTTGGCACTCCAGCTGTTGGAGAACTCCAACTCCCAGCATGCCTCAACTGCTGCAGGTTGCAAGGGCATGCTGGGAGTTGTAGTTTTACAACAGCTGGAGTGCCAGGGTTAGCCATCACTGTTATAGCTCAATCAATGATAAGGCAGATGGATAGACGAGTGCATGCCCAATAATTAAAGGGTACTTGTCAGCAGGATTGCGCTCAGTAACCTACAGATAGTATAAGGTTGGTGCTGTTACACTGATTAAAATGATACCTTGATTGATGAAATCAGTCTTCTGGTTGTTTAATCTTTAGTTGCAATTTTCAGTTAATGATATGCTTGTGCTGCGGGGCGGCCTGTGGGGGGGTCTTCATGTAGTGTTCTGCTTAGGTATCCATCCGTATGGCTTCTGACAGGTCACTGATCCTTCACTGACCTGCCCCTAGTTCATATAATGAATATTATACACAGCTTGGAAAAAAAAAAACCCTTCTGCAGGCAGATGCTGGCGGTGGCGCCTGCGCTGCAGCCTGATCGCATATCTATTGTGTATATAATTATTTTGTTTGACCTTATCCTTATATGCACATAAAAAAAATAAAAAAATCCATTAGAAAATGGCGCCAGATGCGCCTGCGCAATAGCAGCTATCGGCAATCATTGATAGCTGTTATTGCTAGAGAAACAAAATAAAAATTTCCGCAACTGGAATTTTTTTTTTTCTAGCAAGATGGTGCCGCTGACGCAAATAGCAGCTGCTGCGCAGGCGACATTTTCAAACGGATTTTTTTTTATGAATATAAGTATAAGAGCAAACTATATAATTATATACACAGTACACATGCGATCAGACTGCAGCGCATGCGCCACCGCCAGCACAGAAAGGTTTTTT
This sequence comes from Oophaga sylvatica, assembly GCA_033576555.1. Taxonomy (NCBI): domain Eukaryota; kingdom Metazoa; phylum Chordata; class Amphibia; order Anura; family Dendrobatidae; genus Oophaga; species Oophaga sylvatica. The sequence goes on along the minus strand of JARQOD010000002.1, from coordinate 181,987,735 downwards.
TCCCCCAAGCTATAAATAATATTCATTATATAAACTAGAAGGCAGGTCAGTGAGGGATCAGTGACCTGTCAGCAGTCTGCATTAAGAATACCTAATCAGAGAACCACAAAAAGTCCTCCCCACAGGTCGCCCCGGAGCACAAGCATATCATTAACTGAAAACTGAAAATAAAGATTATACAACAACCACAAGACGGATTTCATCAACCAAGGGATCATTTTAATCAGTATATCGGCGCCGACCTGACACTGTGTGTAGGTTACTGTGCACAATTCTGCTGACAGGTTCCCTTTAACCCCTTTCTTTCATCTGACGTACTATTCCGTCCATGTGACCTGGGACTTAATTCCCAAGGACGGAATAGTACCTCATACGCGATCAGCCGCGCTCACGGGGGGAGCGCAGCTGATCGCGGCCGGGTGTCAGCTGATTATCACAGCTGACACCCGACACTAAGTGCCAGGAGCGGTCACGAACCGCTCCCGACACTGTAACCCCCAGCACACTGCTATCAAACTTGAATGCAGTGTTCCGGCGGTATAGGGAAGCATCGCACAGAGAGGGGGCTACCTGCATGCTTCCCTGAGACCCTCAGAACAGAGCGATGTGAACGCACTGTTCCGAGGGCCTCCTCCCTGCAGGACCCCGGATCCAAGATGGCCACGGGTCATTCCAGGTCTGCAGCGAGTGGCTTCTCAGTGCCTGCTGGGAGTATAGTGTCTGCGATCTGACACTATACAGTGATGTCCCACCTTGGGACAAAGTAAAAAAAAAAAAAAAAATTAACATGTAAAAAATATTCCTAAAGAAAAAAAATATTCCCCAATAAATTCATTTCTTTATGTAAATAAAAAAAAAATAAAAAAAAACAATAAGAGTACACATTTAGTATCGCCGCGTCCGTAACGAACCCCCCTATAAAACTGTCCCACTAGTTAACCCCCTTTAATGAACTCCTTAAAAAAAATAAATAAAATAACCAAGGCAAAAAAAATGCTTTATCATCATTTCGCCGAACAAGAAGTGCAATAACACGCGATCAAAAAGACGGATATAAATAAACATGGTACCGCTGCAAACGTCATCTTGTCCCACAAAAAACGAGCCACCATACAGCATCATGAGCGAAAAACTAAAAAAATTATAGCTCGCAGAATAAGGCAATGCAAAAATAATTATTTTTTATATGTAATTGTTTTTATTGTATAAAAGAGCCAAAACATAAAAAAATTATATAAATGAGGTATTGCTGTAATCGTACTAACCCGAAGAATAAAACTGCTTCATCAATTTTACCACACACGGAACGGTATAAAGTCCCCCCCAAAAGAAATTCATGAATTGCTGGTCATTGTTCATTCTGCCTCCCAAAAATCATAATAAAAAGCGATCAAAAAATGTCACATGCCCAAAAATGGTACCAGTAAAAACGTTAACTCGTCCCGCAAAAAATAAGACCTCACATGACTCTTGTGGGCCAAAATATGGAAAAATTATAGCTCTCAAAATGTGGTGATGCAAAAACTATTCTTTGCAATAAAAAGCGTCTTTTAGCGTGTGACAGCTGCCAATCATAAAAACCCGCTATAAATAGTAAATCAAACCCCCTTTATCACCCCTTAGTTATGGAAAAACAAAAATTTAAAAAATTTATTTATTTCTATTTTCCCATTAGGGTTGGGGCTAAAGTTAGGGTTGGAGCTAAAGTTAGGGTTGTGATTAGGGGTGTGTGTTAGGTTTGTGGTTAGGGGTGTGTTGGGGTTAGGGTTAAAGTTAGAATTGGGGGGTTTCCACTGTTTAGGAACATCAGGGGCTCTTCAAACGTGACATGGCGTCCGATCTCAATTCCAGCCAATTCTGCGTTGAAAAAGTCAAACGGCGCTCCTTCCCTTCTGAGCTCTGCCATGCGGCCAAACAACAGTTAACCCCCACATATAGAGTAGCAGCGTACTCAGGACAAATTGCACAATAACTCTTGGGGTCCAATTTCTTCTGTTACCCTTGGGAAAATAATAAATTGGGGGGGTGAAAATATAATTTTGTGGAAAAAAATGTGATTTTTTATTTTTATGGCTCTACGTTATAAACTTATGTGAAGCACTTGGGGATTCAAAGTTCTCACTACACATCTAGATAAGTTCCTTAGGGGGTCTAGTTTCCAAAATGGGGTCAATTGTGGGGGGTTTCCACTGTTTAGGCACATTAGGGGCTCTGCAAACTGAACATGACACCCATCAAAATCTGCATTCCAAAACGTCATTACTTCCTTTCCGAGCCGTGCGCCCAGTTACCCTCCACCCACATATGGGGTATCAGCGTACTCAGGACAAGTTGGGCAACAACTTTTGGTGTCCAATTTCCTTGAGAAAAATCAAAAATTGTGAACTAAAAAAATCATTTTTTTGGATATTTTTTTTTTTTTCACACAGGCATTATAAACTTTAGTGAAACACTTGGGGGTTCAAAGTGCTCACAACAGATCTAGATAAGTTCCTTAGGGTGTCTAGTTTCCAAAATGGTGTCACTTGTGGGGGGTTTCCACTATTTAGGCGCATCAGAGGCTCTCCAAACGCGACATGGCGTCCAATCTCAATTCCAGCCAATTTTGGTTTGAAAAAGTCAAACGGCGCTCCTTCCATTCCGAGTCCCTGCCGTGCGCCCAACAGTGGTTTTCCCCCACATATGGGGTATCGACGTACTCAAGAGAAATTGCACAACTTTATCTGTCCATTTTCTCCTTTTATTATTGTGAAAATAAAAAAACTGTTTGTAAAAGATCGTTTTTGTGACTAAAAAGTTAAATATTCATTATTTCCTTCCACGTTGCATCAGCTCCTGTGAAGCACCTGAATGAAGGGTTAATAAACTTCTTGAATGTGGTTTTGAGTACTTTGAGGGGTGCAGTTTGGTGTCACTATGGGGTATTTTCTGCCATATAGACCCCTCAAAGTGACTTCAAATGTGAGGTGGTCCCTAAATAAAATGGTTTTGTACATTTTTGTAAAACTGAGAAATTGCTGGTCAACTTTTAGCCCTTATAACTTCCGAACAAAAAAAAAAATTTTTGTTCCAAAATTGTGCTGATGTAAAGTAGACATGTGGGAAATGTTATTTAGTAACTATTTTGTGTGACATATTTCTCTGTTTGAATAAAAATTCAAAGTTTGAAAATAGCAAAATTAGAAATTTTACCACTATCATGAAGTACAATATGTCAAGAGAAAATAATCTCAGAATCGTGAAGATCTGTTGAAGCGTTCCAGAGTTATAACCTCATAAAGAGACAGTGGTCAGAATTGTAAAAAATTGGCCCGGTCATTAACATGCAAACCACCCTTGGAGGTTAAGATGTTAAGTGGTCATACAGTGTATTGGTCATTTGTCACTACGTAGGGACAATTTAAAAATTGAGATACTACGGTAATTTACAATACTGTATGGAAATCATTTCACAATTCAACTTTGAAGCTAATGCAGGCAGGAGTCATGTAATTAGTAGCTAGATATAAAGATCCATTACTGAAGGATGATTCTTGGGGGTAAAATTTACTAATCCTGTGTAAGGCTGTGTGCACACGTTCAGGATTTTTCGAGTTTTTTTCGCGTTTTTGCGGCGGTTTTCTGCTGCAAAAATACTTAAAAAACGCATGTATTAAGCATCCTATTATTAGAATGCATTCTGCAATTTTTGTGCACATGGTGCGTTTTTTTTCCGCAAAACAAAACGCATTGCGGTAAAAAACGCAGCATGTTCATTAATTTTGCGGTAAATTTGCATATTTCCCGCTATATTGTTGACCTAGAATGTTCAGGAAAAATCGTGGTAAAAACGCGGTAAAACTGTGCAAAAAACGCAATAAAAACGCATCCGGATTTCCTGGGAAAAAGTCCGGTTTATCTCAGGAAATTTCTGCAAAGATTCCTGAACATGTGCACATAGCCTAATAGTGACACAGCGTAAATTTGGACTAGACAGTCTTAGAATGAACCAAATTTATCCCAAGCTAAGGCTGGGTGACAAATCTGGTGCATATTTACACTGTCTAGTCTAAGTTAACACCGCCTATTAGTGTGGGGTATTTTACAGACACTTTGCCACATCCTCTTTCCCTTTCAAAACACTTAAGGGTATGCCACACTAAGCGAGATCGCAAACGAGATCGCAAATTCGTCACCATTTATGACGCAGTAGCGATCTCGTTAACGACTTAGCTGTGTGTGACATGTAGCAACGATGTGGCCCCTGCTGAGATGTCGCTGATCGTTTATGAACGTTCTGAGCCATTTTTTGGTCGTTGGTGTCCCGCTGGTGAGCCTGAATCGCTGAGTGTAACACCCTTTATGAACCACTTCACCAGCGTTGCAGGTGGGACTAGGTTTTCCCGACAACCGCAGAAGTCGTTATACAGATCGCTGATGAGTTGTGTTTGGAATCTAACAGCTAAGTCGCTAACGAGATCGCTACTGCGTCATAAATGGTGACGCAATTGCAATCTCGTTAGCGATCTCGCTTAGTGTGGCATACCCTTTACTGAAGATTTCTATGCAAATTGCCTCTTAGGAAAAAAAGAAGACTTGAACTCTATAGCACCACCTATTGGAAGTAGCGATCCTACAAGTCACAATTAACCCTCTAACGAGTCTTGTAATGTGACTTAGGATAAAAGCCAAATCAGTATCTCAATTTGCAGACACGGCGTTTCGGACTATTGGTCCTCGTCAGTGCAAAGTATGAGATCTGATTTGGCTGGGTGAGAGGCTCTGGACTGAGGTCTAAGGGGTAAAGTTTCTCCTTGTGGAGAGTGACATACCAGCTCTGGCGTGTCAACGTAAGGAGGCTTATTCGCCATGCAATGCTCCTCTGGGAAATTTAATTTGCAAATTGCCTCGTAAGAGAAAAAGAGGACTTGAACTCTATAGCGCCACCTATTGGAAGTAGCGATCCTACAAGTCTGAAGATTTCTAGTAAGGCACATAGAGGGTATTGAATCAGCAGCCCCATTTGCTGCTCCATAGATTATGCCCCATATGCTGCCCCATGTATTATGCCTCACAAGATGCTCCATAGATTATGCCCCATATGCTGCCCCTTGTATTATGCCCCCATATGATGCTCCATAGATTATGCCCCATATGCTGCCCCATGTATTATGCCCCACAGATTGTGCCCCCATATGATAGTATAGGTCCCTTAAGCTGCCGCTGGAAATGAAAAAAAAAAAAAAATGACATACTCACCTCTCGTCGCTGGGGGCCAGGTGCTGGTGTCTTGAGCAGGCGGGGACACCGGCGTGCTATAGGGGACAGGTGACAGTGTCACCGCTGGCTCAGGGCCCCGGCACCTGCAATATTCACCTGTTCCCGGTCCACCGCTGCACGCCGCTGTCTTCCGGGTCCTCCGGCAGTGAATGTTCAGGCAGAGGGCGCGGCGCGCACTAACTACGTCATCGCGCCCTCTGACCTGAACATTTACAGCTAGAGGACGCGAGGACAGAGCGGTGCGCAGCGGTGGAACGGGGACAGGTGAATATCGCATATACTTACCCCTCCTAGCGCATCTCTGCAGCCCCTGCTCTTCTCCCATGGTCTCCGGCAGCTATGCCTAACTTCAACGGTCACGTGGTACCGCTCATTAAAGTCATGAATATGTGCATATTCATGACTTTAATGAGCGGTACCACATGACCGCTGAACACAGGCGCCGGAGACCGTGGGAGAAGAGCAGCGGCTGCAGAGACCGCGCCAGGAGGGGGTGAGTATATAGGACAGCTGCGCTCCCCCTCCCCCGCCGACCCCTGGTATATGACTCGAGTATAAGCCGAGAAGGGCACTTTCAGCCCTAAAAAAGGGGCTGAAAATCTCGGCTTATACTCGAGTATATACAGTATGTCTAATTGTGAAAATATCAGAAATTCAGCGAAAATGACATGACAGCTGACACCCTGCTGTATCAGCCCAGGGACGGTTTTGCAACCGATCGGGGCCAATTAATCCCTTTAATACCGATGTCAAACGTATTTAAGTTGCCACAAAATCTTCCTAGTAATCATCGGGACCCCCGATGGTTACCATGGCTACTCTGAGGTCATGTGATGACCCCAGGGTATGGTGGACTGAGAGATCCAGCAACAAGTGTGTATGAGACGTGATACAACTGAAAATTATACATGTCCCACAGTGGGACCAAGTGAAAAGTAAAAAAAAAAAAAAAGTGCACACAAATCAATAAAATACGATTCGTTACTCAACCACAGCATCTTTTAGTGTGTGACAGAAACACATAGAAACCCGATGTAAATCTGGTATCGCTGTAATTGCACCGGCCAGAAGAATAAAGTTGCCTAATCACTCATACTGCACGAGAAACAGCATAAAAAAATTAAAAAAAAAAAAAAAAACAATTCAACAATTGTTCACATGATGTTGAATTTTTTCATTCTCCCTCCCAAAGAGCGCAGTAAGGCTTGGCGCACATTTATCCTGCGCGCTATGCTGACCACTTATACCGGGGTTTCCATGTAAATCTCTGAAATACGCGTTTCAGACGGAACCTCTGGCAGAAGATTCCCTATAATGAGGCAGATGGAGGCGCTGTGGATGCAGCGTAGGACCTGTGATACGGCAGTGTCCGTCTTTTTAGGATTGCATAAAAGTGCTGCCGGCCACAGTTTTGTGCACTTCTGAAAAGAAGGACACCGCTGAACAGAGGCTAGACGGAGTAAAGGGTAACTGCTGCCTCATTGTAGTGAACAATCCATGGGGGTTTCATCTGTCACATCACTCGGAGATTTAGATGGAAACACTGATGTAAGTGGTCAGAGTAGAGCGCCGGATAAATGTGATCGTAAATGTTATGTAAAATATTCCCAATAAAAGCTTCAACTCAATTAACAAAAAAAGCAAGTCCCTACTCAGGTCTGTCATCTGTTAATGGTAATATAGGGGCTTCTACGTTACTGGTAGCACTAAGGCTCTGGAAGAGCGAAATGTGAAATGGCTCCTCACCCCCCAACAGAAATTCAGCAAATTCTACACTCCCAAATCCAAATGCCCCCCTCACTTCTGAGCCCCAGGGTGCCTAAATCACATATAGCGCCCACGTTTGGCATTTCTGTAGTTAGGAGACCGCCACCTAATTTACAGGTGCGTGTCTCCAGAAGCACAAGGTACTGGTCACTACAACGGCAGTTTGCAATTTTCACTCAGCAACATCCACTGCTGCTTGTTTCTGGAAAATGACCATGGAGTCAAAATCGTCACTACATCTGTAGGCAAGTTCCCAAAGGGGTATAATTTCCAAAATTGGGTCACTTGAGGGGTGGGGGATCCTGCTTTTCTAGGACTTAGGGACTCTTTATATGGAATCCACAAACTATTCTAGGAAAATCTGCATTCAAGGAGGTAAATAGCGCTATGTCCCTTCCGAGTCTCTTCATATGGTAAGTAATACTGTACAGTCACATATGGGTCATTGCCACGTTCAGTAAAAATTGTGGAACAAATTTTGCTGCCATTTTTACCCATTTCCCAGTATGACAATGTAAAACTTGGGGATAACTCAATCTTGGTGGTAAACATGTAAATTATTTTATCTTCACTGCTCAATGGTCCAAAAAAGTCTGTGACACATCTGTATTGTCAATATAATCACTGCACCCCTGGATGAATTTATTGAGAACTTTAGTTTGTTAAACGAGGTCACTTATGGGGGAGGGGGGTTCTGTTGTGTTGTCATCTCAGGGGCTCTGCAAATGTAACACGGCACCCTCAAACAAGTGCAGCAAAATATGCACTATAATATGGTGTTTCTTCCCTTCTGAGCTTTGCACTGTGCCTCAAAAGTAGTTTCCGACGACATATGGGCTATCACTGAACTCAGGAGAAATTGCACAACAAATTTTGGGGTCCATTTTCTCCTGTTACCCTTGTGAAGATACAAAATGGTGTCACTCATGGGGGGTTCCACTATTTAGGCATATCGGGGGCTCTCCAAACACGGCATGACATCCACTAATTACAGCAAATTTTACATTCAAAAAGTCAAATGGCGCTCCTTCCCTTACAAGCCCTGCAGTGCATCCAAACAGTTGTTTTCCTCCACATAATGGGTATCTATAAACTCAGGACAAATTGCACAACAAATTGTATGGAGCAATTTCTCCTGTTAGGCTGGAGTCACACACAACGTCAAAAAAAAAATAAAAATCTGACCGTTTTAGTCGGTCGATTATCGCACAAAAATTTCCTGAACATTCATCCGTCTGTCATCCGATTTTCCGGGGAAGATGCGATTTAGTCGTATCTGAGCGTACGTGTAACATCCGCATGCGCTACTCTGTCCAAGGCAAGCAGTCATTTCCGGAGCAAGGAAAGAGTAGCGCATGCGTCGTAACGATTTTATGCTTTGCCCACTGCTGGGCAAAGCACACTGCGCATGCGCCGGATTTTGAATTGCGCAAATGCGGGAAGCCGAACGCCATATGTGTGATTCACAGACGGCGATACGCAACCGGTGACGAGGATCAGAAGGGGGGGAGGGGGAGGGAGGACAGAGAAAACGCTGCCCTCCTGACCAGACTGCCGTGATGGACAGGGAAAATAACCAACTTTACAAAGGCATTTTGATATGAAAACGGGGGTATCAGGATATATGATACCTACCGTTAGCTTTGTTATGGGACGCACAATTCAGCCATATCTTTAGTTGATGTGGCAAAATTGGGGTGACATATTCCCTTTAAGTGGGAAGCTTAATTGATTGCTTCCCACGGTAATCAGTTCACTTCAGGTCAGCCGGTGACTCCCTCTGACATCACAGATGCTGTGCGGTGTCCCCGGCTGATCTGAACTGATTAGCCTGGGAAGCAATCAATTAAGCTTCCCACACTAATCACTTCCTCTCCTGTCGGCAGGGAGAGGAACTCCTTCATTCGGGGGCTTACAGCTGAGCTGCCAGCATTAGCTGTGCTGCTAGCTGTAAGCCAGTTAACCCTTTGTGAAGGATTAAAGCGTGGGACCTGACAGAGCACCGGATAGGTAAGAATAATGTTGCTTTATTTTATTTTTATTACAGGAAACAAGGGCTTCGTACGCATTACCTGTAAAATAAAAGATGGTCAAAAACTGTCATTTTATTAAAATGATTTTTTATTAAAGTGTGTGTTTTATTTTTATTTTATACAATAGGATTAATAATTGATAGTTGTCTAATTGACAAATCTCTATTAACCTGGCTTAAAGTCACCTTCCAATAGCAAGGTGGCTTTAACCCATTATTAACCCATTAGCCACCGCTACAGGGCAATGGGAATAGACGGGTTAAGTGCCAGAAAGGGCGCATCTAATTATACAGTCATGGCCAAAAGTTTTGAGAATGACACAAATATTATATTTTCACATGATCTGCTGCCCTCTGGTTTTTATGTGTGGTTTGACAGATGTTTTTATCACAGACAGAAATATAATAATTGCAAACATATGAGTAACAAAAGCTTATATTGACAGTTAGAATGAGTTAATGCAGCAAGTCAATATTTGCAGTGTTGACCCTTCTTCTTCAGGACCTCTGCAATTCTCCCTGGCATGCTCTCAATCAACTTCTGGACCAAATCCTGACTGATAGCAGTCCATTCTTGCACAATCAATGCTTTCATTTTGTCAGAATTTTTAGGTTTTTGTTTGTCCACCCGTCTCTTGATGATTGACCACAAGTTCTCAATGGGATTAAGATCTGGGGAGTTTCCTGGCCATGGACCCAAAATCTCTATGTTTTGTTCCCTGAGCCATTTAGTTATCACCTTTGCTTTATGGCAAGGTGCTCCATCATGCTGGAAAAGGCATTACTGATCGCCAAACTGCTCTTGGAGGGTTGGGAGAAGTTGCTCTTGGAGGACATTCTGGTACCATTCTTTATTCATGGCTGTGTTTTTAGGCAACCCCACACATGAATGGTTTCAGGATGCTTAACAGTTGGCATGAGACAAGACTGGTGGTAGCGCTCACCTTGTCTTCTCCGAATGAGGCGTTTTCCTGATGTCCCAAACGCTCGAAAAAGGGATTCATCAGAGAAAAAACTTTACCTCAGTCCTCAGCAGTCCACTGCCTGTACCTTTTGCAGAATATCAGTCTGTCAATGATGTTTTTTCTGGAGAGAAGTGGCTTCTTTGCTGCCCTCCTTGAGACCAGGCCTTGCTCCAAGAGTCTCCGCCTCACAGTGCGTGCAGATGCACTCACACCTCCCTGCTGCCATTTCTGAGCAAGCTCTGCACTGCTGGTAGCCCGATCCCGCAGCTGAAACACTTTTAAGAGACAGTCCTGGCGCTTGCTGGTCTTTCTTGGGCGCCCTGGAGCCTTTTTGGCAACAATGGAACCTCTCTCCTTGAAGTTCTTGATGATGCGATAGATTGTTGACTGAGGTGCAATCTTTCTAGCTGCAATACTCTTCCCTGTTAGGCCATTTTTGTGCATTGCAATGATGACTGCACGTGTTTCTTTAAAGATAACCATGGTTAACAGAAGAGAAACAATGATGCCAAGCACCAGCCTCCTTTTAGGCTAAGTGCACACGTTCAGGATTATTTGCGTTTTTTTCGCGTTTTTTCCGCGATTTTCCGCGGTTAAAAACGCGAACAAAACGCAAGCATTAAGCATCCTATACATGTTAATGGATTCCGCATGTTTTGGCCACATTTTGCGTTTTTTTTCCGCAAAAAAAACGCTTCGCGGAAAAAAATAGCAACATGTTCATTAATTTTGCGTAATCTCAGCGGAATCGCCGCCATAGGAATGAATTGAACCGCTTACTTTCCGCATGTGGCTATGCAGAATGTAAGCGGTTCATGTGCGATGGTACCCAGGGTCTGGAGGAGAGGAGACTCTCCTCCAGGCCCTGGGTACCATATCACTGGTAAAACAATAATTAAAATAAAAAATAATGATATTCTCACCTTCCGGCGGCCCCCACAGCTTTCCCGCCTCTCAGCGACGCTCCCGGTCCCAGGAGTCCTTTGCGAGAATCACCCAGATGACGTTGCGGTCTCGCGAGATGCTACGTCATCTGGGGGTCTGCTGCAATGCATCCTTGGGAACGTGATTGGCCGGGAGCGTCGCTGAGAGGCGGGAAGCTGCGGGGGCTGCCGGAATGTGAGAATATCATTATTTATTATTTTTTTTTATTATTTTTACATTAGATCTTTTTACTATTGGTGCGGCATAGGCGGCATCAATAGTAAAAAGTTGGTCACACGTGTCAAACACTATGTTTGACTCGTGTGACCAACCTGTCATTTTCCAAGCGATGCTACAGATCGCTAGGAAAACGCTAGCATTCTGCAAGCTAATTACGCTTGCAAAACGCTAGTTTCTGGCGGGAATACGCATACAAAAAAAAAATGCGTATTTCCCGCGGCAGAGAAGTGCGGGATTGCCGCGGAAATTTCAGCGGCAATTCCGCAACGTGTGAACTTAGCCCTAAAGTGTCCAGTGGTGTCATTCTTACTTAATCATGACAGATTGATCTCCAGCCATGTCCTCATCAACACCCACACCTGTGTTAATGGAGCAATCACTGAAAAGAGGTTAGCTGGTCCTTTTAAGGCAGGGCTGCAATGATGTTGAAATGTGTTTTGGGGGATAAAGTTCATTTTCTAGCCAAATATTGACTTTGCAAGTAATTGCTGTTAAGCTGATCACTCTTTATAACATTCTGGAGTATATGCAAATTGCCATTAGAAAAAGTGAAGCAGTAGACTTTGTAAAAATTAATATTTGTGTCATTCTCAAAACTTTTGGCCATGACTGTAGATTTGCCTTTTCTGGGGTGGCTGGGGGCAGATGTTAGTAGCCAGGGGGGCACAAAATAAATGCACCCTCCCTAGGCTATTATTATCTGCCCCACTCGCTGGCTTTGTCTGTCTGGTTGAGAAAATAGCGATTTTTTTTCAACAAATTTACACCTTTAATTAACCCCTACAAGTCTGAAATTTTGCACACATACACTCATGTAATTGTTAGTTAAAACCATATATCAAACTACATGAAATGACATGGTTAACTGTATGTAAACCAAGTGTCATTTCATGTCGGGTTCTGTAATTTCACAAAAGCCGGCAATTGAATTAGCGGCTATTATACTATGTAGAAGTGCATGAACTATAAATATATATATATATATATATATATATATATATATATATATATTATATTGTAAGGTTTCACTCACTCGGCTGCTTCAGAGGTAATCAGGAGACACTTTTCTTATGCAAAAAGTCCTTTGGTTTATTACATCATAAACCATATGGTAACATACAATACAACTGTTCAATGCTTCAGCTCCTGCCTGGAGCCTCACTCCTTAGTCACAGAGACCTCTCTGTCATGTCCCGCCTTGGACACATGGAAGTCTGTTCACACTCACAGACTCCCACACACTCTCCTCCAGGTGCAAAACACACTTCTTAACATAGGTGTAACCCCACCCACAGATGAGGTCAGGATCAAATGGTTAGGTCACCTGGTCATGACCTCATCACAGGTCCTTTACCACAACACAAATCATGCCTCCATGCATATCCTGAGGAGCATACAGTTCCCCCTAGCTGCATCAGGGGTCACTACACCACATACCTCCCCCCTCTGTTCAAACTTGTGGGGTTGAACACTTATTACCCGACCAGAGATCCTTCTCGGTCGTCTCTGCCAGTCAAACCGTCTGGCTAAGTCGGGCCCTCTGTCAGACCACCCGCCTCCCCAGCGGTCAGTACGGCGTCGCAATTCACTTGCACCCATACGTCCTGTCTGGTCTGCGTCCTTTTCATTTTTTCCACTATAGGTTCTCCTGCTTAAGTCACTCATCACTGAGCTAACTGAGGCATCACTACTTCTATCTCTTCTCCTCTCAATACCACGGGTTGAAGGTGGAGGCCATCTTCTTTCTATTTTCTGCAGGTTCCTGTTGACCTGGTCCCTCTCAAGTCGTAGTTGCTCTACTTCTCTCAGGTAGGACACACGATACTCCAGGAGCATCCGGATATTCCCAAGGCTCTCCCTGGATCCGACAATGAGGAACGGAACCATCCCGTCTTCACCCACTACCTGGACTTCGTCATCAGCCGGAATCCTGACTCTCGTCACCGGACTTATTCACCATCTCCTGCATCATTTTCCCAAGTCTTCCGATGACTTTCTTCACCAGACCTCTGGGCACTTGAATGATGTCCTCCATTAATCCAAGCTGACTTTGAGCCTTTCTTGCTTGCTCCAAACGTCGAGTGGCTTCGTGATTTCTCAACAGGATCAGTTGCTTTGTGCGGAGACAATGTAGGTGCATGTCTCTCAGGACAGCCACTCGCTTCAGTGTGACTTCCTTAGTTGACAGTATGACTAACTGTTTCATCTCTGGCACCCAGTTCACACTACATGCTTCTACCGCTTTTCTAAAGGCCTCATGTACATCCTCACTGGCACAAGCTTCTTGCATGTCTTCGGGTACCTCTATCATACACTTGAAAAGCGATGTCTCCTTTTCCTGAACATGCTGTTGGACCTCCTCCTCCTGAGCATCAGCGCAGTTCTCCAAGACCTCAGCATTTCTTGTGTGGCCATCTGTGTGGCACTTTGCTTGCTGTACTTCGTTTCCCGTGGATTTCTGGAGCTGGGCATTAGTCTCTTTCTCCATCTTGAGCTTACGAAGAACTTTATCTCGCTCCTCTGCCAAGCCGCGACACTCATCCTCCCTCCGGAGAAGTTCCTGCTGATGCTTCTCCTGGGCCTCTCTGAGCACCTCCATATCTTTCTATAGGGCCTTGTTCATACTATGACACGCTGACAGATGATCTCTGAGCTTAGAGACTTCCTTCTCCATCTCCTCCATTCTGTGCTCAATTGCCTCTTTTACTGTTTCTTTCAACAGCTTTACCTCCGGTACCCTGGAGCCTTCATCATACTGAGCCATTTCACCCTTTCCGGGCATTGCAGATGTGGATCTACTACAGGTCTGTTCTACCTCCAGCCCTACCTCTGTGCTGGGATTTGTCAGAGATAACGTGGCCTCTTTATCAAGGACTGTAACCTGACCGGTACCTGACCTGACTCTTCCTCATCATTTCTCTTCTTAGAGGCTGTAGCCTGTCCTGCCTTTCCGCGGCCCCTGCGGCGAGAGGAAGATCTACCATTTTTACTTGGCTCCACCTTACTGCACTCGCTTTCCCTTGCGGTCGAGTCACAGTCTGCACAGGAGTCACTCCCACACCCCCTGTCATCCTGGAACAGCACGTCCCCACCTAGACAGGTGTCAGACCCCTGCGCTAGAGCTAAACCGTTTCCCACGGTCACACGTCTCGTCACCTCCAAGTCCCCGAGTTGGTCTGACCCACACTTTCTTCTGGTCACCTGGGGCTCGGGACTATCGCTATTAGGGTTTACCTCCTTTTCACACTTCACACGGCAAGGAACCACTACAGCCGCCTGCTGTGATGGGGCTCCCTCCTCTAAACAACACCACACTTTATCAAGTTCCCATGCATTTTCAAAAAATACAAAGTCCCGTGCCTCTCATAGGGGTACAATACGTTCGGTGGTATACCGCCATCTTGATCCTCGACACTTGTGGACATCTCAAGCGTCACCCTGTCTACCAAATAGTCCACAATGAGCCCGTGGATGCAGCACACCTGGACCTTTTTCTCGGTCAGACAGAGAACTAGCGGTGTTCCTTCCAGAGTCACCTGACTCTTTGAGTCCAACTGTCCAGAGACTCCTTCCCTATGTAACATTACCGTACACACCTGTGGGCTGTTATCAAACGGGAAGTCTATGCCACATGCGGAATACGTATAACACCCACACCGCTGTTCCTCAGATATGTCCACTGAAGAAACCGGTGCCACCCCCTTTTGGGACTCCGCCCCCTTTCGGGCCACTTTACTGATTTGGGCTACCGCCCCCTTTTGAGACTCCACCCCCTTTCGGGCCACAATCCCAATTTGGGTTACCGCCCCCTTTTGGGACTCCACCCTCTTTTGGGTAACCATCCCTGTTTTGGGTTTCCGCTCCCCTTTTGGGGACTCCTCCCCTTTTAGGGACACCACCCATCACTGGGGAACACACCACGGCTCTTACAGGCCCCAGTCCACACAGTACCCTTAGACAGTGTCTTTTACTTAGGGCGTGTACTGGCCCTTTAAGAGTTTGTGTGCCTCGGTTCACACTGTCCTTTTTACCACACCAGCTCCTGCTGGTACTGCCACCGCTTCCGTTGCAGCCACCAACAACCAGTACCTCCAGATGCTACTCCTAAGCTGCTGTGGCTGTTACTGCAGCTCCGGCTGCTGCAGAACTT
Source organism: Oophaga sylvatica (assembly GCA_033576555.1). Classification (NCBI taxonomy): domain Eukaryota; kingdom Metazoa; phylum Chordata; class Amphibia; order Anura; family Dendrobatidae; genus Oophaga; species Oophaga sylvatica. The sequence goes on along the minus strand of JARQOD010000002.1, from coordinate 181,972,398 downwards.
CTTGCTGCAACAGTCACTGTAGCTCCTGCCACCACAAGTCTCTGCACGCTGCGCTGTCTTGCCGCTTGTCACCTTCATGACTCCACGAGTCACAGCAAACAACTCACACGTGTCCCAGAAAAAAAACAGTTTCTCACTGACCCGTCAGCACACCACAGACTCCTGTCTGTTACCTGCTGGCCACGCAGGTTTCCGGACACCTCCTCTGAGGTATCTTCTCAGCATGCTTTTTGCTTACTTCTCAATGACCCCGGTCACATAACACAGACTCCTGTCTGTCACCACTGCTTAACAGTTTCTTCAGATACCTCTTATCTTCAGAGGCACCACATATAAACATCAATGCACAGTTTTATTCGTGACCATCGGTCACACTCACGGTTTTCACACACCGTCCGTTCCTCCTCTGGCTCCTGATTCCCAGTCCTGGAACATGTGCTCCTTGGGCCGCTGCCAGCATTCCATCCATCAATTGTAGGTTTCACTCACTCGGCTGCTTCAGAGGTAATCAGGAGACACTTTTCTTATGCAAAAAGTCCTTTGGTTTATTACATCATAAACCATATGGTAACATACAATACAACTGTTCAATGCTTCAGCTCCTGCCTGGAGCCTCACTCCTTAAGGTACTGCCACACTAAACAATCCCGCTAGCGATAGCGGTAAAGACGCATACTAATGCGATCGCTAGCGGGATTGTTTCTATATCGCTAAGTGCGGCCACATTTAGCGATATAGTTAACGACGCTATCGCCGTTAGCGATCTTCTTAACGACTTTAGCGGCACATTAACCCCTAGCACACCGCGATCAAACATGATCGCGGTGTGCCCGGGGCACAGGGGAGGATCGCGCAGGCAGGGGGCTCCCTGCGCGCCCCCCTGAGACCCTCAGAGCAGCGCGATGTGTCGCGCTGTTCCGAGGGTCCGTCCTCCCTCCAGGCCCCCGGATCCAAGATGGCGCCGGGGTCCTGCAGGGAGGCGGCTTCCTCAGTGCCTGCTGAGAGCAGGCGCAGAGGAAGCCTGCAGCGATGCCAGAGCGATCGCTGGTGTGACAGAGTGCTGTGCACACTGTCACACCAGCGATCTGCTAAAATACTGTGATGTCCCACCCTGGGACAAAGTAAAAAAGTAAAAAAAATAGAAACAAAAAGTGGTAAAAAAAATCAAAAAAAAAAAATATTCCCCAATAAATTCATTTCTTCCTGTAAATAAAAAAAACAAAACAATAAAAGTACACATATTTGGTATCGCCGCGTCCGTAACGACCCCCCCTATAAAACTGTCCCACTAGTTAACCCCTTTAGTGAACCCCTTAAAAAAAAAAAAAAAAACTAAGCAAAACATCAATGCTTTATCATCATACCGCCGAACAAAAAGTGGAATAACACGCGATCAAAAAGACAGATATAAATAAACATGGTACCGCTGAAAACGTCATCTTGTCCCGCAAAAAACGAGCCACCATACAGCATCATCAGCGAAAAAATAAAAAAGTTATAGCTCGCAGAATGAAGCGATGCAAAAATAATGATTTTTTATATAAAATTGTTTTTATTCTATAAAAGCGCCAAAACATAAAAAAATGATATAAATGAGGTATCGCCATAATCGTACTGACCCGAAGAATAAAACTGCTTTATCAATTTTACCACACACGGAACGGTATAAACGCCTCCCCCAAAAGAAATTCATGAATTGCTGATTTTTGTTCATTCTAACCTCCCAAAAATCGAAATAAAAAGCGATCAAAAAATGTCACGTGCTCAAAAATGGTACCAATAAAAACGTCACCTCGTCCCGCAAAAAATAAGACCTCAGATGACTCTGTGGGCCAAAATATGCAAAAATTATAGCTCTCAAAATGTGGTGATGCAAAAAACTACTTTTTGCAAAAAAAAGCGTCTTTTAGCGTGACAGCTGCCAATCACAAAAACCCGCTATAAATAGTAAATCAAACCCCCCTTTATCACCCCCTTAGTTAGGGAAAAATAATAAATTAAAAAAATGTATTTATTTCCATTTTCCCATTAGGGTTAGTGTTGCGGCTAAGTTAGGGTTAGGATTGGCGCTAAAGTTAGTATTAGGGTTATGGTTGGGATTAGGGTTAGGGGTGTGTTAGGGTTAGGTTTGTGGTTAGGGTTGGGACTAGGGTTAGGGGTATGTTGGGGTTAGGGTTGGAGTTAGAATTGGGGGTTTCCGCTGTTTAGGCACATCAGGGGCTCTCCAAATGTGACATGGCGTCTGATCTCAATTCCCGCCAATTCTGCGTTGAAAAAGTCAAACGGTGCTCCTTCACTTCTGAGCTCTGCCATGCGCCCAGACAGTAGTTTACCCCGCATATGGGTATCAGCGTACTCTGTACCCCAAGAGTTATTGTGCAATTTGTCCTATTTCTTCTGTTACCCTTGGGAAAATAAAAAACTGGGGGCGACAAAATCATTTTTGTAAAAAAAAAAAAATGATTTTTTTGTTTTTACGGCTGTATGTTATAAATTTTCTGTGAAGCACTTGGGGCTTCATAGCGCTCACCACACTTCTAGATAAGTTCCTTGTGGGGTCTATTTTCCAAAATGGGGTCACTTGTGGGGGGTTTCCACTGTTTAGGGCATCAGGGGCTCTCCAAATGCGACATGACGCCCCCAGACCCTTCCATCAAAGTCTGCAATTTCCAAAACGTCACTACTTCCCTTCCGAGCCCAGACGTGCACCCATACAGTCGTTTTCTCACACATGTTGGGTATCAGCGTACTCAGGACAAATTGGACAACAACTTTTGGGGTCCAATTTCTCCTGTTACCCTTGTCAAAATAAAATATTGGGGGCGAAAAAAATCATTTTTGTAAAAAAAAGGATTTTTTTATTTTTACGGCTGTACGTTATAAACTTCTGGGAAGCACTTCGGGTTTTAAAGTGCTCACCACACATCTAGATAAGTTCCTTGTGGGGTCTATTTTCCAAAATGGGGTCACTTGTGGGGGTTTCCACTGTTTAGGCACATCAGGGGCTCTCCAAATGCGACATGACGCCCCCAGACCATTCCATCAAAGTCTGCAATCCAAAACGTCACTACTTCCCTTCCGAGCCCCGACGTGCGCCCATACAGTAGTTTACTCCACATATTGGGTATTAGCGTACTCAGGACAAATTGGACAACAACTTTTGGGGTCCAATTTCTCCTGTTACCCTTGTGAAAATAAAATATTGGGGGCGAAAAAATCATTTTTGTAAAAAAAAAAAAGATTTTTTATTTTACGGCTGTACGTTATAAACTTCTGTGAAGCACTTTGGGGTTCAAAGTGCTCACCACACATCTAGATAAGTTCCTTGAGGGGTCTAGTTTCCAAAATGGTGTCATTTGTGGGGGGTTTCCACTGTTTAGGCAGATCAGGAGCTCTCCAAACACGACATGGCATCCAGCCAATTCTGCGTTGAAAAAGTCAAACGCCGCTCCTTCCCTTCCAAACTCTGCCATGCACCCAAATAGTGGGTTTACCCCCACATATGGGGTATCAGCATACTCAGGACAAATTGCACAATAACTTTTGGAGTCTTGTTACCCTTGGGAAAATAAAAAATTGGGGTGAAAAGATCAATTTTGTGGAAAAAATATGATTTTTTAATTTTACGGCTCTACGTTATAAACTTGTGTGAAGCACTTGGGGGTTCAAATTGCTCACCAAAGATCTAGATAAGTTCCTTAGGGGGTCACTTGTGGGGGGTTTCCACTGTTTAGGCACATCAGGGACTCTCCAAATGCAACATGGCGTCCAATCTCAATTCCAGCCAATTTTGGTTGGAAACAGTCAATGGTGCTACTTCCATTCCGAGCTCTGCCATGCGCCCAAACAGTGGTTCCCCCCCACATATGGGGTATCAGCGTACTCAGGACAAATTGGACAACAACTTTTGAGGTCCAATTTCTCCTGTTACCTATGGGAAAATAAAAAATTTGTGACTAAGAGATAATTTTTGTGGGAAAAAAATAGGATTTTTTATTTTCATGCCCGGGCATTATAAACATGTGTGAAGCACTTGTGGGGTTCAAAGTGCTCACCAAAGATCTAGATAAGTTCCTTAGGGGTCTAGCTTCCAAAATGGGGTCACTTTGGGGGGTTTCCACTGTTTAGCTCATCTGGGGCACTACAAACGGAACATGACCCCCATCAATGTTTGCATTCCAAAACGTTACTGCTTCCTTTCCAAGCCCTGCCGTGGCCCAAACAGTTTCCCCCCCCACATATGGGGTATCAGCGTACTCAGGACAAAAATTGGACAACGACTTTTGGGGTCCAATTTCACATTTTCAGCTCCTGTGAAGCACCTGAAGGGTTAATAAACTTCTTGAATGTGGTTTGAGTACCTTGAGGGGTGCAGTTTTTAGAATGGTGTCACTTTTTGGTATTTTCTGCTATATAGACCCGTCAAAGTGACTTCAAATGTGAGGTGGTCCCTAAAAAAATGGCTTTGTAAATTTTGTTGTAAAAATGAGAAATCACTGGTCAACTTTAACCCTTATAATTTCCGAACAAAAAAAATTTTGGTTCCAAAATTGTGCTGATGTAAAGTAGACATGTGGGAAATGTTATTTCTTAACTATTTTGTGTGACATATTTCTCTGTTTTTAAGGGAAGAAAAAATTCAAAGTTTGAAAAATTGCAAAATTTTCAAAATTTTCGCCATATTTGTGTTTTTTTCAAAATAAACGCAAGTTATATCGAAGAAATTATACTTCTAAACGTGAAGTACAATATGTCACGAGAAAACAGTCTCAGAATCGCGAAGATCCGTTGAAGCGTTCCAGAGTTATAACCTCATAAAGAGACAGTGGTCAGAATTGTAAAAATTGGCCCGGTCATTAACATGCAAACCACCCTTGGGGGTGAAGGGGTTAAAGCTGTCAGTGTGATTTTACTGTATAGCCGGGATGAATTGCCGGCTTTTTTAAAGGACACCGGTGCGATTTAATCGCAAGTTACATGTGCGGGTTTGTAATACTATTTTTCATCGCCCCCATAGACTTGCATTGGCGATTGTCGACCCACAATCGGTGACAATCGCAGCATGCTGCGATTGCACTCGCACGTATAAAACGGACCACAAAAAATCTGATGGTGGGAGCTGCTCCTTAGATTAACATTGGTCCGACTGCAATGCGATATTCATCGCTTTGCAGTCTACGATTTTGTTGCCAGTGTGACCCTGGCCTTAACCTTGCGAAAGTAAAAAAAATTTTATTTTTTCCTTCCACATTCCAAAAATTCCTGTGAAGCACCTGAAGGGTTAATAAACTTCACGAATGTGGTTTTTGAGTACCTTGAGGGTGCAGTTTTTAGAATGGTGTCACTTTTGGGTATTTTCTGTCATTTAAGCCCTTCAAAATCACTTTAAATGTGAGGTGGTCCGTTAAAAAAAAAAAAAAAAATGGTTTTGCAAATTTTGTTGGAAAAAGGAGAAATCGCTGGTCAACTTAAAAAAAAAAATGATTCCAAAATTGTGCTGACAAAGTAGACAGACATGTGGGAAATGTTATTTATTAACTATTTTGTGCGATATGACTCTGATTTAAGGGCATAAAAATTATAAGTTTGAAAATTGCAAGATTTTCACCAAATTTCCGTTTTTTTCACAAATAAACGCAAGTCATGTCAAAGAAATGTTACGACTATCATGAAATACAATATGTCACAAGAAAAATTCAGAATCAGTGGGATCCATTGAAGCATTCCAGAGTTACGACTTCATAAATTGACAGGGTCAGAATTATAAAAACTGGTCTGGTCAGGAAGGTGAAGACAGGCTTAGGGTCGAAGGGGTTAATGAAAAACACCAAAACATTCTGCAAAAAAAAAGCCCTCATAAGGCTCATTAGGCCAAAAAAGTTACAGCTCTTAGAATATGGCGATGCAAAAACAAATTCATTTTTGTAAAATATGTTGGGTTTAGTTCATTCCGTATCTGAAAAATCGGAATAAAAAGCAATAAAAAAATTATATACCCCAAAATGATACACAAAAAAAAAAAGCCCTCATACAGCGCTGTTCGAAAAAAAAAAAAAAAGTTCCAGCTCTCAGAATTTGCCAACAAAAAAAATACTTTTTATAAAAAAACTTTACTGTGCGATAGCAGCAAAACCTAAAAAACAAAAAACACACTATATAAATCTGGTATCGCTGTAATCGCACCAACCAGAAGAATAAATCAACCTTATCACTTATACCGCAGTGTAAGCCGTGTAAAAATAAAAAGAACTATTCTTGTACTGCTGTCTATTTGTTCATTCTACCTCCCAAAAATCGGAATAAGGCTCGGCTCATTTATCCTGTGCACTCTGCTGAGCGCTTACGTCGCGGTTTTCGTGTAAAGTGCCCCCCCAAAAAAAATTTGTCTTCACCAAAGCCTACGCAGTAGCATGTATCAGATCAGATACAGTGGATACAGAAAGTATTCAGACCTCTTTAAATTTTTCACTTTGTTTCATTGCATCCATTTGGTAAATTCAAAAAAAGTTCATTTTTTTCTCATTAATGTACACTATGCATCCCATCTTGACTGAAAAAACCCAGAAATGTTTACAAATTTGTTAAAAAAGAAAAACTGAAATATCACATGGTCATAAGTATTCAGACCCTTTGCTCAGTATTGAGAAGCACCCTTTTGAGCTCGTACAGCCATGAGACTCATGGGAATGAGAATCTTGGGAATGATGCAACAAGTTTTTCACACCTGGATTTGGGGATTCTCTGCCAAATACTTTTGAGAAGTATTTTTTCAGAATCAATGTGTATGACTAAATAAAACAATTTAAAGCACATTATATATGTGATCATGCTGCAGCGAAGGCGTCTACACCTACCTGGAGGTGATTTTTTTTTTCTTTTTTTTAAATACATATAATAATCAGTATGTAAACTAGGGGGCAGGTCACAGAGATCTGTGACCTGCCATAAGCCATACAGGAGAATATGTAAGCAGAGCACCCCATAAAGACTCCCTTCCGCCCCCACAGGTCACCCCAGAATCTCATTAACTGAAAATAAAGATTACACATCAACCACAAGATGGATTTCATCAACCAAGGTATCATTTTAATCAGTGTAACAGCGCCAACCTGACACTTTCTGTAGGCTACTGTGCACAATTCTGCTGACAGGTTCCCTTTGGGGTGCGTGCACACGTTGCGGATTCTACTGCGGATCAGCAGCGGATTTTGCCCTGCGGATCCGCAGCAGATTCTGCTGCGTTGTACAGTACCATTATAATCTATGTAAAAAAAAAAAAGCTGTGCACATGCTGCAGATTTTTCCGCACGGATGTAAATCCACAGCATGTCAATTCTTAGTGCGGAATCCGTAGCGGTTTTGCACCTGCTCCATTTTAGAAATCCGCAGGTGTAAAACCGCAGGGCAAATCGGCACAAAAAACGCAGAAAATCCGCTGTAAATCCGCAGGTAAAACACATGTCATTTTACCTGCGATTCTGCAGATTCCGCACGGAAAAAACTGCACACAAATCCGCAACGTGTGCACATACCCTCAAAGTCTAAACTGGCTCGGTCATTAAGAGGTTAAACCAGTTAGTCATGCTGTACACATAATTCATAAATAACATTTCCCACATGTCTACTTTACACCTGCATCATGTTTTTAACTATTTATGCTTTTGTTAGGATTACAGGGCTGTGGAGTCGGAGTCCATTTTGGTGGAGTCAGTGTCATAGAAATTGAGGAGTTGGAGTCAGAGGTTTGGCTTACTGACTCCACAGCCCTGGTATGAGGGAGTCTGAATCGTGGAGTCAGAGTCGGTATCATGGAAATTGAGGAGTCAGGGAGTTGGAGGTTTGGCTTACCGACTCCACAGCCCTGGTATGAGGGAGTCTGAGTCGTGGAGTCAGAGTCGGTGTCATGGAAATTGAGGAGTCGGGAGTTGGAGGTTTGGCTTACAGACTCCACAGCCCTGGTATGAGGGAGTCTGAGTCGTGGAGTCAGAGTCGGTGTCATGGAAATTGAGGAGTCGGGAGTTGGAGGTTTGGCTTACCGACTCCACAGCCCTGGTTAGGAAGCTAGAAGGCTTAAAATTTGAACAGCAATTTCTAATTTTTCCAACAAAATTTACAAAGTTTTTTTTTTTTTTTAAGAAACCACATGATATTTCAAGTGACTTTGGGGGCAGAAGGGGTTGAGGGTGAGGAACCTGTATGACAAAATAATACCTAAAACTGACACCATTCAACCTGATCAAAACCACATCCAAAAAAGTTTTTTAACCCTTCAGGCACTCCACATGG
>JARQOD010000002.1:181912418-181957877 GCA_033576555.1 Oophaga sylvatica | reverse complement strand
ATATAAAAAAAGGTTTTTTCCCAAACCAACACTTATCACATTTTCATGGAAGTTGTCCCAACAGTGGATTTTCCAGTAATCAATTGCTTTGTCACATAAAGTCTTTATTTTTTTTATATAGCGCTAATATACTCTGCAGCGCTTTACAGTTTGCACACATTTCTCGCTGTCCCCGATGGGGCTCACAATCTAAATTCCTATCAGTATGTCTTTGGAATGTGGGAGGAAATGGGAGAACCCAGAGGAAACCCACGCAAACAGGGGGAGAACATACAAACGCTTGCAGATGTTGCCCTTTGGGTGGATTTGAACCCAGGACTCCAGTGCTGCATTGCTAACCACTGAGCCACTGTGCTATGGATAAATAATAAGTGTTGATTGTGATGAAACCTGGGAAATTCCTTTCTATCTGGTGCTACAAAAACACACAGTTGATATTCAATGACACAATGCATTGAAGTGCATTGAGCAGCGGGGTGGCTTGCTGTTGAAGGAAAAAAAAAATCTCTTTAAATCTTCTGCTTCAGCGAGTGTGACCGGAGTGTAAGTGCAAAACGGTGGGTAGTGTGTGACTTGTGATTCAGTACTTTTGATTCAGGGAGTTTCCAAGGGAGGAATTACTGAATTGCTTGTTATATTTTATTAATATTTTTTATTTATTTTTACTTATCTTTTCTGTCTGGTGAAATCCCCTTTTAAAAGGAATGTGCTCCACTTTTTGCAAATGCCATCCAGTGTACATCTTGCCACATGTAGCAATCCTTGAACAGCTGGTTGAGGGTGAAATACTACTGTGCGAGATGTGAGCACGTTGTAAAATTTGGAAGCCCAAAAAACTGGATCTAAATTGCAGCTGGCAACACTGAGATCCATAGACAATATGAAGGAGTCTTCTGCTCACTGAGCAGAAAGCTCAATGGGATAGATGAGAAAGGGGATGCTAGGATGGAGCTGCAGGACAGTGAAGCAGCAAGTTGGGTGACAGTTAGATGGTGGGGGTAGGAGGAAGAGCGCCAGGTGTGGCTAGTCCTGATCTGGCACACCCCAATAAGTTTGCTAATTTGGTGATGAGGGTGTTGTCAGTACAGGGGTAGCACTGCGCAGCAAGTATGTCGTCTAAAAAGACGGAGGAGTGTCTGCTCCATAAGGGGGAAATAGGAGAGCAGGGCAGGCCAGACGGGTGTGGTAGTGGGGGACTCAATTATTAGGGGAACAGATAGGGCAATCAGTCCAAAGACAGGGATCGTCGAACAGTGTGGCTGCCTACCTGGTGGCTCAAATCCACACATCGCTGATCGGGGTTGATCATTACTGGGAGGGGCTGGTGAGGCCCCAGCGGTCATGGTGCACATTGGCACAAGTTTCAAAGTTAGAAATAGGTGGAAGGTCCTCAAAGATTTTTCAGTGAATTACCCTGCAAGCTTAAAGCAAGGACCTCCAAGGTGGTTTTAACATAGTAACATAGTTATTAAGGTTGAAGGAAGATTTTAAGCCCATCTAGTTCAACCCCATATCCTATCCTAACCTGCCCTAACATGTTGATCCAGAGGAAGGCAAAAAAAACCCAAGTGGCAAACAGTAAGCTTCACATTGGGGAAAAAAAATTCCTTCCCGACTCCACATACGGCAATCAGACTAGCTCCCTGGATCAACGCTGTATCTAGGAAACTAGTGAATATAGCCTGTAATATTATACTTTTCAAGAAAGGCATCCAGTCCCTTCTTAAATTTTAGTAGGGAATCACTCATTACAACATTAGACAGCAGAGAGTTCCATAGTCTCACTGCTCTTACAGTAAAGAATCTGCGTCTGTGATTATGGCTAAACCTTCTTTCCTCCAGACGTAGAGGATGCCCCCTTGTCCCCGTCACAGGTCTAAGAGTAAAAAGATCATTAGAAAGGTCTTTGTACTGTCCCCTTATATATTTATACATTGTAATAAGATCACCCCTAAGCCTTCGTTTTTCCAAACTAAATAACCCCAAGTGTAATAACCTGTCTTGGTATTGCAGACCCCCCAGTTCTCTAATAACCTTGGTCGCTCTTCTCTGCACCCGCTCCAGTTCAGCTATGTCTTTCTTATACCCGGAGACCAGAACTGCACACAGTATTCTAAGTGTGGTCGCACCAGTGACTTGTATAGAGGTAACATTATGTTCTCCTCATGAGCATCTATGCCTCTTTTAATGCATCCCATTATTTTATTTGCCTTGGCAGCAGCTGCCTGACATTGGCCACTAAATGTGAGTTTGTCGTCCACCCATACACCCAGGTCTTTTTCAGTGACAGTTTTGCCCAGTGTTTTACAATTAAGCACATAATTATACATCTTATTTGTTCTACCCAAGTGCATGACCTTACATTTATCCCCATTAAAGCTCATTTGCCATTTATCAGCCCAAGCTTCTAGTTTTCATAAATCCTCCTGTAATATAAAATGATCCTCCTCTGTATTTATTACCCTGCAGAGTTTAGTGTCATCTGCAAATATTGAAATACTACTCTGTATGCCCCTACAAGGTCATTAATAAATATGTTAAAGAGAAGCGGCCCCAATACTGACCCCTGTGGTACCCCACTGCTAACCGTGACCCAGTCCGAGTGTGCTCCATTAATAACCACCCTTTGTTTTCTATCCATGAGCCAGTTCTTAACCCACTTACACATATTTTCCCCTATCCCCATTGTTCTCATTTTATGTATCAACCTTTTGTGTGGCACTGTATCAAAAGCTTTTGAGAAGTCCATGAACACCACGTCCACTGCATTCCCTTGGTCCAGTCCTGAACTTACCCCTTCATAAAAGCTTATCAGATTAGTCTGACAAGAACGGTCCCTCGTAAACCCATGCTGATACTGTGTCATGAGGTTATTCAGCTTCAGATACTCCAATATAGTATCCCTTAAAAACCCTCCAGGATTTTACCCACAGTAGATGTTAAGCTCACTGGCCTATAATTTCCAGGTTCAGTTTTTGCCCCCTTTTTGAATATTGGCACCACATTTGCTATATGCCAGTCCTGTGGTACAGACCCAGTTATTATGGAATCTTTAAAGATTAAAAATAATGGTCTATCTATAACTGTACTTAATTCCTGCAGTACTCGGGGGTGTATCCCATCCGGGCCCGGGGATTTGTCAACTTTAGTGATTTTTAGACGCCGCCGTACTTCCTGCTGGGTTAAGCAGGTGACATTTAATGGAGAAATTTTTTTTATCTCTAATCATGTTATCTGTCATGGGATTTTCTTGTGTAAATACAGTTGAAAAAAAGTCATTTAGCATATTGGCTTTTTCCTCATCCTCATCCACCATTTCACCCAGACTATTTTTAAGGGGACCAACACTATCATTTTTTAGTTTCTTGCTACTTATGTAGTTAAAGAATATTTTGGGATTATTTTTACTTTCTCTGGCAATGAGTCTCTCTGCCTCAATCTTTGCTGTCTTGATTTGCTTTTTACAGAATTTATTCAGTCTTCTGTATTTATTTAATGCTTCATCACTACCTACTTGCTTTAATTCCCTAAACGCTTTCTTTTTGTCCCTTATTGCACCCCTTACAGCTCTATTTAGCCATAGTGGTTTCCTCCTAATTCTAGCATGTTTATTCCCATAGGGTATATACTGTGCACAGGTCCTATTCAGGATACTAATAAACGTCTCCCATTTTCTTTGTGTATTTTTATGTCTCAGGATATCGTCCCAGTTTATTGCACCAAGATCATCTCTCATCCGTTGGAAATTTGCCTTCCTGAAGTTTAGTGTCCTTGTAACCCCTCGACTACACATCTTATTAAAGGATACATGAAAGCTTATTATTTTGTGATCACTATTACCCAAGTGACCCCCAACCCTTATATTTGATATACGGTCTGGCCTGTTGGATAATATTAGGTCTAGCAGTGCCCCCCTCTTGTTGGGTCCTGAACTAGTTGTGAAAGGTAATTGTCTCTCATAGTTGCCAAAAACTTATTACCTTTGCTGGAACTGCAGGTTTCTGTTCCCCAATGTATTTCAGGGTAGTTGAAGTCCCCCATAATAATGACTTCTCCTTGAGTTGCTGCTTCATCTATTTGCTTTACGAGGATATTCTCTGTTGCTTCCATTATTTTAGGAGACTTATAACAAACCCCTATCAGTAATTTATTATTTTTCCCCCCTCCCCTAATCTCCACCCACAGAGACTCTACATCTTCATTAGATTCACAGATATCACGCAGGATGGGTTTTAAGGATGATTTTACATATAAACACACACCCCCACCTCGCTTTTTTTTACGGTAATTTCTAAACAGACCATAGCCCTGTAAATTAACCACCCAGTCATGGCTCTCATCCAGCCAAGTCTCAGATACCCCCACCATGTCATAATTATGTTCCAACAAAATTAATTCTAATTCCGCCATTTTGTTAGTGAGGCTTCTAGCATTAGTATACATGCACTTTATGTACCTCTCTGAACCTCTATTCTTTCTTAAATTATTAACTGTTCTAACCCCACCCCCCATGCCACCCCCACCCCCAATTTCATTATTTGTGCCCAGGTCTCTATCTGCACTGCCTTCCCCTCCTATAAAATGAATACCCTCCCCCTTGTCCCTAGTTTAAAGACTCCTCCAACCTTCTAGCCATTTTCTCCCCCAGCACAGCTGCACCCTCCCCATTGAGGTGCAGCCCGTCCCTAGCATAGAACCTGTAGCCAACTGAGAAGTCGGCCCAGTTCTCCAGGAACCCAAACCCCTCCTTCCTACACCAATTCTTGAGCCACTTATTAACCTCCCTAATCTCCTGTTGTCTCTCTGGTGTGGCACGTGGTACCGGCAGTATTTCAGAAAATACCACGTTGGAGGTCCTTGCTTTAAGCTTGCAGCCTAATTCCCTGAAATCATCTTTAAGGACCTTCCATCTACCTCTAACTTTGTCATTTGTGCCAATGTGCACCATGACCGCTGGGTCCTCACCAGCCCCTCCCAGTAATCTGTCAACCCGATCAGCGATGTGTCGGACTCGAGCGCCAGGTAGGCAGCACACTGTTCGACGATCCCTGTCTTTGTGACAGATTGCCCTATCTGTTCCCCTAATAATTGAGTCCCCCACTACCAGCACCTGTCTGGCCTGCCCTGCTCTCCTAATTTCCCCCTTACTGGAGCAGACACTCCCCCGGCTTTCAGAGGACATGCCTGGCTGCAGCAGTGCTACCCCTGTACTGACAACCCCCTCATCTGCCAACTTTGCAAACTTATTGGGGTGTGCCAGATCAGGACTAGCCTCCCTGGCGCTCTTCCCTCTACCCCGCTTTCTAACTGTCACCCAGCTTCCTACTTTAGTGTCCTGCAGCTCCACCCTAGCATCCCCCCCTTCATCTATCCCATTGAGCGTCTGCTCAGTGAGCAGAAGACTCCTTTCCATATTGTCTATGGATCTCAGTGTTGCCAGCTGCACATTTAGATCCAAGATTTGGATATTTTCTGAAATACTGCCTGTACCACGTGCCATGCCAGAGAGGCAATGGGAGATTAGGGAGGATAATAAGTGGCTCAAGAATTGGTGCAGGAAGGAGGGGTTTGGGTTCCTGGAGAACTGGGCCAACTTCTCAGTTGGCTACAGGTTCTATGTTAGGGACGGGCTGCACCTCAATAGAGAGGGTGCAGCTGTGCTGGGGGAGAAAATGGCTAGAAGGTTGGAAGAGTGTTTAAACTAGGGACGGGGAGAAGGTTATTCATTTTATAGGAGGGAAAGACAGTGCAGATAGAGACCTGGGCACAAATAATGAAATTGGGGGTGGGGGTGGCATAGGGGGTGGGATTAGAACAGTTAATAATTTAAGAAAGAACAGAGGTGCAGAGAGATACAAAAAGTGCATGTATACTAATGCCAGAAGCCTCACCAACAAAATGGAGGAATTGATTTTGTTGGAACATAATTATGACATGGTGGGGATATCTGAGACTTGGCTGAAGGAGAGCCATAACTGGGTGGTTAATTTACAGGGCTATAGTCTGTTCAGAAATGACTGTACAAATAAGCTAGGGGGTGTGTGTTTATATCAACCTTAAACCCCTCCTGCATGATAATATATGTGAAACTAATGAAGATGTAGAGTCTCTGTGGGTGGAGATTAGGGGAGGGGGAAAAAATAATAAATTACTGATAGGGGTTTGTTATGAGTCTCCAAAAATAATGGAAACAATGAAGAATATCCTCGTAAAGCAAATAGACGAAGCAGCGACTCAAGGAGAAGTCATTATTATGAGGGATTTCACCTACACTGAAATACATTGGGGAACAGAAACCTGCAGTTCCAGCAAAGGTAATAGGTTTTTGACAACTATGAGAGACAATTACCTTTCACAACTAGTTCAGGACCCAACAAGAAGGGGGGCACTGCTAGACCTAATATTAACCAACAGGCCAGACCGCATATCAAATATAAGGGTTGGGGGTCACTTGGGTAATAGTGATCACAAAATAATAAGCTTTCATGTATCCTTTAATAAGATGTGTAGTCGAGGGGTTACAAGGAAACTAAACTTCAGGAAGGCAAATTTCCAACGGATGAGAGATGATCTTAGTGCAATTAACTGGGTCGATCTCCTGAGACATAAAAATACACAAAGAAAATGGGAGACGTTTATTAGCATCCTGAATAGGACCTGTGCACAATATATACCCTATGGGAATAAACATGCTAGAAATAGGAGGAAACCACTATGGCTAAATAGAGCTGTAAGGGGCGCAATAAGGGACAAAAAAAAGCATTTAGGGAATTAAAGCAAGTAGGTAGTGATGAGGCATTAAATAAATACAGAAGATTAAATAAATTCTGTAAAAAGCAAATCAAGACAGCAAAGATTGAGACAGAAAGACTCATTGCCAGAGAAAGTAAAAATAATCCCAAAATATTCTTTAACTACATAAATCGTAAGAAACTAAAAAATGATAGTGTTGGTCCCCTTAAAAATAGTCTGGATGAAATGGTGGATGAGGATGAGGAAAAAGTCTATCTGCTAAATGACTTTTTTTCAACTGTATTTACACAAGAAAATCCCATAACAGATAACATGATCAGTGATAAAAAAAATTTCTCCATTAAATGTCACGTGCTTAACCCAGCAGGAAGTACGGCGCGTCTAAAAATCACTAAAATAGACAAATCCCCGGGCCCGGAAGGGATACACCCCAGAGTACTGCAGGAATTAAGTACAATCATAGATAGACCATTATTATTAATCTTTAAAGATTCCATAATAACGGGGTCTGTACCACAGGACTGGCGTATAGCAAATGTGTGCCAATATTCAAAAAGGGGGCAAAAACTGAACCTGGAAATTATAGGCCAGTGAGCTTAACCTCTTCTATGTGTAAAATCCTGGGGGATTTTCTAAGAGATGCTATACTGGAGTTTCTGAAGAAGAATAACCTCATGACACAGTATCAGCATGGGTTTACAAGAGACCGTTCCTGTCAGACTAATCTGATAAGCTTTTATGAAGAGGTAAGTTCCGGACTGGACCAAGGAAATGCAATGGACGTGGTGTTCATGGACTTTTGAAAAGCTTTTGATATGGTGCCACACAAAAGGTTGATACATAAACTGAGAACAATGGGGATAGGGGAAAATATGTGTAAGTGGGTTAAGAACTGGCTCAGGGATAGGAAACAAAGGGTGGCTATTAAGGGAGCACACTCGTACTGGGTCACGGATAGCAGTGGGGTACCACAGGGGTCAGTATTAGGGCTGCTTCTTTTTAACATATTTATTAATGACCTTGTAGGGGCATACAGAGTAGTATTTCAATATTTGCAGATGACATTAAACTCTGCAGGGTAATAAATACAGAGGAGGACAATTTTATATTACAGCAGGATTTATGTAAACTAGAAGCTTGGGCTGATCAATGGCAAATGAGCTTTAATGGGGATAAAAGTAAGGTCATGCACTTCGGTAGAACAAACAAGATGTATAATTATGTGCTTAATTGTAAAATACTGGGTAAAACTGTCACTGAAAAAGACCTGGGTGAATGGGTGGACGACAAACGTACGTTTGGTGGCCAGTGTCAAGCAGCTGCTGCAAAGGCAAATAAAATAATGGGATGCATTAAAAGAGGCACAGATGCTCATGAGGAGAACATAATTTTACCTCTATACAAGTCACTAGTGCGACCACACTTAGAATACTGTGTGCAGTTCTGGTCTCCGGTGTATAAGAAGGACATAGCTGAACTGGAGCTGGTGCAGAGAAGAGCGACCAAGGTTATTAGAGAACTGGGAGGTCTGCAATACCAAGAGAGGTTATTACACTTGGGGTTATTTAGTTTGGAAAAACAAAGGCTTAGGGGGATCTTATTGCAATGTATAAATATATGAGGAGACAGTACAAAGACCTTTCTAATGATCTTTTTACTCTTAGACCTGTGACGGGGCCAAGGGGGCATCCTCTACGTCTGGAGGAAAGAAGGTTTAAGCATAATCACAGACGCAGATTCTTTACTGTAAGAGCAGTGAGACTATGGAACTCTCTGCCGTCTAATGTTGTAATGAGTGATTCCCTACTAGAATTTAAGAAGGGCCTGGATGCCTCTATTGAAAAGTATAATATTACAGGTGTGATGACATCTACTACATTTAGCAGCCTGTGTATAGCTGCGCTTCCCTTCCCCCCTCCCATTGAGGCTCAGTGTAATCTGAAGCTACCAGTGCTGGAGTTTTCCCGCCTCACCGTAGGGGGTCTCCATTGTCTTCACATGTGCCTTCCCTCCATGGCAGCCATTATGAGGATTCATTCTTTTGCTTATAACACGGTGGGAATTTGCGTCAGAAACACGAAAGTTACTGTTGTGAAACATACGCCGACAGGCATTGTTCCCGTGGTACTGGTGAACCCGTAACTCCAACAGAACCCAAGAAACCGATTTCTGCTTAGCCGATCCACCCAGGCACTCTGCGTTTAGACTTAAATGCACGTCAGCATCTTGCGGAGTACAATGGTATGCTGTGCATCACTGTAAGAGACTCCATCTCTAAGTTATGAAGGTTAGGAGTTTTCTGAACTAAGATTACCACTTAGAGCAAGAGGAGGACCCTGGTAACTCCACCCCGTTTATGACATCACGGCCACAGGTCTATAAGGTAGGGGCCAGGTATTCTGCTCTAGATCTGCCCTGGACACCAGATGTAGCACAGCTCTGTAATGCATTGTGATGTGTCTCCCATCCCCCGACCGCATGGCTTGCCTACTATGATCTAAGAACTGTGAGTTGATCTTCCTTATGTTAACCCCTTTTATTTTCTGTAACCATATTGTACATATTTCGATTGTCTCCCTTTTTTTAAAATCTTGTTTTAAAACTTTATAAACACTGTCAAACCTTTTTGGAGTAAAGATATAAAATTTACTAGTTTGTTTCTCCTGCTCTATAAACGAATTTGCACGTGCCTGAAGTACTACGCTACTGTTTAGGGGTTGCTACGGACCCTCTTGATAAATTGTTCATTAAGTAAATCGTAGCTGGTGGCAGCTAAAAGAAGGGGTGTAAAGTGTTGACCTATGGGGTGGCGTTGGCAGTGACGGAGCGGGTTTTATAAGTGTATTGCCTGGCTGCGGCCCGGAGTAATTATAATTCCCTCACTGCAGCGTGCCCAATAGCCAGCACACATCCAAGTGACCCGTCTGGCGACTAATTATCCTAGGTGCAGTTCCCTGACTGACCTGAGGGTAAGGGGGCGCCAGAGAGCTGCAAGTTCCTAAGTGGAAGTGGGATAAATATAAATCCCTGCAGTTTACTGGGTCGGACGGCAGCAGCCGTCGTGTGTGCGCGTTTTCGTCACATTTGCGGCACGGAGGGATCACAAGCCGTGATACCCCGGGCTACCGTGTGGCGGACCGTGTGCCGTTTCATCACATGTGGTGGCAGAGCGGTGGGATTATAGAGCATTAGTGATCTGGTTTGAGCAATCACTTCCATTCACTAAAAAACTTGCACGGTTCTTCAGGGACCCTGCAACTAAAGTTTTGGAGAACAGACTCAGTGTTTATTAGTCCCCTGAGACAATTGTGTGTACTTGCGGTTACCCCTCCCTTCTCTTTGTTTTTCTATCCTATCTTTTATTTGGCAAACATGGCTACAAGAGGAGCAAGTTGGTTCGAAAAAGCAGAACAGGGACACTCTTGTGGGAATCTGCGTGTACCACGGCCTTGACCACAAGAACCAAACCAAAGCCTGACTGGTCCAGGCCCTGAAGGAACTGGAAGAGCATCAGAGTGTGGCGGGCACAGGAGCCGGCCCAAGCCAAGGTGGTGCTGCAGCAGAGGCCCAAACCCTGCATGCTTACACCCAGGGCGGGTTGGACCCTTACCTGCAGGCGGCCCTGGAGGGACTCCCCACGACAACCGGGAGGAGCGCCTGAAGCTGATCCAGCAATACCAGCAGGAGGCCCGAGCCGAGCGCCAAGCCCAGCGGGAGGCTGAGAGAGCCCAGCGGAGGCTGAGAAAGCCAAACGGGAGGCTGAGAGAGCCCATGAGCTGGAGATGGTCCAGCGAGGGAGGATGCTCCCCACCACCTGGAGCGGTACACCCAGTAGCTCTCAGAGTCCGAAGCCCAGGCCGGAGCACTTTCCTGTGATGGAAAAGGACGGAGACTTGGACACTTTTCTGCGGGCCTTTGAGAAAGTCTGCAGACAGTACCGGCTGCCTGCCGACCAATGGGCCAGGTACTTGACCCCCGGGCTAAAGGGCAAAGCTTTGGAGGCGTTCGCTTCCCTCACGTCAGATCAAGACAGTGACTATGAGGCCATCAAGCAGGCCCTGATTGCCAAGTACCAGCTAACCCCTGAGGTATACCGAAAGAAGTTCCGGAACCTCCAACGTGGCCCACACGACAGTTATAGCGATGTGTGCAAGGACTCAGGAACCACTTTGACCAGTGGATCCATGGACTGTCAGTTGACACCTTTGAGGAGCTGAGAGACCTGATGATCAAAGACCAGTTCCTGCATCTGTGCCCAGCTGAGGTCCGACAGTTCATCCTGGACCGAGAACCGGAGGACGCGGTCACAACAGCACGGATCGCCGACAGCTATGAGGCCAACCGGAAACCCGAGGTGCGGAAGCCCGTCACCACCCGCTGGGGAGGGGGTAAGCCTGCAACCAACCCCAGTGCCCCTGCCAGTCGTCCCTCTGGAGGCACTATCCCCTCTGCCAGCGCCAGGCCTACATCAGACCCCCCCAGTGTTTCTCCTGTAAACGGACAGGACACATCAGAGCCACCTGTACGGAGAGGCAGAAGAACCCCCAAGCCAAGGCCTCCGGGCCCAATGCCTCTGTTCTTTTGGTGGGTGGTGTGGTGGGGAGGGTTGATGACAACGTGCAGCCCGTCCGCGTGGGGGCCCGTCTTGCTACAGGCCTCAAGGACACCGGGGCTGAACGAACCCTCATCCGACCCGAACTGGCGGCCCCTGAAGAGTTGATTCCGGGAAAACCTTAACTGTCACAGGGATTGGGGGCGTCCACTACCCCTTGCCATTAGCCCGAGTTTTCATTGACTGGGATGCCGGGAGCGGGTGAAGGAAGTGGGGGTGTCCGAAAACCTGCCCACTGATGTTTTATTGGGGACTGATCTGGGGAGGATGGTCGCGTACTATGTCCCTGACACCCCTTCCCAATCTGATAATAAGGTTAACGTTAACCATGATGTTGATGTTGATGATGATGGGAAACTGATTGTGTTACCTGCCAATGCTTTGCGAAGTGATTATGCAACTGATAACCTTTCTTTCCCTAGGAATGATGCTGATAGTGATGTATCTGTGCCATCTGAACCTGTTAACCCTTTCTCTGAAGTGGTAGATGTGTCCACAGGTACAGGAGCGTTCAGCCACGACGCTCTGCGGAGTGAGACGGCTGGGGAACCCCTAGCAGGAGCAAGCGACAGTGCTCAAGGAAATGGGGAGGTGCATGGGAACCGTGAGGAAGGTGATGCCATGACACTGACCAGTGCCACCGAGGAAGGTAACTGGCCCATAAGTAGCACTGCTCCTGAAGTGTTGGGGTTGGATGGGGAGGTAGAGCCCATAGCAGCGCAGGCTGATGGGTCTATAGAAATCCCCGGGGAGACTGCATATGTAGCTGCTGTTACCCGCAGTCAGAGTGCCCGATCGCAGGTAGCGCCCTGCCGTCTGGACCCTCCTCCGCTACAGGAGAAACTGAACCAGAGGTGGACCCAGAGCCTGGTCCCAGAGGGTCCCAGTGAGGAAGGAACCCTAACGTCACTTCTGGCGGCCTCCAGCCAGGAGTTCCAGGCCGCTCTGCACTCAGATGCGAGCCTGGAGAACTTGAGGCACCTCGCCGAGACGCCCACCTCCGTGACTGATAAGGAGAGGGTGTTCTGGGAACGAGGAAGGCTGTACCGGGAGACAGTACCCGGAGATTCCCTAAAGGAGTGGTTGAGGGAAAAACAGCTGGTCTTCCCGCACCAGTTCCGAGGTGAGTTGTTGAGGATTGCCCATGAGATTCCACTCGCTGACACTTGGGGATCAGCAAAACTAAGGAATGGCTGTCTCAACACTTCTATTGGCCCAAGATGGGGACAGATGTGACTAACTACTGCTGCTCCTGTATCACCTGTCAAAGAGTGGGGAAGGTGGGGCCTGCTCTTAAGGCTCCCCTGATCCCGTTGCCAGTGATAGAGGAGCCTTTCCAGAGGATCGCGGTGGACATTGTGGGCCCGCTGGCCGTCCCCAGCCGCTCTGGAAAGCAATACATCCTTACTGTGGTAGACTACGCTACCCGGTACCCGGAGGCAGTAGCTCTGTCCTCAACTAAGGTAGATAAGGTGGCGGATGCACTGGTGACCATCTTTTCAAGGGTAGGATTTCCCAGGGAGATGCTTACCGATCGAAGGACCCAATTTATGTCTCGCCTAATGAAGGCTCTCTGCAGCAAAATGCAGGTGACGCGTATGGTATCGAGTGCGTATCACCCACAGACCAATGGTTTGTGTGAATGCTTTAACGGTACCCTCAAACAGATGCTCCGCATGCTGGTTGAGACCCAGGGGTGCGATTGGGAGCGGTACCTCCCACACCTGCTGTTTGCCTACAGAGAAGTCCCGCAGGCCTCGACGGGGTTCTCCCCCTTTGAGCTCCTGTATGGTAGGCGAGTCCGGGGACCCCTTGGGTTGATAAGAGAATCCTGGGAAGATGAGCCAAACCCCACAGAAGTGTCCATCGTGGATTATGTCATGCGCTTCCGCGACAAGATGCAGACCTTGACGCAGTTGGTGCATGACAACATGACGCAGGCTCAGGCTGACCAGAAGCACTGGTACGACCAGAACGCCGGGAGGTACAAAGGGTGTGGGTGCTGGTACCCGTACCAAAGGATAAGCTTCAGGCAGCCTGGGAAGGCCCTACGTCGTGCACCAACGGCTCAACCCAGTCACCTACGTGGTCACGCTTGACCACACTCGGGGTAGGCGCAAGGCCTTTCACGTCAACATGATGAAGGCCCATCACGAACGTGAAGCCTGCGTCCTACCGGTCTGCAACCTGCCCGAGGACGGGGAGGAGGATCCCCTCCTGGACATGCTGGCCCAAGCCAAGGCCAATGGGTCCATTGAGGACATGGAGGTAAATGCCTCGCTAACCGCCTCCCAGCGGTTGCAGTTGCTGACCACTCTGGAATCCTTTGGGCTGTGTTCACTAACCAACCCGGAAGGACCAAGTTGGCAGTCCACGAGGTGGACACCGGGAATCATGCCCCGTTACGGCGGACACCTTATCGGATCTCTGAGGAAGTGCAGCAATTATGCGCCAGGAGATCCAGGAGATGTTGCAGCTGGGGGTGATCCGACCGTCCAAAAGCTCGTGGGCCTCACCTGTAGTTCTCGTGCCAAAAAAGGATCGGACCACCCGGTTCTGCGTGGACTACAGGTGGCTCAACGCCATCACTACCTCTGATGCGCACCCAATGCCACGCATCGAGGATCTGCTGGAGCGGTTGGCGAATGCCAAGTACATATCCATCATGGATTTAAGCCGGGATACTGGCAGATTCCCCTGAGCCCTGAGGCGCAGGAGAAATCCGCCTTTATCACCCCTTTTGGACTGTACGAGTCCACGGTATGCCTTTCGGCATGAAGAATGCCCCTGCCACTTTTCAGCGGATGGTCAACCACCTGCTTCGGTGACTGGAGGAGTACGCTGTGGCGTACCTGGACGACATTGCCGTCTTCAGTTCCACCTGGGAGGAACACCTTCAGCATCTCCAGGAGGTGCTCAAGCGTATTCACCAGGCAGGTCTGACCATCAAGCCGGGAAAATGCCAGATGGGCATGAGGGAGGTCCACTACCTGGGGCACCGGGTAGGCGGGGGTTCTATGAGTCCAGAGCCCGAGAAAGTGGACGCGATCGTGTTCTGGCCCACCCCCAGGACCAAAAAGCAGGTGAAGTCCTTCCTGGGCACTGCAGGGTACTATAGGCGTTTCGTACCGAACTATAGCGCCATTGCAAAACCCTTGACGGACCTCACCAAGGGCGGTCTACCCCAAACAGTCAGCTGGACAGATGGCTGTGAGGCGGCATTCCGAGCTTTGAAAACAGCCCTGTGCAGCTCTCCAGTGTTGAAAGCCGTCGACAGCAGTCGGCCATTCCTGGTACAGACTGACCCAGCGAATTTGGCCTCGGTGCTGTACTCAGCCAGGTTGATTCGGGGAACCAGGGCACCCCGTGTTATACCTGAGCCGGAAACTTTTGCCAAGGGAAGTGGCATACTTCACCATCGAGAAGGAGTGCCTGGCCATGGTCTGGGCACTGCAACGTTTGCAGCCCTACCTGTACGGGCGCACCTTCAAGGTGGTCACCGACCACAACCCTCTGAGCTGGCTGCACACAGTGTCCGGAACCAATGGTAGGTTGCTACGCTGGAGCCTTGCCCTACAGCAGTATGATTTTGCCGTACAACACAAGAAAGGCAGCGATCATGGGAATGCTGATGGGTTGTCACGACGTGGCGAACCTGTTGAGGTGCGCATGGCGGATTACCGAGAGGTCATGCCTCCGTAGCGCCCTCTAAGGGGGGGAGGTGTGATGACATCTACTACATTTAGCAGCCTGTGTATAGCTGCACTTCCCTTCCCCCCTCCCATTGAGGCTCAGTGTAATCTGAAGCTACCAGTGCTGGAGTTTTCCCGCCTCACCGTAGGGGGTCTCCATTGTCTTCACATGTGCTGTCCCTCCATGGCAGCCATTATGAGGATTCATTCTTTTGCTTATAACACGGTGGGAATTTGCGTCAGAAACACGAAAGTTACTGTTGTGAAACATACGCCGACAGGCATTGTTCCCGTGGTACTGGTGAACCCGTAACTCCAACAGAACCCAAGAAACCGATTTCTGCTTAGCCGATCCACTCAGGCACTCTGTGTTTAGACTTAAATGCACGCCAACATCTTGCGGAGTACAATGGTATGCTGTGCATCGCTGTAAGAGACTCCATCTCTAAGTTATGAAGGTTAGGAGTTTTCTGAACTAAGATTACCACTTAGAGCAAGAGGAGGACCCTGGTATCTCCACCCCGTTTATGACGTCACGGCCACAGGTCTATAAGGTAGGGGCCAGGTATTCTGCCTCAGATCTGCCCTGGACACCAGATGTAGCACAGCTCTGTAATGCTTTGTGATGTGTCTCCCATCCCCCGACCGCATGGCTTGCCTACTATGATCTAAGAACTGTGAGTTGATCTTCCTTATGTTAACCCCTTTTATTTTCTGTAACCATATTGTACATATTTCGATTGTCTCCCTTTTTTTAAAATCTTGTTTTAAAACTTTATAAACACTGTCAAACCTTTTTGGAGTAAAGATATAAAATTTACTAGTTTGTTTCTCCTGCTCTATAAACGAATTTGCATGTGCCTGAAGTACTACGCTAATGTTTAGGGGTTGCTACGGACCCTCTTGATAAATTGTTCATTAAGTAAATCGTAGCTGGTGGCAGCTAAAAGAAGGGGTGTAAAGTGTTGACCTATGGGGTGGCGTTGGCAGTGACGGAGCGGGTTTTATAAGTGTATTGCCTGGCTGCGGCCCGGAGTAATTATAATTCCCTCACTGCAGCGTGCCCAATAGCCAGCACACATCCAAGTGACCCGTCTGGCGACTAATTATCCTAGGTGCAGTTCCTTGACTGACCTGAGGGTAAGGGGGGCGCCAGAGAGCTGCAAGTTCCTAAGTGGAAGTGGGATAAATATAAATCCCTGCAGTTTACTGGTCGGATGGCAGCAGCCGTCGTGTGTGTGCCGTTTTCGTCACATTTGCGGCACGGAGGGATCACAAGCCGTGATACCCCGGGCTACCGTGTGGCGGACCGTGTGCCGTTTCATCACAACAGGTTATATTCACTAGATTCCTTGATATTGCGTTGATCCAGGGAGCTAGTCTGATTGCCGTATGTGGAGTCGGGAAGGAAGTTTTTTCCCAATGTGAAGCTTACTGTTTGCCACATGGTTTTTTTTGCCTTCCTCTGGATCAACATGTTAGGGCAGGTTAGTATAGGATATGGGTTGAACTAGATAAACTTAAAGTCTTCCTTCAACCTTAATAACTTAATAACTATGTTACTATGTATTGCCTTAATTGGATTGTAAAGTTATATCTGAATAAATCTTTTTTAGATTTGTAATGCATGCTGTATAGAAAATATATTATTCGGGTATGTGCATGTGTTAAGTATTTGTTAAGCAGACATTTCTGCATCAAAAACATGTTTCTTGACAGGAAAAACGCTGCATGAAAAAGCAATCATTTTTGCGTGTGTTTTTGATGCATTTTTTATGCATTTTTCCCAGTTCTGAGAATGCTAAAAGAACTGACATGCTTCAGATTAATTTAAATTTGCAAGTTAAAAAAGTAAGCAATGTATGCATGAGATTTCAGAGATCTCATTCACTATGGTGGGACAGTGAAATGCTGCATTTTTTGCAGCAAAATGAAAAGAAAACATGGCATAAATGCAATGTGTTCCAAATATGTGGCCCTCTAAATGTATGATTTAGTTAACCCCTTCCTGACTTTGAACGCACCAGTACGTCATGGTTGAGAAGTGTTTCCAGACCTTGGATATACTGTGTACGTCCAGGCAATTTTGTGCGTACAGAAGGTGTGCGCAAACGATCACCGCGGTGATTAGCTGATATCACAGCTGACAACGTCAGTCACTGCCAGGGGTAGTGCTCGCACCACTTCTGGCAGTTATAACCCCCTAATGCTGTGATCGATATCAATCGCAGCATTTCGACGCCAACAGAGGATGATCTCCCATTATGTCATTGCCTTGATGACCTGATGTAGTCATGACACATCCGAGTCACCAGCTCTAGCAATTAGTTAGATAATCCACATTGCGTGATGTAACTAACTTGTGTCAGTGCACCACTGACAGTATAAACCATTGCAATGCTCATGTAATGCAGTGGTTTATAACAGAGATCAGAGCTGTAAGGGCTCATATCCATCACTGAAAAAAAACGGTCGATTTCGGTCCAAAAAGTGGACGAGTGTCAAGCGATGTCATTCTTGAAAGATTTATCATCTAGCATCTGAATGACATGTGTAGTCTCAGGCAGGGCAGCCATCAGGGCATGACAACCCTTACACGTATGGGGCCCGGTGATTAAGGGGCCCCCGCACAAGCATGCCGATCCGCAACTCGAGCCGGGGCCCCAACATTTTGAAGCTCCCTGCTCCCAAGGGCCCCCAGCTAGCGGCACATCACGCCTGTAAGGCAGGGGGCCTGCCTGCCCCCAGCGTCGACTCCCGCCGCTGCTTGAACTATACCGGTGTCTGCCGTACAGTTCAAAGCAATGATGGAGGAGAGAGCATCAGCTGACGCTCCCTCTCCCATCATTCCCCGCTCTGTCTCTGACACAGCGCGTGCACAATGACGTCATCGCGCACATCACTGTGTACAGGCAGTGCAGAGACAGAAGCTGGGAGCAGCGTGGCACGAGGAGAAGGTGAGG
This sequence comes from Oophaga sylvatica, assembly GCA_033576555.1. NCBI lineage: Eukaryota > Metazoa > Chordata > Amphibia > Anura > Dendrobatidae > Oophaga > Oophaga sylvatica. The sequence goes on along the minus strand of JARQOD010000002.1, from coordinate 181,939,857 downwards.
AGTGATTTTTTTTTTTTTTTTAAATCTGTCAGTGCGTACAGCTGTGGCTGTGTGGGCCATTCCTGGGAGGAGAGATGAGGCTGTACATGTGGGCCCTGCTATATACTATGTGGGCCCTGCATATACTGTACTATTTGGGCCCTGCTATATACTATGTGGGCCCTGCTATATATGTGGGCCGCGCTATATACTATGCGGGCCCTGCTGTATACTATGTGGGCCACGCCATATACTATGTGGGCTGCGCTATATACTATGTGGGCTGCGCTATATATACTATGTGGGCCTTGCTATATACTATGTGGGCCCTGCTATATACTATGTGGGCCCTGCTATAAACTATGTGGGCCGTGCGATATACTATGTGGGCCCTGCTATATACTATGTGGATTCTGCTATATACTATGTGGGCCGTGCAATATACTGTGTGGGCCGTGTTATATACTGTGTGGGCCATGCAATATATACTATGTGGGCCCTGCTATATACTATGTTGGCCGTGCTAAATACTGTGTGGGCCGTGCTATATACTATGTGGGCCCTGCTATATACTATGTTGGAACTTCTATATACTATGTGGGCCCTGCTTTATACTATGGGTGCCTGCTATATACTATGTGGGCCCTGCTATATACTATGAGGCCGCGCTATATACTAGTGGGCCCTGCTATATACTTTGTGGCTGCGCTATATACTTTGTGGGTCCTGCAATATACTAGGTGGGCCCTGCTATATACTATGTGGGCCCTGCTATATACTATGTGGGCCGCGCTATATCTTTGTGGCCCTGCAATAAACTATTTGGGCCTGCTATATTCTATGTGGGTCCTGCTGTATACTATGTGGTCCTGCTGTATACTATGTGGCCGCGCTATATACTATGTGGACTGCGCTATATACTATTGGGCCGCGCTATATACTATGTGGACTGCGCTATATACTATGTGGGCCGCGCTAATACTATGTGGCCCTGCTAAAAACTATGTGGGCCGCGCTATATACTATGTGGGTCTGCTATAAACTAGTGGGCCACGCTATACACTATGCTGGCCACGCTATACACTATATGGGCCCTGCTATATACTATGTGGGCCCTGCAATATGCTATGTGGCCCTGCTATATACTATGTGGCCACGCTATATACTTTGTGGGCCCTGCAATAAACTATTTGGGCCTTGCTATATACTATGGGGTCTGCTGTATACTATGTGGGTCCTGCTGTATACTATGTGGCCGCGCTATAAACTATGTGGACTGCGCTATATACTATGTGGCCGCGCTAAATACTATGTGGGCCTTGCTAAAACTATGTGGGCCCTGCTATATACATGTGGGCCACGCTATACACTATGCTGGCCACGCTATACACTAGTGGGCCCTGATATATACTATGTGGGCCCTGCTATATACTATGTGGGCCCTGCTATATACTATGTGGGCTGCGCTATATACTATGTGGACTGCACTATATACTATGTGGGCCGTGCTAAATACTATGTGGGCCTTGCTATAAACTATGTGGGCCCTGCTATATACTATGTGGGCCACGCTATACACTATGCTGGCCACGCTATACACTATGTGGGCCCTGATATATACTATGTGGGCCCTGCTATATACTATGTGGGCCCTGCTATATACTATGTGGGCTGCGCTATATACTATGTGAGCCCTGCTATATACTATGTGGGCCCTGCTATATACTATGTGGGTTCTGCTATATACTTTGTGGGCCCTGCTATATACTATGCGGGCCGCGCTATACACTATGCGGGCTGTGTTATATACTATTGGGAGATATATTATATTTTATATGGTGGATGTGCTATATACTATGTGGCTGTGTTATATACTTTGTGGCTGTTTTATTTACTATGGGGGCTACGTTATATTCCTTTGGGGAGGCGGGCTGTATGGTATTCTATTCGGGGATGCATTATATTCTATGGGGGGCTGTATTATATTTATTATATTCTATGAGGGGTGATTGCATCATACTCTATGAGGGGCTACATTATACTGTATGAGGTGGCTACATTGCATTCTATGGGGGGCTCGATTATATTGTATGGGGGCTTCATTATACTTTATGAGGGGGCTACATTATATTCTATGGGGCTGCATTATACTATGTGAGGAGGGCTACATTGTATTTTATGGAGGGGCTACATTATACTATATAAGGGGGCTCAATTATATTCTATGGGGTTTACATTATACTCTGTGGGGTGGTTGCATTATACTCTGTGGGGTGGCTGCATTATGCTCTATAGGGTGACTGCATTATACTATATGTGGGCTGCATTATATTGTATTGAGGACTATGGGGAAAACATTATACCATATGAAGAACTATGAGGTGCATTATACTATGGGAAGTGAATTGTACTACATGGATGACTATGGCGGTGCATTATACTATATGGAGCACTATGAGGTGTGTATTATACTATATGGATGACTGAGTGTATTTTAATATATGGAGGGCTATTAGGAGTGTATTATACTATATGGAGGACTATGGAAACATTATATTATATGGAGGACTATGGGGTGTGCACTTTACAATATGGAGGACTGTGGTGCACATTATAATATATGGAGGACTATGGGGTGTATTATACCAAACAAGCAAAATGCTGCATATTCATCGAGTGATTGGTGTTAATGTGTCATTGGTGAGGGCATGGTGCAGAAGTGAAGTTTTTCCATGAAAGGGCGGAGGGATTTTGGAAGGTTTGCATGGTGGAGGAGGAGCTAGGGTGGATGCGGAACTGGGGGGTGGAGCCTGGGCGGAGTCTCAAAGGGGCCTCATAAATTTTGCCTGTATGGGGCCCCGAAATTCCTAGTGGCAGCCCTGGTCTCAGGGTTCTGTTTAAAGCCAGATTTGGATACAAAATGATTTCCAAAACTTTAAACATCCCAAGGAGCACTGTGCAAGCGATCATATTGAAATGGAAGGAGTATCATACCACTACAAATCTACCAAGACCCGGCCGTCCCTCTAAACTTTCATCTCAAACAAGGAGAAGACTAGTCAGAGATGCAGCCAAGAGGCCCATGATCACTGTGGATGAACTGCAGAGATCTACAGCTGAGGTGGGACAGTCTGTCCACAGGACAACAATCAGTCGTACACTGCACAAATCTGGCCTTTATGGAAGAGTGGCAAGAAGAAAGCCATTTCTCAAAGATATCCATAAAAAGAGTCGTTTAAAGTTTGCAACAAGCAACCTGGGAGACACACCAAACATGTGGAAGTAGGTGCTCTGGTCAGAAGAAGCCAAATTGAACTTTTTGGCAACAATGCCAAACGATATGTTTGGCGTAAAGGCAACACAGCTCATCACCCTGAACACACCATCCCCACTGTCAAACATGGTGGTTGCAGCATCATGGTTTGGGCCTGCTTTTCTTCAGCAGGGACAGGGAAGATGGTTAAAATTGATGGGAAGATGGATGGAGCCAAAAACAACACTATTCTTGAAGAAAACCTGTTGGAGTCTACAAAAGACCTGAGACTGGGACGGAGATTTGTCTTCCAACAAGACAATGATCCCAAACATAAAGCAAAATCTACAATGGAATTGTTCACAAATAAACGTATCCAGGTGTTAGAATGGCCAAGTCAAAGTCCAGACCTAAATCCAATCGAAAATCTGTAGAAAGAGCTGAAAACTGCTGTTCACAAACGATCTCCATCCAACCTCACTGAGCTCGAGCTGTTTGCCAAGGAAGAATGAGCAAGAATTTCAGTCTCTCGATGTACTAAACTGATAGAGACACACCCCAAGCGACTTGCAGCTGTAATTGCAGCAAAAGGTGGCGCAAAAAGTATTAAGTTAAAGGGGACTAATAATATTGCAGCCCCCATTTTTCAGTTTTTGTATTTCCACAAAAATATAAAATAACCAATAAATTTCATTCAACTTCACAATTGTGTCCCACTTGTTGTTGATTATTCACCAAAAATTTACATTTGGTATCTATATGTTTGAAGCATGATATGTGGGAAAAAGTTGAAAAGTTCCAGGGAGCCGAATACTTTCGAAAGGCACTGTATTATTAATAAATAAATTATTTTCTGAAAAAAAATGTCATGGGGTGCCCGAAACTTTATTAACCAGCAGTGAGAAAGTGGACAGTTGGGGTCAGATGTTTATAGCCTGAGAAGGGGGTAAGGATGACCTTTCTGGTGGTGCCATGAGCTTGAGAACTTTCTCAAGCTTGTGGTGATGTCAGTGAGGTCAAAGGAGTTCATTGAATATGAACTCCGCTCAACTTTGGCACATCAACACGAGGCACTAAGCTGAGCAAGCATGCATAGCTCAGTGTTTTTGCTGGATGGCAGGCTGTTTAGTCGCATCATGCAACAATGCAGCCTGCCATCTAGATGTAGTAGGAAAAGATCACGGACCAATTAGATTATTATCTTCTTGTCGAACCGGGGAGGAATATGGTTGTTTATTTTAATTCTTTTCAGGGGACATTGGCTTCAGTGGATTGGGCGCAAGGTGAGTATAAGTGTTTTTGGTTAATTTAGAGTCAATAAAGGAGTCTATGTAATTTGGCCAAATAAAGGACTTTATTCTGGGTGTTATTTTTTTGACAATTTGACTATGGGTTTAGTAATGGGGGCTTCCTATAGATGCCTCTCCATTACTAACCCCTGCGCTTGATGTCACCTTGAGTTGCCCGTAGCCAGGGCCTGTGGGGTACTCGGCACCGAGCCCGTTTACTTCAATGGGGGATGTCACGGGTAGCACAGCTCGGTCCGTGGCCCTGGGCACTCACTGAAAAGGGGAATATTTACAGGGGATCGTAGGTTTGTAGAAATGTTCGTGACGCCACCTGTGGTTCCTTGTCAGGGTGACCAGCGCTGCAGGGTAGATCCTCTGAGGGTGTAAACCTACACAAAATTCCCGTGGCTAGCGGGATTAATCCCTCAGCCTATGCATAAAGACCAAAAGAGAACAAAAAAAGGGCCCAGAAACTTATATCCATATAAGAAATAAAAATAAAAATAACAATAATAATAACAAAATGTGATGGATAACTGAATAATAAATTAAATACTAAAAATAATCAAAAGGCCACAAAAGAGGGATTATAGAAAAAGAATATATCAAAATTATGATTTAGATTGCTTTCCATGTGTGTGCCTTCTATCTGGTATAGCTACCACATTGTAATTGACCTTATATGATCTCATATTCACTTCTATGCCGGTGCTACCGTCTACACCTGGCTTTTTTGCTATGCCACTTTATATATTGAGTTGCAGATCAGCTGGGGAACGTTTTTCTGTTTCTTATTATGCTAATTTGTAACACCTAGCATATTAACTCTTCACTGTTTTTCTTCTGTTTGCCCATTTTGTCTCCTGACTGTTTTTTACCGTTTATATATGTAATAAATTTTGATATATTCTTTTTCTATAATCCCTCTTTTGTGGCCTTTTGATTATTTTTAGTATTTAATTTATTATTCAGTTATCCATCACATTTTGTTATTATTATTGTTATTTTTATTTTTATTTCTTATATGGATATAAGTTTCTGGGCCCTTTTTTTGTTCTCTTTTGGTCTTTAGATCCTCTGAGGGGTTGTTACTGGGCAGCAAGGTGTTAAGTCTTCCACAGGCAAGACTGATCCCTCAGGGTATATGGCGGTGTAGGGGTGCAGGATCAATAAGGCAGACACACACACGACAGTCTCTTTCTGTACCTTTACTGATGGTAGTTGCAGGCACGTCCCAGGAAGCAGTCAGGGTGGAGTATGCACATCCAGTAATCCCATTGAGTAGGTATAGGGCCTCCTTACTCCTGTTGTGTGTGTGTGAGTTTCTGACTTGTATAGAACGAAGTCTAACTCTGTCTTCTCATAAACGCCCGGCTGACTTTGTGGTGGAGCCTTCTCTTGGATATAACTAAGTCTCTAATGGTTGCGCTGACCAGACTCCTGTTCTTCCTGACCCCGGTTACGTATCAACACTGCTGGGCCCCTGCGACCTGAAGTCCAGCAGGGTCTCCGGTTTCTCCCACTAGTCGTGTAGATGCTAGCAAGCTTGGACCCGGTGTCCGGTAGTGCAGAGTAGAGGTAAGCAATCAATGCTGTTTCAACCTCTATCACTCTCTTCTTTCTTCCACTTGCCTTTCGTCCTACTCTAACCTTTAACATAAGCACAAATAGCAGTAGATGGAAGTTTCTTCCACACTCCTCTGCTAACAAACCAACAGCTAGCCAACTCTCAGCTAGGCTGCCTGGCAAGATCTCACTGCTGTCTCTCTTTTACTAACTAACTAACCAACTGAACCACTGCTCTCGTCTCCACAACCCTTATATATGTAACCATACTCTCCAAGGGCTCCCTCTGGTGGCTCCAGGGAAATGTGAAGGTGTGAATGCATATCGGGTTTATTTGTGAGTTTACCTTTTGTGCATCCTCCAGGGTAACATGTGGCACCAAGCGCAGCTGGGCTACACATCCCCCCTAGTTATCATCAGCACTCCTGGGCTGAAAAAGAAATAATTTTTATAACATCAACAAGAAACAATAACTCATCCCTTGCGGGAGGTAAGGACACTTTGAACGTTGCATTAAATACAAAAATAGAAATCACTTTCAAATGCAAATATGTACAAGATTCTTGTGGAGGACCCGTACAAAACCTCCCACGATGGTCCTGGGTGGGCTGCAGGACTTCTCTGCTGCAGACCTCACTCAAGGCCACACCATACGGGTTTTGCTTCAGAGGTAGACATGGTTTACGTAAAACCAAGATGGGGCACCGGGTGCCAACTATTTACGTCTAAAGTTTTTGGGCTGGCAAAGTCCTCAGCCATGCAGTCCTCATCATAGACATATGAAACACATTACCCAACTGGGGTACACTACTTCAAGCATTAATCATGTAAACATCTTTACAATAAAGTGCAATTCTTCAAACGTAACTTTTCTGGCAACTTTGTACATGACAGTAAACCCTGTCCGGGTCCTACTGGTCTTCTGCGAACATTGCAGCATCTCCCATACCTGGGGCTGGAAGTACACTGTGCGTTCTGTATCGCATCACCATCAAGTCATGTCCTGCTACCGGAGTCTGGGTAGCCACAGTTCTCTTTTCTATCTTTATTCTGCGACTTCCTGGAGGCCTAACAGGTGCCTCTCCTAAGCTTAGGCTCTGCAGATCGCACAGGCTTGGCTCAGTAGGGGACGCTTTTGCAGTCGCTGCGCTCTGCAGCGTTTCAAAGGGTGATGCAGGTGCGCGGACTGGCTCAGTAGAGGGCGCACTAGCAGCTGCTGCGCTCTGCAGCGTTGCAGAATAGGACGCAGGTGCGCGGACTGGCGCCGGTGTGGCTGAAGCCTGGGACACAGAGACACGGGGTGCGTTTCCGGCTTCAGGGACCGGGGCGCTGACTCTGGAGACGTTCAGGGCATACCACCCTTTAAGCCCCCAATGCCGCGTGTAGGAGACTACATCCCCTATCAACAGATCCCTGCCCGGGTGCCCTTCCGGCAGGTGACACTCCACATCCCTGCGGTTGACAAAGACTTCCTGGTACAGGCCGGGTTCGTGGATGAACCCCCAGCCTCCCTGGAGTTTGAAGTCTCGTATGGCCCCCTGGCGCCGCGGCTCCCGGAGCGTACCTTTATCTCGCCGGACGATCTCCTTATCGGCAAGATCCTGCTCCCGGTACCTCTGGCGAAGCCGCTGCACCTCATGCTGCTCCCGCTGCTGCCGCTCCTCCTGCTCACGGCGTCTCCACTCGTTCTCCTTCTGGGCGGCGTACTCCACGTCGTCCAGGAGCTCCATTTCCTCCCAGTCGATCTCCATTTCATCGAGCAGGATTCCTTCCGTCGTCCCTACCGGGGAACTGCATTCCGCTGCTACCGCTGCGGCCTTGCTGGCGTTCCGGTCCAGCCAAGGCCCCCTCAGCCTCCTCTCCTCCCGCCGCGGCCTCGGCGGGGTCAGGTACAGCTCTTTTGGGGCCGGCCTCCGGTTCCTCTTCAGCCGCTGGTTCCAGTGGTGGTGTGGGTGGTAGTTGCGCATCCAGGGGGGAGAGCAGCCAGTCCCACTGCAGTCGCAGTTTCAGGGCACGCCAGCTCCGCTCCATCGCCTCCATCTCTGCACGGTGTCGGGCCAGATCCCTCAGCGCCGCATACACCTCCTCCACTCTATGCATCATTTCGTCGTCCTCCCGACCTGGGGAAGGTTCGAGCACAGGCTGCACTTCTTCAGGGGAACGGGGTCTGCGCACAGCCATTCCCCCACACAGTGACTCCTGTCCTTCCGCCATCTCACGCCAGGCCAGACTGTGTTTCCCATCTGGAACACTCTGCTGGGCCCCTGCGACCTGAAGTCCAGCAGCGTCTCCGGTTTCTCCCACTAGTCATGTAGATGCTAGCAAGCTCGGACCCGGTGTCCGGTAGTGCAGAGTAGAGGTAAGCGATCAATGCTGTTTCAACCTCTGTCACTCTCTTCTTTCTTCCACTTGCCTTTCGTCCTACTCTAACCTTTAACATAAGCACAAATAGCAGTAGATGGCAGTTTCTTCCACACTCCTCTGCTAACAAACCAACAGCTAGCCAACTCTCAGCTAGGCTGCCTGGCAAGATCTCACTGCTGTCTCTCTTTTACTAACTAACTAACCAACTGAACCACTGCTCTCGTCTCCACAACCCTTATATATGTAACCATACTCTCCAAGGGCTCCCTCTGGTGGCTCCAGGGAAATGTGAAGGTGTGAATGCATATCGGGTTTATTTGTGAGTTTACCTTTTGTGCATCCTCCAGGGTAACATGTGGCACCAAGCGAAGCTGGGCTACACAACCTGACAATACAAATTTGGCATCAACTCCAATACTATCACCCCACTTGCTACTGCACCAGGACAAGTGGGAAGAGAGAGGCTAAGTTCCAGATTTCACGCATCTTATGGATGCACAATTTCTGGAGTGGCTGAATGCTCATGTATTTAGTCTGGGCCAGGGCCAATATCCATGGCCCCTTCCTAGGTTATTAATATCAGTCCACAGCTGTCTGCCTAGACTTTGCTGGTTATTAATTATAGGGGGACCCTGCATCATTTTTTTGAGAGGTACCCCATTTTAATAGCCAGTAAAGGCTAAGTATGCAGCTGTGAGCCTATTTTAATAACCTGGGAAGCTCCATGGGTATCCCCTCCTTCCCAGGCTATAAACATCAGCCCCCAGCTGTCCGCTTTTCCTCTGTTGGTTAATAAAATTTCAGGGGAACACATGTAAGTTTTTCTGAAAAAAAGTTATTTAATAATAAAATACATATACAGTAAGCTACACAAGTACTGCACTAACTATATATGTGACTGATAGATTTAAAGATATCTATTCTATGTATATATCTATTCTATCTATTCTATTCTGTACGGTCACACTGTGATTTTACAGTACGTGGCAGATGAAATGTCGGGTTTTCAAGCACACAGGTGTGTAAAGATTGGACGGCACTCGCATGGATTTTTTCATCACACCCATTGACTTACATTGGTGAGTTTCATCTGAGATATGAGGACAACTGCAGCTTGCTGCCATTTTTTTCTCAGCCCTATCTGAGCTGAGAAAAAAAATATCAAATGAGCAGGGACTCAGATTAACATTGGTCAGAGTGCAATCCGATTTTTTTTATCAGATTGCACTAGTCCGTTTTTCTTTCAAATGAGTATGAGCCCTTAACCCCTCTCTGCCATCAGACGTACTATTCCGTCCATGTGACCCTGGACCTAATTCCCATGGACGGAATAGTACGTCATGGGCGATCAGCTGCGCTCCCGGGGGGAGCGCAGCTGATCGCCGCCGGGTGTCAGCTGATTATCACAGCTGACACCCGTGACTGTGTGTCAGGAGCGGTCACGGACCGCTCCCGGCACATTAACCCCTGGCACACCGCGATCAAACATGATCGCGGTGTACCCGGGGCACAGGGGAGGATCGCGCAGGGTGAGGGCTCCCTGCGCGCCCCCCTGAGACCCTCAGAGCAGCGCGATGTGTCGCGCTGTTCCGAGGGTCCGTCCTCCCTCCAGGTCCCCGGATCCAAGATGGCGCCGGGGTCCTGCAGGGAGGCGGCTTCCTCAGTGCCTGCTGAGAGCAGGCACTGAGAAGCCCGCAGCACTGCCAGAGCGATCGCTGGTGTGACAGAGTGCTGTGCACACTGTCACACCAGCGATCTGATAAAATACAGTGATGTCCCACCCTGGGACAAAGTAAAAAAGTAAAAAAAATAAAAATAAAAAGTGGTAAAAAAAAATCATAAAAAAAAAAAAAAATATTCCCCAATAAATTCATTTCTTTCCTGTAAATAAAAAAAACAAAACAATAAAAGTACACATATTTGGTATCGCCGCGTCCGTAACGACCCCCCGTATAAAACTGTCCCACTAGTTAACCCCTTTAGTGAACCCCTTAAAAAAAAAAAAAAGAAAACGAAGCAAAAAAATCAATGCTTTATCATCATACCGCTGAACAAAAAGTGGAATAACACGCGATCAAAAAGACCGATATAAATAAACATGGTACCGCTGAAAACGTCATCTTGTCCCGCAAAAAACGAGCCATCAAACAGCATCATCAGTGAAAAAATAAAAAAGTTATAGCTCGCAGAATAAAGCGATGCAAAAATAATAATTTTTTATATAAAATTGTTTTCATTCTATAAAAGTGCCAAAACATAAAAAAAATTATATAAATAAGGTATCGCCGTAATCGTACTGACCCGAAGAATAAAACTGCTTTATCAATTTTACCACACGCGGAACGGTACAAACGCCTCCCCCAAAAGAAATTCATGAATTGCTGATTTTTGTTCATTCTAACCTCCCAAAAATCGAAATAAAAAGCGATCAAAAAATGTCACGTGCTCAAAAATGGTACCAATAGAAACATCACCTCGTCCCACAAAAAATAAGACCTCACATGACTCTGTGGGCCAAAAAATGCAAAAATTATAGCTCTCAAAATGTGGTGATGCAAAAAACTATTTTTTGCAATAAAAAGCGTCTTTTAGCGTGACAGCTGCCAATCATAAAAACCCGCTATAAATAGTAAATCAAACCCCCCTTTATCACCCCCTTAGTTAGGGAAAATAATAAAAATTAAAAAAATGTATTTATTTCCATTTTCCCGTTAGGGTTAGGGTTGCGGCTAAAGTTAGGGTTAGGGTTGGCGCTAACGTTAGGATTAGGATTAGGGTTGGGATTACGGTTAGGGGTGTGTTAGGGTTAGGTTTGTGGTTAGGGTTGGGACTAGGGTTAGGGTGTGTTGGGGTTAGGGTTGGAGTTAGAATTGGAGGGTTTCTGCTGTTTAGGCACATCAGGGGCTCTCCAAATGTGACATGGCGTCTGATCTTAATTCCAGCCAATTCTGCGTTGAAAAAGTCAAACGGTGCTCCTTCACTTCTGAGCTCTGCCATGCGCCCAAACAGTAGTTTACTCCCGCATATGGGGTATCAGCGTACTCTGGACCACAAGAGTTATTGTGCAATTTTCCTATTTCTCCTGTTACCTTTGGGAAAATAAAAAACTGGGGGCGACAAAATCATTTTTGTAAAAAAAAAAATGATTTTTTTGTTTTTACGGCTGTATGTTATAAAACTTCTGTGAAGCACTTGGGGCTTCATAGCGCTCACCACACTTCTAGATAAGTTCCTTGTGGGGTCAATTTTCCAAAATGGGGTCACTTGTGGGTGGTTTCCACTGTTTAGGCGCATCAGGGGCTCTCCAAATGCGACATGACACCCCCAGACCATTCCATCAAAGTCTGCAATCCAAACGTCACTACTTCCCTTCCGAGCCCCGACGTGCGCCCATACAGTAGTTTACTCCCACATATTGTGTATCAGCGTACTCAGGACAAATTGGACAACAACTTTTGGGGTCCAATTTCTCCTGTTACCCTTGTGAAAATAAAAAACTGGGGGCGACAAAATCATTTTTGTAAAAAAAAAAAGGATTTTTTATTTTTACGGCTGTACGTTATAAACTTCTGTGAAGCACTTCGGGGTTCAAAGTGCTCACCACACATCTAGATAAGTTCCTTGTGGGGTCTATTTTCCAAAATGGGGTCACTTGTGGGGGGTTTCCACTGTTTAGGCGCATCAGGGGCTCTCCAAATGCGACATGACTCCCCCAGACCATTCCATCAAAGTCTGCAATCCAAAACGTCACTACTTCCATTCCGAGCCTCGACGTGCGCCCATACAGTAGTTTACTCCCACATATTGGGTATCAGCATACTCAGGACAAATTGGACAACAACTTTTTTGGTCCAATTTCTTCTGTTACCCTTGTTAAAATAAAATATTGGGGCGAAAAAATCATTTTTGTAAAAAAAAAGAGATTTTTTATTTTACGGCTGTACGTTATAGACTTCTGTGAAGCACTTTGGGGTTCAAAGTGCTCACCACACATCTAGATAAGTTCCTTGAGGGGTCTAGTTTCCAAAATGGTGTCATTTGTGGGGGGTTTCCACTGTTTAGGCAGATCAGGAGCTCTCCAAACACGACATGGCATCCAGCCAATTCTGCGTTGAAAAAGTCAAACGGCGTTCCTTCCCTTCCAAACTCTGCCATGCACCCAAACAGTGGTTTACTCCCACATATGGGGTATCAGCGCACTCAGGACAAATTGCACAATAACTTTTGGAGTCTTGTTACCCTTGGGAAAATAAAAATTGGGTGAAAGGATCAATTTTGTGGAAAAAATATGATTTTTTAATTTTACGGCTCTACGTTATAAACTTGTGTGAAGCACTTGGGGGTTCAAATTGCTCGCCAAAGATCTAGATAAGTTCCTTAGGGGGTCTAGTTTCCCAAATGGGGTCACTTGTGGGGGGTTTCCACTGTTTAGGCACAGCAGGGGCTCTCCAAATGCAACATGGTGTCCAATCTCAATTCCAGCCAACTTTGGTTGGAAAAAGTCAAATGGTGCTCCTTCCATTCCGAGCTTTGCCATGCGCCCAAACAGTGGTTCCCCCCACATATGGGGTATCAGCGTACTCAGGACAAATTGGACAACAAATTTTGTGGTCCAATTTCTCCTGTTACCCTTGGGAAAATAAAAAATTAGTGACTAAGAGATAATTTTTGTGGAAAAAAATAGGATTTTTTTTTTCATGCCCGGGCATTATAAACTTGTGTGAAGCTCTTGGGGGTTCAAAGTGCTCACCAAAGATCTAGATAAGTTCCTTAGGGGGTCTAGCTTCCAAAATGGGGTCACTTGTGGGGGGTTTCCACTGTTTAGGCTCATCTGGGGCACTACAAACGGAACATGACCCCCATCAAGGTTTGCATTCCAAAACGTTACTTCTTCCTTTCCAAGCCCTGCCGTGCGCCCAAACAGTTCCCCCCCCACATATGGGGTATCAGCGTACTCAGGACAAATTGGACAACAACTTTTGGGGTCCAATTTCCTTGGGAAAAATCAAAAATTTGGGACTAAAAAATCATTTTTGTGGAAAATTGTTTTGTTTTTTTTCACACCCAGGCATTATAAACTTTTGTGAAACACTTTGGGGTTCAAAGTGCTCACAACAGATCTAGATAAGTTCCTTAGGGGTCTAGTTTCCAAAATGGTGTCACTTGTGGGGGGTTTCCACTGTTTAGGCATATCAGGGGCTCTCCAAACACGACATGGCGTCCAATCTCAATTCCAGCCAATTTTAGTTTGAAAAAGTCAAACGGCGCTCCTTCCCTTACGAGCTCTGCCGTGTGCCCAAACAGTGGTTTTCCCCCACATATGGGTATTGGCGTACTCAGGAGAAATTGCACAACAACTTTATCTGCCCATTTTCTCCTTTTACCCTTGTGAAAATAAAAAAAAGTTTGTAAAAGATCATTTTTGTGGCTAAAAAGTTAAATATTAATTTTTTCCTTCCACGTTGCTTCAGCTCCTGTGAAGCACCTGAAGGGTTATTAAACTTCTTGAATGTGGTTTTGAGTACCTTGAGGGGTGCAGTTTTTAGAATGGTGTCACTTTTTGGTATTTTCTGCCATATAGACCCCTCAAAGTGACTTCAAATGTGAGGTGGTCCCTAAAAAAATGGCTTTGTAAATTTTGTTGTAAAAATGAGAAATCACTGGTCAACTTTTAACCCTTACAATTTCCTAACAAAAAAAAATTTTGGTTCCAAAATTGTGCTGATGTAAAGTAGACATGTGGGAAATGTTATTTCTTAACTATTTTGTGTGACATATCTCTCTGTTTTAAGGGAAAAAAAATTCAAAGTTTGAAAATTGCAAAATTTTCAAAATTTTCGCCATATTTGCGTTTTTTTCAAAAATAAACGCAAGGTATATTGAAGAAATTTTACCACTAACATGAAGTACAATATGTCACGAGAAAACATTCTCAGAATCGCGAAGATCCGTTGAAGCGTTCCAGAGTTATAACCTCATAAAGAGACAGTGGTCAGAATTGTAAAAATTGGCCCGGTCATTAACGTGCAAACCACCCTTGGGGGTGAAGGGGTTAAAGTTAGAGTCCCATAGCAGGCCAAAGTAAAAAAGTAAAAAAAGAAATGTAAAAATATTTTTTAAAAATCAGAAAATTTTAAAATAAAAATATATTGTACTGATAAATTTCTATTTTTATGTGAAAAAAAAAAAGTGCAGATGTTCAGTAACGGCAAGTCCGGAACAACCTGCCCCATTAAATGGTTACACTAGTTAACCCCTTCACTTAAAAACGATGTTTTTTCATCAAGCGGCAAACAAAAATTGGAATAAAATGCAATAAAAAAGACAAATATAAATATAGTATAGCTGAAAACTTCATCTTGCCCTTCAAAAAACAAGCCACCATACAGCTCCATCAGTGGAAAAATAAAAAAGTTATAGCTCTCAGAATAAAGTGATGCAAAAATAATTATTTTTTCAATCAAGTAGTTTTTATCGTGTAAAAGCGCCAAAACATAAAAAAAGATAAATGTGGTATTACTGTAATCGTACTGACCCAAAGAATAAAGCTGACTTATCATTTTTACAACACATGGAATGGCATAAAAAAAAACTATTCCTGAATTGCTGGGTTTTGTCCATTCTGCCTCCCAAAAATTGGAATTGAAAGCGATCAAAAAATGTGGTATCAATAAAAACGTCAACTTGTCCGGTAAAAAACAAGCCATCACATGACTCTCTCGGCCGAAATATGGAAAAATTATAACTCTCAAAATATATGGTGATGCAAAAACAATAATTTTTGCAATACAAAGCATTTTTAGTGTGCAACAGCAGCCAAACATAAAAAAGATATACATCTGGTATCCTTGTAACTGCACCGACCGGAAGAATAAAGTCACCTAATTACTTTTACCACATAAGGAATGGCATAAAAAAATTAAATAAAACCAATTCTTCATCTGCTGTTGATTTGTTCATTCTGTCTTCCAAAGAGCACAATTATCCTGCACTCTACGTTGAGCGCTTACACCGGGGTTTTCATGTAAATCTGTGAAAAACGTGATTCAATAGAGAATAGAATTCCCTATAATGAGGCAGATGGAGACACTGTGGATGCCATCTTTCCTATGATCCAGCGGAGTCTGACTTTTTAGCTGTGCATAAAAGCGCAGCCAGCCACAGTTTTGTGCACTTCTGAAAAGAAACACATGGCTGAAAGTAGTCCAGAATAACGCTGCTGCCTCATTATAGTGAATGGATCCCTCAAGGGTTTCATTTGTACCTTCTGAGCCTCAGTGTGCCAAAACCACATTTAGAGTCCACATGTTTTGCATTTCTATAGCGATGAGAGCTCGCATATATCCAGAAGCACAAGCTTCGTATTGGGCACTACAATGGCAGCAATTTTCACTCAGCAACATCCACTGCTACTTTTTTTGGAAAACACCCATGGAGTCAAAACCGTTACTACACCTGTAGATAAATTCCCAAAGGGGTATAATTTTCAAAATGGAGTCACTTGAGGGGGGATTCTGTTCTTCTAGCACTTAGGGGCTCTGTACTTGGAGTCTGCAAACTATTCTAGGAAAATCTGAAGGAGGCAAATAGCGGTCCGTCCTTCCCGAGTCTCGCCGTATTGCTGAGCAGTATTGTACAGCCACATATGGGTTTTTTCTACATTCAGCAGAAATTGTGGGACACATTTTTATGCCATTTTACTCATTTCCCAGTGTGAAAATGTAAAATATGGGGCTAAAACAAAATTTTGGTGGTAAAAGTATATTTTTTTTCTTCACTGCCCAATGGTATAAAATTCTGTGACACACTTGTCGTGCCAATATGATCACTGCACCCCTAGATGAACTCATTGAGAGGTGTAGTTTGTATAATAGGGTCACTATAAAAATAAAATTGCACTATAATATGGCACGTCTTCCCTACTGAGCTTCGCACTGTGCCCGAAAATTATCTCCCTCTGATATGTAGAGTATTAGTGCAATAAGGAGAAACTTTTACAAGCTGAGGTCCATTTTTTCTATTAGCTCTTAGAAAAATTAAAAACTTGGGGCTAAAACAACATTTTAGTGGTAAAAATTTGATTATTCTTTCTTCACCACCCAATGGTATAAAATTGTGAGGCACATGTGGTGTCAATATGATCACTGCACCTCTAGATGAATTCATTGGTGTGTGTAGTTTGTAAAATGATTGCTTATGTTTTTTTTTTTCTGTTCTGGCATGTCAGGGTCTATGCCAATGTAACATGACACCCTAAAACCATTCCAGCAAAATCTGAACGCCAATATGGCGCTTCTTCCCTACTGAGCTTTGCACTGTACCTAAAAAATAGTTTTGACCACATATAGGGTATCGGCGTGAAGAAATTGTGCAACAATAAGATGTTCATAATATGCACGTAGCCTAAGGTTAAGTTTTGGTTGAGTTTTTTACTTTGCAAATTTGTGCTCAGCAAAAAAAATGCAGCGTCTTAGGCAACGTTCCCACAATGAGCTCTTGGTGCTTTTTTGATGCTGCATGTTTTTGCAGTGTCAAAAACGCAGCGTCTTACAGTTCTAGCAAAATGAATGGGACTAATAAAAAGAAGAAGCACAGGGGGCATGAAATTTCTAACGCTGCTTAAACTGACCTGGGTGAGTTTTCAATTCTCAGCATGTCAATTTCTCTTGTGAGTACATTGGGTTTTCTGTGTGGATTTTCCCCATAGACATACATTAGATGCGGAAAATCTGCAACCAAAACAATGCACCTGTTTTTTACTGTATTTTTTGGTGTAAACGCATCAAAAACGCATGTAATCTGCACCTAAATATTGCAATGAAATAATCAAAGCAAAATTCCACGAAATATTATAAACAAAGCAGCTTTATTTAAAGGATGACACACTAAACAGAGATTAAAATGCATGTTAAAAACTGCACACAAAAATGCAATGAAAAAAACACAAGTAACCTAATTTAACCCCTTCACCCCCAAGGGTGGTTTGCACGTTAATGACTGGGCCAATTTTTACAATTCTGACCACTGTCTCTTTATGAGGTTATAACTCTGGAACGCTTCAACGGATATTCGCGATTCTGAGACTGTTTTCTCGTGACATATTGTACTTCACGTTATTGGTAAAATTTCTTCGATATACCTTGCGTTTATTTTTGAAAAAAATGCAAATATGGCGAAAATTTTGAAAATTTTGCAATTTTCAAACTTTGAATTTTTATTCCCTTAAAACAGAGAAATATGTCACACAAAATAGTTAATAAATAACATTTCCCACATGTCTACTTTACATCAGCACAATTTTGGAATCAAAAAAGTTAAAAGTTGACCAGCGATTTCTCATTTTTACAACAAAATTTACAAAGCCATTTTTTTTAGGGATCACCTCACATTTGAAGTCATTTGAGGGGTCTATATAGCAGAAAATACCCAAAAGTGACACTATTCTAAAAACTGCACCCCTCAAGGTACTCAAAACCACATTCAAGAAGTTTATTAACCCTTCAGGTGCTTCACAGGAGCTGAAGCAACGTGGAAGGAAAAAATTAATATTTAACTTTTTAGCCACAAAAATGATCTTTTACAAACTTTTTTTTTATTTTCACAAGGGTAAAAGAAGAAAATGGACAGATAAAGTTGTTGTGCAATTTCTCCTGAGTACTCCAATACCCCATATGTGGGGGAAAACCACTGTCTGTGCGCACAGCAGAGCTCGTAAGGGAAGGAGTGCCGTTTGACTTTTTCAAACTAAAATTGGCTGGAATTGAGATTGGATGCCATGTCGCGTTTGGAGAGCCCCTGATGAGCCTAAACAGTGGAAACCCCCACAAATGACACCATTTTGTAAACTAGAACCCCTAAGGAACTTATCTGATTGTTGTGAGCACTTTGAACCCCCAAGTGCTTCACACAAGCTATAACGTAGAGCCGTAAAATTAAAAAAATCATATTTTTTCCACAAAAATGATCTTTTCACCCCAATTTTTATTTTCCCAAGGGTAACAAGACTCCAAAAGTTATTGTGCAATTTGTCCTGAGTATGCTGATACCCATATGTGGGGGTAAACCACTGTTTGGGTACATGGCAGAGTTTGGAAGGGAAGGAGCGCCGTTTGACTTTTTCAACGCAGAATTGGCTGGATGCCATGTCGTGTTTGGAGAGCTCCTGATCTGCCTAAACAGTGGAAACCCCCGACAAATGACACCATTTTGGAAACTAGTCCCTCAAGGAACTTATCTAGATGTGTGGTGAGCACTTTGAACCCCAAGTGCTTCACAGAAGTTTATAACGTACAGCCATAAAATAAAAAATCTTTTTTTTTTTTTTACAAAAATGATTTTTTCATCCCAATATTTTATTTTCAAAGGGTAACAGGAGAAATTGGACCCAAAAGTTGATGTCCAATTTGTCCTGAGTACGCTGATACCCAATATGTGGGAGAAAACTACTGTATGGGTACACGTTGGGGCTCGGAAGGGAAGTAGTGACGTTTTGGATTGCAGACTTTGATGGAATGGTCTGGGGGCGTCATGTCGCATTTGGAGAGCCCTGATGCACCTAAACAGTGGAAACCCCCCAAAGTGACCCCATTTTGGAAATAGACCCCACAAGGAAACTTATCTAGATGTGTGGTGAGCACTTTGATCCCCGAAGTGCTTCACAGAAGTTTATAACGTACAGCCGTAAAAATAAAAAATATTTTTTTTTTTTACAAAAAATATTTTTTTTGCCCCCAATATTTTATTTTCACAAGGGTAACAGGAGAAATTGGACCCAAAAGTTGTTGTCCAATTTGTCCTGAGTACGCTGATACCCAATATGTGGGAGAAAACTACTGTATGGGTACACGTTGGGGCTCGGAAGGGAAGTAGTGACGTTTTGGATTGCAGACTTTGATGGAATGGTCTGGGGGCGTCATGTCGCATTTGGAAGCCCTGATGCACCTAAACAGTGGAAACCCCCACAAGTGACCCCATTTTGGAAAATAGACCCACAAGGAACTTATCTAGATGTGTGGTGAGCACTTTGAACCCAAAGTGCTTCACAGAAGTTTATAACGTACAGCCGTAAAAATAAAAAATATTTTTTTTTTTATAAAAATTATTTTTTTCGCCCCAATATTTTATTTTCACAAGGGTAACAGGAGAAATTGGACCCCAAAAGTTGTTGTCCAATTTGTCCTGAATACGCGGATACCCAATATGTGGGAGAAAACTACTGTATGGGTACACGTTGGGGCTCGGAAGGGAAGTAGTGACGTTTTGGATTGTAGACTTTGATGGAATGGTCTGGGGGCGTCATGTCGCATTTGGAGATCCCTGATGCGCCTAAACAGTGGAAAGCCCCACAAGTGACCCATTTTGGAAAATAGACCCCACAAGGAACTTATCTAGATGTGTATCTAGATGTGTGGTGAGCGCTATGAAGCCCCAAGTGCTTCACAGAAGTTTATAAGTACAGCCGTAAAAACAAAAAAAAACATTTTTTTTTTTAAAAAATGATATTTTTGCCCCCAGTTTTTTATTTTCCCAAGGCTAACAGAAGAAATAGGACAAATTGCACAATAACTTTTGGGGTCCAGAGTACGCTGATACCCCATGTGGGAGTAAACTACTGTTTGGGCGCATGGCAGAGCTCAGAAGTAAAGGAGCACCGTTTGACTTTTTCAACGCAGAATTGGCTGGAATTGAGATCAGACGCCATGTCACATTTGGAGAGCCCCTGATGTGCCTAAACAGCGGAAACCCCCAATTCTAACTCCAACCCTAACCCCAACACACCCTAACCCTAGTCCCAACCCTAACCCCAAACTAACCCTAACACACCCTAACCCCAATCCCAACCATAACCCTAATACTAACTTTAGCGCCAACCCTAACCCTAACTTTAGCCGCAACCCTAACCTTAACCCTAACCCTAATGGGAAAATGGAAATAAATACATTTTTTTATTTTATTATTTTTCCTAACTGAGGGGGTATAAAGGGGGGTTTGATTTACTATTTATAGTGGGTTTTTATGATTGGCAGCTGTCCGCTAAAAGCGCTTTTTATTGCAAAAAATAGTTTTTTGCATCGCCACATTTTGAGAGCTATAATTTTTGCATATTTTGGCCCATAGAGTCATGTGAGGTCTTATTTTTTGCGGTACGAGTTTACATTTTATTGGTACCATTTTGAGCACGTGACATTTTTTGATCGCTTTTTATTCGATTTTTGGGGTTAGAATGAACAAAAAATCAGCAATTCATGAATTTCTTTTGGGGGGAGGCGTTTATATGTTCCGCGTGTGGTAAAATTGAAAAAAGCGGTTTTATTCTTCGGTCAGTACGATTACAGCGATACCTCATTTATATCATTTTTTATGTTTTGGCGCTTTTATAGAATAAAAACAATTTTATATAAAAAATTATTATTTTTGCATCGCTTTATTCTGCGAGCTATAACTTTTTTATTTTTTCGCTGATGATGCTGTATGTCAGCTGTTTTTTGCGGGACAAGATGACGTTTTCAGCAGTACCATGTTTATTTATATCCGTCTTTTTGATTGCGTGTTATTCCACTTTTTGTTCAGCGGTTTGATGATAAAGCACTGATTTTTTGCTTTGTTTTTTTTTTTTTTTTTTAAGGGGTTCACAAAAGGGGTTAACTAGTGGGACAGTTTTATAGGGAGGTCGTTACGGACGCGGGTGTACCAAATATGGTACTTTTATTGTTTTTTATTTTTTTTATTTACAGGAAGAAATGAATTTATTGGGGAATATTTTTTTTTTAATTTATTTATTTTGGATTTTTTTTTTTACACATGTTTATTTTTATTTTTTTACTTTTTTACATTGTCCCAGGGTGGGACATCAATGTAAAATGTCAGATCGCTGGTCTCACAGTGTGCACAGCACTCTGTGAGACCAGCGATCTCACAGGCAGCGCTGCAGGCTTCTCAGTGCCTGCTCTCAGCAGGCACTGAGGAAGCCGCCTCCCTGCAGGACCCGGCGGCCATCTTGGATCCGGGTCCTGGGAGGGAGGAAGCCCTCAGAACAGCGCGATCACATCGCGCTGTTCTGAGGGTCTCAGGGGAGCTCGCAGGGAGCCCCTCCCTGCGCGATGCTCCCCTGTGCCCCGGTACACCGCGATCATGTTTGATCGCGGTGTGCCAGGGGTTAATGTGCCGGGAGCGGTCCGTGATGGCTCCTGACACACAGTCCCGGGTGTCAGCTGTGATAATCAGCTGACACTCGGCGGCGATTAGCTGCGCTCCCCGGGAGCGCAGCTGATCGCTATGACATACTATCCCGTACATGGTCAGATTGTCACGGGTTTCATGGACGGGATAGTACGTCGGATGTCAGAGAGGGGTTAAATAATAGGTGCAGAAATGGTGCGGAAATTCTGCAACATCAAAAATGCACCAAAAGCTCATCATTACAGTTCCAGCAAAGTGGATCGGATCTATAGAAATCTCATGCCCATATGCTTTTTTTTAAAACCAACTTGTATTGCATTTGAACTCTGCAACATGTCAATTTACATTGATTTTTTTGTGCAGATTTTCCCTATAGAATTGCATTAGATACAGAAAGTAATACAAGCATGTGTTTTAGGCAATTTCCACTGGAGAGAAGCGCTAAAAACGCATGTAATCCACACATGACTATATCAAAGCCAAATACTAGGATGTATCAAAAACAAAGCAGCTTTATTGAAAACATGACATACAAAAAAAGGCAAAATCTGCAGCATCAAAGATGCGATAAACATGCATGTATAAAAATGCACTCAAAAATGCAAGGAAAAAAAAACACACAACTAATTTACCTAATAGGTGCAGAAATGCTGTACAATATGTGCATCATTAAAAACTCAGAAAATGTAAAAAATATTAATGTAATTTTGTACATGTATTTATGTAAGTATGTAATTGTGTACATGTATGTATTCTGTATTTTTGAAGAATCCTATGGGGAAAAATGCTAGAAATATCACCATACCCAAACTGACTCAAAAAATGCCTGAAACTGAAATCCATTGTATATCTGTTACATATTACACTATATACTTTAAAGTAATATTTGGCTGCGCAAAAAAAAAACAACAACATGTAAAATGTGGGTATTATTTACAAAAAGACTGTGTGAGTCTGATAAATAGTCAAATATATATTCAGCTGTATGAAAAGGAATAAAGTTTGGCATGACATCCTTATTCAGTAAATTAGGCCTTATCAGTAGGTCAGCATTAGTAATACTCAGTTTATTTGATAAAAAAGCAAATTAAATTTGAACGGCGATTTATAGAACAGTGTGTTTGTCTATGATAAGTATAATGCCCTAACCATTCTGAGACTGTGAAATCAGACATCAGATGGGCAGCTTTTATATCCGAGCACATATAAGCTCATTTCTGCACGGGGAAAAAAACATTTGCAATTTATTTCTATCTGCATTTATTATTTCATGATATCTTAAGGTGGGACGAAGGAGAGAGGTGGACAAAGGAGTGGGACATAAGACCGAGGTGGGTAGGAGAGCCGAGACAGCTGTCAGCGACCTACTAATCTGACAGATGACAGGCCCAGAGGCGTTATAGAGCTCTGCCAGTGTAACAGCCTGCAGTGTCTGCCAAAAAAGCCAAATGCAGTAAGTGGAAAAAAAATGTCTTTAGAAGCTTAGCATCTGGGTCTGCAGTGGATAGCCTCGTGTTACCTAAAATCTGTCCTTAGAGTGAACTGTAACCTTAAACATGACATTGTTTGCATATAGATGATTGTCAGCAGCTCACAGCTGCGAAATGCGCGTATAAATCAGGCAAATGTATGAA
Organism: Oophaga sylvatica; assembly: GCA_033576555.1. Classification (NCBI taxonomy): domain Eukaryota; kingdom Metazoa; phylum Chordata; class Amphibia; order Anura; family Dendrobatidae; genus Oophaga; species Oophaga sylvatica. Next base: position 181,916,593 of record JARQOD010000002.1, on the reverse strand, counting down.
CTATACAAAAAGGAAATCCTGCAGAATGACAGGTACAGTCATATGGAATATAGCCGAGATGGTGTGTGACATGCCTAAAACGCGTGGCTTCTAGAAATGATGTGTCAGTGCAGGAATCCGGGTCTTACAGAAGGTAACAATGGCTGCAATCATATTAATATAATAGGGTAATAAGCACAAATAACATAGGATGGGAAACACTAGCGCAGGGCTCACTGGGTTGGAGCTGATTTGTTTTCTTCCTATCGCTCCTGCTAGACTGCAACCCAGAGACAATATATAATGTCACATTTGCAAACACCCACACAGAGACTCCAGCTGTCCTCTCTGCAGCTTCTTACCATTCAGGCTGCAAGGGGAAAACACACACACTATGCAGCAGAATTTCCTTTGTTTTGCAACATTTTAGTTAGTTGCTCAGACTTGAATACACCAAGGTTCAGACTGCAAATGACCATTAGCGCAGCATTTAGCTTCACTTTACACAGTGAAAAGTGAATAGGTAATATTTGGTTGGAAATACCCTTTGTAAAACTGACCGGGCTATAGAATAAGATGTTGATTACTTTATCACTATATCTGATATGAATGAATATGCATCATCTGATTGTTTTATAGTTAGCTTTTTCCTGCTGGGCCTGTAGGTGTCGCTGTTGCTATTGCTGTATGTTTGTTTTACTAACCAATGACTTTGCAGTACATTTATAATTGTACATACTTGTTCTGTAATAAACAGAAACTATCAAAAAGCTTTCATCATCTAAGGTGCTCTAGGGATCAATACAACAGGCAAAAAGCACAGTAAAAGAACACTGCCCATTTGTCATAACATTATGATAAAATGTATGATGTAAAATACAATATGTAAAATGAACAGTATGAAATATTTCCATTGTGAATGCTGTGGTCTTGTAATGGAGGCCACATTTCTTTTCTGGAGGATCTCATTTTAGTTTTGTGGAATAAAAACCAGACTATAATCATGGCAGTCGAAATTAGACTGCTGAACAGATGACCATAGCCCAAGTAGTCAGTAATGTTGTTCCTTACTAAACCCCCCGTCACACACAGCTGAGTCACTAGTTTTGTGACGCAACAGCGATCTCCCAGCAATATCGCTGTGTGTGAATTCAGCGATGATCAGCCCCCTGCTGGGTATCACTGATAGTCGCTGAATGTCCTGGACATTTTTTTGATCATTGGTCTCCCGCTGGCCAGCACGCATCGCTGCATGTGGAGGCAGGAGACCAGCGATCAGCGGGGCGGCGCTGGAAACCCGATGTGTACGTTGGATACCAGCGCGCTGCTGCAGGGCAGTGGGTAGCAATGTTTGTGGCGCCCGGGGCGGCAAATTTTAGGCCACACCCCTATCCACAAACCATTTCACTGGTCACACCCATATCCACGCCCTGACACACCCATTTAGCACTGCTGATACACTGTTTCATAAACAATAATTATAAACACATACCTCTCAACCGTCCCGGTTTCAGCGGGACAGTCCGATTTCGGGACCCTGTCCGCTGTCCCGGCCAGGCGGTTTACTTTCCGCATTAGAATCGTACATACGGAAACCCCGGGACCTCCCACCATTCTGGCAGCCAAGTCATGTTCCACGCTGACCTCATTTCCCCAGGATGTGGGGATCTTACCAGTTTATGCAGCGCTCCATTCAATACCCGGCTCTCTGAGCGAGACAGGCAGGATTGGGGATTCTTCATCTGTTGAACAGATCCCATGTTGAGATCCCCACATCCTGCTTGTCTCGCTCAGTGAGAGTCGGGTATTGTATGCAGCGGTCCGTACAATACCCGGCTCTCACTCCAACAGATCCAGCGGCTCGATGCGTCGCGTTCTGAAGACTCTCCCGAGAACGAGTTACAGTACATGCTGCTGTAAGCTGACCGCCGGAAATGAGGCAGCTGTCATTTCCAGCGTTCAGCTGACTTACAGCACGTCACCTCGGTGGAACGTGACGTGTGGCTGCAAGACGTGTGGGAGGTCCCGGGTTTCCGCATGTACGATTCTATGCGGAAAGTAAACCTCCCGGCAGGACAGCGGGACAGGGACCCAGCCCTACACAGATAACAGCATTCGCTCCGTCCCCCCGCAGACCCATGCACATAATGGCACCCCTCCTTCGCCCCTGCAGCCCCCAAGCACACAGATCCCGCAAGTACAGGACCCCTTTTACATGCGCGGCTCCTCTCTTTGTGGCCCTGTACACAAACGGCTCCGCTCCACACACCTCGCAGCACAAGGCTCCGCTCCGTACAACCTCGTACACACACGACTTTGCTCCGTACCCCCTCGTACACACACGGCTTTTGCTCCGTACACCTCGTAACACACGGCTTTGCTCCGTACACCTCGTACACCACGGCTCCGCTCCGTACACCTCGTACCCCCGGCTTGCTTCGTACACCTCATGCACACACAGTCAGCTACATCCACACTGTAAACCCCTTATGATCCCACATATAAACTTACCATCATCCAGCACCATGACGACCAGTACAGCAGCTTCCTGCACACAGGGCCTGATCATGTGACACCTAACTCCTCCCCTCCTGTGACCTCATCACAGATCTGCTGCACCTTTACAAAGGACAGCACAGCAATGGTAAATGCTGGCTGTGCGAAGTTGGGGAGGGCAAGGAAGGGGTGCATGGGGGGCGTGGCGACTTCTCACTGCAGGACACATAGTGTCCCGACCGAGACAGCGGGTGGGAGGGGTTAGAATCGGGACTGTTGGGGTATGGAATTGTGCTTGCTGCTGCGCCGCCCCCCACACACGTGCCGCCTGGGGCGGACCGCCCCCCTCCCGCCCCCTCCCGCCCCCCACGTCGCCATGCTGCAGGGGAGCTGGTAAAAAAAGGTTAACATCGGGTTTCCAGGCGTCGCGCAGCGCCCGGAAACCCGATGTGTACTTGGTTACCAGCTCCCTGCACCAGAGGGCTGGTAGCCAACGTACACTGCGGGTAAAATAAGCGACGTTGCCCAAGTGTCGCTGTCTGAACCCTGCCTGTGCTGCTTGTTTGGCAGCTCACCAGCGATCATGTAGCGAACACAGCGATCCTGACAAGTGCATATCATTGTCAGGAAACACGGTTGGTCGCTATGTGTGACGGGGCCCTAAGACTAGGAGACTAGTTTAAAGGGAAACCTATTAGGAGATTCATGCTGCCGATTCTTTTTTGCAGTAGTCAAGTATGTTTTACACTGAATGCTGCAACATTTTATCATAACTAAAACTAAATAAAATCCACCAAAAATGGAGGAATTGCATTTATTCACTGCATGTTTATTTTGCTCTGTTGGGAAGAGACCCATTTCAATTTTCACTTGAGTTAGCAGAAAATCCTGAATCGCTGCCTGCCAACCATCGTGACAATGTCCACATCTCAATATCACATTGCAGTCACAAACAATATGTCACTACACTGTGATCCTTATCCTTTTGCAAACACCCAGGAAGGGAGGAGTGAATCAGATATGTGCAGATCCCGTTGGACCACAGCCTGTGTTGTCTCTGTCCAACTGCTGATAATTCTTTTGCTTTCCTTCTAAGCAGCTGTTTTCACTTCATCGTTTTGGTTTGCCTATCACATTTGGGAAAGGTTTGTATACTCTCTGGCACTTCAGTTTTGTGGCTGTATTCCAAGTTAGATGGTGTTTGGGAACAGTTCCCCAGTGGAGGATTAACTTGCTTAGGTTTTTCTATTGTTTCCTGTGGTTTGTTTACTTCCCCCCTTTCAGCTCTTTCCCTTTTATTACATTTAGAGTTGGGGGGTTTTTGTATACCAAAGGCTTTTGGGTTTTCCCTTTTTTTTCCTTCCACTTTTATAAAAGATTTTGGAAATCTTTAGCTGTGTCTCTCCTGTGTGCATGTTTTTGTTGTGGCTTTGGATCATGTGTTAGTTAGGTATAGTAAAAAGGGATAGAAAATTTTTTAACATAAACAACCCAAAAATACAAACTTTGTTAAAATTATAAAAAGTCTAAATAAATATTCCCCCAAAAAATTATTGAAAGTGTAAAAAAGAGAAAAACTGCTCAAAAAAGAAGGCACTCCAAAAAACACAACTAATTTAAAAAAAATATTCTATTAATACTTGTTTTTTTAAAAAAATGTGGTCAAAAAATAAAAAATCACAAGGAAACAAATTTTGAAC
>JARQOD010000002.1:181749547-181912318 GCA_033576555.1 Oophaga sylvatica | reverse complement strand
GATCTGGTGGGTGTGTGAAGTTGGTATTTCCTTACACACATCTAACTTTCTCTCTGATAGACCTCCTTTCCTCTATGAATACTGTCAAACCTCCATATTCTCAGCTCAATTGGAGTGATTGAGGCTGAGCTACCACACTTTCTCTGTAGGCATGTGTGGCACTTTACGTGGAATAAACCATATTTATCTAAATCTGTGCAACCCCTTTTTAGTTTTTTCTTCTTTTTTATTGAGTATACTTTCATAATAATTTATCATGGCATGTGTAACAGTGTGTTACCCCCAGGCAGCCTCCTTGAACTGCATCTTGTGGGTGCATGTGTTTTTTTTCCTCTCTGCAGGGGGCCTTGCTGATACATAACTTTTCAGGCTGGCCAGAGACAGGGCTTCTGGGACCTTCTTTAACTCTTTCAATTAAATGTACCTGATTGTTAAGGTGGTGGGGTGTGTGTATCTCTCTACGCAACCAGGGGGGTGATCCCAAGCAAAAATGTAGAAAAGGAAAGACTCATGTTTGGGGTTTGCAGTTGTCATGTCTTGGAAGAGTGCCACTATTGAGACCTTTAGGGTGAGTGCACACGTTGCGGATTCAGTTGCGGATTTTGCTAAATCCGCAGGTAAAATGACCTGCGTTTTACGTGCAGATTTAGTGTTGATTTACTGCAGATTTTGTGCGGATTTCCCCTGCGGTTTTACACCTGCGGATTTCTATAATGGAGCAGGTGTAAAACCGCTGCGGATTCCGCACAAAGAATCGACATGCTGCCGATTCAAATCCGCAGCAAATCTGCATGGAAAAATCCACAGCATTTGCACTTCGAGTTTTTTTTTAACATAGATTATGATGGTATTGTACAACGCAGCAGAATCTGCTGCGGATCTGCAGGGCCAAATCCGCTGTGGATCCGCAACTGAATCCGCATCGTGTGCACATACCTTTAGGGACTGGAGATCATCTGCCACATACTACTGTCACCCAGTTTGGATACTCTGATGGATTAAAGGAGCAACTCAAAAGACCAGTGTTGCATTTAGCTTGGCATCTGATTACCATTGTCGCCCCCAGGTTAACTATGTTTGGCGGAATACTCTCCAAGTGACACAATAAAGGTTGTGTGGTATTTGCAGGTACGCGGGATGCAGTGACGAGTCGGAGACGGAGCAAGCTTTAACTATAAATTTATAAGGGGAGTTTTTGTATGGACAACAGGCAAAAAATTGGTTCTCCACGCAGGGAAACGTACACAAACACAATATAACGAACTAACGAATACTCGGCGAGTGTCAGGGCCTATAGGGCCGCGATGTGGCTGTCCAATGCCCTCAGGTAGTAAACAACGGTGACAGAGTGTCCCTTAGCTTCTCGGACGTTCTGTAGAGTTGTGGTCCGGTTGATGTTCGTCTGTTGTTGCAGCTGCTGGGCCCAGCCGATGAGGAGCAGACATAAGCCTCGAGCGTTCCCACGCCCAGACGCAGATGGGGCACAACAGGCTCTGGAGAAATCCTCCGGCGTAGAGTTCGCCCCTCCAAGAGGTGGGATGGCGGCAGCTGTCGGGTAGGCCGCAACTGCGGACTGGAGCAGGACAGTAGCGACCACAGGAGATGGGAGTCAGGCTGCAGCCGCGGGCTCAGGTGAGACAGTGGCGGTCGCGGCTGTGGGCGAGCAGACCGCAATCGCGGGCTCGAGTGTGGCAGTGGCAGCAGCGGCTGACAGAACTCTCCTGCCTCTACAGTCCTTGTCAGAGAGGTCCCGATTTCTTCTTCTCAATCTCTGCATCCTGTCTCCCCTGCGTCTCTCTCTGGCCCCTTTTCTAGTCGCCCCACCCCCTTTTCTTCTAGAACCATCTTCCAGCCGCCCAGCCGTTTCTTCCCCCGGGAACCATTCCCCTGGGAACCTAAATGACAGCCCCCTTGGTTCTGGCCTGGTCACATAGCGGGGACTCCCTCCCCTACATTCCCCCATCCTGTGAGTTTGCCAGTCCTCGGCCGAGAATTTGGAGGATTTTGTGCTAATATCTGGGCACTGAAGTTGTCTCTGTCACACTAACTGATCCTGTTCATATCGCTTGGGGGGTTTGCCTGCTGCAGACCGCTCAGAGCATCGCAGTCCAATGGACGTGATGGAGTCCTCTGGGGTAGTGGCAGATGGCTGAGCGACTGGAGTTGCTGGGGCACAGGCCGTGGAAGTGTCCGCTGGTCACGCGGGCAAGTCCTCTTCATCTTCATCATCCCAGACGGCTGCTGGAGGGGCTGGGGCCTGCGCTAAAGGGTCCGGAGTCTGCAGAGAGGCCTTGGCCTGCGTGGGATCTGCGGACATACAGGACCGTAACATATTGCGGTGCACAATTCGGGTGGGTTGATTCCCCCCTTCCTCTGATTGTATCTCATATACTGGTCCGTCTGGACTTACTCGGTGTAGAATTTTGTAGGGACTGTTCTCCCATCGATGGCTCAATTTGCTTTGGGGTCGTTGATCTCGTACAAGCACGTGATCTCCTTTTTGAAATTCAATGGGCTGTGACGTGGGCTTTTCAGGGTGTTCCAGATCTTGGAGCTAAGTCTGCACTAATCTGTGTAGGGTCTGCAGATGATACCGGTGGTCCCGGACCCAGGAGTGAACCCCCGCCCATGACCGTTTTTCCTCGGGTTCCAACTCTACCTCAGTAATTCCCTTGCCTTCCCGACCAATGAGTAGCATGTATGGGGTGTACCCGGTGACCTGATGTACCCGATTGTTATATACCCAGACCAATTCGGGGATGTATTAAGGAAAACGGGCTTTCTGCTCATCTTGCAGGGTTCGTAACATTTGAATTAGAGTCCGGTTGAACCGTTTGCAGGCCCCATTCCCCTGCGGGTAACATGATGTGGTCTGGGATTTGTCAATGCCGTACAGGCGATGCAGTTTTTCCATCACTTTCCCCAGGAAGTAGGCCCCTTGGTCTGAGTGGATGCGTTGCGGGCAGCCATACACTTGGATAAAGTTTTTACAGATAGCATAAGTGGCCGATTCTGCTGTTTGATCTTGGGTGGGGACCACTATGGCAAACTTGCCAAAATGGTCCACCATGACTAAGCAGTGTTGATATCCCTGATGACTGGACCGATGGTTAAGTAATCCACCATTAACAGTTCAAAGGGCGCGGTGGTTACAATTGTTTGTAAGGGGGCTCGTTGTTCTAGTGGTTTAGTCAACTCATAAGCGGCATGCTCGGCACACTTCTTCTATTACGGCTTGTAACCGGAGACGATAGGCTATTCGCTGTAGCCACTGGAAAGTCTTCCCGAGCAATGTCAGTCAGTAGGGCTCCCGACACCACCGCTTACCAGGCTATGGTGGGTTCGGCGTGTAGAGTTGTTTTGCGATACAATAGTCCCTTTTTGATCATCAGTTTTTCCCATTGACGGAGTATTAGCACATCGTCCTTAGAAAGTATTTTTCTTTGAGCGTCATTGGGAAGTTGTCCTTGGGCGAACCACTGGTGAAGGGCGCTGATTTCACTATCTGCTTGTTGCTGACATATCCATTCATCCATGGATTGATCGAGAATGCCCCCAGTGGGTTTTGTACAGGTCTGCTCTCTTGTCACTGCTGTGTTCTCGTTGGGTTTTAGGGAATACGGTGTTTCCTCTCCCCCTAGCTCTTCATCCCGGCTCCATCCTGGGACGGGGCACCGGATCCGGGACAAGGCATCCACGTGGACATTCTCTGCCCCTCTCTTGTAAACAATTTTGTATTTGAACTTGGCCATCCTGGCTACCCACCGCTGCTCCAGGGCCCCCAGTTTGATGTTTTCAAGGTGGGCCAGGGGGTTGTTGTCCGTTCGTACCACCACCTCAGATCCTGCTAGGTACTCCACGAATCGCTCCGTCATGGCCCACACCACCGCCAGGAGCTCGAGCTTGAAAGAGCTGTAGTTATTAGGATTGCGTTCTCGCTCCGAGGGCGGTCCCCCCGGTTCAGAGCCCTCTAGTTTAACGGCCGCCTGGGTGAGTCCCTCCTCCGCCAAGAGCACTCCCAGGCGAAGTGGCCCATCTCTCCACAGTTAAAACAAGCGGCTGGCCATGGAGGCTGGCCACCCCGAGTGTTACGGGCCTCCAAGTTGACATGTTCGGCCCTGGTAAGCCGCCTCTAGCTCCGGCTTTTCTTTTCACTTCAGTTAGTTTACCTCTGATATTCTCCAGCTCCTGTCGCATTTCCCCCACCCACGGGGGCTCACTGATGGCATTCAGAGGGGCTTCAATGCTCTGGGCCTTCCCCACGTGGGCTGTCATCTTTTGCTCCTGCTCTCGCGCGCGGTCCTCACTCCCTACCCAGGGGAGGTCAAACGCGGGTCTACCTGTAACCGTTCTCGCAAGGCTTGCTTAGTCAGGGGGTTGCGCATTCCAGTCACCAAGAGGTCATGCAGGGTAATGTCAAGGGGCCCCACGCCTACCCCGTCCTTTCACTCGATGGCCATATAGAGTTCCTGCAGTACATTCATATACTGAGTGATCGTCTCCCCCTCGCCCTGCATGCGGCTGAACAGTCGGGTTCTCAGTTCCCCAACATCAGTAGGGTCCCCGTGGGTTTCTTCCAAAATCTGGAATACCCGGACAAAAGTATTCCGCTGTCCCGGGGGCCTTAACATCACAGAGTCCCGGGCCTCTCCCTCCAATGTCATGATGGCCACCTCAGCCTTCAGATCAGGGGTCATTGGGTGCATCCTGAACTACCCCCGCATTCGCTCTGTCCAGCTCCATAGCATGGGATTACTGCCGGTGAACTTAGGCAAGTGGTTCAGCATGGCCCCCAACGTCAGACTAGTCCTGGGGCCACTGTCACCCCCCTGATCTGCGGCTTCCCCGCTCATGCTCGGAGACTGCATCCTGCCAACTACGCCAAATGTGGCATTCGCAGGTACGCGGGATGCAGTGATGAGTCGGAGACAGAGCAAGCTTTAACTATAGAATCATAGAATCATAGAATGGTAGAGTTGGAAGGGACCTCCTGGGTCATCTGGTCCAACCCCCTGCTCAAAGCAGGATTCTCTAAATCATCCCAGACAGATGTCTATCCAGCCTCTGTTTGAAGACTTCCATTGAAGGAGTACTCACCACCTCTTGTGGCAGCCTGTTCCACTCATTGATCACCCTAACTGTCAAAAAGTTTTTTCTAATATCTAATCTGTGTCTCCTCCCATTCAGTTTCATCCCATTGCTTCTAGTCTTTCCTTGCGCAAATGAGAATAAAGATGATCCTTCTACAATGTGACAGCCCTTGAGATATTTGTAGACAGCTATTAAGTCTCCTCTCAGTCTTCTTTTTTGCAAGCTAAACATTCCCAAATCCTGCAACCGTTCCTCATAGGACATGGTTTGCAGACCGGTCACCATTCTGGTGGCTCTTCTCTGAACTTGCTCCAGTTTGTTGATGTCTTTTTTAAAATGTGGTGCCCAAAACTGGACACAGTATTCCAGATGAGGTCTGACCAAAGAGGAGTAGAGGGCAATAATGACCTCACGTGATCTAGACTGTATGCTTCTGTTGATACATCCTAGAATTGCATTTGCCTTTTTTGCTGCTGCATCACACTGTTGACTCATGTTAAGTCTGTGATCAATTAGTATACCCAAGTCTTTTTCACATGTGCTGTTACTTAGCCCTATTCCTCCCATTTTGTATATGCTTTTTTCATTTTTATTGCCCAGATGTAGTACTTTGCATTTTTCCCTGTTAAAATCCATTCTGTTAGGTGCTGCCCACTGCTCCAGTTTATGTATATCTTTTTGAATCCTCTCTCTCTCTTCTCTAGTATTAGCTACCCCTCCTAGCTTTGTGTCATCAGCAAATTTGATCAGTTTACCCTCAATTCCTTCATCTAAATCATTGATAAAGATGTTTGAACAATACAGGGCCCAAAACAGAGCCTTGTGGTACCCCACTTGAGACATTCTTCCAACTGGATGTGCAGCCATTTACAACCACTCTTTGGGTCCGATCACTAAGCCAGTTATGAATCCACCTAACAGTTGCCTTGTCCATTCCATTCATTTTTTCAATAAGGATTGTGTGAGATACTTTGTCAAATGCTTTGCTGAAGTCAAGATATACTATATCTACAGCATTTCCCTGATCCACCCAGTCAGTGATTCTGTCATAGAAGGAAATTAAGTTAGTCTGACATGACTTATTAGTTACAAACCCATGCTGACTCTGTTTAATCACTTCATTCTTATCCAGGTACTTGCATACATGTTCTTTAATAATTTGTTCAAAGATCTTTCCTGGTATAGAAGTCAGACTCACTGGCCTGTAGTTCCCTGGGTCCACCTTCTTCCCCTTTTTGAAGATAGGAACAACATTTGCTCTTCTCCAGTCTTCTGGGACTTCTCCTGTTCTCCAAGAATTTTCAAAGATTATGGACAGTGGTTCAAGAATTTCTTCTGCTATCTCCTTCAGTACCCTGGGGTGTAATTCATCTGGACCTGGAGACTTGAATTCATTTAGGTTAGCTAAGTGTTTCCTCACTGTCTTTCTGTTTATAGATATCCTGGATTCTTCTATTCCTTTAATAGGACAGTGAAGATCAGTTGATGTTACATTTCCTTTCTGAGAGAAAACAGATGTAAAATAGGAATTTAAAAGTTCAGCCTTCTCAACATCCTGACTTACCATTTCATCATTTTCATCCTGTAAAAGTCCTATAGCATCTTTGACTTTTCTTTTACTTTTGACGTATCCCCCAAATCCTTTTTTGTTGCTTTTGACGTCACTTGCAAGCCTTAATTCATTGTCAGCTTTAGATAATCTGATTTGTGCCCTGCAGGTTCTGCAGACGGCATTATATTCTTCTTTAGATATGCCTCCCTCTTTCCATTTGATAAACATTTCTTTCTTCCTTTTTAGCATGTGTTTAAGTTCTATGTTCATCCATCCTGGTTTCCTTAAATGCTTCCCATTCTTCCCTCTTTTCGGAATTGTTAACGATTGTGCTTTGAGAATCTCATTTTTCAAGATTTTCCATCCTTCCTGGACATTTTTGTCCTATAAATTTATAAGGGGAGTTTTTGTATGGACACCAGGCAAAAAATTGGTTCTTCACGCAGGGAAATCGTACACAAACACAATATAACGAACTAACGAATACTCGGCGAGTGTCAGGGCCAATAGGGCCGCGATGTGGCTGTCCAATGCCCTCAGGTAGTAAACAACGGTAACAGTGTCACTTAGCTTCTCAGACATTCTGTAGAGTTGAGGTCTGGTTGATGTTAGTCTGTTGTCGCAACCGCTGGGCCCAGCCGATGAGGAGCTGACGTAAGCCTTGAGCTTTCCCAAGCTCAGGCGCAGATGGGGCACAACAGGCTCTGGAGAAATCCTGCGGCGTAGAGTTCACCCCTCCAAGAGGTGGGATGGCGGCAGCTGTCGGGTAGGCCGCAACTGCGGACTGGAGCAGGACCGTAGCAACCACAGGAAATGGGACACAGGCCGCAGCCGCGAGCTCAGGTGAGACAGTGGTGGTCATGGCTGCGTGTGAGCATACCGCAACCGCGGGCTCGAGTGTGGCAGTAGCGGCCGCAGCTGACGAACTCTCCTGCTCTACAGTCCTTGTCAGGAGGTCCCGCTTTCTTCTCCTCAGTCTCTGCGTCCTGTCTCCCTGCGTCTCTCTTGGCCTCTCCTCTAGTCACCCCGCCCCTTTTATTCTAGAACCATCTTCCAGCTGTCCTGCCGTTTCTTTCCGGAACCGTTCCCCTGGACCTAAATGAAGCCCTAGGTTCTGGCTGGGCACATAGCTGGGCTCCCTCCCTACAGTTCTATGATTATTTGCTGTCTTCTGTCCTGTGTGCCTGTCACATACCTGACACAGCATGAACTCTACTTTTATGTCGTGAGAAGGTTACACATTATAATACAAGCACTTTATGCAATAATTGCATTTTTTTATGCTTTATTCTTCTTCGTACTTTCAAAAGTGATAAGAAAGATGCAGAGAACAAGGGTAAATTCTGCTACTTAGCTATGCAGGAGTTTATTTCTGACACACATTTTTTTTCCTAGTCTATCCTTGGGTGATATGGTGGTTTGGGTGGAGTAATTGGGAAATAATAAACATTTTGTATTGTATCAAGGAATTTATTTAATCAAATAAGATAGAAAAAAGCTAAAAAAAAAGCATTTATAGAGAAAGTATGTTTAATACTGGCATATGAAATTCAGTCTTAATAATTGTGCATTTTTGTAGTTAGTGTCTATGACGATAAGCCAGAAGCAGCATATTCAATTCCACAAGTTGCTACATCACCAGTATGCCAATTATTGCACAGCCATACAATCCTCTAAATGTTAACGACCATTTGCTAATTTTGAAAGCACAGTACATATATCATACCTTACGTATAATAATCTAATATCTATTATAACGTCTTGATTTACGTTTATCCTGTCACTGAGATACATGCGGCTGGCTTTATCTGTGTAGCTGTACTGAAGTTCCATGAAAAACCTCTTGCATAGACATCAAAAGCCCTATTTCTTTTGTTGGGTCCCCCTAAGGAGTGCAGTGTAATATTTTATTAGACTACAATTCAAATAGCCTAATCAGTATTCTGATCTCCTTAATTCCCACACAAAATTGCTGAATATTTCACCACTGACACTTGTGTTTTTCTCCTACAGAAAGATGAATGGTAATTTATGTAATTTTACATTATTAACTGAAAGACGTATAGATACTGCAGATGTTCTATAAAGGCACTGGCGACTGTTATGTTTCGGTAGCTGAGGAGTGCAGGTAAAAAAGCAATACACCAGAGCAGTTGGAATCTATGAGATTGCAGTACCTGACTAACACCGCAACTAGAGCAGCCATGGAGGTTCCTACGTGTCCTAGACGCCTCGTCACAGCCTGAGAAATAACTACACCTAAAGATAGAATGGAAGCTATCTGCCCGGAGCAGAACCCAAAGATAATAGAAGCCCCCAAACATGTAATGCGTTAGACAAGGGAAATACTGACACAGAAGAAATAGTATGAGCAAACCTGGGCCAAACTAACTAAATAGAAAGGATAGAAGGGTACTTACTGCAATCCAGAAACCCTGAAAGCACCACTCTACTAATTTCAAAATCACTGAGATACACGACCTCTACCACCTAAATTAGCTCTCTGGTGTAACAAAATCAAAACAGCAGCCACTGAAAAAAACTGGAAAGCAAAAGTACAAACTCAGTGGCTGAACAAACTGAGAGGGCAAAAGCCCGGATGGACCCCGAAGGCCCCACAGAAGTACAGGCAAAATGCAAAATATAGCACAACAAAAAGCAGAAAAGTCTTATCTGATAGCAGGAGTGCAGACACGACACAGCAGGCTACAAGGAAACTGGAAAGAAGGATTCAGACCAAACAATTGATCACGGCAACCTGTTTGGAAAATGACTCCTATATAAGACAGTCAGTAACACTGATTCCCAGTCCTCACAATCTTCACTAGTACCGCTTGTAACCACCAGAGGAGCCTTGCTCAGAACTATCTCAAACCCATTCACAACATACCCCCCTTGAGGAGGGGTCACAGAACCCTCATTTGAGCAACCAGTCGTCAGGATGATTCTATATACGCACGGATAAGTCCCTAGCATGGATGTCCGAAGCAAACACCCAAGAATTGTCTTCCTGACCATAACCTCTCCATTTAACCAAATACTGGAGTTTCCGTCTAGAAAAACGAGAATCCAATATTTTCTCAACCACATACTCCAGATTGCCCTCAACCAAAACAGGGTCAGGAGGCACAGCAGCAGGAACCACTGGCTCAACAAACCTCTTCATCAAGGACTTGTGGAACACGTTATGGATCTTAAATGTCCCTGGAAGAAGCAAACGAAAAGAAACAGGATTAATAATCTCCATGATCTTATAAGGTCCAATGAACCTAGGCTTAAATTTAGGAGATGCTACTCTCATAGGAATATTCCTTGAGGACAACCAGACCAAGTCCCCCACTTTAAACCGAGGACCATCAGTCCTATGCCGGTTAGCAAACCGCTGGGCCTTCTCCTGAGAGAGGGACAACCTCTCCACTACCTGGTCCCAAATCTGTTGCATACGCTCCACAACAGAGTCAACACCTGGACAGACAGAAGCCTCCGTCTGTCCTGAAGAAAATCGAGGGTGAAACCCAGAATTACAGAAAAACGGAGACATCAAAGTGGCAGAGCTAGCCCTATTATTAAGAGCAAACTCAGCCAAAGGCAAAAAAGAGACCCAGTCATCCTGATCAGCAGACACAAAGCATCTTAGATAAGTCTCCAATGTCTGGTTTGTTCTCTCAGTTTGACCATTGGTCTGAGGATGAAATGCCGAGGAGAAAGACAATTGAACACCCAGTTTAGAACAGAAAGTCCTCCAAAATCTGGAAACAAACTGGACTCCTCTGTCAGACACAATGTTCTCAGGAATACCGTGTAAACGAACCACGTGCTGAAGGAACAACGGCACCAATTCAGAGGAGGAAGGCAACTTAGGTAATGGCACAAGATGTATCATTTTGGAAAACCTATCACAAATTACCCAGATGTGGTCATTCTCTGAGAAACAGGAAGATCGGAAATGAAATCCATAGAGATATGGGTCCATGGTCTCTTGGGCACAGGCAATGGCATCAACAAACCACTAGAGCGAGAGCAAGGCTTGGAGCGAGAGCAAGTCCCGCAGGACTGCACAAATTCCCTGACATCGCGAGACAAGGTAGGCCACCAAAAGGACCGACTAACCAAGTCTCTGGTACCAAAAATTCCGGGATGCCCAGCCAATGCGGAACAATGAATCTCAGACATCACACTCTTTTTCCATTGGTCCGGGACAAACAATTTTCCAACAGGGCAGCGCTCGGGCCTATCCTCCTGACACCCCTCCAGAGCAAGTCTCAAATTGGGCGAGATGGCGGAAAGAACTACACCCTCTTTCAAAATAACAGAAGGATCAGATAACTCAGGAGAGTCCGCAAGGAAACTCCTCGAGAGAGCATCCGCCTTAACATTCTTAGTGCCAGGAAGAAAGGAAACCACAAAATTAAAACGTGTGAAAAACAAGGCCCACCTGGCCTGTCTAGGATTGAGTCGCTTGGCAGATTCCAGATAGACCAGATTCTTATGGTCCGTAAGGACCACCACCTGATGTTTGGCTCCCTCCAGCCAATGTCTCCACTCTTCAAAAGCCCACTTCATGGCCAATAACTCCCGATTACCCACGTCATAATTACGTTCAGTAGGAGAAAATTTTCGAGAGAAAAAGGCACAAGGGTTACTTTTAGAGGTCTCTGGATCTTTTTGGGACAAAACGGCACCTGCCCCAATTTCAGAGGCATCAACCTCCACCTGAAATGGCAGAGAAACATCAGGCTGCCGTAGAACAGGAGCAGAAGTGAATCTCTGCTTAAGTTCCTGAAATGCAGAGACTGCCTCAGGAGGCCAATTCACCACATCAGAACCCTTTCTGGTCAAATCAGTTAATGGTTTAACAATAACCGAGAAATTACCAATAAATTTACGATAAAAATTGGCAAAACCCAAAAATCTCTGAAGAGCCTTTAATGAAGTAGGTTGGACCCAATCACAGATGGCCTGAACCTTGACCGGGTCCATTTCAATAACAGATGGGGACAAAATGAATCCCAGAAATGAGATCCTCTGTACGCCAAAAAGACACTTTGATCCCTTCACATACAGAGCATTCTCTCTCAAAATCTGGAATACAGTTCGAACATGTTTCACATGAGAGTCCCAGTCATTAGAAAAAATCAAGATATCATCCAAATAAACAATCAGAAATTTGTCCACAAAATCCCTGAAAATGTCATTCATGAAGGACTGGAAGACGGAAGGAGCATTAGTGAGCCCAAAGGGCATCACTAGGTACTCAAAATGCCCTTCAGGGGTATTGAATGCCGTCTTCCATTCATCCCCGTGCTTAATGCGAATAAGGTTATACGCCCCCCTGAGGTCAAGCTTGGTAAACCAAGTAGCGTTTTTCACCCTGGAAAACAGGTCAGAAATCAAGGGTAACGGGTATTGATATTTCACAGTAATATTGTTCAAGAGACGATAATCAATACACGGCCTTAATGAACCATCTTTTTTGGCCACAAAGAAAAAACCGGCACCTAAGGGTGAAGAGGATGGTCTGATATGACCCTTCTCCAATGATTCCTTGATATAAGACCGCATAGCGTCATGTTCAGGTACAGACAAGTTAAAAAGGCGACCTTTAGGGAATTTACT
Organism: Oophaga sylvatica; assembly: GCA_033576555.1. Taxonomy (NCBI): domain Eukaryota; kingdom Metazoa; phylum Chordata; class Amphibia; order Anura; family Dendrobatidae; genus Oophaga; species Oophaga sylvatica. The sequence goes on along the minus strand of JARQOD010000002.1, from coordinate 181,900,059 downwards.
ACCCGGCACTAATTCAATAGCGCAGTCATAGCTCCTATGGGGAGGCAAGGATGCAGATTTACTTTCGCTAAACACATCAGAAAAATCAAACAAAAAGTCAGGAACATCCTGAGCCTGGGGGAAGGCAGAAAAAACAGGAGTGTTGGTATTAACACATTGGCAGCCCCAACTGGTTACAGACACAGATTTCCAATCCAAAACAGGGTTATGAGACTGTAACCAAGGGAAACCCAGCACGATAATGTCATGCAGATTATATAGAACCAAAAATTTGCAGCACTCCTGGTGATCAGGTTCAACCCTCATTATCACCTGAGTAGAAAACTGGGGTTTATTCTCAGCCAAAGGGGTAGAATCGATCCCCAGTAGGGGAATAGACTTCTGTAGGGGTATCAAGGGAAACCCACAACGTTTAGCAAAATCATAATCCATCAGGTTAATAGCTGCTCCAGAATCAACGAAAGCCTGAGCAGAAAATGAGGACAGAGAGCATATCAGAGTGACCGTTAATAAAAACTTAGTCTGAACACTACCCAAGACAACTGAGCGTGCAAAACGTCTTCCCCGCTTAGGGCAGACTGAAATAGCATGAGAGGCATCACCACAGTAGAAACATAACCCATTGCGCTTTCGAAACTCATGACGCTGTGCCCCAGACACCACTCCATCACACTGCATGGGCTCAGAAGCTGGTTCACAAGGCAACACCATTCCACGCATACTTCTCCGCTCACGCAAACGTCTGTCAATTTGAATCGCTAATGACATAGAATCATTGAGACCAGAGGGGACAGGGAATCCCACCATAACATCCTTTACATTATCCGACAGACCCTTCCGGAAAAGGGCCGCCAAAGCATCGTCATTCCATTTGGTCAGGACTGCCCACCTACGGAATCTCTGACAGTATAACTCAGCGTCATCAAGCCCCTGATTTAATGCCAACAAGGCTTTTTCAGCTTGATCCGTGACATTAGGCTTATCGTACAATAACGCCAAAGCCTGAAAAAATGCATCAACATCACTCAAAACAGGATCCCCAGGTATCAGGGAAAAAGCCCAATCCTGAGGATCGCCGCGCAGGAGAGAGATGATAATTTGAACCTGCTGCGCTGCGTTTCCTGAGGACTTAGATTTTAAGGCAAAAAACAATTTACAATTATTTTTGAAATTCTGAAACTTAGCTCGATCCCCTAAAAACAAATCTGGCATGGGGATCCTAGGTTCCACAACAGGCAACCTAGCAAGATATGCAGCAATACTCTGAACCTCAGTGGCAAGCTGATCCACACGGCCAGACAACTGTGCAAACTCCATTGGGAGAAAAGATCCTCCCCAGCACCCAGAGATACAGAGGGAAAAAAAAAAAAAAAATGCAACAAACAGAAAAATATCTCTGACAACTCTGACAACCTTTTTTCTTTCACAATATTTTTTCCCTTCTGTGAGTACCATACAATTTTCAATTTTTTGGCCGGTGATACTGTTATGTTTCGGTAGCTGAGGAGTGCAGGTAAAAAAGGCAATACACCAGAGCAGTTGGAATCTATGAGATTGCAGTACCCTGACTAACCACCGCAACTAGAGGCAGCCGTGGAGCGTTCCTACGTTGGTCCTAGACGCCTCGTCACAGCCTGAGAAACTAACTACACCTAAAGATAGAAATAGGAAAGCTATCTGCCCCGGAGCAGAACCCCAAAGATAATAGAAAGCCCCCAAACATGTAATGGCGGTTAGACAAGAGGAAATACTGACACAGAAAGAAAATAGTATGAGCAAACGCTGGGGCCCAAACTAACTAAATAGAAAAGGATAGGAAGGGTACTTACTGCAATCCCAGAAAACCCTGAAAAGCACCAACTCTACTAATTTCAAAATCACCTGAGATCACACGACCTCTACCACCTAAATTAGCTCTCTGGTGTAAACAAAATCAAAACAGCAGCCACTGAAAAAAACTGGAAAAAGCAAAAGTACAAAACTCAGTGGCTGAACAAACTGAGAGGGCAAAAGCCCCCGGAGGGGACCCCGAAGGCCCCCACAGAAGTATAGGACAAAATGCAAAAATATAGCACAAACACAAAAGCAGAAAATGTCTTATCTGATAGCAGGAGATGCAGACACGACACAGCAGGCTACAAGGGAAATGGAAAGAAGGATTCAGACCAGAACAATTGATCACCGGCAACCCTGATGGGAAAATGACTCCCTTATATAAGACCAGTCAGTAACACCTGATTCCCAGTCCTCACAATCTTCACTAGTACGCTTGTAACCACCAGAGGGAGCCTCTGCTCAGAACTCATCTCAAACCCATTCACAACAGGCGACAGTGATTATGGGTGTTATTTAGTGATGAGCGATCACTGAAATGCTCGCGTGCTCAATACTCGAATCGAGCAGGTTGGACACTCGGATGAGCTCGGCTCGAGTAACGAGTATAATGGAAGTCAGTGGGAAAACTCGAGCATTTTTCCAGAAGACCCTAACAGGAGGCAGATAAATCACTGGAATTGATGGAAACTGTTGGAATAATGCATACTGATTTGTATGTATTGCAACAACTACTACTGTACTGTTTGATATGTTGTGCATATTGTGAGGTTGTTAACAAAGTTTTGTAAAAAAAAAAAAAACCTCACTCACAGACAGGATGCCTCCTCCTTCTCTTCCTGTGTTGTTGTAATGTTTTTCATGCTGCAGCCATAGCAGATATCAGGCTGATCACATTTCATGCTGTGTTGTAAGCTGTCTATACTGGATGTGAATAAATCTACATTCTCTGTTGCTGACTCCGGATGTTACGCTGGTTAATCCGCTGCTAACAGGTTATGGGCCCAGAGTTCCCAGAGTGCCCAGAGTCCTAGAGTCCCAGAGATCCCCAGAACACAGAGAAAAGAAAAGAAAGAAAGACAGCAAAGATGGCCACCAGCAGCAGCAACTCCATGAAGTTTACAGTACCAAGTCTCACTAACCAGAACTATCAATCCTGGAAATTCAAAGTGAAGATGCTGCTGATAAGGGAAGGTACGTGGAAATACACACAGGAGCCCAGTACCACAGGAGTGGATAGAGATGGATCAGAAAGCACAGAGTACCATATCACTCAGCATAGATGATGATCAGATTGTTCATGTGTGTAAATGTGATACTGCAAGAGAAATGTGGGAGCAGCTGCAAAAGGTACATGAGAGGATTAATTTAAGCAATAAACTGTATCTTCTGAGAAAACTGTACCAGTCTAAGCTACAGAAAGGCCAGGATATGCAGGAGTATATCAGGAGTATTCTAGAGCTTGTAGAACGCTTGAGAGGCATTGGGGAAGATCTAAAGGACTTTCATGTAGCCGCATTACTGCTTAGTGGTCTTCCAGAGAGCTATGACACGCTTGTGACTGCACTAGATGCGCGCCCAGATGATGAGCTTACTCTGGAGTATGTAAGAGGGAAGCTTATAGATGAATATAAACGGAAGGCAGAATGTATAAGCAAAAGGAATGTGTATAGCGGCGCTGGTGCACATATATCCAATAAGCAGCAAGTATAAATGGGCCTTCTACCACAAAGAAAGCGTAAAAACAAAGGGAGTATATATTCCATAGGTATACTCGCGCTATAATTGCAATATATCAACACAACTGATAAACCCTTACCTTTAGATGTATATGATATGTATAAAAGGGAATGCAGAATAACGTCCAGGTGTGAATGCGCCTTTTTCAGGTTTTTTCAGAATATATTCAGCAGACTAAAAAAGAGTACACAGACAGGATGCCTCCTCCTTCTCTTCCTGTGTTGTTGTAATGTTTTTCATGCTGCAGCCATAGCAGATATCAGGCTGATCACATTTCATGCTGTGTTGTAAGCTGTCTATACTGGATGTGAATAAATCTACATTCTCTATTGCTGACTCCGGATGTTACGCTGGTTAATCCGCTGCTAACAGAAACAGCACTCAAATGGAATGGGAACAGCATGGGGAAGATGCCTGGATGCATCTCTGACTCCCAGGTCACTGCTGGGAACAATGTGGATGAAGAATCAACTAAACAGAAAAAAAAAACTTTAAAAATGAACTTTTAATAGATATCTCTTAAAAGTGTAAATACATACAGTACAGACCAAAAGTTTGGACACACCTTCTCATTTAAAGATTGTTTTTTATTTTCCTGACTATGAAAATTGTACATTCACACTGAAGGCATCAAAACTATGAATTAACACATGTGGAATTATATACTTAACAAAAAAGTGTGAACCAACTGAAAATATTTGTTATATTCTAGGTTCTTCAAAGTAGTCACCTTTTGCTTTGATGACTGCTTTGCACACTCTTGGCATTCTCTTGATCAGCTTCAAGAGGTAGTCACCAGAAATGGTTTTCATCATTTGGCAAAAGCTAAGTATATACTGTAATTCCACATGTGTTAATTCATAGTTTTGATTCCTTCAGTGTGATTCTACAAGTTTCATAGTCATGAAAATAAAGAACAATCTTTAAATGAAAAGGTGTGTCCAAACTTTTGGTCTGTACTGTATATTCAGACAAAATCCTTTAAAAATCGGGGGATGCGGGTTTGATTAGTAATGTCAGGCTAACATGAACATAAACAGACTAGCAGACACTAGTAGGCTCTATAGAGCTGTTCACCTGCCTATCTGTGGAAGTTGGCACCCTAAGGCTACTTTTACACTTACCGGGTTTTTTGCGGCCTGTTATTGCGTGCTTTTTTTGTGAGCCATATTGCCACTAAAAAGGCGGTCTGCCGCAATAACGGGCTGCAAAGAACTTGCGGTTCGCTGTTTTCAGTTTTCCAATACTATGGAAGAAGTATTGGAAAAAAATGGCGTTCCGCAAAACTGGAAGTGACGGTGCATCGCAAAACCAAACTTCCGTTTGTTTTTGTGGCCCTATTGCTTTTCAATGGGGGCCGTGTCTGTACGCCGTGAAAAACATCAAGCAGGCTCGATCTTTTTTCACGGCAGCAAACTCGGCCCTCACGGCCATACGGCACACTGCGCACAGTGGACTTTTTGCAGGCTGATTTTGGGGCCCAATAGAAATCTATTGGGGCCGCAAAAACGGCCCACAAAAACACGGTAAATGTAAAAGAAGCCTAAAAATTTACTCAATGTCGGCAGTGCCTGAATATCAATGTTACCCCTATATTAATCACACACATATACACAAAGGCATATATATATATAACCACATAGTAGATTTGATGCTTTTAGGATTCTAAAAGTGAATGTTATTGTTTAGCACAGTAAATTGATGTATGAGGATGCCAAGGTGTAACAATATTCACCCATTGTCATGTCACAGAACCTTAGACAGTATAATAAAGTGCATCTGTGCTTGAATATCCAGATGTAACCATGTGCACCAATTCTCATATTACAAGCAGGGCCGGCGTCAGTACCCGGCACACCCGGGCAAGTGCCGGGGCCCTGAGCAGGCGGGGGGGCCCACTCGCCATCTGGCACCCCCGCGCCCGTTAGCGGAGGAGAGCGGTGTCAGCGCCGCCACTGGGCCCCCCCCCGCCTGCTCAGAGCCCCGGCATCAGCTGGCACAATACTCACCTCTCCCATGCCTCTGCTGCCGCAGCTCCGGGCTCCAGGGGGCGCCGGCGCTACCTCACAGCAGAGCCGCTGAATGACGTCATCATTCAGCGGCCGGCTGTTGCAGAAAGCGCGGACGCTGGACAGGTGAGACGTGTGTGCCTCTGTGTGTGTCTGTGTGTATGTAGTGCGGTGCTTTGTGTGTGTGTGTGTGTGTGTATGTGTGTGTATGTGTGTATGTGTGTGTGTATGTATGTGAGAGAGTGCTTGTGTGCTGTGGTGCTGTCTGTGTGTGATGATGGGCAGGCATTGCTGATAATGGGGAGGCATTGATGATGGGGAGAAGATGATGATGGGCAGGCATTGATGATAATGGGCAGGCATTGCTGATGGGGAGAAGATGATGATAATGGGCAGGCATTGATGATAATGGGGAGGCATTGATGATGATGGGGAGGAGATAATGATGATGGGGAGGCGATGATGATGATGGACAGGCATTGATGATAATGGGCAGGCATTGATGATGGGGAGAAGATGATGATAATGGGCAGGCATTGATGATAATGGGAGGCATTGATGATGATGGGAGGCGATGATGATGATGGGCAGGCATTGATGATAATGGGCAGGCATTGATGATGGGGAGAGATGATGATGGGGCAGGCATTGATGATAATGGGGAGGCATTGATGATGATGGGGAGGCGATAATGATGATGGGGAGGCGATGATGATGATGGGCAGGCATTGACTGATAATGGGGAGGCATTGATGATGATGATGGTGAGGCGATAATGATGATGGGGAAGCATTGATGATAATGGGGAGACCATGATGATGATGGGGAGGCCATGATGATAATGGGCAGGCATTGATGATGGGGAGGAGATGATGATAATGGGGAGGCGATGATGATGATGGGCAGAGACATAATGGGAGCTGATGATGATGGGAGGCATTGATGATGGAAGATGATGATAATGGGGGAGGCGATAGATGATGATGGGGAGGCATTGATGATAATGGGAGGCATTGAATGGGGAAGATGATGTATGGGGAGGCCATGTGATGATGGGGAGGCATGATGATAATGGACAGGCATTGATGATGGGGAGGAGATGATGATAATGGGGAGGCCATGATAATGATGGGGAGGCAATGATGATGATAAGGAGGCAATGATGATGATGGGGAGACAATCATGACGATAATGGGGAGTCTTTCCACAGCGCCCTTTCCTGAGCCGTAACAGTGCAGAACGCAGTACAGCGCAGAGGAGAGCTCCATATTTTGTATGGAGCATTATATGGGGACCAGTATCCTGTATGGAGCATTATATGGGGACCAGTATCCTGTATGGAGCATTATATTGGGTCCAGTATTCTGTATGGAGCATTATTTTGGGTCCAGTATTCTGTATGGAGCATTATATGGGGGGTGACATCCTGCATGGGGTATTATATGGGTGATGAGGGGGAAGACTGTGGTGCCCATAATATTGTATGGAGGACTGTACTGTCCAGTCTGTTCTGTGCGCTGTGAGGATTTGGCGGTTTCTGAGCTATTGTACAATTTACAATAGATATCACTCATGTAATCGAAGAAATGAAGTATTTGGCATTGTACTGTACCCATATTTCTCTGCAGTATCTGTGCATCATGAATCGTGGTCTGTGTTAAGGGGGCCCACTGAGGCTCTTTCGCCCGGGGCCCATAAAAACCTGGAGCCGGCCCTGATTACAAGTACAATAAAGTGCATCTGTGCTTCAGTCCTCCCCAGGTTAAATAAATCACATAACCAACGTCAATTGTATATTGACTCTCAAACGGCTGTTCAAGGCATGCATACATCTCGCAAGATGCACACTGGGTAGCATTGTCCATGGAGCACATATTAAATGGGGTTAAACAGTACAGATAAAAGTAGAAAAAACAACGGAAAGCTAGTAAGGAAAACACCAAACTACAGTATGCTCTTGTGTTAAACTATGATAGTGTATGCACTATGCACTTATCTGCTGCCTCCACACTTTAATGTTGCCTCGCTTAGACTGGAATTTGTAGTCCTCCAAAATATCACAGCACATGTGTAGCTGCTAGAACAAACACTTATATCATAGACACTTGATCACATGGATGAATCACATATTCCCTTTTTTCTCCCTTTAAACAAACTTTAATCCACCCACCAACAAACACTGATAGTTCCCAAACACACACAGTTATGGCAAACTATAATATTGTGTTTAACTATACACTTATCTGCCACATCCGCAATTTTAAGCAGCCTCTGCTCCGCTCTGCAGCCTTAGACGCATTGGAATTTGTAGTCCTCCAAAACAGCACAGCACAGGTGTAGCTGCAAGAAGCTTCTAGAGCAAACACTTAAATCACAGACACAGGTGTACCTGCTAGAAGTAGCTGCTGGATTAAGTTTTCTAGATTCAATAATGGCCAGAACTGTTAGCTTGTAATTTTTAATGGGACATTGTTAGCATTTGTTTGTGCTTTCTGTTATTTTTTTCTAAATGAAGTCTGTTAGCCCATGTTTACATTGAAAACTAATCACACAGCCTTCAAACGGATGGTGTAACAATTTTAATTGTTCTTGTAGTTTTCAAATCCATTCCTCAATTGCCCCAATAAAGAACATATTGCAATATGCAAATGAAGGGTTGCAATGCACCCTTGGTTTGGCTAAATTCCTGTGTGTATCGTTCCACCCACTTGCTTAGCATTAAATAAATAGAATTTTAAAAAACTACTATTTATCTTTACCACATATTATACCTTAAACAAAAATTGATTTCGATGTTGACTTAAAAGTATTGGGCTAAATATCTAGGTATACTGCGTTTGCATTGCAGAAGACTAGAATCACTATAATTCCCGCAGTTTTAGCACCCTCCTATTAATAAGAGCACACCCAAAGTCACATTTGTGGGGTTTGATGTAGAACAGGGCCGGCGTCAGCACCCGGCACACCCGGGCAAGTGCCGGGGCCCTGAGCAGGCGGGGGGGCCCACTCGCCATCTGGCACCCCCGCGCCCGTTAGCGGAGGAGAGCGGTGTCAGCGCCGCCACTGGGCCCCCCCGTCTGCTCAGAGCCCCGGCATCAGCTGGCACAATACTCACCTCTCCCGTGCCTCCGCTGCCGCAGCTCCGGGCTCCAGGGGGCGCCGGCGCTTCCTCACAGCAGAGCCGCTGAATGACGTCATCATTCAGCGGCTGGCTGTTGCAGAGAGCGCGGATGCTGGACAGGTGAGACGTGTGTACCTCTGTGTGTGTCTGTGTGTATGTAGTGCGGTGCTTTGTGTGTGTGTGCGTGTGTGTGTGTGTGTGTATGTGTGTGTATGTATGTGAGAGAGTGCTTGTGTGCTGTGGTGCTGTCTGTGTGTGATGATGGGCAGGCATTGCTGATAATGGGGAGGCATTGATGATGGGGAGAAGATGATGATGGGCAGGCATTGATGATAATGGGCAGGCATTGATGATGGGGAGAAGATGATGATAATGGGCAGGCATTGATGATAATGGGGAGGTATTGATGATGATGGGGAGGAGATAATGATGATGGGGAGGCGATGATGATGATGGGCAGGCATTGATGATAATGGGCAGGCATTGATGATGGGGAGAAGATGATGATAATGGGCAGGCATTGATGATAATGGGGAGGCATTGATGATGATGGGGAGGCGATGATGATGATGGGCAGGCATTGATGATAATGGGCAGGCATTGCTGATGGGGAGAAGATGATCATAATGGGCAGGCATTGATGATAATGGGGAGGCATTGATGATGATGGGGAGGCGATAATGATGATGGGGAGGCGATGATGATGATGGGCAGGCATTGACGATAATGGGGAGGCATTGATGATGATGATGGTGAGGCGATAATGATGATGGGGAAGCATTGATGATAATGGGGAGGCCATGATGATGATGGGGAGGCCATGATGATAATGGACAGGCATTGATGATGGGGAGGAGATGATGATAATGGGGAGGCCATGATAATGATGGGGAGGCAATGATGATGATAAGGAGGCAATGATGATGATGGGGAGACAATCATGATGATAATGGGGAGTCTTTCCACAGCGCCCTTTCCTGAGCCGTAACAGTGCAGAACGCAGTACAGCGCAGAGGAGAGCTCCATATTTTGTATGGAGCATTATATGGGGACCAGTATCCTGTATGGAGCATTATATGGGGACCAGTATCCTGTATGGAGCATTATATTGGGTCCAGTATTCTGTATGGAGCATTATTTTGGGTCCAGTATTCTGTATGGAGCATTATATGGGGGTGACATCCTGCATGGGGTATTATATGGGTGATGAGGGGGAAGACTGTGGTGCCCATAATATTGTATGGAGGACTGTACTGTCCAGTCTGTTCTGTGCGCTGTGAGGATTTGGCGGTTTCTGAGCTATTGTACAATTTACAATAGATATCACTCATGTAATGGAAGAAGTGAAGTATTTGGCATTGTACTGTACCCATATTTCTCTGCAGTATCTGTGCATCATGAATCGTGGTCTGTGTTAAGGGGGCACACTGAGGCTCTTTCGCCCGGGGCCCATAAAAACCTGGAGCCGGCCCTGATGTAGAATATATATTTAATGTTGTATTAGTTTTCATTGTGCAAAGTATAAACTTTGCTAAAAACACCTTTTTACATCATATTAGTGAACATTTTGGATGAATATAACAATAAAGCCAAGAACAATAAAAGTCAACTATTGTTTAACAGATGCGGTAATTAGATTGTGATGTAAAAAGTATAATCATGTTCTATATGCTGAACCCAAAAGTATCTCATATGGAGAGAGATCTGTTTTTCTACCTGGAGTATATAATATTGAAAAGAGCTAAATTGAACTTTTGAGCAGTAACCTTAGCTGTAGCTTTCTGTACCGGAGATAACTCAGGCCAGCCTAAAAAAAAGATCAACACAAACAAGCACAAAAACATATAATATACACCTACACATGGTAATTGTATATAATCAATCTGCAATCTTTGGAACATGTAGAGTAGACAAGGGGTGTGTTTCTGTGGGATCTTTACAGTTTTTCCTACCTTATGTTCAACGCACTTCATGCAAGACTAGGTGTACTTGGCCGACTGGGTAAGGAACCCTGGTACTACCCATACCTCCCATACCTTGACTATCAAAGCATACATAGCTATTTTTAACAAATGTCTTAGTCCATGGATTACCTGGGCCATCATTGAGTAGAGACCTCACTTCAGACAAAGTTTACTTACCTTTTTCCACAAACCTTCCTCAGTCAGCTGGGCCCCTGCATTTCCACTCCACACTTTTCCTATTGAACCACCAACTTCTGTAGGGATTTTTTTTTATTGCAATTTTTATTCAGATAATTTTTTTTAATTTTTACAGGAAAAGAAATTTTTTTGCCATTTTAAATTTTTCACTATCGTTTATAGGTTGTCAACCAATATTATTCTAAAATAATACTTTAACTTTCGGTTAAACATTTTCAAGAATATAAAGTGTAAAAGCTCATGAACGAAAAGACACACAGACTCAGACAAAAGGAAAAAGGGGGGATATGATATAGAAAGTTGTGGCCTATTAATATCCATCTCATAGAGGTCAAATATTTAACATGGTCGAAAAGAAATCCCAAGGAGACTAAATAAGGTTAAATCTCTCTACAGTATTGTTATTAAGGGCTGCCAGGTACTCGTAATTTCTGATATCCTTGATGCAAGAATATAAATCTAGTTGGGGACGTGGAGAGGTTTGCTTCCAGTTGTGGGCAGTTAAAGTGTGCTGCTGTCAACATATGTAAAAGCAATCTAATAGATCTCTTAGCTATGGACTCAGGGAAATTATTTAATAGAAAGAGCTGAGGGTCTAGAGGGACTTCTATTCAGAAATCTTGCTTAGTCAGGAGTTGGACTTTCACCCAAAATGGTAATCAAAGGGCAGTCCCAAAAAATAGAAAAATAGAACCTCTAGATAGGGTGCACCGCTAGCAGAGGTAAGGAATAGATGAGTCCTTTTTATTTAAAAATTCAGGTATGTGGTACCAAAGATAAAGAATTTTGTACTGATTTTCTTTGTATGAAATACAATCTTTGCATGAAATACAACTTCTGTAGGGATTTAACAATATCATGAGTGACAAATACTACTGAGGTCATGGCCTGTATTGGTGCTATAGTCTCAACTCTCGGCCTCTTTACTGCTTTCTGGGTGGCTGCACCTGCACAAGCATTTCCTTTGGTTTCATGGGTGTCAGCTGGAGTCTGAGCTATTAGCTTTTCACTATGACAATGCACTTGAGAAGAACATAATTTTACCCCTATATAAGTCACCAGTGCGACCACACTTAGAATACTGTGTACACTTCTGTTCTCTGATGTATAAGAAAGACATAGCTGAACTAGAGCGGGTACAGAGAAGAGCAACCAAGGTTATTAGAGCACTGGGGGGGTCTGCAATACCAAGACAGGTTATTACACTTGGGGTTATAAAGTTTGGAAAAGCGAAGGCTAAGGGGTGATCTTATTATAATGTATAAATATAAGAGGGGACAGTACAGAGCAGTGAGACTATGAAACTCTCTGCCATATGATGTTGTAACGAGTGATTCACTACTAAAATTTAAGAAGGGACTGGATGCCTTTCTTGAAAAGTATAATGTTACAGGTTATATATACTAGAATCCTCGATAGGGCGTTGATCCAGGGAACTAATCTGATTGTCATATGTGAAGTCGGGAAGGAATTTTTTTCCACAATGTGGAGCTTAGTGTTTGCCGCATGGTTTTTTTTTTGCCTACCTCTGGATCAACATGTTAGGTTATGGGTTGAACTAGACGGACTTAAGGTCTTCCTTCAACCTTAAATACTATGTTACTGCAACGCCCCCAGGGCCATGGGGTACTCGGTCCGAGTCAGACAGTTCTTTGGGGGGAAGGTCACTGCAGCAATGACCCAGTCCTTGGCCCTGGGCGTGCAATAAAAATGAGGGGGAAAAGTTTATAGGGGATTAAGTTGTGACACCACCCATGGTGTTCAGCAATAAATGGCCAACGCTGCGATTGAGGTCCACTGGGGCGGTTGGTGACGCAGCACAGATGTTACAACTCTCTACGGGCAGAGCTAGGCCCCAGGGCTGCTTGTACAGTTGTTTGTAAGGGATCGTGGACGTTGGGGTGCAGGACTGAGGGTGCGAGAAGTGACTGAAAGACACGAGAGCTGTAGTTTCCTTTACCTTTACTTGATGGTTCAAGATGCAGACCGGGGCACTGATAACAGATGGTGATGGAGGTCCGGACAGCCTGGAAGCAATTTAGCATCCAATCAGCTAGGTGGGTTTGGAGGCCTTCCTATTGCACTGTCCTCTGAGGTCCTTGCTGCCTAAAGCTATGCTCAGGCATCATTTCCCTCTCGTCCTTAAGTCCTTGCCCGTATGGCAGGCATCTCGAGCCTATCAATGGTATCACTCCTCGTGGCAGCTCCAGGCTCTCATATGTTCCTGTGCTGCCGGGTGTCAGAAGGGGCCAGGAGACCTGCAGTCCCCTGCCCTCCGGATTTAACTTCCGTGAATTCAGTACCCGCACAACTACGGACTTCGGTGTCCGGTTTCTAGTGCTCAACTCTGGGGTGAGCTTGGTTACAACGCCACTTCCCCAAGTTCTCCTACACTTCTCTCCTCTTCTCTCACTCTCTCAGATTCTCCCTAACCCCGCCTCCAGGCCAGAACTTATAGAGCAGCTCCCCTGAAACCGGGTGTTAGAGCTCCCCCTTCTGGTCTGGAGTCAGGAAAAGTGCTGGATGCTGGTGTTACCTGGTAAGGGGACCCCTCCATGCTTTCAGGTATGACACCCCACTGTGAGGGAGGCAATGCCACTGTGGCAACCAGACTCCTGGGTTGCCACATTACTTTGTTAGAAGCTTAGTTGGTAACAGGAGAGCTTCCATCAGAGCTCGTACACTTTCTGCATCTTCTTATAGATTTCCCTTGACATTAGAAAACTGTGACAAAATCCAAAAGAATATCTACTGTCTGTATACACATTGGTTGTCTTGCCTCTACCTCTATCCATGCCTCCTATGCCGAGAGGTGAGGAGCGGTTGGTTCAGCTTTTATTACCACAGCATATCTAGTCTGGAATCAACCAGCATTTTGGTATCTGGATCCAAATCCAGAAAACGTAAAATCTTCGTTAGCTATTGGCTCTTCTGAGACATGGTCAAACCCAGCCATTTCTTGTTGCATCAGAGCAGCACAATCATAAGGTGTATGTATGTATGTTCACTATTTCCTCCTTTGTTAGAGAATAATAAGCCACAGGTCTCTGTTTTTGGCCATCTTTTTGTGTAAGTACTGAAGTGGCATGGCTCGTCATCTCAGTGTAGAGCAAAGAAAATGGCTTATTTTAGTTGGGTAAACCAAGAGCAGAACTACCGTAATTAAAAGTTTTAGGAAGTAACATTTTTTTTCAGCTTCTAGGGTCAGATGGAAGCGTTATGTGGACAGACAATCATACAGGGGCTGCACGAGTTGGGAAGCTGATCGTATCCATGGCCTGCAGCATAATACTAGACCCAGAAAAGGTTCTGAGTCATGTAATGTTTGGGGCAATTTAAGCTGCTGTATTTTCTTTCCTCCATGAGATGTTTGATGCCTTGAGCTAGACAGTGGCTTAAGAAGATTACCTTCCACTGACAGAACTGTAATTTGTTTTTAAAGGCCTTATATAAATGTTCTGCTAGGAAACACAAAGGGAGATAGATAATTCATTACATTAGATTTGATCAGGACAGCAAAGCAATAAATCATTCATATACTGAAGCGACATAACGTCCAGATATGGAGTAGTCAATTTTTACAACACTGAGGACATTGCAGCAGTATACATTGTTGGTAAATTTTGGGCACCTTGTGGTAGCACCATCCATGGGTGAAAGCAAATACTGGGAGTCTGTGTACAAGTGAATGGGAAAGAATGCATTTGCCAAATCAATCATTTTGAAATGTATAGAACTGTGTGGAATTTAAGCTACAAAAATGTATGAGGATTTGGCATTTAAGTGTTATGGGCTCAGTGACCTCGTTAACAGACCTCAAATCATGAACCATGTGGTAGTTTACTGGTTGACCTTTTTCAACCTTTTTCTTTATAGGATACCGGTGCGTATTACTAGTGCTAGTAGTAGGAATGATTGTCTTGAGTAACTCTTTAATTGATACTCTGATATAGAGGGTACTGTTTAACACGAGAATTGCTGTTCTGTAAGACTGGAAGTCAATGATACCATGCCATCTCCGGTGTATTAAATATTAATTATCTTGTAGGGCATGAAGGACATCTGCTCCCAACTGATTTGTTGATGCTGTGTAACTGATTAAAATGTGGTCAGTCTTTGGGATGGATCTAGTGGCACTACAAGGGGTTAAGTGGGGTGTTTCTTGGATCACCATACACCCCAACACAATCTATTAAGAAATCTAATGTTCTATCTTCAGGCAGAGTTAATTTAACCATTAGGGTAGGATTGTCAAAACTAAAAACTACTATTGGATGCATGCTAGTTACTAGGTTATCAAATTCCTAAAGTGAGGAAGAATCATTCACAGTGATCTGCTGAGCAAGAGGGGCTGCTACTTGGAAGGTTCTTTGCAGTCTTTCTGTATATGAATGACTCTGCTGTCCTCAGTTATAATAGACAATAGGGTCATACCTTCTGTCATATCTTCTTTTGTAAGGCATAACTCCCTTTGTTCTATGAGCCTAAAACAACTGCTGCTCCACCCCTTTAGCTACTTGTAAAAGGTCTTTTCCTCTCCATTCAAGGAACACTTTTACAAGTCCCTCTCTTAGAGGTTTCTTTAGTCCATCCACAAAAGGAGTTCCTAACATAGTAACATAGTTAGCAAGGCCGAAAAAAAACCATTTGTCCATCCAGTTCAGCCTATATTCTGTCAGAATAAATCCCCAGATCTACGTCCTTCTAAAGAACCTAATAACTGTAAGATACAATATTGTTACGCTCCAGGAAGACATCCAGGCCTCTCTTGAACCCATTGACTGAGTTCGCCATCACCACCTCCTCAGGCATGGAATTCCAGATTCTCACTGCCCTAACAGTAAAGAATCCACTTCAGACGCAGAGAATGCCCCTTGTGACCGTCACCTTCCTTGGTATAAACAGATCCTCGGAGAGATATTTGTATTGTACCCTTATATACTTATAAATGGTTATTAAATCGTCCCTCAGTCGTCTTTTTTTCTAGACTAAATAATCCTAATTTTGCTAATCTCTCTGGGTATTGTAGTTCACCCATCCCCTTTATTAATTTTGTTGCCCTCCTTTGTACTTGCTCTAGTTCCATTATATCCTTCCTGAGCACCAGTCCCCAAAACTGTACACAGTACTCTATGTGCGGTCTAACCAGGGATTTGTACAGAGGCAGTATAATGCTCTCATCATGTGTATCCAGACCTCTTTTAATGCACCCATGATCCTGTTTGCCTTGGCAGCCACTGCCTGGCACTGACTGCTCCAGGTAAGTTTATCATTAACCAGGATCCCCAAGTCCTACTCCATGTCAGATTTACCCAGTGGTTTCTCATTCAATGTGTAATGGTGATATTGATTCCTTCTTCCCATGTGTATAACCTTACATTTATCATTGTTAAACCGCATCTGCCACCTTTCAGTCCAAGTTTCCAACTTATCCAGATCCATCTGTAGCAGCATACTATCTTCTCTTGTATTGACTGCTTTGCATAGGTTTGTGTCATCTGCAAATATCTATATTTTACTGTGTAAACCTTCTACCAGATCGTTAATAAATATGTTGAAGAGAATAGGTCCCAACACCGACCCCTGCGGTACCCCACTGGTCACAACGACCCAGTTAGAGAATATACCATTTATAACCACCCTTTGCTTTCTATCACTAAGCCCGTTACTTACCCATTTACACACATTTTCCCCTAGACCCAGCATTCTCATTTTGTGTACCAACCTCTTGTGTGGCACGGTATCAAACGCTTTGGAAAAATCAAGATATACAGTATATCTGCATTACATATATGTGCATTAAGGATGTCGCTCGGAGAATATTCAGTATCTGTGCAAGTTATCTGCAAACCGGCAAAATATTTTTCTACTCTCTTGTCTTTTTCTTGAGTTATGTTATTTAAGGATATGGATTGTTCCCTCTGATTTGTCAAAGCCCAATCCTGCAGGACCTTACAGTTTCTTCCCGTGAGTCTAACATCTGCAAATATTCTGTCCTATATCTTTTAACTAGATACTCTTTTTATCATCCCATTTCTTGCTTTATAATATGTGCAGTCACATCTCTTCTCTTTGAATCTACTAAGTCCTCAAGTTCCTGCCATATACAGTAATATGTAACTGGAATCTGTTGCATTTATTTGAAGAAAGGAACAGGCTTCTCGTCTGGGATAAAAGGTTGTCATCGAATCTAACTGTTCACTTGGACTCAAGGACTTGTATTCTGTCGTAGTCACCCTTTGAGGAGAGGCAGTCTCTTGTGCGCAAGAAGCACTTGTTGGTTGTTGGGGGGCATCCATCAGCCCTACCTCCTGCATTACTCTCGTTCCCCCCCCCCAAGCCATGACACTAGCTGTGGGGAAAGTGGATTATTGTCTCCTCCAGCTACTACATGAGATTTTGTTACAACAGGCATAATAGGAGCATTTGGGGAATTGGACTTAGGTCTGGTCGCCCTACAATTTAAACAACTATCTTTCCATCTTAGATTTAGATTCTATACTCTATATATACTGTACATATTCACAGTTCTGGTCCATTATAGAAAGGAGGTACTTATGGCTTTGTGTGATTAAATCCATCCAGTCCATTGTCAAAACATTCGTACAGCACTCTGTTATGTTTCGGTAGCTGAGGAGTGCAGGTAAAAAAGGCAATACACCAGAGCAGTTGGAATCTATGAGATTGCAGTACCCTGACTAACCACCACAAATAGAGGCAGCCGTGGAGCGTTCCTACGTTGGTCCTAGACGCCTCGTCACAGCCTGAGAAACTAGCTACACCTAAAGATAGAAAGAGGAAAGCTATCTGCCCCGGAGCAGATCCCCAAAGACATAGAAAGCCCCAAACATGTAATGGCGGTTAGACAAGAAGAAATACTGACACAGACAGAAAATAGAATGAGCAAACGTTGGGGCCCAAACTATCTAAATAGGAAAGGATAGGAAGGGTACTTACTGCAATCTCAAAAAACCCTGAAAAGCACCAACTCTACTAATTTCAAAAACACCTGAGATCACACGACCTCTACCACCTAAATTAGCTCTCTGGTGTAACAAAATCAAAACAACAGCCACTGAAAAAACTGGAAAAAGCAAAATGTACAAACATCAGTGGCTGAACAAAACAGAGAGGGCAAAAGCCCCCGGAGGGGACCCAGAAGGCCCCCACAGAAGTGCAGGACAAAATGCAAAAATCAAGCACAAAAACAAAAAGAAGAAAATGTCTTATCTGTTAGCAGGAGATGCAGACTCGACACAGCAGGCTACAAAGGAAACAGGAATCAAGAATTGAGACCAGAGCAATTGATCACCGGCAACCCTGATGGGAAGGCAACTCCCTTATATAAGACCAGTCAGTAACACCTGATTCCCAATCCTCACAATCTTCACTGGGCAAACCAGTACCGCTTGTAACCACCAGAGGGAGCCTCTGCTCAGAACTCATCTCAAGCCCATTCACAACAGCACTCTATTACTTCTCATGATTTCTTTACACCCCCGCTAATCATTTCCTCAGCTACATTCCTCCACTGCTCAGGTTTTGACATCAGACCATTGTCTAGTAACCAACCACAATGCTCTTTCATGAACAGCTTCCACATAATCACATCCAGACCCCCACTAGGGGCAACCCAGCCTTTCCAACATTCTCTTACAATCTGTTACAGAATCTTTGCCTTCATATTCTCTAACTGTTTTCTTTGCTGTTTTTCCTCTACATGTATCCATTTTTTTCCATTTACTTGACAAGATTCTTATACTTGCCAGTGCCACCAAGCTCCCTCATGCAAAACACCCTTAATGTAGGTATTCACCAAGTCACCTAAAATCCTGCATACAACCAGTAAATGGACTGCAAGATACTCTTCTGCTGAGTTGATCCTGTCATGGTTTACTGGGTTCTTGGATCAGGTAGTCGCGGGGTTAACTTGGTTGACCTCTGACCTTTGGCTGAGTTTGTCTGACCCTGTGCTTGTGCCAGTGCATTGTGCCTGTGCTACGTTTTGTTTGTCTGGTTCTGATTTGGCTGTGTCCCTGTTACGAGTTTTGCCTGTCCCTTTTGTACTGCGTTGCTCCCTCTGTGTATGACCTCTTGGCTGTGTTCTGATTATTCTCTGCCTGCTCCTTTTGTACTGCGTTGCTCCCTCTGTGTATGACCTGGCTATCCTGACTATCCATTCTGTCTATGTCCCTTGGTAACTTTATTTCATAGTTACCCTTCTAGGAGTTTTCCTTTACCTTCCTAGATCTCTGGAGCTTAGGCCACGCCCCTTGGCAGTCAGGTGCTGCAGGTCCTCCGGCCTGAAGTATTCTCTATCTGCTACTGCTGCCTCTGAGAGACGTGTGGCCGGCTCCGCCCCTTGGCAGTCACATGCTGCGGAAGGTCCTGTTCCACAGAAACACACATCTTCCCTGCTGCGGCTCTGCTATACAGGTACCTTTGGGCACAGTTTGTTCACTCAGGACACACGCACTGGCTCAGTGAGCAAGTGCAGTGTGGTGTCCTTGACAGATCCTTTTCAGCAGCCAAACAAGACACAGCAACACTAACAATTCTCAAAATACAAGTACCACTATATTTCACACTTATCCACCAATCCCATCACATGCACACAATTCACAAAAGCGTAGGCAATGCTACAGTTATTAGACACGATTATTTAACCCCTTCCCGACCTGTGACACAGCGCATGCGTCATGAAAGTCGGTGCCAATCTGACCTATGACGCATACCCTGTGTCATGAAAGGATCACGTTCCTGCGGGTCGGGTGACCGGGGTCACTGAAAGGTCACCCGACCCGTAGGCACAAGACCCTTTGTGCTTCACCACAGAGGGGTTGGCTTAACCCCCACGTGGCTATGATCGCTCTGATTGGCTGTTAAAAGTGAAACAGCCAATCAGAGCAATCTGTAATATTTCACCAATGAAATTTGGTGAAATATTACAATCCAGTCATGGCCGATGCTGCAATAGCATCTGCCATGGCTGGAGACTGAGATGCGACCCCCCCACACCGAGTGACGGCGGCGATCGGCCGCCGCCACCGATTGATGGCGGGGATCATTCACAGTCGTCACTAAATGCTCCCTTCCTCCTTGCCTCCGCTCCCCCCTCACCTTCCGACCCCCCCTACTCACCTCTCTCGGTCCTCCGATGTCCCCGGATCCGTCCCGGCGTCTGTCCGGAATGCTTCATGGGCGCCGCCATCTTGCAAAATGGCGGCCGCATGCGCAGTGCGCCAGCCGGCCAGCGCATGCGCAGTGCGCCCTCCAGAGTCCATAAATTTATTTTGATCACTGTGATAAACTCTCACAGTGATCAAAATAAAAAAAAGTTAATAAACGCCCCATTTATCACCCCCATAGGTAGGGACAAATAAAATAAAAAAATATTTATTTACTTTTTCTTATTAGGGTTAGGGTTACGGTTAGGCTGTGTTCATATTGAGTTATGGCAGTCCGTTAGACGGACTGCGTTACACCGTGGTATAACGCTGCCTTTCACCCCCATTTGTGTGTGCATTGCGACGCATGCCGTAAAGCGGCATGCGTTCGCGACATGCCGTCATTCAGTGACGGAGCCTCGGACGCGGGTTAGGGTTATGGTTAGGATTTGGATTAGGGTTAGGGGTGTGTAGGGGTTAGGGTTGGGGTTAGAGGTGTGTTGGGGTTAGGGTTGGAGTTAGAATTGAGGGGTTTCCACTATTTAGGCGCATCAGGGGGTCTCCATACACGACATGGCGCCACCATTGATTCCTGCAAATTTTGAGTTCAAAAAGTCAAACAGTGCTCCCTTTATTCCGAGCCCCGACGTGTGCCCAAACAGTGGTTTACCGCCACATATCGGGTATCAGCGTACTCAGGAAAAATTGCACAACAACTTTGGGGGTCTAATTTCTCCTTTTACCCTTGGGGAAAAAAAATTGGGGACTAAAAAAAATGATTTTTGTGGAAAAAAATTATTTTTTATTTTCACGGCTCTGCGTTATAAACTTCTGTGAAGAACTTGGAGATTTAAAGTGCTCACCACACATCTAAAGGAGTTCCTTGGGGGATCTAGTTTCCAAAATGGGGTCACTTGGGGGTTTCTACTGTTTAGGCACTGTTTGGGCTCTGCAAACGTAACATGACGCCCGCAGACCATTCCATCAAGTCGACATTGCAAAACGTCACTACTTCCCTTCCGAGCTCCGACGTGTGCCCATACAGAAGTTTTCTCCACATATGGGACATCAACGTACTCAGGACAAATTGGACAACAACTTTTGGGGTCTAATTTCTCCTGTTACCCTTGGGAAAATAAAAAAATTGGGGACTAAAAGATAGTGTTTGTGGAAAAAATATGATTTTTTTATTTTCATGCCAGGGCGTTATAAACTTCTGTGTAGCTCTTTGGGGTTCAAAGTGCTCACCACACATCTAGATAAGTTCCTTGCGGGGTCTAGTTTCCAAAACGTGGTCAATTCTGGGGAGTTTCTACTGTTTAGGCACATCAGGGGCTCTGCAAACGAAACATGACGCCCACAGACCATTTCATCAAGTCGGCATTTTCAAATCGTCACTACTTCCCTTCCGAGCCCCGACGTGTGCCCATACAGTAGTTTTCTCCCACATATGGGATATCAGCGTACTCAGGACAAATTGGACAACAACTTTTGAGGTCTAATTTCTCCTGTTACCCTTGGGAAAATAAAAAAATTGGGGACTAAAAGATCATGTTTGTGGAAAAAATATGATTTTTTTTATTTTCATGCCAGGGCATTATAAACTTCTGTGTAGCCCTTGGGGGTTCAAAGTGCGCACCACACATCTAGATAAGTTCCTTGCGGGGTCTAGTTTCAAAAATGGGGTCAATTGTGGGAGTTTCTACTGTTTAGGCACATCAGGGGCTCTGCAAATGTAACATGAAGCCCGCAGATCATTCCATCAAAGTCAGCATTTCAAAACGTCACTACTTCCCTTCCGAGCCCCAACGTGTGCCCGAACAGTGGTTCCCCCCACATATGGGGTACCAGTGTACTCAGGACAAACTGTACAAAAACTTTTGGGGTCCAATTTCTCCTGTTACCCTTGCGAAAATAAAAAATTGCGGGTTAAAAAAATCAGTTTTTGAGGAAAAAATGATTTTTTATTTTCACCGCTCTGCATTATAAACTTCTGTGAAGCACGTGGGGGTTCAAGGTGCTCACCACACATCTGAATAAGTTCCTTGGGGGGTCTAGTTTACAAAATGGGGTCACCTGTGGGGGGTTTCTACTGTTTAGGCACATCAGGGGCTCTGCAAACGTAACAAGATGCCCGCAGACCATTCCATCAAGTCAGCATTTCAAAGTGTCACTACATCCCTTCCGAGCCCTGACGTGTGCCCAAACAGTGGTTACCCCCCACATATGGGGTACCAGCGTACTCAGGACAAACTGGACAACAACTTTTGGGGTCCAATTTCCCCTGTAACCATTGTGAAAATAAAAAAAGGGGGGTAAAAAATCATTTTTTGAGAAAAAAAAATTATTTTTTATTTTCATGGCTCTGTGTTATAAACTTCTGTGAAGTGCTCACTGTGCATCTAGATAAGTTCCTTAGGGGGTCGAGTTTCCAAAATGGGGTCATTTGTGGGGGAGCTCCAAAGTTTAGGCACACAGGGGCTCTCCAAACACGACATGGTGTCCGCTAACGATTGGAGCTAATTTTCCATTAAAAAAGTCAAATGGCGCTCCTTCCCTTCTGAGCCCTGCCGTGCGCCCAAACATTGGTTCCCCCCACATATGGGGTACCAGCGTACTCAGGAAAAATTGGACAACTTTTGGCGTCCAATTTATCCTGTTACCCTTGGGAAAATAAAAAATAGCGGGCTAAAAAATGATTTTTGAGAAACAAAAATGATTTTTTTATTTTCACTGCTCTGCGTTTATAAACTTCTGTGAAGCACTTAGGGGTTCAAAGTGCTCACTACACATCTAGATAAGCTCCTTGGGGGTCTAGTTTCCAAAATGGGGTCACTTGTGGGGGGTTTCTACTGTTTAGCACATCAGGGGCTCTGCAAACTCAACATGACGCCCGCAGAACATTCCATCAAGTCTGCATTCCAAAATGGCGCTCCTTCCCTTCTGAGCTCTCCCATGCACCAAAACAATGGTTCCCCCCCACATATGGGGTATTGGTGTACTCAGGACAAATTGCACAACAACTTTTGTGGTCCAATTTCTCCTGTTACCCTTGTGAAAATAAAAAATAGCGGGCTAAAAAATCATTTTTGAGGAAAAATATGTTTTTTTTATTTTCACTGCTCTGCGTTATAAATTTCTGTGAAGCACTTGGGGTTCAGAGTGCTCACAACACATCTAGATAAGTTCCATAAGAGGTCTAGTTTCCAAAATGGTGTCACATGTGGGGTTTTTTCACTGTTTAGGCACACAGGGGCTCTCCAAACGCGTCATGGTGTCCGCTAACGATTGGAGCTAATTTTCCATTCAAAAAGTCAAATGGCGCTCCTTCCCTTCTGGGCCCTGCCGTGCACCAAGTGGTTCATGACCACATATGAGGTATCTGTGTACTCAGGAGAAATTGCCCAACAAATTTTAGGAGCCATTTTATCCTGTTGCCCATGTGAAAATGAAAAAACTGAGGCTAAAAAAAAATTTTTGTAAAAAAAAAGTGCTTTCTTTTTTTACGGATCAATTTGTGAAGCACCTGGGGGTTCAAAGTGCTCACTATGCATCTAGATAAGTTCCTTGGGGGGTCTAGTTTCCAAAATGGGGTCACTTGTGGGGGAGCTGCAATGTTTAGGCACACAGGGACTCTCCAAATGCGACAATGCAACAGCTAAATATTCCACCATATTTTCCATTCAAAAAGTCAAATGGCGCTCCTACCCTTCTGAGCCCTGCCGTGCGCCCAAACAGTGGTTTATGACCACATATGAGGTATCTTTGTACTCAGGAGAAATTGCCCAACAAATTTTAGGACCCATTTTATCCTTTTGCCCATGTAAAAATGAAAAAATTGATGCTAAAATAACATTTTTGTTGAAAAATTAAAATGTCATTTTTTCCTTCCACATTGCTTTAGTTCATGTGAAGCACCTGAAGGGTTAATAATCTTCTTGAATGTAGTTTTGAGTAGCTTGAGGGGTGCAGCTTCTATAATGATGTCACTTTTGGGTATTTTCTGCCATATAGACCCCTCAAAGTGACTTCAAATGTGAGGTGGTCCCTAAAAAAAATGGTTTTGTAATTTTTTCTTTAAAAATGAGAAATCGCTGGTCAACTTTTAACCCTTATAATTTCCTAACAAAAAAAAATTTGTTTCCAAAATTGTGCTGATGTAAAGTAGACATGTGGGAAATGTTATTTATTAACTATTTTGTGTCACATAACTCTCTGGCTTAACAGAATAAAAATTAAAAATTTGAAAATTGCGAAATTTTCAAAATTTTCACCAAATTTCCATTTTTTTCACAAATAAACGCAAAAATTATCGACCTAAATTTACCACTAACATGAAGCCCAATATGTCACGAAAAAACAATCTCAGAATCGCTAGGATCCGTTGAAGCGTTCCTGAGTTATTATCTCATAAAGGGACATTGGTCAGAATTGCAAAAAATGGCAAGATCTTTAAGGTCAAAATAGGCTGGGTCATGAAGGGGTTAAAGCAAAATAGCTAACCTGCAATGGAGATAGATCAATTCTCAGTAAAAGTGAAATACACATATAAAAATAAGCTTTGTACTTTATGCTGCAGGGTTAGAATTCACTTTTCTTGGATGCCCCTCTTTATTCAAGATCCGGGTTTTGGCACCAAATTTTCATGAGTGAAATTCACTCTCTTCTATGCCTTTTGATTTCCAAATATGTAAGGAGAGGAAATCAACACAGTACAGCCTTGTATGATATACTTGATAGGATTTCTGCTTTATTAGCATATGTAGGCACTTAAATAGTGTCACAGACAAAGGAAAGGTTCCCTCCAAAATATGAGCCAATAGGAACTTTAGGGGCGTGAATAAAAATGTGAAACTTCCGGGCCTATCAGTGTTATTTGATCATCATGACACAGGAGACAAGATGTGTACCGCAAAAGGTCACAACAAAATGCTAGTTTGTTCATCTCCACCACTGAAAAGTACAAGCTTGTGAATGGAAATGTACTGAAGTTGATGCCCTATTCCCAAAAGCACGAGACAACTGGAGCAGTTTGTTCTTGAGGAGTGGGCCAAAGTACCTGTCGAGAGGTGCAGAAGTCTCACTGACAGTTACCGGAATCGTTTGATTGCAGTGATTGCCTCAAAAGGTTGTGCAACAAAATATTAGGTTAAGGGTACCATCATTTCTGTCCAGGCCTATTTCATGAGTTTTATTTTTTAAATTTATGTGGAAGCATGGTTTAAGAGCAATGTCTGACTTTCATTTGTTCAATTTCATAGATTTTTTATTTATTAATACTTTTGTCAGATTCAAGTTATTTATGTGACCATTGTGGGTTTTTCTGTCATTAAATGAGGGGTGCCAACAATTTTGACCATGTGTGTTTGTGCTGGCATTAGCATACATACATCTAATTGGCTAAAGTTAATATAATCTTCAACCTAGGTGTGGCTCTCACTTCTTTCTTTCACTTTCCTATGTTATCTCTAAGTCCCATTAGACAATGAAATTCCTGAGACTCCTTGTCTCAAAACATACACAGACTCTATTTTGAAAAGCAAGGAGTTGCATGTAGAATAACCAAAATGGAGTCAGGATACAGAAATAACTCCTGCTCTCACAAGGTTGAGGTTAAATCTCTGTGTGGGTCAGTCAAGTTTTTCCACATCATACCCACCCAACCTTACTCTTATGGACCTTGCTTTGTGCATCAGTCATTGTGGACGATAAAAGGACCTTTCCAAAACTGTTCCCACAAAGTTGGAACCATGCAATTGTCTAACACATGTTGGTATGCTGGAGTGTTAAGATTTCCCTTCACAGAAACTAAAATGCCAACTAAGAGGCACAGGCCATCCCTTGAAAAACATCTCCATCACACTTTTCATCTGCCACTAAAATTTTCAAATTTACAAAATGGACCCCTGCCATGAAACTCCTGTTGCAGTTTTTGAGTAGATTTTAATATCAGAGGAGGTTTGGAATTCTGCAGATACTGCGTAAGCAGGAAAAAAAATAAAGCCTTCAAAAAGTAATATCTGTGAAGCCTTAGAGGAATTTTATCAGACTTGTGCTTTTATATGAAGAGTGGATTGGGCCTTAGAATTGCAATTGGCACAGTGAATGAATTCATATGTTGAAAAGTAGTTTCAGGTATCCTCAGTGACTTTTCAATTGTTCAATGTATGTTTTACATTGCTATTAATGCTTCTCCACTTACATGAATTTTGTTAAAAATCAGTGCTCGACTGTAGTTTATGGATGGAGAGCAGCAGAGCATGCACCAGAGTTGAACCTGTGCTATAATATATCACCTTTAAACTACAGATTCATTGACCTCAGATATAGTTGTGCCCTTGTTTGGACATTACAAACATTACTGAAGAATTTATAAATATTAATGGTCTAATAACAGATCCCCATATTGAAACAGTTTGACATATAAAAAAATGAAATGGAAAGGATAAACTCAGGAAAGAAAGTCATACCATGAAAATTCTGGTGTTACTGCCTGCAAAAGTGCATAAAGAAAAATACAATTGATTACATATCTCAAATTTTTCTTTACATTAACTGAATGTTTAACCTAATGAGATTTTTGACCACTGGATAGGTGAGAAAGGGCACATACATATGAGCCAAATAAATATTTATTTAATAGTCTACAAAAATAGTTACACAGGGAAAGTTTGTTTTTTTCTTAAGATTAAAGTTGAATACTACAGTTATATGAAAAAGTTTGGGCACCCCTATTAATGTTAAGCTTAATGTTTTATAAAAATTGGTGTTTTTGCAACAGCTATTTCAGTTTGAGATATCTAATAACTATTGGACACAGTAATGTTTCTGCCTTGAAATGAGGTTTATTGTACTAGCAGAACATGTGCAATATGCATTCAAACAAAATTTGACAGGTGCATAAGTATGGGCACCCTTATCATTTTCTTGCTTTAAATACTCCTACCTACTTTTTACTGACTTACTAAAGCCCTTTTTTGGTTTTGTAACCTCCTTGAGCTTTGAACTTCATAGCCAGGTGTATGCAATCATGAGAAAAGCTACTTAAAGTGGCCACTTGCAAGTTGTTCTCCTGTTTGAATCTCCTCTGAAGAGTGGCATCATGGGCTCCTCAAAACAACTGTCAAATGATCTGAAAACAAAGATTATTCAACATAGTTGTTCAGGGGAAGGATACAAAAAGCTGTCTCAGAGATTTAACCTGTCAGTTTCCACTGTGAGGAACATAGTAAGGAAATGGAAGAACACAGGGACAGTTCTTGTTAAGGCCAGAAGTGGCAGGCCATGAAAAACATCAGAAAGGCAGAGAAGAAGAATGGTGAGATCAGTCAAGGACAATCCTCAGACCACCTCCAGAGAGCTGCAGCATCAACTTGCTGCAGATGGTGTCACTGTGCATCGGTCAACTATACAACGCACTTTGCACAAGGAGAAGCTGTATGGGAGAGTGATGCGAAAGAAGACGTTTCTGCAAGCACGCCACAAACAGAGTCGGCTGAGGTATGCAAAAGCACATTTGGAGAAGCCAATTTCTTTTTGGAAGAAGGTCCTGTGGACTGATGAAACCAAGATGGAGTTGTTTGGTCATACAAAAAGGCGTTATGCATGGTGTCAAAAGAACACAGCATTCCAAGAAAAACACTTGCTACCCACAGTAAAATTTGGTGAAGGTTCCATCATGCTTTGGGGCTGTGTGGCCAATGCCGGCACCGGGAATCTTGTTAAAGTTGAGGTACGCATGGATTCCACTCAGTATCAGCAGATTCTTGACAATAATGTTCAAGAATCAGTGACAAAGTTGAAGTTACGCAGGGGATGGATCTTTCAGCAAAACAATGATCCAAAACACGCTCCAAATCTACTCAGGCGTTCATGCAGAGGAACAATTACAATGTTCTGGAATGGCCATCCCAGTCCCCAGACCTGAATATCATTGAACATCTGTGGGATCATTTGAAGAGGGCTGTCCATGCTCGGCGACCATCAAACTTAACTGAACTGGAATTGTTTTGTAAAGAGGAATGGTCAAAAATACCTTCATCCAGGATCCAGGAACTCATTAAAAGCTACAGGAAGCGACCAGAGGCTGTTATTTTTGCAAAAGGAGGATCTACTAAATATCAATGTCACTTTTCTGGTGAGGTGCCCATACTTATGCACCTGTCAAATTTTGTTTGGATGCAGATTGCACATGTTCTGTTAGTACAATAAACCTCATTTCAAGGCAGAAACATTACTGTGTCCAATAGTTATTAGATAAATCAAACTGAAATAGCTGTTGCAAAAACACCAATTTTTATAAAACTATTAAGCTTAAGATTAATAGGGTGCCCAAACTTTTTCATATAACTGTATATAGTGTACACAGTATGCTTCCTTTATATTGATCTTTGAAGCCGAATATGAATCAGGTTTTCTGGTTAAAATGAAAATGAAGTTTGTTTTAATCATCCTTCATAATATAATTTACAACAGGTCATAAATATAATGCATTTCTTGTGTTTTAAAAAATAAAATTGGAACACTGTATTGATTCCTAGTTTTGCACTGTTCTCAGTCTTGTATAGTATGTGTATGTGCTGGAAAGCTATAGAAATGGTATTTTTCTATGTTATCAGTTGGTCTCATAAATTTGCCATTATGAGGATATTAGTGAGTGAACTTTTACATTGCCTGTGGTGTTAACATAATTATGTCCATTAAACCAGTAATAAATATGAGAGCTGTAAAAGCAGAGCTCCAGTATTTGACATACAAAGATGAAGATTTGTCATATATTCTGCTTAATATTCATATGATCTTCTATGGTAAGATCATAAATAGCTGTAACAATGACCTTTCTCCAGTGATACACTGCATATTCACATTCTTATTGATGTCTCATGTGGTTCTTGATACCAAATACATTGCATGACTGCAGAGAACACTATAGTCTAGTAGTATAATGTAAACTTCATTTTGTAGTTGTGAAAATAGTTATGCGTATTATAGAATTGCTAAAGGGGCTATCTGGTGAAACAGGTTATCACCTCTTTCTAGTATAGGTGATAACTTATTGAAGAGGTCTGACTGCTGGGACAAGCACCAACCAGCAGAGTAGGGCACTTTTATCCCCTTTAGAACATGGCTATGCTAATGCTTAACTATTGCTTCATTTATTTTCTACAGGGCTGCTGAATGATATGCTCATCTTTTTTCAGGAACCCTTATGGAGGAGTGGTCAGACATCTAAACTGCTGCTTTAATTTGTAAAGGGGAAAAGTGCACCGTCAGGGTAAAGATCCCTTGCTCTGCTGATCAGGGAAAGGAACAACCCCTTTAATGGAGATAAAATACAAGTAATAATAAAAAAATGCTTATATTTGACAGGTATTAGGTAAAGTTTTGATAATGCTTATGCTTTATAAAAAAAGGTGAATTTCTTCTGAGGAATATGTAAAAATAGAAGTCAATATTAAATGCCTAATTTATGTCTCATGCAGGGGATCCAGAGTGTAGTTATACCTTAATACATTTTTGATCACCAGTGACACTTTAAAGAGAACCATTCACCAATGTGAGCATGATGTTAAGCTTTCCAAATCATGGAACTGTTGACTGCACAGCTCAATAAAACATAGGTAATATTTTTCAATTGTTCCTCTCCCAAGCAGCAACATAGAGGGAAAAAAAGAACATATCCTCTCAATAGCTTAGAGCAACTTCCTCAGGGTGAGCCATGTAATGAAAGACAGTCAGCAACAGAACCTGCTGTGGTTCAGTGGACAGAGACACTGACAACAGAGCACAGGACCGCTGATCGAATCCCAAGGCATGACATATACCACAAGATATGTAATAAAAATGGACATAAAAGCATACACCTTAAAGGGATCTGTCAGTAGATTCAATCCTCCTAAGGGCATGCAGGGTATAGGAATCTGAATAAAATACATGACAACTGGGATCTGATGTATTTTTCCAGAGAACTTCATGCTTTTCTCATATGTAAATGAGCTGCTCAGGACTATGGGATGGACATAGATCTGCTAGACACTCCGCCTTCAGAGATTATTATAACTAAAAGGGGGAGTTTCCTGTGTGACATGTAATGGCTGCTCTCTGCTCTCCTGATCTCACTGCAGGGCTGTGTGTGATTATAACTGACTTATCTGCAGGTTCCTCTCGGTGCTTCCATCTCACAGGCAGCCAGGGTTGTAATACAGCAAAGCTGTGACAGCTGCAGCAAATGTGTTTGTAAGGACACAAAGTTCAGTACTACTGTACTGAGTTAGTTATATGTCTCATACTGATAATACCCCCTTTTATTAAAAATAATCTCAGTAGGCCGAATCTCATGCAGATCAGTGTCCTGCCCATAACCATCAACAGCTCATTTACATATAAGAAAAATATTGATATCTCTGGAATAAGACAACAGATCGCAGACATTAAGGGATCATTTTATTCAGCTTCTTATGACACTACATTTCCATATAAACACCTACAAAAACACTCTATTCAACAGCAATTTAGTAAATAAAAAATATATTTTATTGCAGTACAAGAGAAAAACAGGTAAATATTAAAAAATAAATACACAGATGAGAACAGCACAGATGAGGAAGAAAGGTGGCAAAACCTGGATCCAATAAAGTCAAAAATAGACTAAAGTAGGTGTACAAATGCAGGGCCGCCATCAGGGCATGAGAACCCTTACTGCTGTATGGGGCCCAGTCATTAGGGGGGCCCGCCGCCCGAGCATGCAGGTCTGCGCTCGGGCCCGGGGGCCCCCAACATTTTGAGGCTCCCCCTGCACCTCAAGGGGCCCCCAGCTAGCGGCACATCACACCGCCGCTGCATTGAACTATACCGGCGTCTGCCAGTACAGTTCAAAGCGATGATGGAGGAGAGAGCGTCAGCTGACGCTCCCTCTCCCATCATTCCCTGCTCTGCCTCTGACACAGCGCGCTCACTGTGTGCCGGGCAGAGCAGGAGACAGGAGCTGGGAGCAGCGCTGGCACGAGGATGAGGTGAGGAGTGTTTTTTTTTTTATAAATCTGTCCTGCTGTGGGGCAATTCCTGGGGGGGAGGGGAGATGAGGGCTGTAAAATGTGGGCCCTGCTATATACAATGTGGGCCCTGCTGTATACTATGGGGGCCCTGCTATATCCAATGTGGGCCCTGCAATATACAATGGGGGCCCTGCTGTATGCTATGGGGGCCCTGCTGTCTACTATAGGGGCCCTGCTGTAAAATGGGGGGCCTTGCTATATACTTTGTGGGGCCTGCTATATACAATGTGGGCCCTGCTGTAAAATGGGGGCCCTGCTATATACTATGTGGGTCCTGCTATATACAATGTGGGCCCTGCTATATACTATGGGGGCCCTGCTGTAAAATGTGGGCCCTGCTATACACTATGGGGGCCCTGCTATATACAATGGGGGCCCTGCTATATACTATGTGGGCCCTGCTGTATACTATGTGGGCCCTGCTATATACTATGTGGGCCCTGCTGTATACAATGTGGGCCCTGCTATATACAATGTGGGCCCTGCTATATACTATGTGGGCCCTGCTGTATACTATGGGGGCCCTGCTATATACAATGTGGGCCCTGCTATATACTATGTGGGCCCTGCTATATACTATGTGGGCCCTGCTATATACTATGTGGGCACTGCTGTATACTATGGGGGCCCTGCTATATACAATTTGGGCCCTGCTATATACTGTGGGCCCTGCTATATACTATGTGGGCCCTGCTGTATACAATGTGGGCCCTGCTATATACTATATGTGCCCTGCTATATACTATGTGGGCCCTGCTGTATACAATGTGGGCCCTGCTGTAAAATTGGGGGCCCTGCTGTATACTATGGGGGCCCTGCTATATCCAATGTGGGCCCTGCAATATACAATGGGGGCCCTGCTGTATACTATGGGGGCCCTGCTGTCTACTATAGGGGCCCGGCTGTAAAATTGGGGCCTTGCTATATACTATGTGGGCCCTGCTATATACAATGTGGGCCCTGCTGTAAAATGTGGGCCCTGCTATACACTATGGGGGCCCTGCTATATACAATGGGGGCCCTGCTATATACTATGTGGGCCCTGCTGTATACTATGTGGGCCCTGCTATATACTATGTGGGCCCTGCTGTATACAATGTGGGCCCTGCTATATACAATGTGGGCCCTGCTATATACTATGTGGGCCCTGCTATATACTATGTGGGCCCTGCTGTACACTATGTGGGCCCTGCTGTACACTATGTGGGCCCTGCTGTACACTATGTGGGCCCTGCTGTATACTATGTGGGCCACGCTGTACACTATGTGGGCTGTGTTATATACTATGGGGGGATATATTATATTTTATAGGGTGGCTGTTATATAATATATGTGGCTGTGTTATATACTTTGTGGCTGTGTTATATACTATGGGGGCTACGTTATATTCCTTTGGGGAGGCAGGCTGTATGATATTCTATTCGGGGATACATTATATTCTATGGGGGGCTGTATTATATTTATTATATTCTATGAGGGGTGATTGCATCATACTCTATGAGGTGGCTACATTGTATTCTATAAGGGGCTAGATTATATTGTATGGGGGCTTCATTATACTTTATGAGGGGGCTACATTATATTCTATGGGGGCTGCATTATACTATATGAGTAGGGCTACATTGTATTTTATGGAGGGGCTACATTATACTATATAAGGGGGCTCAATTATATTCTATGGGGGTTTAGATTATACTCTGTGGGGTGGTTGCATTATACTCTGTGGGGTGGTTGCATTATACTCTGTGGGGTGGTTGCATTATACTCTGTGGGGTGGTTGCATTATACTCTGTGGGGTGGTTGCATTATACTCTGGGGTGGTTGCATTATACTCTGGGGTGGTTGCATTATACTCTGGGGTGGTTGCATTATGCTCTGTGGGGTGGCTGCATTATGCTCTGTGGGGTGGCTGCATTATGCTCTATAGGGTGACTGCATTATACTATACGTGGGCTGCATTATACTGTATTGAGGACTATGGGGAATACATTATACCATATGAAGAACTATGGGGTGCATTATACTATGGGAAGTGAATTGTACTACATGGATGACTATGGCGGTGCATTATACTATATGGAGCACTATGAGGAGTGTATTATACTATATGGATGACTGAGTGTATTTTAATATATTGAGGGCTATTAGGAGTGTATTATACTATATGGAGGACTATGGATACATTATATTATATGGAGGACTATGTGGTGTGCACTTTACAATATGGAGGACTGTGGTGCACATAATAATATATGGAGGACTATGGGGTGTATTATACTAAACAAGCAAAATGCTGCATATTCATCGAGTGATTGGTGTTAGGCTAAGTGCACACGTTCAGGAATGTTTGCAGAATTTTCCTGAGCAAAAACTGACTTTTTCCGCGGTAAACTTTCTAGGTCAATAATATAGCGGGAAAAAGGCTAGAATTCCGCAAAATTAATGAACATGTTGGCTCTTTTTCCGAGATGCGTTTTTTTCGCGGAAAAAAAACGCACCATGTGCACAAAAATTGCGGACTTCATTCTAAATGATAGGATGCTTAATTCATGCGTTTTTGACGCGTTTTTTTCCCGCGAAAAAAACGCAAATAAGTGTGCACATAGCCTGAATGTGTCATTGGTGAGGGCATGGTGCAGAAGTGAAGTTTTTCCATGAAAGGGCGGAGGGATTTTGGAAGGTTTGCGTGGTGGAGGAGGAGCTAGGGTGGATGCGGAACGGGGGGGTGGAGCCTGGGCGGAGTCTCAAGGGGGGCCCCATAAATTTTGCCAGTATGGGGCCCCGAAATTCCTAGTGGCAGCCCTGTACAAATGTAATATCAGGCAATGGATATAGTGAAATGTCCCAAAGTAAAAAATATCCAATATACATTAAAACAATGCTAAAAATAAAAATAAATCATAATTACAAGCAAAACACCAGTGTACCATCAGTATATGTGAAAGCTAATTAAGGTCCCACATAGCTAAATATGGTCCAATATGGACATAAGTTAAGGCATAGTGCACATAATAAATATTTAAAAAGTTGGTGTCAACAAATACATGCATATTAAAGACAAATAACATCCATTACCAGAGAGAGGACAAGATTCCAGGCGTCCACCACACCCGACCCGCGGTTCACAATATCAAATGACCATGTGATATTTCAGTTTTTCTTTTTTTAATAAATTTGCAAAAATTTCTACATTTTTGTTTTTTATCAGTCAAGATGGGGTGCAGAGTGTACATTAATGAGAAAAATGAGCTTTTATGCATTTACCAAATGGCTGCAATGAAACAAAGAGTGAAAATTTTAATGGAGTCTGAATACTTTCCGATACTGCACAATATTACTGCATTGCAGTTTAAGTCCCCCATTTTGTCTGTGATAAATGTCTCTGGATTGGACATTTGGCCTTCAAATCTGCCATAACAAAACTATGATGTATGGATTTATCCTTATGATATGCCATAATCAGTGTTTTTTTAAACTAAAAAATAATAGGGTGTGAATTCCGTATTACAGGCCAATACATAAAATATGACTAATGCATCTACTATACTGATTATTCAACCCCACTTCCCAAACAATTGGGACATTGTGTAAAATGTAAAGAAAACAAGAATGCAATGATTTGGAAATCTCGTATAGCCATATTTTATTCATAACAGACTGTTAGAACACATATCAAAAGTTAAAAGTTAGACATTATTAATTTCATTTGAAAAAAATAACTCATTTTGAAATAGACTGCAACAACACATCTCAGAAATGTTGGGACAGGGTAAGCAAAAGGCTGGAAAAATAAGTAGTACTAAAGAAAAACAGCTGGAGGATCAATGTTGAACTAAGTCACATGACCGTACATAATAAGAGCTTGTTAGAGAAGCAAAGTCTATCGGAAGCAAAGATGATCAGAGGTTCACCACTCTGTGGACAAATGGATCTAAAAATTGTGGTACAAATTCCCGAAAAATATCCCTCAACAGAAAATTGCAAAGACTTTGAATTTTCCACCATCTACATTGTATAATATTATCAAAATGACAAGGCTGACTGTCAGTATTGGATTTCCCTAATCTACGGGCCCATAGGCACCACTATATTAAAACAGGTATGATTCGGTCATGCAAATATCTGCATGGGCTCAAGAATACTTCTAAAAATCATTGTGTGAACACAGTTGGCTGTACAATCTGCAAGTGCAAGTTAAAGCTCTATCATACAAAGAAGAAGCCAGACAATCTGTAATGAATGGAAGTGGAGGCACAGATGGTGAAGTGCACATTCGTTTATTGCTATTTTTGTGGAACCACGGTCCAGAGAGCTCTGAAGGGGGCGTGTCTATGTGAACCCCAGACAACCGTACTAAGACCCCTCAAACAGGATCAGAATGGAATATACGAAGGACACAGGTGCTACCTCCAGTTAGACCCTGGACACATGGGAGCTGACCCAGCGAAACGGGTGCACAGACAGAAATAACAGATGATGTAGACTTGACTAGCGGGAGGTGGCTGGACGGGACGGAGCTGGCACAGGCAGTACTGACGTTGTCGTCGGTAATGGGGTGACGGACGGCTGAGCAGGATGGAAATTGCACAGGCAGCATTGGTGTCGTCCCGGGTATGGAGTAGCAAGACGCCGATAGTCTAAGAAGACAAACGATATTAGCTGGGTACTGGCAGTACACAGGAAAAGCACAACAGATCACAGGTACGTCAGAACACTTAACCGGAAACTAGCAATAGGAAACACTTGTTGCTCTGGCGCCCTCTCTATGGCAGAGGGCCAGAAATAGCACACACTACAACACCATTGGTTGACAGCATATTTTGAAAAATGCACGCTGTCCCTTTAAGAGACCAGGAGAGTGCACGCGACCTCAGCATTATCCCCGGAGATCAGCTGGCCGCGCATCAGGTAGCAGGAGCAGGGGCAGAGCGGCAGGCAGTGGACTGGGAGCAGGAACCCCGACGGGGGCCCCGTGGAGGTACGGGCACCACAGTAGGAGGATGGGGACCCCGATGGGAACCCAGCGCAGAAACGGGTGTTACACAATCCATTAATGCTGCCATCTTTTCTGAGCCAAAGCTCCTAAAAAATTAAAACTATTTTGTGGTCAGATGAATCAAAATTTGAAATTCTTTATGGAAACCACGGATATCATGTTCTGCGCACTGAAGAGGAAAAGGAGCATCTAGTTTGTTACTAGTGCACTGCTAAAAGGCCTGCATCTCTGATGGAATTGGGATGCATTATTGCCTATGGCATGGACAGTAGGGTGACAATTAGTTCTATAGAAAAAAATTAAATTTTATTCTAAGTCTCACACCTTAAAAATTTTACACATAATGATCTTTAATATCCTTTAAAAAATGTTTCCTTTGCTTGGGCTTAAAAGGTGGCTCAGTGTCAGCCGTTGAACATTTAATAGCCATTAAAATAGGATTTGTGCAGTTTCAATATAAAGCAGGAATAAGGGCCCCAACACTCCTTGAAATTCTCCAATTTACTTGTTTTGTAATTTGTAAATAATATTTAATATTATTATTAGTTTATATTTCCAGTTTCAAAGTAAACTTGCCATATTACAGACAACATTCAGTATTATTCACTGTTTTAGGTAATCTCCAAATTTTTACGCAGCATTCTATACCACGCCTATGTGTCTTTTACTGTCTAATTACATTTTTGCCTGAAATTCTCTTACTTTACTTTATAATAGTAATTTGCAAGTGTTGATGAGGGACATTAGGGTGATTTGCAGAAGCTAGGGATGAGTGAATTGCTTGTGTATTCTGCATCAGCCTCTGTCCAGCCCTCACTGGAAGAGAATGGAGCAGTGAGTGAGCATGCGCAGTAGCGTGCAGTTGCGCTTCATTCTCTGTCCCAGCTTCCGTCCCAGACAATAAAGTTTCTTGAAAGGCTAAGTGCAGGACAGCCAATCAACAAACTTTATGGCTGTAGACCCTCCCTCAGTCATTTGCATAGGTTGCTAATGGCAAAGGAGAAGGTGCATAATTGAATACACAGAGATGAAATGTGGTTTTAGGTTTGATATTTAGGCCTCCCACAGGTTTAGTCACTGTTGGTCAGGTTTTATTTCCTACATTGTAAACAATTGTGTCGTGGGTACGGAAAGTATTCAGACCCCTTAAAATTTTTCACTCTTTGTTTCATTGCAGCCACTTGGTAAACTCAAAAAAGTTCATTTTTTTCTCATTAATGTACACTCTGCACCCCATCTTGACTGAAAAAAACAGAAATGTAGCAATTTTTGATAATTTGTTAAAAAACAAAAACTGAAATATCACATGGTCATAAGTATTCAGCTCCTTTGCTCAGTATTGAGTAGAAGCACCCTTTTGAGCTAGTACAGCCATGAGTCTTCTTGGGAATGATGCAACAAGTTTTTCATACTTGGATTTGGTATCCTCTGCTGTTCTTCCTTGCAGATCCTCTCCAGTTCCGTCAGGTTGGATGGTGAATGTTGGTGGACAGCCATTTTCAGGTGTCTCCAGAGATGCTCAATTGGGTTTAGGTCAGGGCTCTGGCTGGGCCAGTCAAGAATAGTCACAGAGTTGTACTAAAGCCATGCCTTTGTTATTTTAGCTGTGTGCTTAGGGTCATTGTCTTTTTGGAAGGTGAACCTTCGGCCAAGTCTGAGGTCCAGAGCATTCTGGAAGAGGTTTTCATCCAGGATATCTCTGTACTTGACCGCATTCATGTTTCCTTCAATTGCAACCAGTCGTCTTGTCCCTGCAGCTGAAAAACACTCCAATAGCATGATGCTGCCACCACCATGTTTCACTGTTGGGATTGTATTGGGCAGGTGATGAGCAATGCCTGGTTTTCTCCACACATACCGCTTAGAATTATCACCAAATGGTTCTATCGTCGTCTCATTAGACCAGATAATCTTATTTCTCATAGTCTTCTTCATATGTTTTTTTAGCAAACTCTATGGGGGCTTTTATATGTCTGGCACTGAGGAAAGGCTTCCATTGGGCCACTCTGCCATAAAGGCCCGACTGGTGGAGGGCTGCAGTGATAGTTAACTTTGTGGAACTTTCTCCCATCTCCCTACTGCATCTAGCATAAAGACCTCATGAAAACCACA
Organism: Oophaga sylvatica; assembly: GCA_033576555.1. Lineage (NCBI taxonomy): Eukaryota > Metazoa > Chordata > Amphibia > Anura > Dendrobatidae > Oophaga > Oophaga sylvatica. The sequence goes on along the minus strand of JARQOD010000002.1, from coordinate 181,861,865 downwards.
TTCATCACACCAATTATAGTATACAATATGATATTATTATCATGTGATCATGAATGTGTCGACATTATTGGAAAAATCGCCAAGACCATAGTACACAAAAATCCCAACAGAATTATCTAAATATACACAAATATTTTATTAAATATAAGGTACAAGGAGAGGGACGGTAACACCCAATAGCACATGCAAAAGTAGAGCACACACAAGGACACAATGTATAGTTTTATAATGGCAGGGAGAATGTATCTATATTAAATGGAATCATGATCTAAATTGCACATTCCCCATACAGCCTCTGTAAATCAATATATCTCCTGCAATACTTAATTCATTATCAAAATACAGGAACTAATACTATTACCTAATTAGAAAGCAAGGAGCAGGTCCAGGAGCGCCCTCCCGGACACGCGTTTCGGCTAGCTAGCCTTTGTCAAGGGGTCTCTTTCTCCCATCTCCCTACTGCATCTGTGGAGCTCAACCACAGTGATCTTGGGGTTCTTCTTTACCTCTCTCACCAAGGCTCTTCTCGCACGATTGCTCAGTTTCTCTGGACGGCCAGATCTAGGAAGACTTCTGGTGGTTCCAAACTTTTTCCATTTAAGGATTATGGAGGCCACTGTGCTCTTACGAACCTTGAGTACTGTAGAAATTCTTTTGTAACCATGACCAGATCTGTGCCTTGCCACAATTCTGTCTCTGAGCTCCTTGGCCAGTTCCTTTGACCTCATGATTCTCATTTGGTCAGACATGCACTGTGAGCTGTGAGGTCTTATATAGACAGGTGTGTGCCTTTGTTAGGGTATGTGAGCTTTACCCCTTTAAGTTCTTATGTTGCTATTTATATGTACATGTATATAATTGCTATGTACCTCACTGTGACATGTTTTCGCATATCTCTTGCTGTTGTCTTATTGCTACATTACACTGTATGGAAGATAGGACAGTGCAGTTAGGGGAAAAGGACCACTAGATGTGGGCACTTAGTGCATTGCATATTAAGGTTTAGCTGTAGGGCATTTAGGAGTTAATAGGAGGGGTTAACTTGGGAATAAGATAGAGGGTCTTCCTGTACATAGTCAGTCAGGGGTAGACCCCAGTATGTGCTCAGGCGCCTATGGCCTGGGCTACTCGGCTGCCTCGTAACTTTATAAGCAGAAGTCAAGTCGTCCCTGGAGTGTATTAGAAGAGTGAGAAAGGAAGAGAAGTGTAAAGAGCGCAGTATGCACAGCAACGTAGTGGAATGTGAAGTGAGAAGCAGAAGACGATAGAGTGAGTCAGCGTAAAAGTGCGCGGGCAGGTTAACCTTTGACGTGGTGGATGACCCTTTAGGCAGTATTTCTGAGTCTGAGGCAAAGCAGGCTGAAAGGAGATATTTGGCAGTGGCGTTTTCACCAGGCACCTTGTCTCGCTATATCTTTGTGGCTTATTCTGTGACGTAGAGGAAGAAACAGGGAAAGACAGAGAAATGAAAGAAATGTGCTGCTGGTATTGTGAAGAATGTGCTGGAAGTGTAATGGATGTACTGTGTCCTGAAGACAATAAACCTGTTTTGTTTAAAGTTGCTTTGGACTCTGCCTCCTGTCCTTGGGACGCCAGGAAGAATGGGGGACACAGCAGCGAAGAAGTAGCTGCCAGCACAGTGAGTATGGGTTATGCTGACATGACGGAAAGGCCCTGTCTGTCCGAGGAGAAGAGTTGGGGAAAGCAAAGCCCTGAGAATGGGGCCATGACTACAACCCTGCTGTTATCTTACACCTTTACAAATCAAGTTCTATCAGTTTAATTAAACACAGCTGGACTCCAATGAATGAGTAGAACCATCTCAAGGAAGATCACAAGGAAATGGAAAGCATGTGACTTAAATATGAGTGTCTGAGCAAAAGGTCTGAATACTTATGACCATGTGATATTTCAGTTTTTCTTTTTTAATAAATTTGCAAAAATTGCTACATTTCTGTTTTTTTTTCAGTCAATATGGGGTGCAGAGTGTACATTAATGAGAAATTCATGACGACATCGGGTTTCCATAGTAGCGATCGGGACCTCGCGGCGTACCGCGGGGTCTCCAATCCAAAGGCAGAGGGCTGTCAGCCCCTGTGCCAGATCCGGAACGCTGCGGTCATGTTTGATCGCAGTGTTCCGGGGGTTAAAGTGCCGGGAGCAGTCTGTGACTGCTCCTGGCACTTAGTGCCCGGTGTCAGCTGTGAGAATCAGCTGACACCCAGCCACGATCAGCCGTGCTCACCCCGTGAGCACGGCCGATCACACATGACGTACTATTCCGTCCATGGGAATTAAGTCCCAGGTCACATGGATGGAATAGTGCGTCCAATGGCAGAGAGGGGTTAATGACATGTTGCAGCCAAGATTATGATACACCTGAAGAAGATTTTCTACCAGCTCAGAGGCGTAGCTAGGGTTTTTGTTCAGAGAGGGCAAAACTTCTGAGTGGGCCCCTAACCAGGTAACCTTGATTATAACTGGGTGATGCACCCTAAGGCTAAGTGCACACGATCAGGAATAATTGCGTTTTTTTCGCGGTTTTTCCGCGGTTTTCCGCGGTAAAAACGCTATAAAAACGCAAGCATTAAGCATCCTATACATGTTAATTGATTCCGCATGTTTTGGCCACATGTTGCGTTTTTTTCCGCGAAAAAAACGCTTCGCGGAAAAAATAGCAACATGTTCATTAATTTACCGTAATCGCGGTGATTCCGCCGCCATAGGAATGCATTGAACCGCTTACTTTCCGCATGTGGCTGTGCCCACTATGCGCAATGTAAGCGGTTCATGTGCGGATGGTACCCAGGGTCTGGAGCAGAGGAGACTCTCCTCCAGGCCCTGGGTACCATATCCCTGGTAAAACAATAATTAAAATAAAAAAATAATGATATTCTCACCTTCCGGCGGCCCCCGCAGCCTTCCCGCGGCCCCCGCAGCCTTCCCGCCTTCAGCGACGCTCCCGGCAACTTCCGGTCCCAAGAGTCCTTTGCGAGAATCACCCAGATGGCGTAGCGGTCTCGCGAGATGCTACGTCATCGGTGTGATTTGTCGCAAAGCACTCCTGGGACCGGAGTTGCCGGGAGCGTCGCTGAAGGAGGGAAGGCTGCGGGGGCCGCCGGAAGGTGAGAATATCATTATTTATTATTTTTTTTATTATTTTTACATTAGATCTTTTTACTATTGATGCGACATAGGCGGCATCAATAGTAAAAAGTTGGTCACACTTGTCAAACACTATGTTTGACTCGTGTGACCAACCTGTCAATCAGTTTTCCAAGCGATGCTACAGATCGCTAGGAAAACGCTAGCATTCTGCAAGCTAATTACGCTTGCAAAACGCTATTATTCTGGCGGGAATCAGCATACAAAAAACGTGCGTATTTCCTGCGGGAGAAGTGCGGGATTGCCACGGAAATTTCCGCGGCAATTCCGCAACGTGTGAACTTAGCCTAATAGTGGAGGAGAACCTCAGGAGATTACTGCGCTGTTGCTCAAAATAATTTCTATATAAAGACCAATATTGAAATTACCGCCATATGATCAGTGTTAAATACCAGTCCTACAGAACATATAAGAGATAACAGCAGTTACAGATAGTGACTTACAGCTGATGTTCTTTCTGATGGAATCATTCACTTTTCATGCCTTTTCCATCTGGCCCAGATAGATATGACAACTCCTCCAGCCAGGACTTGGTTGCAGAGAATACAACAAAGACACATTTCACATCTTACATTTTCAGCACTGTTCGAAACGGGGCAATTCCCAACCTGCACAAACTGCTCATCCTGCTGATAACCCAATGCTGAGTCGCTGCTGCCGTATGTGTCCCTATTTCTTCACCTATTGTGTGGTTCTGTGTGACTTCTAAATTCGAAAGCAACCCTCTAGAAAATAGTAATACCGGGTGCAAGTGCTCTAGGCCAGGGTTCCCCAACTCCAGTCCTCAAGGCCCACCAACAGGTCATGTTTTCATGATTACCTTAGTATTGCCCAGGTGATAATTGCATCACCTGTGCAATACAAAGGAAATCCTGACAACATGACCTGTTAGTGGGCCTTGAGGACTGGAGTTGGGGAACCCTGCTCTAGGCAACAGTGCCCACATTTTGTCCCCTAAAAAGTAATATTGCCCTGTGTGCCCCTTTGACAATCACAGTAACCTTAATTCCCTTATAACAATAAGTGCTCACTTTACATTTAATAATGTCCTGAGTCTCCCCTTGTACAGCTCTTCTATACACAATATGATGCTCTCTTATACACAATACAATGCCCCCTCACTGTATATATATACTGACCTCTTAGTATCCCCCAAACTGTTTAATGGCTCCAACACTGTATGATGGTCCCCCCTCACTGTAATCTCCACACTGTATGATGCCCCCCTAGAAAGTCTCCATATAGTATAATACACCAGATAGTCCTCAATATAGTTTAATACACTCCCCATAAGTCTCCACATAATATAATGCACTCCCCATAGGTCTCCATATTGTATAATGCACTCCCCATAGGTCCACCGTCTCCATATAGTATAATGCACTCCCCATAGGTCCACCGTCTCCATATAGTATAATGCACTCCCCATAGGCAGAATCTAAATAGTATAATGTATTCCCTATAGGCCTCCATAGAGTATAATTCACCCCCATAGGCCTCCTTATAGTATAATGCACTCCCCATAGGCAGACTCTATATTGTATAATGCATTCCCCATAGGCAAACTCTATATAAAGCATAATGCACTCCCCATAGGCCTCCATATAGTATAATGCACCCCCATAGGCAGCCTCTATAGTGTAATGCACCACAAGAGGCAGCCTCTATAATGTAATGCAACCCCATAACAGCCTCTATAATGTAATGCACCCCCATAGGCACCCTCTGTAGTGTAATGCACCTCCATAGGCATCCTCTATAATGTAATGCACCCCATAGGCAGCCTCTATAATGTAATGCACCCCCATAAGCAGCCTCTATAATGTAATGCACCCCCATAGGCACCCTCTGTAGTGTAATGCACCTCCATAGGCATCCTCTATAATGTAATGCACCCCATAGACAGCCTCTATAATGTAATGCACCCCATAAGCAGCCTCTATAATGTAATGCACCCCAATAGGCAGCCTCTATAATGTAATGCACCCCCATAGGCAGCCTCTATAATGTAATGCACCCCCATAGGCAGCCTCTCTAATGTAATGCACCCCCATAAGCAGCCTCTATAATGTAATGCACCCCCATAAGCAGCCTCTATAATGTAATGCACCCCCATAGGCAGCCTCTGTAGTGTAATGCAACCCCATAGGCATCCTCTATAATGTAATGCACCCCCATAAGCAGCCTCTATAATGTAATGCACCCCCATAGGCAGCCTCTGTAGTGTAATGCAACCCCTTAGGCATCCTCTATAATGTAATGCACCCCCATAGGCAGCCTCTATAATGTAATGCACCCCCATAGGCACCCTCTGTAGTGTAATGCACCTCCATATGCAGCCTCTATAATGTAATGCACCTCCATAGGAAGCCTTTATTATGTAATTCACCCCATAGGCACCCCCTGTAGTGTAATGCACCCTCATAGGCATCCTCTATAATGTAATGCATCCCAATAGGCAGACTATATATAGTATAATGCATTACCCATAGGCCTCCATATAGTATAATGCATGACCCATAGGCCTCCTTATAGTATAATGCACTCCCCATAGGCAGACTCTATATTGTATAATGCATTCCCCATAGGCAGACTCTATGTAAAGTATAATGCACTCCCCATAGGCCTCCATATAGTATAATGCACCCCCATAGGCCTCCATATAGTATAATGCACACCCTATAGGCCTCCATATAGTATAATGCACTTCCTATAGGCAGACTCTATATTGTATAATGCACTCCCAATAGGCAGACACTATAGTATAATGAACTCCCCATAGGCAGACTCTGTAGTGTAATGCAACCCCATAGGCATCCTCTATAAAGTAATGCACCCCCATAAGCAGCCTCTATAATGTAATGCACCCCCATAGGCACCCTCTGTAGTGTAATGCACCCCCATAGGCAGCCTCTATAATGTAATGCACCTCCATAGGCAGCCTTTATAATGTAATGCACCCCCATAGGCACCCTCTGCAGCATAATGCACCTCCATAGGCATCCTCTATTATTATTATTATTATTTATTTCTATAGCACCATTGATTCCATGGTGCTGTACATGAGAAGGGGTTACATACAAATTACAGGTATCACTTACAGTAAACAAACTAACAATGACAGACTGATACAGAGGGAGAGGACCCTGCCCTTTCAGGCTTACATTCTACAGGATGGTGGGGAAGGAGACAGTAGGTTGGGGGGTAGCAGCAGCTCCAGTGATGGTGAGGCGGTAGCTCCAGTAGTGGTGAGGAGGCAGCAGGGATCATTGCAAGCTGTAAGCTTTCTTGAAGAGGTGGTTTTTCAGGTTCCGTCTGAAGGATCCGAGTGTGGTTGATAGTCGGACGTGTTGGGGCAAAGAATTCCAGAGGATGGGGATATTCGGGAGAAGTCTTGGAGGCGGTTGGGTGAGGAGCGAATAAGTGTGGAGGAGAAAAGGAGGTCTTGGGAGGATCAGAGATTACGTGAGGGAAGATATCGGGAGATTAGTTCAGAGATATATGGAGGAGACAGGTCATAGATGGCTTTGTAGGTCAGTATTAGTAATTTGAACTGGATGCGCTGAGGGAATGGGAGCCAGTGAAGAGATTTGCAGAGGGGAGAAGTGGAGGAGTAGCGAGGAGAGAGATGAATTAGTCAGGCAGTAGAGTTAAGGATGGACGGTGGACTGGAGAGGTGCGAGGGTGTTAGCAGGGAGGCCAGAGAAAAGGATGTTGCAGTAGTCGAGGCGGGAGATGATGAGGGCGTGCACAATCATTTTAGTAGATTGAGGGTTGAGGAAAGGACGGATTCTGGAAATATTTTTGAGCTGAAGGCGACAGGAGGTAGAAAGAGCTTGGATGTGCGGTTTGAAGGACAGGGCAGAGTCAAGGGTTACTTCGAGGCAGCGGACTTCCCGTACGGGGGAAAGCGTGATGTCGTTAATTGTGATGGATAGGTCAGGTAAGGAAGATCTGTGAGATGGGGGAAAGATGATGAGTTCAGATTTGTCCACATTGAGTTTGAGGAAGCGGGAGGAGAAGAAGGAGGATATGGCTGATAGACACTCCGGGATTCTGGACAGCAGAGAGGTGACGTCTGGGCCAGAGAGGTATATCTGTGTTGTGAATGGGTTTGAGATGAGTTCTGAGCAGAGACTCCCTCTGGTGGTTACAAGCGGTACTGGTCTGTTCAGTGAAGATTGTGAGGACTGGGAATCAGGTGTTACTGACTGGTCTTATATAAGGGAGTCACCTTCCCATCAGGGTTGCCGGTGATCAATTGTTCTGGTCTCAATCCTTCATTCCTGTTTCCCTTGTAGCCTGCTGTGTCGTGTCTGCATCTCCTGCTAACAGATAAGACATTTTCTTCTTTTTGTTTTTGTACTATATTTTTGCATTTTGTCCTGCACTTCTTTGGGGGCCTTCTGGGTCCCCTTCGGGGCTTTTGCCCTCTCAGTTTAGTTCAGCCACTGATGTTTGTACTTTTGCTTTTTCCAGTTTTTTCAGTGGCTGCTGTTTTGATTTTGTTACACCAGAGAACTAATTTAGGTGGTAGAGGTCGTGTGATCTCAGGTGATTTTGAAATTAGTAGAGTTGGTGCTTTTCAGGGTTTTCTGGGATTGCAGTAAGTACCCTTCCTATCCTTTTCTATTTAGTTAGTTTGGGCCCCAGCGTTTGCTCATACTATTTTCTTTCTGTGTCAGTATTTCTTCTTGTCTAACCGCCATTACTTGTTTGGGGGCTTTCTATTATCTTTGGGGTTCTGCTCCGGGCAGATAGCTTTCCTATTTCTATCTTTAGGTGTAGTTAGTTTCTCAGGCTGTGACGAGGCGTCTAGGACCAACGTAGGAACGCTCCACGGCTGCCTCTAGTTGTTGTGGTTAGTCAGGGTACTGCAATCTCATAGATTCCAACTGCTCTGGTGTATTGCCTTTTTTCTTTCACAATATTTTTTCCCTTCTGTGAGTACCACACAATTTTCAATTTTTAGGCCGGTGATACTGTTATGTTTCGGTAGCTGAGGAGTGCAGGTAAAAAAGGCAATACACCAGAGCAGTTGGAATCTATGAGATTGCAGTACCCTGACTAACCACAACAACTAGAGGCAGCCGTGGAGCGTTCCTACGTTGGTCCTAGACGCCTCGTCACAGCCTGAGAAACTAACTACACCTAAAGATAGAAATAGGAAAGCTATCTGCCCCGGAGCAGAACCCCAAAGATAATAGAAAGCCCCCAAACAAGTAATGGCGGTTAGACAAGAAGAAATACTGACACAGACAGAAAATAGTATGAGCAAACGCTGGGGCCCAAACTAACTAAATAGAAAAGGATAGGAAGGGTACTTACTGCAATCCCAGAAAACCCTGAAAAGCACCAACTCTACTAATTTCAAAATCACCTGAGATCACACGACCTCTACCACCTAAATTAGTTCTATGGTGTAACAAAATCAAAACAGCAGCCACTGAAAAAACTGGAAAAAGCAAAAGTACAAACATCAGTGGCTGAACTAAACTGAGAGGGCAAAAGCCCCCGAAGGGGACCCAGAAGGCCCCCAAAGAAGTGCAGGACAAAATGCAAAAATATAGTACAAAAACAAAAAGAAGAAAATGTCTTATCTGTTAGCAGGAGATGCAGACACGACACAGCAGGCTACAAGGGAAACAGGAATGAAGGATTGAGACCAGAACAATTGATCACCGGCAACCCTGATGGGAAGGTGACTCCCTTATATAAGACCAGTCAGTAACACCTGATTCCCAGTCCTCACAATCTCCACTGAACAGACCAGTACCGTTTGTAACCACCAGAGGGAGTCTCTGCTCAGAACTCATCTCAAACCCATTCACAACATATCTGAGTGTCATCAGCATAAAGGTAGTACTGAATCCGTGTAATATAATGTAATGCATCCCAATAGGCAGACTCTATATAGTATAATGCATTCTCTATAGGCCTCCATATAGTATAATGCATGCCCCATAGTCCTCCTTATAGTATAATGCACTCCCCATAGGCAGACTCTATATTGTATAATGCATTCTCCATAGGAAGACTCTATGTAAAGTATAATGCACTCCCCATAGGCCTCCATATAGTATAATGCACCCCCATAGGCCTCCATACAGTATGATACACGCCCCATGGGCTCCTTATAGTATAAAGCACGTCCCATAGCAGAGTCCAATATTGTAAAAATGCATTCCCCATAGGCAAGTGCTATGTAAAGTAATAATGCACTCCCAAAGCCCTCCATATAGTATATGCAACCCCATAGGCCTCCATATAGTAAATACACTCCATAAGGCCTCCTAAATATAGATGCACTCCCATAGAGACAGAACTGTATATACATAATGCATTCCCCATAGGCTCCATATAGCATAATGCACCCCATAGGCTCCATATAGTATAATGCATGCCCCATAGTCCTCCTTATAGTATAATGCACTCCCCATAGGCAGACTCTATATTGTATAATGCATTCCCCATAGGAAGACTCTATGTAAAGTATAATGCACTCCCCATAGGCCTCCATATAGTATAATGCACCCCCATAGGCCTCCATATAGTATAATACACGCCCATAGGCCTCCTTATAGTATAATGCACTCCCCATAGGCAGACTCTATATTGTAAAATGCATTCCCCATAGGAAGACTCTATGTACAGTATAATGCACTCCCCATAGGCCTCCATATAGTATAATGCACCCCCATAGGCCTCCATATAGTATAATACACGCCCATAGGCCTCCTTATAGTATAATGCACTCCCCATAGCAGACTCTATATGTATAATGCATTCCCCATAGGCAGACTGTATGTAAAGTATAATGCTCTCCCATAGCCTCCATATAGTATAATGCACTCCCATAGACCTCCATATAGTGTAATGCACACCCCATAGGCCTCCATATAGTATAATGTACTCCCCATAGGTAGACTCTATATTCTATAATGCATTCCCCATGGGCATACTCTATATAAAGCATAATGCACTCCCCATAGGCCTCCATATAGTATAATGCACCCCCATAGGCCTCCATATAGTATAATGCATACCCCATAGGCCTCCATATAGTATAATGCACTCCCTATAGTCAGACACTATATTGTATAATGCACTCCCAATAGGCAAACTCTATAGTATAATGAACTCCGCATAGGCAGCCTCTGCAGTGTAATGAACCCCCATAGGCAGCCTCTATAGTGTAATGCACAATAGGCAACCTCTGTAGTGTAATGCACCCCCATAGGCAACCTCTATAATATAATGCACCCCATAGGCAGCCTCTATAATGTAATGCACCCCCATAAGCAGCCTCTATAATGTAATGCACCCCCATAGTCACCCTCTGTAGTGTAATGCACCTCCATAGGCATCCTCTATAATGTAGTGCACCCCCATAAGCAGCCTCTATAATGTAATGCACCCCCATAGTCAGCCTCTGTAGTGTAATGCAACCCCATAGGCATCCTCTATAATGTAATGCACCCCCCAAAGTCAGCCTCTGTAGTGTAATGCAACCCCATAGGCATCCTCTATAATGTAATGCACCCCCATAGGCAGCCTCTATAATGTAAAGCACCCCCATAGGCAGCCTTTATAATGTAATGCACCTCCATAGGCAGCCTTTATAATGTAATGCAACCCCATAGGCATCCTCTATAATGTAATGCACCCCCATAGTCACCCTCTGTATTGTAATGCACCTCCATAGGCATCCTCTATAATGTAATGTACCCCCATATGCAGCCTCTATAATGTAATGTACCTCCATAGGCAGCCTTTATAATGTAATGCACCCCCATAGGCACCCTCTGTAGTGTAATGCACCCCATAGGCATCCTCTATAATGTAATGCATCCCCATAGGCAGACTCTATATAGCATAATGCATACCCCATAGGTCTCCATATAGCATAATGCACCCCCATAGGCCTCCATATAGTATAATGCATGCCCCATAGGCCTCCTTATAGTATAATGCACTCCCCATAGGCAGACTCTATATTATATAATGCACTCCCAATAGGCAGACACTATAGTATAATTAACTCCCCATAGGCAGACTCTATAGCATAATGCAGTCCCATAGGCAGCCTCTATAGCATAATGTATCCCCATAGTACTGTTATGTTCTGCTACATGCACTAAGGAAGAAAGGGATATCTGTCCCTACGATAGAACTAAGCTAGATCCCTACGATGTAACAGGGAACCTGATCCTGCGATCAGACCCGCTAAAGTCCTCAGCTAGTCTGTACGAAGACCTATATATGCGAGGGAGGGATCCCTACAAGAACTAGGGACTGGGAGAAAAGATGGACACCTCCTAACAGAAGTTGTAGCAGTAAAAGACAAACAAACAACATAGAACATAGAGGTCCGAAGACCAAGCAAAACTAATTGAGTAAGGTAACAAAGCACCTGGCTAGCTTAAGAGTAGAAATTACAATGAAGTCCAGCAAAGCCAGAAGGGCGGAGCAGGATTAAATAGGCAAAAAAGTCATGTGACCAGCAAGATAGAAAAAAACCTAACAGGAGAGTTCTAACAGTAACACAGTAACACAGTAACACAGTTATTAAGGTTAAAGAAAGACTTTAAGTCCATCTAGTTCAACCCATATCCTATCCTAACCTGCCCTAACATGTTGATCAAGAGGAAGGCAAAAAAAAACCCAAGTGGCAAACAGTAAGCTTCACATTGTGGAAAAAAATTCCTTCCCGACTCCACATACGGCAATCAGACTAACTCCCTGGATCAACGCAATATCTAGGAAACTAGTGAATATAGCCTGTAATATTATACTTTTCAAGAAAGGCATCCAGTCCCTTCTTAAATTTTAGTAGGGAATCACTCATTACAACATCAGACGGCAGAGAGTTCCACTGCTCTTACAGTAAAGAATCTGCGTCTGTGATTATGGCTAAACCGTCTTTCCTCCAGACGTAGAGGATGCCCCCTTGTCCCCGTCACAGGTCTAAGAGTTAAAAGATCATTAGAAAGGTCTTTGTACTGTCCCCTCATATATTTATAATTTTGAAATAAGATCACCCCTAAGCCTTCGTTTTTCCAAACTAAATAACCCCAAGTGTAATAACTTGTCTTGGTATTGCAGACCCCCCAGTTCTCTAATAACCTTGGTCGCTCTTCTCTGCACCCGCTCCAGTTCAGCTATGTCTTTCTTATACACCGGAGACCAGAACTGTACACAGTATTCTAAGTGTGGTCGCACCAGTGACTTGTATAGAGGTAAAATTATGTTCTCCTCATGAGCATCTATGCCTCTTTTAATGCATCCCATTATTTTATTTGCCTTGGCAGCAGCTGCCTGACATTGTCCACTAAATGTGAGTTTGTCGTCCACCCATACACCCAGGTCTTTTTCAGTGACAGTTTTGCCCAGTGTTTTACAATTAAGCACATAATTATACATTTTGTTTGTTCTACCCAAGTGCATGACCTTACATTTATCCCCATTAAAGCTCATTTGCCATTTATCAGCCCAAGCTTCTAGTTTACATAAATCCTCCTGTAATATAAAATTGTCCTCCTCTGTATTTATTACCCTGCAGAGTTTAGTGTCATCTGCAAATATTGAAATACTACTCTGTATGCCCCCTACAAGGTCATTAATAAATATGTTAAAGAGAAGCGGCCCCAATACTGACCCCTGTGGTACCCCACTGCTAACCGTGACCCAGTCCGAGTGTGCTCCATTAATAACCACCCTTTGTTTCCTATCCATGAGTCAGTTCTTAACCCACTTACACATATTTTCCCCTATCACCATTGTTCTCATTTTATGTATTAATCTTTTGTGTGGCACCGTATCAAAAGCTTTTGAGAAGTCCATGTACACCACGTCCACTGCGTTCCCTTGGTCCAGTCCGGAACTTACCCCTTCATAAAAGCTTATCCGATTAGGGTGAGTTTCCACGGTCAGGAAACGCTGCGTTTTGGCGCTGTGCGCTGGCGCAGCGCCAAACACGCAGCGTCCAGATGTTACAGCATAGTGGAGGGGATTTCAAGAAATCCCGTCTCCACTATGCGTAACAATACGCAGGTGGCAAACCTGCGTAAAACGGACATGCGGCGCGTCTTTTTAGACCGCAGCATGTCCTCGCGTATTGCGGCGACGGTGCGTCGCCGCAACATAATTAACACAGGGCTATGTAGCCCTGCGCTCTTTCCGGAGGTGTTCCGGAGGTGTCCTGAACACCTCCGGAAAGAGCGCGCGTCAGAAAGGGGGCGGGGCTTAGACGGAGCGGAATTTCCGCTCCGTCAAAAGCGCTATGGTTCCGGACCGTGGAACCATAGCCTTAGTCTGACAAGAACGGTCCCTCGTAAACCCATGCTGATACTGTGTCATGAGGTTATTCAGCCTCAGATACTCCAATATAGTATCCCTTAAAAAACCCTCCAGGATTTTACCCACAGTAGATGTTAAGCTCACTGGCCTATAATTTCCAGGTTCAGTTTTTGCCCCCTTTTTGAATATTGGCACCACATTTGCTATACGCCAGTCCTGTGGTACAGACCCCGTTATTATGGAATCTTTAAACCCCTTAACCCCCAAGGGTGGTTTGCACGTTAATGACCGGGCCAATTTTTACAATTCTGACCACTGTCTCTTTATGAGGTTATAACTCTGGAACGCGTCAACGGATCTTCGCGATTCTGAGATTGTTTTCTCGTGACATATTGTACTTCACGTTAGTGGTAAAATTTCTTCCATATAACTTGCGTTTATTTTTGAAAAAAACGCAAATATGGCGAAAATTTTTAAAATTTTGCAATTTTCAAACTTTGAATTTTTATTCCCTTAAAACAGAGAAATATGTCACATAAAATAGTTAAGAAATAACATTTCCCACATGTCTACTTTACATCAGCACAATTTTGGAACAAAATTTTTTTTTGTTAGGAAGTTATAAGGGTTAAAAGTTGACCAGCGATTTCTCATTTTTACAACAAAATTTACAAAGCCATTTTTTTTAGGGACCACCTCTCATTTGAAGTCACTTTGAGGGGTCTATATGGCAGAAAATACCCAAAAATGACACTATTCTAAAAACTGCACCCCTCAAGGTACTCAAAACCACATTCAAGAAGATTATTAACCCTTCAGGTGCTTCACAGGAACTAAAGCAACGTGGAAGGAAAAAATGAATATTTAACTTTTTAGCCACAAAAATGATCTTTTACAAACTTTTTTTTTATTTTCACAAGGGTAAAAGGAGAAAATGGACAGATAAGGTTGTTATGCAATTTCTCCTGAGTACGCCAATACCCAATATGTGGGGAAAACCACTGTTTGGGCACACGGCAGAGCTCGTAAGGGAAGGAGCGCCGTTTGACTTTTTCAAACTAAAATTGGCTGGAATTGAGATTGGACGCCATGTCGTGTTTGGAGAGCCCCTGATGCGCCTAAACAGTGGAAACCCCCACAAGTGACACCATTTTGGAAACTAGACCCCCTAAGGTACTTATCTAGATCTGTTGTGAGCACTTTAAACCCCCAAGTGTTTCACAAAAGCTTATAATGCCTGGGTGTGAAAAAAAAAAAAAATTTTCCACAAAAATGATTTTTTAGTCCCAAATTTTTGAATTTTCCCAAGGAAATTGGACCCCAAAAGTTGTTGTCCAATTTGTCCTGAGTACGCTGATACCCCATATGTGGGGGGGGGAAACTGTTTGGGTGCACGGCAGGGCTTGGAAAGGAAGTAGTAACATTTTGGAATGCAGACGTTGATGGGGGTCATGTTCCGTTTGCAGTGCCCCAGATGAGCCTAAATAGTGGAAACCCCCCACAAGTGACCCCATTTTGGAAACTAGACCCCCTAAGGAACTTATCTAGATCTTTGGTGAGCACTTTGAACCCCCAAGTGCTTCACACAAGTTTATAATGCCCGGGCATGAAAATAAAAAATCCTATTTTTTTCCCACAAAAATTATCTTTTAGTCACTAATTTTTTATTTTCCCAAGGGTAACAGGAGAAATTGGACCACATAAGTTGTTGTCCAATTTGTCCTGAGTACGCTGATACCCCATATGTGGGGGGGAAGCACTGTTTGGGCTCACGGCAGAGCTCGGAATGGAAGGAGCACCATTTGACTTTTTCCAACCAAAATTGGCTGGAATTGAGATTGGATGCCATGTTGCATTTGGAGAGCCCCTGATGTGCCTAAACAGTGGAAACCCCCCACAAATGACCCCATTTGGGAAACTAGACCCCCTAAGGAACTTTTCTAGATCTTTGGTGAGCAATTTGAACCCCCAAGTGCTTCACACAAGTTTATAATGTAGAGCCGTAAAATTTAAAAATCATATTTTTTCCACAAAAATGATCTTTTCACCCCAATTTTTATTTTTCCAAGGTAACAAGACTCCAAAAGTTATTGTGCAATTTGTCCTGAGTGCGCTGATACCCCATATGTGGGGGTAAACCACTGTTTGGGTGCATGGCAGAGTTTGGAAGGGAAGGAGCGCCGTCTGACTTTTTCAACGCAGAATTGGCTGGACGCCATGTCGTGTTGGAGAGCTCCTGATCTGCCTAAACAGTGGAAACCCCCATAAATGACACCATTTTGGAAACTAGACCCCTCAAGGAACTTATCTAGATGTGTGGTGAGAACTTTTAACCCCCAGGTGTTTCACTAAAGTTTATAACGTACAGCCGTAAAATAAAAAATCATTTTTTTTTTTTACAAAAATGATTTTTTCGCCCCCAATATTTTATTTTCACAAGGGTAACAGAAGAAATTGGAACCCAAAAGTTGTTGTCCAATTTGTCCTGAGTACGCTGATACCCAATATGTGGGAGAAAACTACTGTATGGGCGCACGTCAGGGCTCGGAAGGGAAGTAGTGACGTTTTGGATTGCAGACTTTGATGGAATGGTCTGGGGCGTCATGTCACATTTGGAGAACCCCTGATGCACCTATACAGTGGAAACCCCCCACAAGTGACCCCATTTTGGCAAATAGACCCCACAAGGAACTTATCTAGATGTGTGGTGAGCACTTTGAACCCCGAAGTGCTTCACAGAAGTTTATAACGTACAGCCGTAAAAATAAAAAAATCCTTTTTTTTTACAAAAATGATTTTTTTCGCCCCCAATATTTTATTTTCACAAGGGTAACAGGAGAAATTGGACCCCAAAAGTTGTTGTCCAATTGTCCTGAGTACGCTGATACCCAATATGTGGGAGAAAACTACTGTATGGGCGCACGTCAGGGCTCGGAAGGGAAGTAGTGACGTTTTGGATTGCAGACTTTGATGGAATGGTCTGAGGGCGTCATGTCGCATTTGGAGAGCCCCTGATGCGCCTAAACAGTGGAAACCCCCCACAAGTGACCCCATTTTGGAAAATAGACCCCACAAGGAACTTGTCTAGATGTGTGGTGAGCACTTTGAACCCCGAAGTGCTTCACAGAAGTTTATAACGCACAGCCGTAAAAATAAAAAATCTTTTTTTTTTTTTGCAAAAATGATTTTTTTGCCCCAATATTTTATTTTTACAAGGGTAACAGGAGAAATTGGACCCCAAAAGTTGTTGTCCAATTTGTCCTGAGTACGCTGATATCCAATATGTGGGAGAAAACTACTGTATGGGTACACGTTGGGGCTCGGAAGGGAAGTAGTGACGTTTTGGATTGCAGACTTTGATGGAATGGTCTGGGGGCGTCATGTCGCATTTGGAGAGCCCCTGATGCGCCTAAACAGTGGAAATCCCCAACAAGTGACCCCATTTTGGAAAATAGACCCCACAAGGAACTTATCTAGATGTGTGGTGAGCGCTATGAAGCCCCAAGTGCTTCACAGAAGTTTATAATGTACAGCCGTAAAAACAAAAAAATAATTTTTTTTGTACAAAAATGATATTTTCGCCCCCAGTTTTTTATTTTCCCAAGGGTAACAGAAGAAATAGGACAAATTGCACAATAACTCTTGGGGTCCAGAGTACGCTGATACCCCATATGTGGGGATAAACTACTGTTTGGACGCATGGCAGAGCTGAGATGTGAAGGAGCACCGTTTGACTTTTTCAACGCAGAATTGGCTGGAATTGAGATCAGACGCCATGTCACATTTGGAGAGCCCCTGATGTGCCTAAACAGCGGAAACCCCCCAATTCTAACTCCAACCCTAACCCCAACACACCCCTAACCCTAGTCCCAACCCTAACCACAAACCTAACCCTAACACACCCCTAATCCCAACCCTAACCCTAATCCTAACTTTAGCGCCAACCCTAACCCTAACTTTAGCCGCAACCCTAACCCTAACCCTAATGGGAAAATGGAAATAAATACTTTTTTTTAATTTTATTATTTTTCCCTTACTAAGGGGGTGATAAAGGGGGTTTGATTTACTATTTATAGCGGGTTTTTATGATTGGCAGCTGTCACGCTAAAAGACGCTTTTTATTGCAAAAATAGTTTTTGCATCATCACATTTTGAGAGCTATAATTTTTGCATATTTTGGCCCACAGAGTCATGTGAGGTCTTATTTTTTGCGGGACGAGTTGACGTTTTTATTGGTACCATTTTTGAGCACGTGACGTTTTTTGATCGCTTTTTATTTCGATTTTTGGGAGGTTAGAATGAACAAAAATCAGCAATTCATGAATTTCTTTTGGGGGAGGCGTTTATACCATTCCGCGTGTGGTAAAATTGATAAAGCAGTTTTATTCTTCGGGTCAGTACGATTACGGCGATACCTCATTTATATCATTTTTCATGTTTTGGCGCTTTTATAGAATAAAAACAATTTTATATAAAAAATAATTATTTTTGCATCGCTTTATTCTGCGAGCTATAACTTTTTTATTTTTTCGCTGATGATGCTGTATGACGCTTGTTTTTTGCGGGACAAGATGACGTTTTCAGTGGTACCATGTTTTTTTGTATCGGTCTTTTTGATCGCGAGTTATTCCACTTTTTGTTCGGCGGTATGATGATAAAGCATTGATTTTTTGCTTCGTTTTTTTTTATTTTTTTTTAAGGGGTTCACTAAAGGGGTTAACTAGTGGGACAATTTTATAGGGGGGGTCGTTACGGACGCGGCGATACCAAATATGTGTACTTTTATTGCTTTTTTTTTTTATTTACAGGAAGAAGTGAATTTATTGGGGAATATTTTTTTTTTTTTTTTTTATTTTGGATTTTTTTTTAAAACATGTTTATTTTTATTTTTTAACTTTTTTACTTTGTCCCAGGGTGGGACATCACTGTATTTTGTCAGATCGCTGGTGTGACAGTGTGCACAGCACTCTGTCACACCAGCGATCGCACAGGCATAGATGCAGGCTTCTCAGTGCCTGCTCTCGGCAGGCACTGAGGTAGCCGCCTCCCTCCAGGACCCCGGCGCCATCTTGGATCCGGGTCCTGGGAGGGAGGAAGCCCTCAGAACAGCGCGATCACATCGCGCTGCTCTGAGGGTCTCAGGGGGGCGCGCAGGGAGCCCCCACCCTGCGCGATCCTCCCCTGTGCCCCCAGTACACCGCGATCATGTTTGATCGCGGTGTGCAAGGGGTTAATGTGCCGGGAGCGGTCCGTGACCGCTCCTGACACACAGTCATGGGTGTCAGCTGTGATAATCAGCTGACACCCGGCCGCGATCGGCTGCGCTCCCCCCGGGAGCGCGTCCGATCGCACGAGACGTACTATCCCGTCCATGGTCATACGGGCCCAGGTACCATGGACGGGATAGTACATCCGATGGCAGTAAGGGTTAAAGATTAAAAATAATGGTCTATCTATGACTGTACTTAATTCCTGCAGTACTCGGGGGTGTATCCCATCCGGGCCCGTGGATTTGTCAACTTTAGTGATTTTTAGACGCCGCCGTACTTCCTGCTGGGTTAAGCAGGTGACATTTAATGGAGAAAATTTTTAATCACTGATCATGTTATCTGTCATAGGCAACCTCTATAGTGTAATTGCACCCCAATAGGCAGCCTCTATAGTGTAATGCACCCCCATAGGCAGCCTCTGTAGTGTAATACACCCTATAGTCAGCCTCTGTAGTGTAATGCACCCCCATAGGCATCTTTTATAATGTAATGCACCCCCATATGCAGCCTCTATAGTGTAATGCACCCCCATAGGCATCCTCTGTAATGTAAGGTGCCTCCATAGGCAGCCTCTGTAGTGTAATGCACCCCCATAGGCAGCCTCTATAGCATAATGCATCCCCATAGGCAGCCTCTATAGCGTAATGCAGCCCTTTAGCCACCCTCTGTAGTGTAATACACCTCCATAGACATCCTCTATAATGTAATGCACCCCCATAGGCAGCCTCTGTAGTGTAATGCAACCCCATAGGCATCCTCTGTAAAGTAATGCATCCCCATAGGCAGCCTCTAAAATGTAATGCACCCCCATAGGCACCCTATGTAGTGTAATGCACCCCCATAGGCAGCCTCTATAATGTAATGCACCTCCATAGGCAGCCTTTATAATGTAATGCACCCCCATAGGCACCCTCTGTAGTGTAATGCACCTCCATAGGCATCATCTATAATGTAATACATCCCCATAGGCAGACTCTATATAGTATAATGCATTCCCCATAGGCCTCCATATAGTATAATGCACCCCCATAGGCCTCCATATAGTATAATACACGCCCCATAGGCCTCCTTATAGTATAATGCACTCCCCATAGGCAGACTCTATATTGTATAATGCATTCCCCATAGGCAGACTCTATGTAAAGTATAATGCACTCCCGATAGGCCTCCATATAGTATAATGCACTCCCCATAGGCAGACTCTATATTGTATAATGCACTTTCAGTAGGCAGACACAATAGTATAATGAACTCCCCATAGGCAGACTCTGTAGCGTAATGCAGTCCCCTAGGCAGCCTCTATAGCATAATGCATCCCCATAGGCAGCCTCTATAGCGTAATGCACCCCCACAGGCAGCCTCTATAGTATAATGCACCTCAATAGGCATCTTCTATAATGTAATGCACTCCCATATGCAGCCTCTATAGTGTAATGCACCCCCATAGGCAACCTCTATAGTGTAATGCACCCCCATAGGCATCTTCTATAATGTAATGCACCCCCATATGCAGCCTCTATAGTGTAATGCACCCCCATAGGCAGCCTCTGTAGTGTAATGCACCCCAATAGGCATCCTCTATAATGTAAGGTGCCGCCATAGGCAGCCTCTGTAGTGTAATGCATCCCATAGGCAGCCTCTATAATGTAATGCACCCCATAGGCATCCTCTATAATGTAAGGCGACTCCATAGGCAGCCTCTGTAGTGTAATGCACCCCCATAGGCATCCTCTATAATGTAATGCACCCCCATAGCCACCCTCTGTAGTATAATGCAGCCCTTTAGCCACCCTCTGTAGTATAATGCACCCCCTTAGCCACCCTCAGTAGCGTAATGCACAACGATAGCCACCCTCTGTAGTGTAATGCACCCTCATAGCCACCCTTTGTAGTGTAATGTAGCCCCATAAACTAAATACTCACCTCTCTTCCTCCCGGTTCCTGCGCTGCTCCCGCTCATCTCCGACTGCAGGCGCCAAGTACTCGTCGGTGATGTCAAATGCTGACAGGGGGATGATGGGAGAGGGAGCGTTAGACTCCCTCTCTCATCACCTGCAATGACGGGTGGGGGGCCCACTGCTAGCACCGGCCCCCCAGCCTGCTCATGGGCCCATAGCGGCCGGGCGGCAGAGCAGGGAGATCGATTCTCCCTGCTCTGCCTCAGAATGTAACTGTATCGGCGTGATGTGCATGCCGATACATTTACAGTAGCGTAGCTCTGGGAGGGCCCCCTCAGAGCGCGGGGCCCTGGGCGACTGCCCCCTCTGTCCCCCCTGGTAGCTATGCTACTGCACCAGCTCTTTATAGTTGTCTGACTTGGTGTTTCCAAGGAAATTTGTTACCACAAACTGGAATGCTACCCATGGCAGCCTTTTCCTTGCAACGCAGTAAACGGTGAAACTCCTCATCTTGCAGAAGAACACAAATCTGAGGACCAATGAAGACTCCTTCCTTTATCTTTGCTTCACTCAGCCTTGGAAATTTACAAATGAGATACTTGAATGCTTCTGCATTTTTGTCTATTGCCTTTATGAAGTTCTTCATGAGACCCAACTTGATATGCAATGGAGGTAACAGAATTTTCTGTGGTTCGACAAGTGTTGGATGAAGAACATTTTTAGTCCCCAGCTGCAGTGCGTTTCTGAGGGGCCAGTCTCTTTTTTTGTAGTGTTCTTGTCTTGCTCGACTGTCCCATTCTCATAGGAAACAACAGTACTCTGTGAATTGTTCTGAATGAGCTACTGGGCGTACTGCAGATGGAATATTTGGGTACTGTATAGTCCACTTCTTTTTCTTAGAAATTCCTTTCCCAATTTGAGGAACCATGCAGAAGTAACAATTGGTAGTATGGTCAGTTGTCTCTCTCCATACCATTGGAACTGCAAAAGGCATTGATTGTCTTTTCCCATTCAAACACTGTGTGAGGTGTGATGAACATCGATTAGCATGTACAGTATGTGGAGCCCAACTCTAGTCCTGATCTCCTATTTTGCAGACAAAATACAGGTTGTAGGCTTTCTTAACAATATGAGTCAAGTTTCACTTTTGTGACTCAAAAGTCACCTCACCACAGACATAGCAGAAATTATCTGCTTTATTAATGAAAGTCTGAGGCATCACTGAATAGCTGAACGATGATATCAGTCGACCGCTGAAATTGCTGTGTGATTGCTAGAGGGAGAACATGTGCCTTTTATAGAATTGTGTGATGCAAGTTTAATTAGGATTGCATCATCTTTCTTTCTTTGGCATATATCATTGGTCATTTAGAGATGATGAAATACTGATGACTCAGTTCATTAGTCATTTGGGGATGATGCAGTATTGATGAAGCAATCCATTAGTCAGTTGGATGGTGCAAAACTGACGCAAGGCTGCTGATGTATTCCTTGCCTAGCGTTGTATCAAAGGCTGTAAGAAACATCAACGCACCCCTGTATCATAAAAACTAGAGCCAATTTCAAAATTTAAGCATCATTTTCATTTTCAGCACCCCAAAATTAGAGTTGAACTGTTTTCAGGTCTGAACCAATGTTGCTGTTGACTAGTATTATCAATGTAGCCTTATACACACAGACATTGTTTCAGCAGGTCCTTAGTATCAGTGTCTATTGCTGCATCTTTATTAAGCTGCTATATTGTGTTATTTGATTATTATATTGCCTGATACTTATTCATTGCTACATATTGTTATTCTCAGACATTATTTTTCATAAAAAATCTTCTCAGCATCTGGGTCTGTGTTCCCATTGTTATGTTATTTGTTGTTATATTCACTTCTGTGTTGTGTCAGTATTAATAAAAATTGATTTATATATTTTTTATATTGGAATGTGCACGTCCATTGGGTAGTCCTTTCTCCTTGTTTTGTTACTGCATCGATGCGGCGTGGCATGGAGATGATCAGCCTGTGTCAATGCTGAGGTGCTATGGAAGCCCAGGTTGCTTTGATAACAGCCTTCAGCTCATCTGCATTGTTGGGTTTGGTGTCTCTTCCTCTTGACAATACTCCATAGATTCTCTATGTGGTTAGGGTCAGGCGAGTTTGATGGCCAATCAAGCACAGTAATACTGTTGTTTTTAAACCATGTATTGGTACTTTTGGCAGTGTGGACAGGTGCCAATTCCTGCTGGTAGATGGCTTTGCTGACTTTGGTCTTGATAAAACACAGTGTACTTACACCAGCAGATGACATGGCTCCCCAAACCATCTCTGATTGTGGATACTTCACACTAGACCTCAAGTAGCTTGGATTGTGTGCCTCTCCATGCTTCCTCCAGACTCTGGGACATTGATTTCAAAATGAAATGTAAAATTTACTTTCATCTGAAAACAACATCTTGGACTACTGAGCAACAGTCCAGTTCTTTTTTTCCTTGGCATAGGTAAGACACTTCTGGCGTTGTCTATTGGTCATGAGTGGCTTGACACAAGGAATGCGACACATGTCCTGGATACATCTGTGTGTGGTGGCTCTTGAAGCAATGACTCCAGCAGCAGTCCACTCCTTGTAAATCTCCCCCAAATTTTTTGAATGACCTTTTCTTAACAATTCTTTCAAGGCTGCAGTTATTCTGGTTGCTTGTGCACCTTTTTTCTACCACACTTTTTCCATCCACTCAACTTTCCATTAATATGTTTGGATACAGCACTCTGTGAACAGCCAGCTTCTTTAGAAATGACCTTTTGTGGCTTACCCTCCTTGTGGAGTGTGTCAATGCCTGCCTTCTGGACATCTATCAAGTCAGCATTCTTCCCCATGATTGTGGCGCCTACTGAAACAAGACTGAGGGACCTTTTTAAATGCATGGGAAGCCTTTGCAGGTGTTTTTGTTAATTATTCTAATTTACTGAGCTAATGACTTTTGGGTTTTCTATGGCTGTAAGCCATAATCATCAACATAGACAGAAATAAACACTTGAAATAGATCACTCTGTTTGTAATGACTCTATATAATATACAAGTTTCACTTTGTATAATGAAGAATTGAAATAAACTAATTTTTAGATGATATTCTAATTTTGTAAGAAGCACCTGTAGATAGTGGGAGCTGAACAATTATTTCAAAAGTCCCTTACACTAAAAAGTAACCCACTATAGAATGTCCAATAAGCCATATGGAGAAAAATAGAAGGATGAAGCCTAAGCAGCAAAAACAAATTGTGCTTATTGAATTTAAAGGTTCTAAATAATGCACAGATGAGATAGCTCCTCCAGAAGTAGAGTTGTTCTTTTTAGAGTTGTTCTACAGTACTATGGTTAATAGGGGATGGTTCAGGGGAAGGGGACTACTCTCTACTTCAACCAAATGCCCAAAGTGGACCTACAGTATTGATAGGTGTTGTCTAAACCAGACAAACGTTTACCTCTCTGACTAAAAATTCACTGCTAGTGCTAAATAAACATATTAGAGCTTGCACAAGGAAGAAAAATGCAATTCTGACAAGATGCTTCAGAAGTATACGAATGTGTAATAATGAATGCTTAATTTATCCTGTTCTTTGGTTCTGCAGTTGCCGACGAATGCACAGTTCTTACATTATGAGACTTTTATGATAAATGTATTTATAATGAGACATAATACTGTTGGCCCGTAAAGGGCAAGTACATCCTAAGCATTTATATATCCCCAGCAACTTGTCAAAAAATGATCTGAGCAAAAAATGTCTTTGTGATTGTAGCTTACAGGACAGACATTTCCAAAACTGAAAATGAGTTGAATGAATGCATTACAAAAGAGAGAGAGTTTCTAATGTTATGCTTTATTTTGAGGACAGCGCATATCCTTGTGTTATGAACTAATTAAAATTATGGCTACTTAATTTGAGAATGTCATGTACTGTACACAATATAATTGAATTAACTGAAGAAGCCGCTGCCACTAGTGTATTTTCCAAGTAATAAAAAGAAGCCATAAACTTAACAGACATTTTTTAGATATGGAATTATAGCAACAAGTGAATCTTTAATAGGATTAATGATGAATATAAAAATCAAATTACATCACGCCTGTTGTAAGAGCATCATACTATATTTATGTACTAATTAAAAGATAAAGGTTTGTAGAAATTATTTTGAGCAGTGCGGCTCTAATGCATAAATATACAGTATGTAACAATTTATATTAGAAGTGAGTGCATGGAAGATCAGCAATTGATTACATTATTCTAAGCATCTTGATTTCTTTCAACCAAAGTGTAAAACTGATATTTTTTTTCTTTATGTTAACTAGGTACTTGAATATTAAATATTTTTGTTCCTGGAGAATATCTTTTCCTACATATGTAAGTTGGATTGTACAGTCAGCATTTTCCCAATTCTTGTTTTTGAATGTGAACATAATTGTGGTGTTGCAAAAGGAACACAACCACAAGAGCCTCACGTCATACCTCACAACCATCCCATATTTAGCGTGATTCACTTAAATTAATTTTCAATCAGATTTTATTTTAATTAGAGTTAATATAAAAAACAATTTTTAATGCAAACATGGAATGACAGAGAATAGAAAAGCAAAAAGTAATGTAAAAAAGCGAATAGGCAAGGTGCGTATTGCAAGTAGACAAGATATAATTGCAGCAGCAAAAATCAAGTGGGATTAAAGCGGCTTATACCTATATTCAAATGGACCTTGCCTAACTATTGAAAGTTATAAACAGATATTTAAGATACAATAATTATATCTATATGAGGTAAAAAGAGTAAAGAGAAAGATAGACAAAGAAAAGAAAAAAGGGGAAAGGAAGAAAAGAAGGGCGTGTGGGGTGGCAGAGTGAGGGAAAAGCTAGAAATCAATAAATAATGGAAAACCTCCAACAGCAAAATCAGCTCTTAAAATTAATTAGAAGCTTGACACCTGAGGATAGCTCGAAATATGTCGGAGTCTCTATAATCCAGCCAAGAGGCCAAGGTGCGAACTAATGCATTCTCTCTGTTTTGATCAGTCATAACTTCCTTCAGTCGCATTATTACATTCAACAAAGAAAATAAATAGGACAGTCGACAATCTCCAATGACATGGAATAACAGCTCAAGCAGCAGCCAAAAAAAAGTAACACTGATTTTTTTATATATGCATATACAGTATAGACCAAAAGGTTGGACACACCTTCTCATTCAAAGATTTTTCTTTATTTTCATGACCATGAAAATTGTACATTCACACTGAAGGCATCAAAACTATGAATTAACACATGTGGAATTATATCCTTAACAAAAAAGTGTGAGACAACTGAAAATATGTCTTATATTCTAGGTTCTTCAAAGTAGCCACCTTTTGCTTTGATTACTGCTTTGCACACTCTTGGCATTCTCTTGATGAGCTTCAAGAGGTAGTCACCGGAAATGGTTTTAACTTCACAGGTGTGCCCTGTCAGGTTTAATAAGTGTGATTTCTTGCCTTATAAATGGGGTTGGGACCATCAGTTGTGTTGTGCAGAAGTCTGGTGGATACTCAGCTGATTGTCCTACTGAATAGACTGTTAGAATGTGTATTATGGCAAGAAAAAAGCAGCTAAGTAAAGAAAAACGAGTGGCCATCATTACTTTAAGAAATGAAGGTCAGTCACTCCGAAAAATTGGGAAAACTTTGAAAATGTCCCCAAGTGCAGTTGCAAAAACCATCAAGTGCTACAAAGAAACTGGCTCACAAGAGGACTGCCCCAGGAAAGGAAGACCAAGAGTCACCTCTGCTTCTGAGGATAAGTTTATCCAAGTCACCAGCCTCAGAAATCGCAGGTTAACAGCAGCTCAGATTAGAGACCAGGTCAATGCCACACAGAGTTCTAGCAGCAGACAAATCTCTACAACAACTGTTAAGAGGAGACTTTGTGCAGCAGGCCTTCATGGTAAAATAGCTGCTAGGAAACCACTGCTAAGGACAGGCAACAAGCAGAAGAGACTTGTTTGGGTTAAAGAACACAAGGAATGGACATTAGACCAGTGGAAATCTGTGCTTTGGTCTAATGAGTCCAAATTTGAAATCTTTGGTTCCAACCACGGGTCTTTGTGTGACGCAGAAAAGGTGAACGGATGGACTCTACATGCCTGGTTGGCACCGTGAAGCATGGAGGAGGAGGTGTGATGGTGTGGGGGTGCTTTGCTGGTGACATTGTTGGGTATTTATTCAAAATTGAAGGCATACTGAACCAGCACGGCTACCACAGCATATTGCAGCGGCATGCTATTCCATCCGGTTTGCGTTTAGTTGGACCATCATTTATTTTTCAACAGGACAATGACCCCAAACACACCTCCAGGCTGTGTAAGGGATATTTGACCAAGAAGGAGAGTGATGGGGTGTTACGCCAGATGACCTGGCATCCACAGTCACCAGACCTTAACACAATCGAGATGGTTTGGGGTGAGCTGGACCGCAGAGTGAAGGCAAAAGGGCCAACAAGTGCTAAGCATCTCTGGGAACTCCTTCAAGACTGTTGGAAGACCATTTCCAGTGACTACCTCTTGAAGCTCATCAAGAGAATGTCAAGAGTGTGCAAGGCAGTAATCAAAGCAAAAGGTGGCTACTTTGAATAACCTAGAATATAACACATATTTTCAGTTGTTTCACACTTTTTTGTTAAGTATATAATTCCACATGTGTTATTCATAGTTTTGATGCCTTCAGTGTGAATGTACAATTTTCATAGTCATGAAAATACAGAAAAATCTTTGAATGAGAAGGTGTGTCCAAACTTTTGTTCTGTACTATATATTTTTTTTTTGTTAGAACCAGAAATAATCGAAAGAATGTTGTTTTGAAGTATTTGGAATATCAACTCCATTAACTTGTACATAGATCTGAAGTATGTTGGCCCAGAATATCTTGATCGGTTTACAAGCCCACCAAATAAGTAACATGGTACCTATATCCGACTAGCATCTCCAGCAAACATCATGGACTTTCGGAGGCAAAGGAATGCACCATCTCAAAACATCTATACTAACAGGAAGGAATATTCTAATTTCTTTCTTGAGCTCTACAGTCATGGCCAAAAGTTTTGAGAATGTAACAAATATTAATTTTTACAAAGTCTACTGCTTCACTTTTTCTAATGGCAATTTGCATATACTCCAGAATGTTATGAAGAGTGATCAGCTTAACAGCAATTACTTGCAAAGTCAATATTTGGCTAGAAAATGAACTTTATCCCCCAAAACACATATCAACATCATTGCAGCCCTGCCTTAAAAGGACCAGCTAACCTCTTTTCAGTGATTGCTCCATTAACACAGGTGTGGGTGTTGATGAGGACATGGCTGGAGATCAATCTGTCATGATTAAGTAAGAATGACACCACTGGACACTTTAAAAGGAGGCTGGTGCTTGGCATCATTGTTTCTCTTCTGTTAACCATGGTTATCTCTAAAGAAACACGTGCAGTCATCATTGCAATGCACAAAAATGGCCTAACAGGGAAGAGTATCACAGCTAGAAAGATTGCACCTCAGTCAACAATTTATCGCATCATCAAGAACTTCAAGGAGAGAGGTTCCATTGTTGCCAAAAAGGCTCCAGGGCGCCCAAGAAAGACCAGCAAGCGCCAGGACCGTCTCTTAAAAGTGTTTCAGCTGCGGGATCGGGCTACCAGCAGTGCAGAGCTTGCTCAGGAATGGCAGCAGGCAGGTGTGAGTGCATCTGCATGCATTGTGAGGCGGAGACTCTTGGAGCAAGGCCTGGTCTCAAGGAGGGCAGCAAAAAAGCCACTTCTCTCCAGAAAAAACATCATGGACAGACTGATATTCTGCAAAAGGTACAGGCAGTGGACTGCTGAGGACTGGGGTAAAGTTATTTTCTCTGATGAATCCCCTTTTCGATTGTTTGGGACATCAGGAAAACGCCTCATTCGGAGAAGACAAGGTGAGCGCTACCACCAGTCTTGTGTCATGCCAACTGTTAAGCCAAGGGAATCGGCTCTCTCACAGTCTTGCCTAAAAACACAGCCATGAATAAAGAGTGGTACCAGAATGTCCTCCAAGAGCAACTTCTCCCAACCCTCCAAGAGCAGTTTGGCGATCAACAATGCCTTTTCCAGCATGATGGAGCACCTTGCCATAAAGCAAAGGTGATAACTAAATGGCTGAGGGAACAAAACATAGAGATTTTGGGTCCATGGCCTGGAAACTCCCCAGATCATAATCCCATTGAGAACTTGTGGTCAATCATCAAGAGACGGGTGGACAAACAAAAACCTAAAAATTCTGACAAAATGAAAGCATTGATTGTGCAAGAATGGACTGCTATCAGTCAGGATTTAGTCCAGAAGTTGATTGAGAGCATGCCAGGGAGAATTGCAGAGGTCCTGAAGAAGAAGGGTCAACACTGCAAATATTGACTTGCTGCATAAACTCATTTTAACTGTCAATATAAGCTTTTGTTACTCATATGTTTGCAATTATATTTCTGTCTGTGATAAAAACATCTGTCAAAACACACATAAAAACCAGAGGGCAGCAGATCATGTGAAAATATAATATTTGTGTCATTCTCAAAACTTTTGGCCATGACTGTACAAGCAGTAGTCATTAAATGTGTAATGGTACAGGCCATTTTTTTGTCATCAGGACTAAGGATCTCTTCTAAATCTGCGGCCCATTTTTCTAAGAAAGAAGGGTAAACTGAGCTAATATGAGAAGAAAGAATTTGGTGTAAGACAGAAATGCATTTAGAGGGACGGTCTGAAATTGTCAGAGTCCTCCCCAAATCTGTATTTTCTATTAGAAGAGAGCTCAAGGATGAAAATGATATAACAAAGGAGCTCAACTGATAATATGTAAGCCAAGATACAGTTTTCTCTGAAGTAGATTCCCTAAATTCTGTCAAAGAGAGGGTGGACATCTCACGATATAGCACAAATTCTTAGGCCTGTTTCACACATCAGGTTTTTGCAATCAGGCGAGTTCCGGCATTTTTTCTGTAAACCGGATCCGGCAAAATCTAAAACCGGATCCGGTTTTATACCATTGACTAACATTAGTGCCGGATTGCTACGCATAGGCATGCGGCGCTTCCGGTTTTTGCCGGATCCGGCGTCTTGTCTCAATCCGGCGTCTGGAAAAAACGTCTACTGTAACGTTTTTTGTCTCCGGCGAAAAGGCCGGAAGGTCCGGATCCGGCGCTTCCAGCTCTTTGTTACAATGAAAGTCTATGAGCACCACAATGCGCCGGATCCAGTTTTTGTCGGATCCGGCGTCCGGATCAGGTTTTTTTATCTGTTTTTTGTTTTGTAGCCCAGCCCACAGCCAACCTATATAAACAATGCAAGTGGGACCACCCTCAGTCATAACCATGCAGCCAGCAAAGAGATCAGGAGCCAGATCAGGAGCCAGCTGCTGAGGAGCCAGCCGCAGGAGAGGAGGACAGGAGACCAGACCAGCACCACCACCACCAGCATGACCCCAAGAATTTGTGGCAATGATGCAGCCGGGGACCAGATGCAAGACGGTAAATATCACAGACAAGCATTTTCAGTGAGGGCTATGCAATATCAATATATTCATGGCCCTTTTTTTTCTCTTTATTCCACAGCACAAGCCGGCCAACAGCAGCAGCTGAGTCACCAGGAGCACCTACACCATCAGGACTCCAACAGATGCGGCTGCTGATGGAGAGTATGGGAGCAGAGGCCAGACTGTAAATATCACACACTACCCCTTCCAGCCAGGGCCATGCAATATCAATTGATATTGCATGGGCTTTTTTTCTCTTTATTCCACAGAACAAGCCGGCCGACAACCCCGACAGCACCAGTACCACCACCACCAGCCCAAGAAGAGCCTGACCGTGAGCAGGAGACCACGGCAGCAGACAGCAGACGGTAAATATCACACACTACCCCTTCCAGCCAGGCCCATGCAATATCACTTGATATTGCATGGCTTTTCTTTCTGTTTATTCCACAACAGAAGACGGCCCTCAACGCCAGTAGCACAGGACACATCTGGGAGTGAGGAGACCACAGCAAGAGACAGCAGACAGTAAATATCACACACTACCCCTTCCAGCCAGGGCCATGCAATATCACTTGATATTGCATGGCCTTTCTTTCTGTTTATTCCACAGCAGAAGACGGCCCTCAACGCCAGAAGCACAGGACACGTCTGGGAGTGAGGAGACCACGGCAAGAGACAGCAGACGGTAAATATCACACTCTACCCCTTTCAGCCAGGGCCATGCAATATCAATTGATATTGCATGGCCTTTCTTTCTCTTTATTCCACAGCAGAAGACGGCCCTCAAGTCCAAGAGCACAGCAGGACATGTCTTCTTCTTCTGTGAGCCCTCCGACGCATCGTCAGCGTTTACAGGTAAGGTTTTTTTTTCACAATCGCATCTCTGTTATTTATATATTAATTGCATTACTTTTTATTTATACCAGGAAATTGAAGCTGAAGAGGAGCTCCCAGAAGAAGAGATAACCGGAGTGGGCTCGCAATTCGTAAGTTTCCTGCATGCATCGCTCAAACACAACATCACACTACACACAACACATAGAAAACAATTTAGTACAGACATCACACTGCACCCAAACACATATGCCTATATCCAAGCACATAATATATATATTTTTATAGTCTTCCGGAACTGGTGCTCGGCAAAGAGGTCCTCGCAGTGCCTTCCAGGGTCGTCGGCGTGAGCAACGCCGCGGTCACCATCATGTAAGTATATAATATTTTTTTTTTTTACAATTTTTTTGTAAAAACATTTTTGTGTTACTTTTTATTGACAATTTTTTTTTCCTTGGTAGTTTGGAGACTAATGTATATTTTTTCTCTTTTTCTTTAACAGGCTTCACAGTGTGCTCCTGACACGGACGGTGAGGAGGGGGTTCTGAACGTGGACCTCCTCATCGATCTGGTCCGAGAAAGGGAGCCGCTGTGGAACATGGGGGACCGCCGCCATGCTGATGTCATAGTGATCCGGCGGCTCTGGGAGGAAATCTTTTCACAACTCGTGGACCTCTGGGAGGACCTCGATGCTCGGGCCAAGATTGAACACTGTAAGTATATACAGTTCAGGTTGCTGGACTTAAAGCAGTGTTTCCCAAACTCCAGTCCTCGTGACCCCCACGGGTCATGTTTTCATGATTTCCTTTTGTGCAACACTGGAAATCCTGAAACAAAAACCAGTAGGGGCTGTGAGGACTGTAGTTTGGGAAACACTGATGTTGTATACTATCAATTTTTGCTATCTCGTTTCATGGGAGAGAATTGTGATGCGGTGGCGGTCTGTGAGTGATCGCTTCAAGAAGGAGTTCAACAAAGAGATGCGGGCCCCGAGTGGATCTGGAGGACGCAGGAGCAAATACAAGTACGCAGAAGCCATGTCGTTCCTCCGGGTAACAATGGTCACCAGATGGTAAATATTACCCACCCCAAGTTTAAAAAAATGCTAACATGTCTAAATAATTTTTTTTTACAGCCAGGGCCATTCAATATCAGTATATTAATTGTATTTTTTCTCTTTATTCCACAGAAAGGTGACCAGCACTCGGGCGCCAGCAGAGTTGGACCCTTCTGGGGTGATCCCTCAGGAGACCGGCACAGAGGGACACTTCGACAGCCCCGGCCAATCCGCACCTTCCCAGCCTTCACAGACACGTGAGCCCTCTGTCCCCTCCACCAGCGCTGCAGCATCGTGGCCGAGTGCATAGCATGAGGCTACTGGTCAGGAGATAGATTTCCCCTTACCCCACCCTTCTGCCGCTGCCACTTCTAGTACACCTGTGGCTACTGGGCGGCTGCGGCAGAGGAGTCAGGAAAGGAACTATGCGCCCAAATTCTTGCATCTTAATGCATCATTTCAGAACTGTCTTAAAGTCTTGTCAGAGCAAATGGCTGCAGGCTTTAATCAGCTCAGCTCCAGCATTCTGGAGGTTAAGACACTTCTGCAAATGATGCATTCAGAAGCAAGAAGTTCGCCAAACCACAGTTTTTTCAGGTCTGTAGCCGAGCTCATGGATACACTATCTCCTAGCCAGCAGATGCATGTAATGCATACTTGCCACGGTGCTCTAGCGCAGGTTACCTCCCAACCTACACCCACCCCAGTCGTTCCTCCCACACCTGCCCCCCTCCAACCACCGTCCCTCCTCCCCCTCCCATTCAATACCAACAACCTCCCCAGTACCAACAACCTCCACAGTACCAAAAGACAAAAAACCTGACTGGCACTTCCAGACTAATGCGAACTAGGTGCAAACCAAAGGGAGCTACCCTCATGTAAAACATCCAAAAAAAGGCTGCACTCAAGCATACTAAAGCATGACAACATAGAATATATGAAATTTTGAATAGCAATATGGCTTTGGAATATAAGGAAAAATTTGAGACGCTTAGTATAAACATTTGGCCAAACATTTTAAAGCTCAACAACCATCGTCAAGGTGGTCTCAATTCTGTTGAGTCCCTAACCTAATGTGAACATACCTCTATTAGGCTGATATCTGAATTTCTGGGTGAATATGCACCTCTGTCAGTAATGCCTGCATTTATGGGTAAAGTAGGGACCTGGTGTAATTAAAATCACCACCTGGTGGGAGCGGAGTGCTCGGTCAGCAAGCTAACATTCAAAAGACAAAAAACCTGACTGGCACTTCCAGACTAATGCGAACTAGGTGCAAACCAAAGGGAGCTACCCTCATGTAAAACATCCAAAAAAAGGCTGCACTCAAGCATACTAAAGCATGACAACATAGAATATATGAAATTTTGAATAGCAATATGGCTTTGGAATATAAGGAAAAATTTGAGACGCTTAGTATAAACATTTGGCCAAACATTTTAAAGCTCAACAACCATCGTCAAGGTGGTCTCAATTCTGTTGAGTCCCTAACCTAATGTGAACATACCTCTATTAGGCTGATATCTGAATTTCTGGGTGAATATGCACCTCTGTCAGTAATGCCTGCATTTATGGGTAAAGTAGGGACCTGGTGTAATTAAAATCAGCCTAATAGAGGTATGTTCACATTAGGTTAGGGACTCAACAGAATTGAGACCACCTTGACGATGGTTGTTGAGCTTTAAAATGTTTGGCCAAATGTTTATACTAAGCGTCTCAAATTTTTCCTTATATTCCAAAGCCATATTGCTATTCAAAATTTCATATATTCTATGTTGTCATGCTTTAGTATGCTTGAGTGCAGCCTTTTTTTGGATGAACCTCCACAGTACCAACAACCTCCCCACTTCCAGCAACCTCACCACTTCCAGCAACCTCCCCACTTCCAGCAACCTCCATACTTCCAACAACCTGCCCCATACCATCAACCTGCCCAATACCAGTTCCCAACCACATCTGCTCCTCTACTACCTTCCCAATCCTCCTCTCCACCACCTACCTGTTCTGCCTCCCACCTCTCCACCGGTCCATTTCTTTTTCCACCCCTTCACCTCTTTTACCTGATCCTTCCCCAACACCATCCCAGTCCGCTCTCCACACTCCCACTGTCGAAGGGTCCCACAGCCCCTCCAGTAGTATCTCCACCCCACAGTACACAAACCTGTAATGTTATGTATATAATTTTTTTTTTATATAAAAAGAAACAGAAATAAAAAATTATTGCACATTGCAAAAAATAAATATTTTTCACATTGGAAAAAAAAGTTGAATATTTTTGACATTGAAAAAAACATTGTTAAACATTTTCATTAAATAAATGTTAATTTGGTTGATTAAAATGGTTGTCTGTCATTTATTTCTAAGGTTAAATAAAGGTAACATTTATTGGTTATACAAAAGCAGGCACATATCTTTGGGTAAAAGGTAAAATAATTTTACTTTTTGTCCAAAGTTGTGTCCCTGGTTGTGTATTAGCAAAGTATTTCACCTTTTAAACAAAGTTCTGTACCTTATTGGGGATTACCTAACAATGTACAGAACTTTGGTTAAAAGGTGAAATACTTTGCTAATACACAACCAGGGACACAACTTTGGACAAAAGGTAACATACTGTACATAATACACAACAAGGTAGACAACTTTGGTTGTCAAAGGTAAAATAAAGGTAACATTTATTGGTTATTACAAGCAGGCACATAAACTTTGGGTAAAAGGTAAAATAATTTTACCTTTTTGTCCAAAGTTGTGTCCCTGGTTGTGTATTAGCAAAGTATTTTCACCTTTTAAACAAAGTCTGTACCTTGTTGGGATTACCTAACAATGTACAGAACTTTGGTTAAAAGTGAATATTTTGTAATACCAACCAAGGACACAACTTTGGACAAAAGGTAACATACTGTACATAATACACAACAAGGTAGACAACTTTGGTTGTCAAAGGTATACTGTGGGTACCAAGGTACAAAGGTCACAGAGCAGTTTATTAAACTCTGTCATCCTGCCAGTCTACTCTTCCTTCAGGGGACATAAAGTATTGGGCAAATTTGTCTCCCATTCGGGAAACAGTCACAGAACTTCTATTGGTAAGGTTCTGGTAATCATGCAAGGTGGTTTCTTCAGAGTGTTCCTCAATGGAAATCTGTTCCTTGCTGATGACAAAATTGTGTAGAACCACACAAGCTTTGATTACCTCGTCCACAGTTTCAGTTTTTAGGTTGATAGCGGTCAATAGAACACTCCATTTGGCTGTCAGAATCCCAAAAGCGCACTCTTGTGAGGCGGTAATTAAAAATTCTTTTTGTGTGTGTCAATCCTCTGCTGGAGTACGGTTTTAGCAGATGTTCTGACAGCTGGAAGGCTTCATCCCCTACACAAACAAAAGGCATCGGTGGGCCAGAAGTTTGAGGCAGTGGTCTAGGGGGTGGGAACTAGAAGGTGTTTCCATACAGCTGACTGCCCATTGCTGACAGTTTGAAAGCTTGAGAGTCATTGGAGCGGCCATAGGCACCAATATCTACT
Source organism: Oophaga sylvatica (assembly GCA_033576555.1). Classification (NCBI taxonomy): domain Eukaryota; kingdom Metazoa; phylum Chordata; class Amphibia; order Anura; family Dendrobatidae; genus Oophaga; species Oophaga sylvatica. The sequence continues at coordinate 181,826,268 of JARQOD010000002.1, read as the reverse complement.
GCAATAAATTTGTATTCTGCGTCAGCGATGGCCGTGAGGACAATGGAGAAATATTTCTTGTAATTAAAATATTCGGATCCAGATCCTGCTGGCTTGACAATCCGGATGTTTCCCATCCACAGCGCCCAGGCAATTAGGAAACTGACATATTTGAAGAAACTTTTCTGCAATTGCAATCCAACTGTCTGTTGTGGGCTCTGGTAGAAATTCCGCAACTAGAGAGTCCCACAATGCACGGCATGTGTGCTTCACAATTCCAGAGATGGTGGAAATCCCAAGTCTGTATTGAAAATGGAGTAAGGAAAGAGATTCTCCAGTTGCCAGGAATCTGTGAATAAACAAATAAATGAGTTTCAAATCACAGCATTACATACCAGACATCAGCTATAACAATTGGAGATACTAAAAAAAATATTTATTTTTATAGTATCTCCAATTGTGAAAGCTGAGTCAGATGGCGATATATACAAACTACCAGCAACAACATTCCAGGACAAGTGTGCTCTGAAGCAAGCAGATACAATAAATATGGCTTACCGAAAAGTCACCATCAGACGCTCCGCCGGTGAAATGGAGAAGTGGCAATAGGTGTCCGATCTTCTTATGAGGTCTCCAACACACTCCACCAACAAATCAAAGATCTCCATTTTCATGCGAAGATATGAAAAAAATTTCTGAGGGTTTCCTGGTAGCTCTATGTATAGTGTAGAAAACACCCCACGCGTCATTCTCTGGGCTGTGATGGGGTGGATCCAGAAACGGCTTTGTCGTCGTCGCTGCTGTATCTTTCTCTCCTTCTCCAGAACAATCGCTTTCAGACGATTTGCCTCCACTGTGAAATACACCAAATTCTTCAGAATGTTTCCTATCACAACGTACATCTTCAGCAGCCACTTGCTCTTCTCTTCAACCGCCACTTGCTCCTATACAACAAGATGGGCTGTAGGAAAAGTGTATATATAGGTTTTCAGTAGCCAATCACGTTTGGAACCCCAAAAAGGGCGTTTTTAAAAACCGGATCTGGCGTAATCCGTCAAAAAACGGATGAAAAAATGGATACACCGGATGAGACGGATCCGGTTTTTGGCCGGATCCGTTCGACTAATCCGGCTGAAAACCGAATCCGTTGTATCCGGTTTTACATTTAAAAAACCGGATCCGGCGATCCGGTGCGACGAAAACCTGATGTGTGAAAGAGGCCCTAGGATGAGCTGAGTTCCAGACTAGGAAGGTTGAAGCTCCCATGACTGGAAGGAAGTTTGAGGTGTCAAAGATGGGTGTCAGTGGGACTGGATTGTGTGAGATGGGCCATCTTTTGAGTAATCTATCCCATACCAGCAAAAGAGAAGAAACCAGAAAGAATAGACGTGTAGGACATAGGATACCACTTTTCAGCATGGATTTAAGGATCTTATTAAATCTTTCCATGAACCCATCAGTCTGTGGGTGGTACACTGATGTATGCAGCTGTTTAATCTGAAGCAGCTTACATAGCTCCCTTGTTACCTTGGACATAAAAGGAGTCCCATGATCTGTAAGAATCTCCTTTGGTAGCCCAAGGTGGCAGAACATTGAAAACAGCTCGTTTTGCCAAAGTGTGACAAAGTGGTATTGCCTCTCGGTAACAGGTGGCATAGTCCACTACAACCAGAATATGTTGATGGCCATGGACGGACTTGACTATGGGCCCCACCAGATCCTTTGCTATCTGCTCAAATGGTCAAGATGGGGTGCAGAGTGTACATTGTTGAGAAAAAATGAACTTTTTTGCATTTACCAAATGGCTGCAATGAAGCAAAGAGTGAAAAATTTAAAGGGGTCTGAATACTTTCCGAAACCACTCTACCAACCCTCGCATATAATTCCCCTCAATGCCTCATAATATATATATATATATATATATATATATATATTATATATGCAACATTTTATGCATATAACAGGGATAATTAATCTTGCAATTCATACAGAATATGATTTATCTGAGTATGTGTATTATCTCATGCCATTTATATCAGTCGCTTGCAGAAATATCCTATTTTTAGCTCTAGGAAATATCCGAATCTTGAAGGTTAAACAGAGACAATCATTTATTGATGCATGTGTCAATGTTTAAGTCGAATAGTCACATACTTCTTGATCCGGGCGCAAAATGAAATTTCATTGAGCCATCAGTTCCCTGAGTAGGTGGAAAAAATGATGAATATGAAATTCAAACAAATATTTTCAGTGTGTAAATCTGTGCTTTCCAGCCAAACATAGATCATTCATGAAAGTGTTTCCCTATTGTAAACTATACAGGTGCTTCTCACAAAATTCCAACAGGCTTCCCCGTGATTGTGGAGGCTACTGAAACAGACTAAGGGACCTTTTTAAACGTTTAGGAAGCCTTTGCAGGTGTTTTTGTTAATTATTCTAATTAACTGAGATAATGACTTTTGGGTTTTCATTGGCTGTAAGCCATAATCATCAACATTAACAGAAATAAACACTTGAAATAGATTACTCTGTTTATAATGACGCTATATAATATATGAGTTTCACATTTTGTATTGAAGAACTGAAATAAATGAAACTTTTTGATGATATTCTAATAATGTGAGAAGCACCTGTATTCACTTGCAGACTAGGGTCTGCACTTTTCACATTATTACCAACAACCAACGCTCACCATGTTGTGGTCAGATACTAAACTGTGAAACTTTATGTTCCATTAAATGAAAACAGCAATGCCAAAGAGGCACATAAAGCGCAACTGCTGTCGTCACTTTGCACTGAAGGCTTATAGGAGTAAAAATAAAAGAATGAATGCATATATATTTAAAGAAGTTAAACATGCTGTGTATTCCAAAAAAAAAGTAAGAAAATAAGTAAAACTTTTTTTATTGCAGGTACATTTCAACCATGAGAGACAGAATCTAAAAATAAGAGGCAGGATCTAAAAATAAAAAAAAAAACAGAAAATTACATTATATGATTTTTAAATAATTAAATTGCATTTTATGGCAGAAAAAAAGTATTTGATCACTCACCAACAAGCAAGCATTCTGGGTCTCATAGACCTGTTAGTTTATCTCACTCTGCACTTATTTCCTGTATTAATTTCACCTGTTTGAACTTGTTACCTGTATAAAAGACACCTCTCCACACACTCGATCACACTCCAAGCTTCCACCATGGCCAAGACCAAATAGCTGTCTAAGGACACCAGGTGCAAAATTGTTAGACCTGTACAAGGCTGGGATGAGCTATAGGACAATAGGCAAGCAGCTTCATTTATTAGAAATTGGAAGAAACACAAGATGACTGTCAATCTTCCTTGGTCGGGGGCTCCATGCAAGATCTCACCTCTTGATGTAAGGATGATTCGGAGAAAGGTCAAGGTCCAGACCAGTACTATATGTGAGTTGATGACCATCTGGATGATCCAGAAGAGAAGAACCAAAAGGTACCCAAATAAGTAGACAAATTAGGCAAAAGTAATGTAATCAAAGAATATATATTTATTTAATTATAAAAAGTGGTAACGGGAGTATTACACCAAAGATTGTGCCTGTATTTAGAACCTACATACAGTGATAATCATCACTAACACAATTAATCATATTTGAATACATATTTGGCAAAATAGCAGAAAAAAAGTGTCAATAACAATTAATAGTCAATAAAATATAAAAAATGTACCGTATATACTCGAGTATAAGCCGACCCGAGTATAAGCTGACCCCCCTAATTTTGCCACAAAAAACTGGAAAAACTTACTGACTCGAGTATAAGCCTAGGGTGGAAAATGAGATTATGCCCTATATGCTGCCCATGTATTATGCCCCCATAGATGCTCCATAGATTATGCCCCATAGATTATTCCCCCATAGATATGCCCCATAGATTATGCCCCCATAGATATGCCCCATAGATAATGCCCCATAGATAATGCCCCATAGATAACGCCCCATAGATTATGCCCCATAGATTATGCCCCATAGATTATGCCCCCATAGATTATTCCCCCATAGATAATGCCCCATAGATTATTCCCCCATAGATAATGCCCCATAGATTATGCCCCCATAGATAATGCCCCATAGATAATGCCCCCATAGATTATTCCCCCATAGATAATGCCCCATAGATTATTCCCCCATAGATAATGCCCCCATAGATGCTCCACAGTATAGGCCTCAATTGCTGCTGCAACCGAAAAAAAAGAAAAAAAGGTATACTCACCTCTCGTTGCTGGGGGGCCAGGTGCCGGTGTCCTGAGCAGGCGGGGACACCGGCGCGCTATGGGGGACAGGTGCCGGTGCCGATCGCTCAGGGCCCCGGCACCAGCGATATTTACCTGTCACCGCTGCTCGCCGCCGTCTTCCGGGTCCTCCAGCAGTCAATGAACAGGCAGAGGGCGCTGCGCACAGTAACTACGTCATTGCGCCCTCTGCCTGATCATAACAGCAAGAGGACCCGAGGACACAGCGGAACGGGGCAGGTAAGTATCGCTGATACTCACCCTTCTGCTGGCGCGTCTCTGCCCTGCTCTTCTCCCACGGTCCCGGCGCCAGTGTTCAGCGGTCACGTGTTACCGCTCATTAAAGTCATGAATATGTGCATATTCATGACTTTAATGAGCGGTAACACTGAAGGCTGAATACTGGCGCCGGGACCGTGGGAGAAGTGCAGGGGCTGCAGAGACCGGGCCGGCGGAAGGGTGAGTATACAGGACAGCTGCGCTCCCCCTCCTCCGCTGACCCCCTGGTATATGACTCGAATATAAGCCGAGAGGGGGACTTTCAGCCCTAAAAAATGGGCTGAAAATCTCGGCTTATATTCGAGTATATACGGTATATACATTTCATGTTCAAATGTAAAAGCCCCTATATACTGTATATAACTTTAAAAAGTGCTAAAAAAAATCAATGTTTCCCCATGATTGAAAATATATATATGATATTAGAAATGTGAAACCAAGAACCTCAGTATATACCACAAGGTAAAGTGTATAAGGAAATACCCAGGAATATAATCAAAATATTATAAAAAGTAAATATAAAAAAGGGGTATCATAACAATAAATGTGACAAAAAAGTGCTATGTGCAAAAGTGTAAGAATAACAAAACAATTCCAAACACGTGTATCACCAAATACATCACCAAAAGGTCACAGTGTGCACAAGGGGAGGGGAAGCAGAGTATAGTAAAATGCATGATAATGACACAAAACATGCAGCCAGAGAAGCTAAGGAGTGGCATTTCAATGTCCTGGAGTGGTCTAGCCAGTCTCCAATAGAAAAATTTTGGAAGGAGCTGAAACTCAATGTTGCCCAGCAAGAGCCCAAAAACCTGAAAGATCTGGAGGTGATCTGTATGGAGGAGTGGGCCAAAATCCCTGCTGCAGTGTGTGCCAACTTGGTCAAGAACTACAGGAAATGTCTGACCTCTGTAATAGCAAACAAAGATTTCTGTATAAAATGTTAAGTTATTTTTCTTTTATATCAAATACTTATTTCATTCAATAAATTGCCAATTAAATATGTAAAAATCATACAATGTGATTTTCTGGATTTTTTTTATGATTCTGTATCTCACAGTTGAAGTGCACCTACAATGCAAATTACAGAATTCTCCATTCTTTGTAGGTGGGAAAACTTGCAAAATCGGTAGTGTACCAAATACTTATTTTCCCCACTATTTAGATTAGTCCAACAACACTTGTTTGCTACAAACCTATGCTGTCTCTGGTTAAATGCAGTATTCTTATCCAAGTACTTACAAACATGCTGATTAATAATTTGTTCAAAGATCTTTCCTGGTATAGAAGTAAGGCTCACTGGCCTGTGATTTCCTGGCTCCATTTTCTTTCCTTTTTTGAAGATAGGTACAACATTTGCCCTTCTCCAATCTTCTGGGATGTCTCCTGTTCACCAGGATTTTTCAAAGATTCTGGCTAGTGGTTCTGCAATATCTAACTCTTTCAGTACCCCATGATATAATTAATCTGGACGAGGAGATTTAAATTCATTTAAATTAGCTAAGTGTTCTCTTACTATCTCTCTGTATATAGATAGTGTGGATTCTTTTATTCCATTGATAGCACTGTGAAGATCAATTGATGTTGCAATTGCTTTCTGAGAGAACACAGATGCAAAATTTGAAAAGTTTGGCCTTCTCAACATCATTTTTGCCTACTTCACCCCTTTCATCCTGTAAAAATCCTATAGCATCTTTGACTTTTCTTTTGCTTTTGACATATCCCCAAAATCCTTTTTTATTGCTTTTGGTCTCCCTTGCAAGCCATACTTCATAAATAGCTTTAGCTCTTCTAACTCTTGCCCTGCATTCCCTGCAGACAGCATTATTATTCTTCTTTAGATATACCCCCACTTTCTATTTAATATACATTTATTTTTTCTATTTTAACAAATGTTTAAGTTCTGTGTTCATCCATCCTGGTCTCTTTAAATGCTTCCAATTCTTCCTTCTTTTCATGATTGTTATTGATTGTGCAATGAGATTTGCATTTAGCAAACTCTCCCATACGTCTTGGACATTTCTGTTCTATAGCGCATCCAGCCATTGGAACTTTCCTACCCTCTTTCTGAGTCCATTAAAATCTGCCTTTCTGAAGTCCAACCTTAAAGTCTGAGTCCTTGCTGGTCCTTCTCCTCTTATAATCCAAAATTCAAGGATAGAATGATTGCTGCCTTCTAAATTTCCAGCCACCTTTACTTCCTCAACCATTTCCTCCCTTATGGTAAGAATTAGGTACAAGATTGCAGGTCCTTTGTTCTCTCTGAAAGATAAAATTGTCAATAAGAAAAGATAAGAATTTTCTGGACCTATTACTTTTGCCTGAGAGAGATTCCCAACAAATATCTGGATAGGTAAAATCTCCCATGATCACTATGTCATACTTTTTTGAGCACTGAGACATCTGATGTAAAAAGAGTTCATCTACATCTTCAGTCTGTCCAGGTGGCCTATAGTAAACACCTACAATAGTGTCCTTTCTGTTCTTCTCTCCTTGTATTCTTACCCAAACAGTTTCTGCAGATGGACCATTCTTGTCTTCATGTTGTGTTTCTTCCATTTTCTAATAATTGTACCAACTGTTGTTGTCTTCACACCAATCTGCTTGCCTATTGTCAAGGAGCCCATCTCAGCCTTTTTTCAGGATAACATTTTGTCACTGTTGTCCTTAGACAGCTATTTGGTCTTGGTAATGGTGGATAGGTTGGAGTGTGATTGTGATTGATTGATTGATTGATTGAGTGTATGGACAGGTGTCCTTTATACAGGTAACATGTTCAAACGGGCAATTAATACAGGTAATAAGAGTAGAAGGACTTCTTAAAGAAAAACTAACAGGTCTGTGAGAGCCAGAATTCTTGCTGGTTGGCAGGTGATCGAATACTTATTTCATGTAATTAAATGCAAATTAATTATGTAAAAATCATATATTGTGATTTTCTGGATTTTTTTTAAGACTCTCTCTCACAGTTGAAGTGTACATACGATAAAAAGTTGCAAAATCGGCAGTGTATCAAATACTTATTTTCCCTACTATATATATTTGTGTGTTTGTTTTTATGTACACGTCTAGCATTTTTTGGAATGCACAGTACATTTTACCTTTTTGGCCAATAGACGTCAATGAGTTGACTTTACAAATGCATCTCCTGTGTTTCTATAGTTCACATTATTATTATTTATAATTCTCAATAATTCCTTCAACAAAAAATAGAAAGTAAGACTATAAAATAGGCAACTCCGAACAAAATATGAGAGAAACATGAATACAATATGGAAACAGAAATGGAGTTGAGTATAAATACAAACAATTCATATTTTAAAATTGTGTTTGAACAATTTTTTTATGCAAGAGGAAATAGCTATTATACTTAGAATCATGGTACACTGGTATTGATCCTGCTTTGGCTAACCATTCTTTGGTTGGCACAGCAATTCAGTTGGGAATGGAGTACTAGGGAACTGTACCAAGAAATAATGTATACAAGGTAGGTTAGTTCTATTTGATAACAATAAACTGACATATAGACATTCACTTGTTATTTAAAACTATCTTACCTTTTAATAATCAGTTTAGGCTTTGTTAAAGGTGAAGGATAGAACTTATCTTAGACCTCATTTATTTTAGCCAACTGATGGCACTACACGGCCACCAATAAGCACTTCATTGCTGATCGGTGGTCGTATAGTAGCCTAGTTACTCAGGCAGACAGCAATTCAGATGCACACTGAACGATCTGTAATAGATTATTCAGTGCAGATAGGCTGCCATTATTCTCGGCACTGGCGATACTCTGTCAAGAACAATGATTTTTTTTTGCAAACCAAAAGAACATTTCACCAGATTAACAAGAATTTTTAGTCAGCACTTTATTGTGAACAAGTGTTTCTAGGTATGCTGAAAAAGAAAAAAAATGTTCTCCAGCATAGATGAGTAAAACTTCATATGTATTCCAAGCTTGTTAAAATAAGGACATGTTGGCGCACCAAAGAGATCCGAGGGGGGCTTGACTGACGCGTCTCGACTTAGAAAGTCTTAGTCATGGTCTGACTAAGACTTTCTAAGTCGAAATGTGTCGGTCAAGCCCCCTTTCCTGGGATCTCTTTGGTGTGCCAACATGTCCTTATTTTAACAAGTCATCTATGCTGGAGCACATTTTTTCTTTTTTCTGCTTTAAGAAGCGCCTAGGACCAGGGCTGCTCCGAGCATGGATTTCCTCCCCCATCCAGTGCCAGACACACTGTGAGCTGACTATTTCTCCCTCTTTGCACATGTTTCTAGGAATGCTGGTTCATGTTAATCTTAGTGTAAATCAGTTTTTCCAAAACCTCGTCCACACGGCTCCCCCAACACATCATGTTTTCAGGATTTTCTTAGTATTGCACAGTTGAGAGAAAAAGTGGACTTAATAATAATTCCATCCCCTGTGCAATACTAAGGAAATCCTGACAGCATGACATGTTGGGGGCCATGTGGACTGGAGTTTGGGAAACACTAGTGTAAATGGACCTTTAATCTCATTTAATTGTTTAGATGTGCTGGACTAGAGATAAGTAGGACTAAATAGGTGTCAATTTTGCAATAGTATATGAATTGAATTGAGGTGGCAAAAATGGTACAATTAGGTCACTAATGATAAAAACCCATGATGTTTGCTACACATGATTCCCCAGATTTACCAATGATTTATAAATGATACATGGTACGTTGGGGAACCTGTTATAGGTTTTTCATGGCAGTTCAGAGCCTTCAACTTACATCCCTATAAAATGTAATATAAAAATTTAAAAAAATCTTAATTTAATGTTTTTGTAAATATAGCAAAATACACAATTGTGCTTTCCTCAATAGACTATACTTTTTTATTTTTTTAGAAATTATCCACAAGAAAACAGGCGACAAAATACTGAGACATTTGCTTACACTTTGCTTGATTCAGACACCTTCAATCACATTAAATATTTCTACTTTGTTAGTACATTATAAAGTGTGGATATTTATTTTTGCTATTTTGTCAAGGTGCTTGCCTTTTGACAGGATGGTTGCTGAATTTTTATGTCTGCTTTTCCAGTTGTAACAAGCCTCTAGAGACCTGTGAGATGGAAAAACACACATTCTTTATGCCTTTATAGTGCACATGGCTACAGCTGTTAAAAGTACTACTATTTATGTTGGCTATACAGTTTATGTTGGCTCAACTACTTCTTTATGGTTCAGAGTGAGTTATTCACATTTTATTAAACAGCCAGAGCCCAACTATTAAATATACGAGGCTTACTTGAGCATTCTGGGAGGATTGCAGGACTAGTGTGGAACTGTATAAAACATAAGGAGTGTCCAAGAAGAAAAATAGAATTATATACTGAGTGCTGCAGCGTTCATGGCGGAAGAGATTATATAATAATGTTCTTACAATTTAAACATTATTTTTGGGAAGATTAAATTGGTTTTATGCAAATTGAATTCATGTTGAATTTTATGATATTCACAGGTTCCTTGAATTTGAACAACATACTATTCGATTCATGCAAATCGCCAACAAAAATGCCCGACGCCATTTTAGATACTTCACAATATTGCATAAGCCTCAGAAAGCTCGCACTACCTCTGGCATGGCCACACGAGCATCTACACAATGCTTTGAAGCTATCACATTACATGGTATAGCGTAGCCAATCAGAAGGGACTGTCACCATCAATACACTATTTACTCAAGCCACCGGTATGAAGCTGCAATGTGCAAAATAACCATTAAGGCTTGTGTCAATGTGCAACCCCCCAGTCTGCGATGGGGTTAGGGGATGCTGAGGCAACTACTTCCATTTGGAACGCTACTGACACCTCGTGTTAAGGTAATATTGCACATAGCACTTTAATACCACCATATATCTTACCAACTACTTGCTTACTATCTGGAGGCCTTCCTTCCCTTATGAGCAGACATCTCCATGGATGCACATTGACTCAAACCTAATTGGTTATTTTGCACAATGCAACTTAAAATATTTAATTTCCATCACTGAGAATAAATTGGAGTCGGTGTACAACGCATCAATCTTGGTTCAATCCCTCCTACCTTTAAATCGATTCCAAGGATGAATTGAAAGTCTCCTTCCAGATCTCTCATTTTTTATCACATATTGTTTGATACATCTCTGCTTCTGTGAACTACCTTGAACCTGGTGTTTTTAAAGGGCATGGAGAAATATATGATGTCACAGTACTGTTTAACCCCTTAGTGACAGAGCCAATTTGGTACTTAATAACCAGGCCAATTTTTACAATTCTGACCACTGTCACTTTATGAGATTATAACTCTGGAACACTTCAATGTATCCCACTGATTATAAGACTGTTTTATCGTGACATATTGTACTTCATGTTAGTGATAAAATTTATTTGATATTACTTGCATTTTTTTATGAAAAAAATGGAAATTTGGCAAAAATTTTGAAAATTTTGCAATTTACAAACTTTCAATTTTTGTGCCCTTCAATCAGTGTCATATCGCACAAAATAGTTAATAAATAACATTTCCCATGTCTACTTTACATCAACACAATTTTCGAAACAATTTTTTTTGTTAGGATGCTATAAGGGTTAAAAGTTGACCAGCAGTTTCTTATTTTTCCAACAAAATTTACAAAACCATTTTTTTAAGGGACCACCTTACATTTGAAGTGAGTTTGGGGGTCAATATAACAGAAAATACCCAAAAGTGACACCATTCTAAAAACTGCACCCCTCAAGGTGCGCAAAACCACATTCAAAAGTTTATTAACCCTTCAGGTGCTTCATGAGAACTAAAGCAATGTGGAAGGAAAAAATGAACATTTTACTTTTTTCACCAAAAATTTATTTTGGAATCAATCTTTTTATTTTCACAAGGGTATCAGGAGAAAATGGACTATGAAGTTTGCTGTGCAATTTCTCTTGATTAAGCCAATACCCCATATGTGGGGAAAAGCCACTGTTTGGTGCATGGCAGGGCTCAGAAGGGAGGGAGCACCGTTTGACTTTTTGAATGCAAACTTGGCTGGAATCAATGGTGGCGCCATGTCGTATTTGGAGACCTCTGATGTACCTAAACAGTGGAAACCCTCCCAATTCTAACTCCAACCCTAATGCCAACACACCCCTAACTCTAATCCCAACTCTAACCATAACCCTAACCACAACCCTAACCCTAATACACCTCTAACCCTAATCCCAACCCTAACTGTAATCCCTAACCCTAACTTTAGCCCCAACCCTAACCCTAACTTTAGCCCCAAACCTAACCCTAACTTTAGCCCCAAACCTAACCCTAACTTTAGCACCAACCCTAACCCTAACTTTAGCCCAACTCACTTTAGCCAACTCACTTTATCCAAACTCTAACCCTAATGCGAAAATCGAAATACTTCTTTATTTTATTATTTTTACCTAAGAGGGTGATAAAAGGGGGTTTGATTTAGTATTCTTTTTATTTTGATCACTGTGATAGGGTCTATCACAGTGATCAAAATGAACTAATAGGAAAAATTTCCTATTGCTGCCAGGTGCCAGCCGGCATATCTTAGCAGACTCACTGCACATGCGCCTGCCATTTTCTCCCGCAAGGAGAAGCCGGCGGCCCAGGGGACTTCACGAGCGGTTGCAGGGACTCCAGAGGCATCGGGGGGATCGGGGGACCCTATTTCTCTCTCCTCTGATGTGCGATCACATCAGAGGAGAGAGAAATGAAATGGAAGATCTGATTTTTTTTGCGGTCGCCGTTATACCGTTAATAACGGCGATCACAACATCGGGGTCAGTAAAAACAGACCCAAATCATGTTCTCTGGTGTCTTGGCTACCCCGGAGAAATTCCAACTCTGGAGGGTGCAAAACCCTTATTCCTCAGCGCCATTAAAAAGCGGCACTGTGGTTTAAGCACCCTTAACTGCCGCCGTTAAATGGCTTATCTGCAGTCGTTAAGTGGATAAATTCTTTGTAATTCCTTGCAAATTCCTCCCTATTATTATTGTTGGCCCTCAACAGCATCCCCTATTTGACATTTCTGCTTACAAACCTTGTGTTTTTCATTGTGTACCAATAAAATAAAATGCTGAAAAAATGATAACTCAAATCTTCAGTGTGCATAAGTATTCACTCCCCTAAAGTCATTACTTTATAGAGCCTCCTTTTGCGACAATTACAGCTGCAAGCCACTTTTAATAAGTCTCTATGAGCTTTCCATATTTTGCCACTGGGATTTTTACCAATTCCTGAAGGCAAAACTGCTCCTGCTCCTTCAAGTTAGGCTGTTCCCTCTGGTGAAAAGCAATCTTCAAGTCTGACCACAGATTCTCAATTGGATTAAGGTCTGGGATTTGACTAGGCCACTACAACACATTTACATGTTTCCCCTTAAACCATTCGAGAGTTGATTTAACAGTATGCTTTGGGTCATTGTCTTGTCGGAAGGTGAACCCTGCCCCAGACTGAAATCACTGACAGACAGAAACAGATTTTGCTCAAGAATATACCTGTATTTCGCACCATCCTTCTTCTACTCAACTCGGACCATTTTCACTGTCACAGGGGCCAAAAATATCCTCCAACCTTATGCGGCCACCACCATGATTCACTATGGGGATGGTGTTCTTGGGGTGATGAGCAGTGTTGGTTTGACGCCAGACATAGTGTTTACCTTGGTGGTCAAAAAGTTCAATTTTGGTCTCATCTAACTTCAGCAGCTTCCTCCATACATTTGGGGAGTCTACCACGTTTTTTTGGCAGTTAAAATGAGCCTTACAATTTTTGTGTGTAAAGGATTTTTTCTGCCCCCTCTTCCATAAAGGCCACCTCTATAGAGTGTACCATTTAGGCCGGGGTCACACATACGAGAAACTTGCATGATTCTCGAGCGATTCTCTCGTATGAACACCAGGCATTGCCGCTGGCACTCGGACCAGAGCGTGCGAAATGTGTGAGTTTCTCGCATGTGTGACCCTGGCCTTATTGTGGTCATATGGAGAGATACTCCATTCTCTGTTTGGGAACTGTGCAGCTACTTCAGGGTTATCTTTGGTCTCTGTGCTGCCTCTCTGATTAATACCCTTCCTGCCCAGGCTGAAAGTTTTGGTGAACTTCCCTCTATTGGCAGGTTCTTTAGACTTCATGATAATGGATTTGATTGTGCTGCAAGGTATCATCAGGGATTAGGATATTTTTTCAAAATCCAACCCTGACTGTACTACTAACTTTGTCACTGACTTGTTTGGAGATCTCTTTGGTGTTCATGGTGTTGTTTGGTTAGTGGTGGCTCTTACTTAATGCTTTTGCAGCCTCTGTGGCCTTTCAGAAAAGATGTGTATATACTGACAGACCATGTGACCATTTAATTTATGCCTATATTTTTCTCACTTAACTTCACCAACATAGACTATGCAGTGCTGATGCATCACACACAATACGATTAAAAGAATATTTAAACACAGGTTGTAATGTAACAAAATAGGTAAAAGCCAAGGGGTGAATACTTTTGCAAGCCACTGTATGTGAAAATGAATTTCTGTTCTCTACTGTCTGGTGTCCGTTCTTTATGCATGGCCAAATGACTAGATCAATCTGCCCCAAATTTAACACATAGCTCTCTCAGACTTACTGTTCTAGAGTTACACGCCAAAAAAAGCAACACAAAATGCAAATATTAATTTACAGCCAAACAACTGGTCCAAGCTTCCCCAAATTTTCCACATAGGAAAATCAGGCACATCTAAATGTTTTTTACCAAGTGTTCGCTCTCTCTGACCTACTATTTTTGAGATATTCGTCAAAGAACTTAACCCAAATGCAAGTAATAATTTACGGCCAAACGACTGAACAAATTTTCCCCACATTTGCCAAATAGGTAAATTAGGAACTACTGAACGTTTTACACCAGGTTTAAGTTCTCTAAGACCTATTCATCAAAAAATGTAATACAAAAGCATTCGAGATATGTGCCACAAAATGGAATACAAATGATGGAAAGCAAATATTAATTTACAACAAAGTGACTGGTGCAATCTGCCCTAAATTTAACATATAGGTATGTAAGGCACTTTGCAATTTTTTAGACCAGGTTTGGATTTCTTTTTCCCTTAATAATAAAGACCTTCATTTATAAACTGCATGTTGTGTTTACTTGTGTTATCTTTATCTAATATTTAAATTTCTTTGGTGATCTGACAAAGAGGAAGAGGACTAGAACTCTAGTGCCATCTATTTGAAGTAGCAAACCTAAAAGTCAATGTCAACCCTTTAACGAGCCTTATCACATGACTTAGGATAAAAGCCAAACCAGAATCTCAATTTGCAGACACTGTGTTTCGGTGTACTGCCCCTCGTCAGTGCAAAGTGTGAGATCTGGTTTGGCTGTGTGAGAGGCGTCTGACCGATATCTAAGAAGTATTGTTTCTCCTTGCGGAGATTGACATGCTAAGCATGCCGAGATGAGGAGACTTAAAGCCAAAATGCTCCTCTGGGAAATATGAAAATTGTCTCTTCAGAGAGGAAGAGGGCTAGAACTCTAGTGCCACCTATTGGAAGTAGCAATCCTAAAAGTCAATGTTGACCCTTTAACGAGTCTTGTGACATGACTTAAGATAAAAGCCAAACCAGAATCTCAACTTGCAGACACTGTGTTAGCAGGGAAGGCAGGTATATGCTGATGTTAACTTCTATATCTGCTTGCCAGAATTTGTTTACTGCCCTGAAAAAGGGAATTGCAAATCCTTTGCTGGAAGGACTTACCTTTACTGTGCTTTACTCTAAAGGGGATATCCCACTTGTAGTTTTCATGCACAACGCTTATGTTATGTTATGGATCTGAAACATTGCCACATGGGCTAATAAAGAGTCCGCTACTTTTTTCACAACTTACCGGAGTGATTATATATATACGCTGCTCAAAAAAATAAAGGGAACACTCAAATAACACATCCTAGATTGAATGAATGAAATATTCTCATTTAATACTTTGCTCTGTACAAAGTTGAATGTGCCGACAACAAAATCACACAAAAATCATTAATGGAAATCAAATTTATTAACCAATGGAGGCCTGGATTTGGAGTCACCCACAAAATTAAAGTGGAATGTAATGTCCTTAAAACAAGTCAAAATGATGCTCAGTAGTGTGTGTGGCCTCCACGTGCCTGTATGACCTCCCTGTCCCTGTATGACCTCCCTGCAATGCCTTGGCATGCTCCTGATCAGGCAGCGAATGGTTTCCTGAGGGATCTCCTCCCAGACCTGGACTGCTAAAGCATGTTGGTGGATGGAGCGAGACATGATGTCCTAGATGTGCTCAATCGGATTCAGGTCTGGGAAATGGGCGGGCCAGTCCATAGCTTCATTGACTTTATCTTGCAGGAACTGCTGACACACTCCAGCCACATGAGGTCTGGCATTGTCCTACATAAGGAGGAACCCAGGGCCAACCGCACCAGCATATGGTCTCACAAGGGGTCTGAGGATCCCATCTCAGTACCTAATGGCAGTCAGACTACCTCTGGCGAGCACATGGAGGGCTGTGCGGCCCTCCAAAGAAATGCCACCCCACACCATTACTGACCCACTGCCCAAACGTCATGCTGAAGGATGTTACAGGCAGCAGATCGCTCTCCATGGCGTCTACAGACTCTGTCATGTCTGTCACATGTGCTCAGTGTGAACCTGCTTTCATCTGTGAAGAGCACAGGGCGCCAGTGGCAAATTTGCCAATCCTGGTTTTCTGTGGCAAATGCCTAGCATCCTGCACGGTGATGGGCTGTGAATACAACCCCAATCTGTGGACGTTGGGCACTCAGACCATCCTCATGGAGTCGGTTTTTAACCATTTGTGCAGACATATGCACATTTGTGGCCTGCTGGAGGTCATTTTGCAAGGTTTTGGCAGTGCTCCTCCTGTTCCTCATTGCACAAAGGCGGAGGTAGCGGTCCTGCTGCTGGGTTGTTGCCCTCCTACGGCCCCCTCCATGTCTCCTGGTGTACTTGCCTGTCTCCTAGTAGCACCTCCAGCCTCTGGACACTACTCTGACAGACACAGCAAACCTTAGAATCATAGAATGGTAGAGTTGGAAGGGACCTCCTTGGTCATCTGGTCCAATCCCCTGCTCAAAGCAGGATTCACTAAATCATCCCAGACAGATGTCTGTCCAGCCTCTGTTTGAAGACTTCCATTGAAGGAGAACTCACCACCTCTCGTGGCAGCCTGTTCCACTCATTGATCACTCTAGCTGGCAAAAAAATTTTTCTAATATCTAATCTGAGTCTCCTCCCATTCAGTTTCATCCCATTGCTTCAAGTCTTTCCGTGTGCAAATGAGAATAAAGATAATCCTTCTACAATGTGACAGCCCTTGAGATATTTGTAGACAGCTATTAAGTCTCCTCTCAGTCTTCTTTTTTGCAAGCTAAACATTCCCAAATCCTGTAACCGTTCCTCATAGGACATGGTTTGCAGACCGGACACCATTCTGGTCGCTCTTCTCTGAACTTGCTCCAGTTTGTTGATGTCTTTTTTAAAATGTGGTGCCCAAAACTGGACACAGTATTCCAGATGAGGTCTGACCAAAGAGGAGTAGAGGGCAGTAATGACTTCACGTGATCTAGACTGTATGCTTCTGTTAATACATCCCAGAATTGTATTTGCCTTTTTTGCTGCTGCATCACACTGTTGACTCATGCTCAGTCTGTGATCTATTAGTATACCCAAGTGCTTTTTCACATGTGCTGTTGCTTATCCTTATTCCTCCCTTCTTAACACAGCTCGCATTCATGTGAAATCCTGGATGAGTTGCACTACCTGAGCCACTTGTGTGGGTTGTAGAGTCCGTCTCAAGCTACCACGAGTGTGAAAGCACAACCAACATTCAAAAGTGACCAAAACATCAGCCAGAAAGCATTGGTACTGAGATGTGGTCTGTGGTCCCCACCTGCAGTACCACTCATTTATTGAGTGTGTCTGGAAAATTGCCAATAATTTCCATCTGTTGTCTATTCCATTTGCACAACAGCATGTGAAATTGATTGTCAATCAGTGTTGCTTCCTAAGTGGACAGTTTATTTCACAGAAGCTTGATTTACTTGGAGTTATATTCTGTTGTTTAAGTGTTCCCTTTATTTTTTTGAGCAGTGTATATATATATATATGTATATATATATTATATATATATATATACATATATATATATATATACACACACATAATAAGAGCAGATACTTAGAATTCCACCATGTATACAGGACAGGAGAAGTATACACAGCTCCACAATATATAATTTGTTATGTTTCGGTAGCTGAGGAGTGCAGGTAAAAAAGGCAATACACCAGAGCAGTTGGAATCTATGAGATTGCAGTACCCTGACTAACCACCACAACTAGAGGCAGCCGTGGAGCATTCCTACGTTGGTCCTAGACGCCTCGTCACAGCCTGAGAAACTAACTACACCTAAAGATAGAAAGAGGAAAGTTATCTGCCCCGGAGCAGATCCCCAAAGAACATAGAAAGCCCCCAAACATGTAATGGCGGTTAGACAAGAAGAAATACTGACACAGACAGAAAATAGTATGAGCAAACGTTGGGGCCCAAACTACCTAAATAGAAAAGGATAGGAAGGGCACTTACTGCAATCCAAAAAACCCTGAAAAGCACCAACTCTACTAATTTCAAAAACACCTGAGATCACACGACCTCTACCACCTAAATTAGTTCTCTGGTGTAACAAAATCAAAACAGCAGCCACTGAAAAAACTGGAAAAAGCAAATGTACAAACATCAGTGGCTGAACTAAACTGAGAGGGCAAAAGCCCCCGGAGGGGACCCTGAAGGCCCCCACAGAAGTGCAGGACAAAATGCAAAAATCAAGCACAAAAACAAAAAGAAGAAAATGTCTTATCTGTTAGCAGGAGATGCAGACACGACAGCAGGCTACAAGGAAACAGGAATCAAGGATTGAGACCAGAACAATTGATCACCGGCAACCCTGATGGGAAGGCGACTCCCTTATATAAGACCAGTCAGTAACACCTGATTCCCATCCTCACAATCTTCACTGGACAGTCCAGTACCGCTTGTAACCACCAGAGGGAGCCTCTGCTCAGAACTCATTTCAAGTCCATTCACAACAGTACCCCCCCTTGAGGAGGGGTCACCGAACCCTCACTTGAGCAACCAGGTCGGTCAGGATGAGTTCTATGATACGCACGGATGAGTCTCCTAGCATGGATGTCCGAAGCAAACACCCAAGAATTGTCTTCCTGACCATAACCTCTCCACTTAACCAAATACTGGAGTTTCCGTCTAGAAAAACGAGAATTCAATATTTTCTCAACCACAAACTCCATATTGCCCTCAACCAGAACAGGGTCAGGAGGCAAAGCAGTAGGAACCACTGGCTCAACAAACCTCTTCAACAAGGACTTGTGGAACACGTTATGGATCTTAAATGTCCCTGGAAGAAGCAAACGAAAAGAAACAGGATTAAGAATCTCCATGATCTTATAAGGTCCAATGAACCTAGGCTTAAATTTAGGAGATACCACTCTCATAGGAATATTTTTTTGAGGACAACCAGACCAAGTCCCCCACTTTAAACCGAGGACCATCAGTCCTATGCCGGTTAGCAAACCGCTGGGCCCTTCCTGAGAGAGGGACAACCTCTCCACTACCTGGTCCCAAATCTGTTGCATACGCTCCACAACAGAGTCAACACCTGGACAGACAGAAGCCTCCGTCTGTCCTGAAGAAAATCGAGGATGAAACCCAGAATTACAGAAAAATGGAGACATCAAAGTGGCAGAGCTAGCCCTATTATTAAGAGCAAACTCAGCAAAGGCAAAAAAGAGACCCAGTCATCCTGATCAGCAGACACAAAGCATCTTAGATAAGTCTCCAATGTCTGGTTTGTTCTCTCAGTTTGACCATTGGTCTGAGGATGAAACGCCGAGGAGAAAGACAATTGAACACCAAGTTTAGAACAAAAGGTCCTCCAAAATCTGGAAACAAACTGGACTCCTCTGTCAGACACAATGTTCTCAGGAATGCCGTGTAAATGAACCACGTGCTGAAGGAACAAAGGCACCAATTCAGAGGAGGAAGGCAACTTAGGTAATGGCACAAGATGTATCATCTTGGAAAACCTATCACAAATCACCCAGATGACGGTCATTCTCTGAGAAACAGGGAGGTCGGAAATGAAATCCATAGAGATATGGGTCCATGGTCTCTTGGGCACAGGCAATGGCATCAACAAACCACTAGAGCGAGAGCAAGGCTTGGAGCGAGAGCAAGTCCCGCAGGACTGCACAAATTCCCTGACATCACGAGACAAGGTAGGCCACCAAAAGGACCGACTAACCAAGTCTCTAGTACCAAAAATTTAGGGATGACCGGCCAGCGCGGAACAATGAATCTCAGACATCACACTCTTTTCCAGTGGTCCGGGACAAACAATTTCCCAACAGGGCAGCGCTCGGGCCTATCCTCCTGACACCCCTCCAGAGCCAGTCTCAAATTGGGCGAGATGGCGGAAAGAACTACACCTTCTTTCAAAATAACAGAAGGATCAGATAACTCAGGAGAGTCCGCCAGGAAACTCCTCGAGAGGGCATCCGCCTTAACATTCTTAGTGCCAGGAAGAAAGGAAACCACAAAATTAAAACGTGTGAAAAACAAGGCCCACCTGGCCTGTCTAGGAATAAGTCGCTTGGCAGATTCCAGATAAACCAGATTCTTATGGTCCGTAAGGACCACCACCTGATGTTTGGCTCCCTCCAGCCAATGTCTCCACTCTTCAAAAGCTCACTTCATGGCCAATAACTCCCGATTACCCACGTCATAATTACGTTCAGTAGGAGAAAATTTTCGAGAGAAAAAGGCATTTCTTTTAGAGGTCTCTGGATCTCTTTGGGACAAAACGGCACCTGCCCCAATTTCAGAGGCATCAACCTCCACCTGAAATGGCAGAGAAACATCAGACTGCCGTAGAACAGGAGCAGAAGTGAATCTCTGCTTAAGTTCCTGAAATGCAGAGACTGCCTCAGGAGGCCAATTCACCACATCAGAACCCTTTTTGGTCAAATCAGTTAATGGTTTAACAATATCCGAGAAATTACCAATAAATTTACGATAAAAATTGGCAAAACCCAAAAATCTTTGAAGAGCCTTTAATGAAGTAGGTTGGACCCAATCACAGATGGCCTGAACCTTGACCGGGTCCATTTCAATAACAGATGGGGACAAAATGAATCCCAAAAATGAGATCCTCTGTACGCCAAAAAGACACTTTGATCCCTTCACATACAGAGCATTCTCTCTCAAAATCTGGAATACAGTTCGAACATGTTTCACATGAGAGTCCCAGTCATTGGAAAAAATCAAGATATCATCCAAATAAACAATCAGAAATTTATCCAAAAAATCCCTGAAAATGTCATTCATGAAGGACTGGAAGACAGAAGAAGCATTAGTGAGCCCAAAGGGCATCACAAGGTACTCAAAATGCCCCTCAGGGGTATTAAATGCCGTCTTCCATTCATCCCCGTGCTTAATGCGAATAAGGTTATATGCCCCCCTGAGGTAAAACTTGGTAAACCAAGTAGCGTTTTTCACCCTGGAAAACAGGTCAGAAATCAAGGGTAACGGATATTGATATTTCACAGTAATATTGTTCAAAAGACGATAATCAATACACGGCCTTAATGAACCATCCTTTTTGGCCACAAAGAAAAAACCGGCACCTAAGGGTGAAGAGGATGGTCTGATATGACCCTTCTCCAATGACTCCTTGATATAAGACCGCATAGCGTCATGTTCAGGTACAGACAAGTTAAAAAGGCGACCTTTAGGGAATTTACTACAGGCACTAATTCAATAGCGCAGTCATAGCTCCTATGGGGAGGCAAGGATGCAGATTTACTTTCGCTAAACACATCAGAAAAATCAATCAAAAAGTCAGGAACATCCTGAGCCTGGGGGGAGGCAGAAAAAAACAGGAGTGTTGGTATTAACACATTGGCAGCCCCAACTGGTTACAGACACAGATTTCCAATCCAAAACAGGATTATGAGACTGTAACCAAGGGAAACCCAGTACGATAATGTCATGCAGATTATACAGAACCAAAAATTTGCAGCTCTCCTGATGATCAGGTTCAACCCTCATTATCACCTGTGTAGAGAACTGAGGTTTATTCTCAGCCAAAGGGGTAGAATCGATCCCCAGTAGGGGAATAGACTTCCGTAGGGGTATCAAGGGAAACCCACAACGTTTAGCAAAATCAAAATCCATCAGGTTAATAGCTGCTCCAGAATCAACGAAAGCCTGAGCAGAAAATGAGGACAGAGAGCATATCAGAGTAACAGTTAATAAAAACTTAGTCTGAACACTACCCAAGACAACTGAGCATGCAACACGTCTTCCCCGCTTAGGGCAGACTGAAATAGCATAAGAGGCATCACCACAGTAGAAACATAACCCATTGCGCTTTCGAAACTCATGACGCTGTGCCCCAGAAACCACTCTATCACACTGCATGGATTCAGAAGCAGGTTCACAAGGCAACACTATTCCACGCATACTTCTCCGCTCACGCAAACGTCTGTCAATTTGAATCGCTAATGACATAGAATCATTGAGAACAGAGGGGACAGGGAATCCCACCATAACATCCTTTACATTATCTGACAGACCCTTCCGAAAAAGGGCTGCCAAAGCATCGTCATTCCATTTGGTCAGAACTGCCCACCCACGGAATCTCTGACAGTACAACTCAGCGTCATCAAGCCCCTGATTCAATGCCAACAAGGCTTCTTCAGCTCGATCAGTGACATTAGGCTCATCGTACAATAACCCCAAGGCCTGAAAAAATGCATCAACATCACTCAAAACAGGATCCCCAGGTGTCAGGGAAAAAGCCCAATCCTGAGGATCGCTGCGCAGGAGAGAGATGACAATTTGAACCTGCTGCGCTGCGCTCCTGAGGACCTAGATTTTAAGGCAAAAAACAATTTACAATTATTTTTGAAATTCCAAAACTTGGCTCGATCCCCCAAAAACAAATCTGGCATGGGAATCCTAGTGTTATGTTACGGTAGCTGAGGAGTGCAGGTAAAAAATGAAATACACCAGAGCAGTTGGAATCTATGGGATTGCAGTACCCTGACTAACCACCACAACTAGAGGCAGCCGTGGAGCGTTCCTACGATGGTCCTAGACGCCTCGTCACAGCCTGAGAAACTAACTACACCTAAAGATAGAAATAGGAAAGCTATCTGCCCCGGAGCAGAACCCCAAAGATAATAGAAAGCCCCCAAACATGTAATGGCGGTTAGACAAGAGGAAATACTGACACAGAAAGAAAATAGTATGAGCAAACGCTGGGGCCCAAACTATCTAAATAGAAAAGGACAGGAAGGGTACTTACTGCAATCCCAGAAAACCCTGAAAAACACCAACTCTACTAATTTCAAAATCACCTGAGATCACACGACCTCTACCACCTAAATTAGTTCTCTGGTGTAACAAAAACAGCAGCCACTGAAAAAACTGGAAAAGCAAACTACAAAACATCAGTGGCTGAACTAAACTGAGAGGGCAAAAGCCCCCGGAGGGGACCCCGAAGGCCCCCACAGAAGTGCAGGACAAAATGCAAAAATATAGCAAAAACACAAAATAAGAAATGTTCTTATCTGATAGCAGGAGATGCAGACACGACACAGCAGGCTACAAGGAAACTGGAAAGAAGGATTCAGACCAGAACAATTGATCACCGGCAACCCTGATGGGAAAATGATTCCCTTAAATAAGACCAATCAGTAACACCTGATTCCCAATCCTCACTAGTACCGCTTGTAACCACCAGAGGGAGCCTCTGCTCAGAACTCATCTCAAACCCATTCACAACAGTACCCCCCCCTTGAGGAGGGGTCACCGAACCCTCATTTGAGCAACCAGGTCGGTCAGGATGAGTTCTATGATACGCACGGATAAGTCTCCTAGCATGGATGTCCGAAGCAAACACCCAAGAATTATCTTCCTGACCATAACCTCTCCATTTAACCAAATACTGGAGTCTTCGTCTAGAAAAACGAGAATCCAATATTTTCTCAACCACATACTCCAGATTGCCCTCAACCAAAACAGGGTCAGGAGGCACAGCAGCAGGAACCACTGGCTCAACAAACCTCTTCAACAAGGACTTGTGGAACACGTTATGGATCTTAAATGTCCCTGGAAGAAGCAAACGAAAAGAAACAGGATTAATAATCTCCATGATCTTATAAGGTCCAATGAACCTAGGCTTAAATTTAGGAGATGCTACTCTCATAGGAATATTCTTTGAGGACAACCAGACCAAGTCCCCCACTTTAAACCGAGGACCATCAGTCCTATGCCGGTTAGCAAACCGCTGGGCCTTCTCCTGAGAGAGGGACAACCTCTCCACTACCTGGTCCCAAATCTGCTGCATACGCTCAACAACAGAGTCAACACCTGGACAGACAGAAGCCTCCGTCTGTCCTGAAGAAAATCGAGGGTGAAACCCAGAATTACAGAAAAACGGAGACATCAAAGTGGCAGAGCTAGCCCTATTATTAAGAGCAAACTCAGCCAAAGGCAAAAAAGAGACCCAGTCATCCTGATCAGCAGACACAAAGCATCTTAGATAAGTCTCCAATGTCTGGTTTGTTCTCTCAGTTTGACCATTGGTCTGAGGATGAAATGCCGAGGAGAAAGACAATTGAACACCCAGTTTAGAACAAAAAGTCCTCCAAAATCTGGAAACAAACTGGACTCCTCTGTCAGACACAATGTTCTCAGGAATGCCGTGTAAACGAACCACGTGCTGAAGGAACAACGGCACCAATTCAGAGGAGGAAGGCAACTTAGGTAATGGCACAAGATGTATCATTTTGGAAAACCTATCACAAATTACCCAGATGGTGGTCATTCTCTGAGAAACAGGAAGATCGGAAATTAAATCCATAGAGATATGGGTCCATGGTCTCTTGGGCACAGGCAATGGCATCAACAAACCACTAGAGCGAGAGCAAGGCTTGGAGCGAGAGCAAGTCCCGCAGGACTGCACAAATTCCCTGACATCGCGAGACAAGGTAGGCCACCAAAAGGACCGACTAACCAAGTCTCTGGTACCAAAAATTCCGGGATGCCCAGCCAATGCGGAACAATGAATCTCAGACATCACACTCTTTTTCCATTGGTCCGGGACAAACAATTTTCCAACAGGGCAGCGCTCGGGCCTATCCTCCTGACACCCCTCCAGAGCAAGTCTCAAATTGGGCGAGATGGCGGAAAGAACTACACCCTCCTTCAAAATAACAGAGGGATCAGATAGCTCAGGAGAGTCCGCAAGGAAACTCCTCGAGAGGGCATCCGCCTTAACATTCTTAGTGCCAGGAAGAAAGGAAACCACAAAATTAAAACGTGTGAAAAACAAGGCCCACCTGGCCTGTCTAGGATTGAGTCGCTTGGCAGATTCCAGATAGACCAGATTCTTATGGTCCGTAAGGACCACCACCTGATGTTTGGCTCCCTCCAGCCAATGTCTCCACTCTTCAAAAGCCCACTTCATGGCCAATAACTCCCGATTACCCACGTCATAATTACGTTCAGTAGGAGAAAATTTTCGAGAGAAAAAGGCACAAGGGTTACTTTTAGAGGTCTCTGGATCTTTTTGGGACAAAACGGCACCTGCCCCAATTTCAGAGGCATCAACCTCCACCTGAAATGGCAGAGAAACATCAGGCTGCCGTAGAACAGGAGCAGAAGTGAATCTCTGCTTAAGTTCCTGAAACGCAGAGACTGCCTCAGGAGGCCAATTCACCACATCAGAACCCTTTCTGGTCAAATCAGTTAATGGTTTAACAATAACAGAGAAATTACCAATAAATTTACGATAAAAATTGGCAAAACCCAAAAATCTCTGAAGAGCCTTTAATGAAGTAGGTTGGACCCAATCACAGATGGCCTGAACCTTGACCGGGTCCATTTCAATAACAGATGGGGACAAAATGAATCCCAGAAATGAGATCTTCTGTACGCCAAAAAGACACTTTGATCCCTTCACATACAGAGCATTCTCTCTCAAAATCTGGAATACAGTTCGAACATGTTTCACATGAGAGTCCCAGTCATTAGAAAAAATCAAGATATCATCCAAATAAACAATCAGAAACTTGTCCACAAAATCCCTGAAAATGTCATTCATGAAGGACTGGAAGACGGAAGGAGCATTAGTGAGCCCAAAGGGCATCACAAGGTACTCAAAATGCCCTTCAGGGGTGTTAAATGCCGTCTTCCATTCATCCCCGTGCTTAATGCGAATAAGGTTATACGCCCCCCTGAGGTCAAGCTTGGTAAACCAAGTAGCGTTTTTCACCCTGGAAAACAGGTCAGAAATCAAGGGTAACGGGTATTGATATTTCACAGTAATATTGTTCAAGAGACGATAATCAATACACGGCCTTAATGAACCATCTTTTTTGGCCACAAAGAAAAAACCGGCACCTAAGGGTGAAGAGGATGGTCTGATATGACCCTTCTCCAATGATTCCTTGATATAAGACCGCATAGCGTCATGTTCAGGTACAGACAAGTTAAAAAGGCGACCCTTAGGGAATTTACTACCTGGCACTAATTCAATAGCGCAGTCATAGCTCCTATGGGGAGGTAAGGATGCAGATTTACTTTCGCTAAACACATCAGAAAAATCAAACAAAAAGTCAGGAACATCCTCAGCCTGGGGGAGGCAGAAAAAACAGGAGTGTTGGTATTAACACATTGGCAGCCCCAACTGGTTACAGACACAGATTTCCAATCCAAAACAGGATTATGAGACTGTAACCAAGGGAAACCCAGCACGATAATGTCATGCAGATTATATAGAACCAAAAATTTGCAGCACTCCTGGTGATCAGGTTCAACCCTCATTATCACCTGAGTAGAAAACTGGGGTTTATTCTCAGCCAAAGGGGTAGAATCGATCCCCAGTAGGGAATAGACTTCTGTAGGGGTATCAAGGGAAATCCACAACGTTTAGCAAAATCATAATCCATCAGGTTAATAGCTGCTCCAGAATCAACGAAAGCCTGAGCAGAAAATGAGGACAGAGAGCATATCAGAGTGACAGTTAATAAAAACTTAGTCTGAACACTACCCAAGACAACTGAGCGTGCAAAACGTCTTCCCCGCTTAGGGCAGACTGAAATAGCATGAGAGGCATCACCACAGTAGAAACATAACCCATTGCGCTTTCGAAACTCATGACGCTGTGCCCCAGACACCACTCCATCACACTGCATGGGCTCAGCAGCTGGCTCACAAGGCAACACCACTCCACGCATACTTCTCCGCTCACGCAAACGTCTGTCAATTTGAATCGCTAATGACATAGAATCATTGAGACCAGAGGGGACAGGGAATCCCACCATAACATCCTTTACATTATCCGACAGACCCTTCCGGAAAAGGGCCGCCAAAGCGTCGTCATTCCATTTGGTCAGGACTGCCCACCTACGGAATCTCTGACAGTATAACTCAGCGTCATCAAGCCCCTGATTTAATGCCAACAAGGCTTTTTCAGCTTGATCAGTGACATTAGGCTCATCGTACAATAACCCCAAAGCCCGAAAAAATGCATCAACATCACTCAAAACAGGATCCCCAGGTGTCAGGGAAAAAGCCCAATCCTGAGGATCGCCGCGCAGGAGAGAGATGACAATTTGAACCTGCTGCGCTGCGTTTCCTGAGGACTTAGATTTTAAGGCAAGAAACAATTTACAATTATTTTTGAAATTCTGAAACTTAGCTCGATCCCCTAAAAACAAATCTGGCATGGGGATCCTAGGTTCCACAACAGGCAACCTAACAAGATATGCAGCAATACTCCGAACCTCAGTGGCAAGCTGATCCACACGGCCAGACAACTGTGCAAACTCCATTGGGAGAAAAGATCCTCCCCAGCACCCAGAGATACAGAGGAAAAAAAAAAATGCAACAAACAGAAAAATATCTCTGACAACTTTTCTTCCTTCAAAATATTTTTTCCCTTCTGTGAGTACCATACAATTTTTATGGCCGGTGATACTGTTATGTTACGGTAGCTGAGGAGTGCAGGTAAAAAATGAAATACACCAGAGCAGTTGGAATCTATGGGATTGCAGTACCCTGACTAACCACCACAACTAGAGGCAGCCGTGGAGCGTTCCTACGATGGTCCTAGACGCCTCGTCACAGCCTGAGAAACTAACTACACCTAAAGATAGAAATAGGAAAGCTATCTGCCCCGGAGCAGAACCCCAAAGATAATAGAAAGCCCCCAAACATGTAATGGCGGTTAGACAAGAGGAAATACTGACACAGAAAGAAAATAGTATGAGCAAACGCTGGGGCCCAAACTATCTAAATAGAAAAGGACAGGAAGGGTACTTACTGCAATCCCAGAAAACCCTGAAAAACACCAACTCTACTAATTTCAAAATCACCTGAGATCACACGACCTCTACCACCTAAATTAGTTCTCTGGTGTAACAAAAACAGCAGCCACTGAAAAAACTGGAAAAAGCAAAACTACAAAACACAGTGGCTGAACTAAACTGAGAGGGCAAAAGCCCCCGGAGGGGACCCAGAAGGCCCCCACAGAAGTGCAGGACAAAATGCAAAAATATAGCAAAAACACAAAATAAGAAATTGTCTTATCTGATAGCAGGAGATGCAGACACGACACAGCAGGCTACAAGGGAAACTGGAAAGAAGGATTCAGACCAGAACAATTGATCACCGGCAACCCTGATGGGAAAATGATTCCCTTAAATAAGACCAATCAGTAACACCTGATTCCCAATCCTCACTAGTACCGCTTGTAACCACCAGAGGGAGCCTCTGCTCAGAACTCATCTCAAAAACCCATTCACAACACCTAGGTTCCACAACAGGCAACCTAGCAAGATAGGTAGCAATACTCTGAACCTCAGTGGCAAGCTGATCCACACGGCCAGACAACTGTGCAAACTCCATTGAGAGAAAAAATCCTCCCCAGCACCCAGAGATACAGAGGGAAAAAAAAAAAAATGCAACAAACCGAAAAATATCTCTGACAACTCTGACAACCCTTTTTCTTTCACAATATTTTTTCCCTTCTGTGAGTACCATACAATTGATACTGTTATGTTTCGGTAGCTGAGGAGTGCAGGTAAAAAAGGCAATACACCAGAGCAGTTGGAATCTATGAGATTGCAGTACCCTGACTAACCACCACAACTAGAGGCAGCCGTGGAGCGTTCCTACGTTGGTCCTAGACGCCTCGTCATAGCCTGAGAAACTAACTACACCTAAAGATAGAAAGAGGAAAGCTATCTGCCCCGGAGCATATCCCCAAAGAACATAGAAAGCCCCCAAACATGTAATGGCGGTTAGACAAGAAGAAATACTGACACAGACAGAAAAAGTATGAGCAAACGTTGGGGCCCAAACTACCTAAATAGAAAAGGATAGGAAGGGCACTTACTGCAATCCCAAAAAACCCTGAAAAGCACCAACTCTACTAATTTCAAAAACACCTGAGATCACACGACCTCTACCACCTAAATTAGTTCTCTGGTGTAACAAAATCAAAACAGCAGCCACTGAAAAAACTGGAAAAGCAAATGTACAAACATCAGTGGCTGAACTAAACTGAGAGGGCAAAAGCCCCGGAGGGGACCCTGAAGGCCCCACAGAAGTGCAGGACAAAATGCAAAAATCAAGCACAAAAACAAAAAGAAGAAAATGTCTTATCTGTTAGCAGGAGATGCAGACACGACACAGCAGGCTACAGAGGAAACAGGAATCAAGGATTGAGACCAGAACAATTGATCACCGGCAACCCTGATGGGAAGGCGATTCCCTTATATAAGACCAGTCAGTAACACCTGATTCCCAATCCTCACAATCTTCACTGGACAGTCCAGTACCGCTTGTAACCACCAGAGGGAGCCTCTGCTCAGAACTCATTTCAAGTCTATTCACAACAATATACTGCGGTAAGGAATGTAGAGTGAAGCTGTGTATATAGTATAGAGATGTGCCAGTGTATATAGTGTGGATTCCACACTATATACACAGCAACATACTATATAAACATCTGTACATTTTTTATATACGGTATACAGTCATGGACAAAAGTTTTGAGAATGTAACAAATATTAATTTTTACAAAGTCTACTGCTTCACTTTTTCTAATGGCAATTTGCATATACTCCAGAATGTTATAAAGAGTGATCAGCTTAACAGCAATTACTTGCATAGTCAATATTTGGCTAGAAAATGAACTTTATCCCCCAAAACACATTTCAACATCATTGCAGCCCTGCCTTAAAAGGACCAGCTAACCTCTTTTCAGTGATTGCTCCATTAACACAGGTGTGGGTGTTGATGAGGACATGGCTGGAGATCAATCTGTCATGATTAAGTAAGAATGACACCACTGGACACTTTAAAAGGAGGCTGGTGCTTGGCATCATTGTTTCTCTTCTGTTAACCATGGTTATCTCTAAAGAAACACGTGCAGTCATCATTGCAATGCACAAAAATGGCCTAACAGGGAAGAGTATCGCAGCTAGAAAGATTGCACCTCAGTCAACAATCTATCGCATCATCAAGAACTTCAAGGAGAGAGGTTCCATTGTTGCCAAAAAGGCTCCAGGGCACCCAAGAAAGACCAGCAAGCACCAGGACCATCTCTTAAAAGTGTTTCAGCTGCGGGATCGGCTACCAGCAGTGCAGAGCTTGCTCAGGAATGGCAGCAGGCTGGTGTGAGTGCATCTGCACGCACTGTGAGGTGGAGACTCTTGGAGCAAGGACTGGTCTCAAGGAGGGCAGCAAAGAAGTCACTTCTCTCCAGAAAAAACATCATGGACAGACATATATTCTGCAAAAAGGTACAGGCAGTGAACTGCTTAGGACTGGGGTAAAGTTATTTTCTCTGATGAATCCCCTTTTCGATTGTTTGGGACATC
Source organism: Oophaga sylvatica (assembly GCA_033576555.1). Taxonomy (NCBI): domain Eukaryota; kingdom Metazoa; phylum Chordata; class Amphibia; order Anura; family Dendrobatidae; genus Oophaga; species Oophaga sylvatica. Next base: position 181,795,720 of record JARQOD010000002.1, on the reverse strand, counting down.
AGGAAAACGCCTCATTCGGAGAAGACAAGGTGAGCGCTACCACCAGTCTTGTCTCTTGCCAATGTTAAGCATCCTGAAACCATTCATGTGTGGGGTTGCTTCTCAGCCAAGGGAATCGGCTCTCTCACAGTCTTGCCTAAAAACACAGCCATGAATAAATAATGGTACCAGAATGTCCTCCAAGAGCAACTTCTCCCAACCCTCCAAGAGCAGTTTGGCGATCAACAATGCCTTTTCCAGCATGATGGAGCACCTTGCCATAAAGCAAAGGTGATAAATAAATGGCTCAGGGAACAAAACATAGAGATTTTGGGTCCATGGCCTGGAAACTCCCCAGATCTTAATCCCATTGAGAACTTGTGGTCAATCATCAAGAGACGGGTGGACAAATAAAAACCTAAAAATTCTGACAAAATGAAAGCATTGATTGTGCAAGAATGGACTGCTATCAGTCAGGATTTGGTCCAGAAGTTGATTGAGAGCATGCCAGGGAGAATTGCAGAGGTCCTGAAGAAGAAGGGTCAACACTGCAAATATTGACTTGCTGCATTAACTCATTCTAACTGTCAATATAAGCTTTTGTTACTCATATGTTTGCAATTATATTTCTGTCTGTGATAAAAACATCTGTCAAACACACATAAAAACCAGAGGGAAGCAGATCATGTGAAATATAATATTTGTGTCATTCTCAAAACTTTTGGCCATGACTGTATACTGTGTATATTATATATATATATAGGTGATACTGTGACTGGGGTGTATAGTCGCAGTATCACCTATGTAACACATATCCAGCAGTATCACCCATATATTATATTTATAAGGCCGGTTACACACTAGCATGTGTGATGCGAGAAACTCGCACGAGTCTCTCGCATCAACACCAGGCGCTACCGCTGGCACTCAGGACTGGAGCGTGCGACTGCATAGAAATACATGCTGCCTCACGCTCCGGTCCGAGTGCCGGCGGCAGTGCCCGGTGTCGATGCAAGAGACTCGTGCGAGATTCTCGCATCACACACGCTAGTGTGACCTCGTCCTAAGTCACAGTGTCACAGTATCCCCTATATAATGTATATAGACTGCTGTATATACATTATGTGATACTGTGATTATACACACTTAGCAGCCAGTATCACCTACTTATTGTATACATAGCAGTCTATATACAGTATACAGGTGATAGTGCAAGTGCTGTACATCACAAAGTTTCCATATTGGCACTCATCCAGGTATGGAGATGGAGGGAGGATGAACAGCTGAGTGGCTTCCATCGTCGGGCATGCAGAGGAGCAGGTCTCTTGCTCGGACAGTGAGTAGAGCAGGAATCATAAAAATGGGGATATACAGCACTGGGGGGACAGGCATCGCCGGGGATGCACATAGATCATGAGGTGGGGCTCATAGATCACCAGGGGAACACAGAGATCACCGGGGTGGGCACGACGATCACAGGGGGAGGTACAGAGATCACAGGGGAGCACAAAGATCACAAGGTGGCACATAGCTAGGGGGCACAGAGATCACTGGGGGGTGGCACGAAGATCACAGGAGGGCACATAGCTGGAGGGCACAGAGATCACATATATCACAGAGGTTACAGAGCAGGGGGGCACAGGGATCACTGGGGGGCACATAGATCACAAGGAGGCAGAAAGCTGGGAGCCACAGACATCACAGGGGTGCATATAGCTGGGGGCACAGATCACAGGGGCATATAGTTGGGGCACAGATCACAGAGGGGCATATGCTTAGGGGGCACATATCACAGGGGTGCATATATCTAGGGGGCACAGATCACAGGGGTGCATATATCTGAAGGGCACAGATCACAGGGGGGCATATAGTTGGGGGCACAGATCACAGGGGTGAATATAGCTGGGGGCACAGATCACAAGGGTGCATATAGCTGGGGGGCACAGATCACAGGGTGGCATATAGATGGGGGCACAGATCACAGGGTGAATATAGTCAGGGGGCACAGATCACAGTGGTGCATACAGCTGGGGGCACAGATTACAGGGGTGCATATAGCTGGAGGGCACAGATCACAAAGGTGCATATAGCTGGGGGGTACAGATCACAGGGGTGCAAATAGCTGGGGGGCACAGATCACAGGTGTGCATATATCTGAGGGGCACAAATCACAGGGGGGCATATAGTTGGGGGCAGAGATCACAGGGGTGCATATAGCTGGGGGGCACAGATCACAGGGGTGCATAGAGCTGGGGGCACAGATCACAAGGGGGCATGTAGTTGGGGCACAGATCACAGGGGTGCATATAGCTGGGGGCATAGATCACAGGGGTGCATATAGCTGGGGCACAGATCACAGGGGTGCATATAGCTGGGGGCACAGATCACAGGGGTGCATATAGCTGGGGGGCACAGATCACAAAGGTGCATATAGCTGGGGGGTACAGATCACAGGGGTGCAAATAGCTGGGGGGCACAGATCACAGGTGTGCATATATCTGAGGGGCACAAATCACAGGGGGCATATAGTTGGGGGCACAGATCACAGGGGTGCATATAGCTTGGGGCACAGATCACAGGGGTGCATAGAGCTGGGGGGCACAGATCACAGGGGGCATGTAATAGGGGGGCACAGATCAAAGGGGTGCATATAGCTGGGGGCATAGATCACAGTGCTGCATATAGCTGGGGCACAGATCACAGGGGTGCATATAGTTGGGGCACAGATCACAGGGGTGCATAGAGCTGGGGGCACAGATCACAGGGGGCATATAGTTGGGGGCACATACTACAGGGGTGCATATAGTTGGGGGGCACAGATCACAGGGGTGCTTATAGCTGGGGCACAGATCACAGGGGGCATATACTTGGGGGGCACAGATCACAGGGGGGAATATAGTTGGGGGCACAAATGGCAGGGGTGCATGAAGCTTGAGGCACAGATCACATAGGTGCATATATCTGAGGGGCACAGATCACATGGGGGCATATAGTTCTGGGGCATAGATAATAGGGGGCATATAGTTGGGGGCACAGATCACAGGGGTTCATATGTCTGGGGGGCACATGTCACAGGGGTGCATATAGCTGGGGGCACAGATAACAGGGGTGCATATATCCAGGGGCACAGATCACAGGGATGCATATAGCTGGGTGGCACATATCAGAGAGGTGCATATAGCTGGGGGCACAGATCACAGGGGTGCATATAGCTGGGGACAGATCACAGAGGTGCATATATCTTGAGGGCACAGATCACAGGGGTGCATAAAGCTGGGGGCACAGATCACAGGGGGGCATATAGTGGGGGGCACAGATCACAGGGGGGCATATAGTTGGGGGCACAGATCACAGGGGTGCATATAGCTGGGGGCACAGATCACAGAGGTGCATATATCTTGAGGGCACAGATCACAGGGGTGCATAAAGCTGGGGGCACAGATCACAGGGGGGCATATAGTGGGGGGCACAGATCACATGGGGCATATAGTTGGGGGCACAGATCACAGGGGTGCATATAGCTGGGGGCACAGATCACAGGGGCATATACTTGGGGGGCACAGATCACAGGGGGGAATATAGTTGGGGGCACAGATGGCAGGGGTGCATGAAGCTTGAGGCACAGATCACATAGGTGCATATATCTGAGGGGCACAGATCACATGGGGCATATAGTTCGGGGGCATAGATAATAGGGGGCATATAGTTGGGGGCACAGATCACAGGGGTTCATATGTCTGGGGGGCACAGGTCACAGGGGTGCATATAGCTGGGGGCACAGATAACAGGGGTGCATATATCCAGGGGCACAGATCACAGGGATGCATATAGCTGGGTGGCACATATAAGAGAGGTGCATATAGCTGGGGGCACAGATCACAGGGGTGCATATAGCTGGGGACAGATCACAGAGGTGCATATATCTTGAGGGCACAGATCACAGGGGTGCATAAAGCTGGGGGCACAGATCACAGGGGGGCATATAGTGGGGGGCACAGATCACAGGGGGGCATATAGTTGGGGGCACAGATCACAGGGGTGCATATAGCTGGGGGGCACAGATCACAAGGGTGCATATAGCTGGGGGGCACAGATCACAGGGTGGCATATAGATGGGGGCACAGATCACAGGGTGAATATAGTCAGGGGGCACAGATCACAGTGGTGCATACAGCTGGGGGCACAGATCACAGGGGTGCATATAGCTGGGGGGTACAGATCACAGGGGTGCAAATAGCTGGGGGGCACAGATCACAGGTGTGCATATATCTGAGGGGCACAAATCACAGGGGGAATATAGTTGGGGCACAGATCACAAAGGTGCATATAGCTGGGGGGGTACAGATCACAGGGGTGCAAATAGCTGGGGGGCACAGATCACAGGTGTGCATATATCTGAGGGGCACAAATCACAGGGGGAATATAGTTGGGGGCACAGATCACAGGGGTGCATATAGCTGGGGGGCACAGATCACAGGGGTGCATAGAGCTGGGGGGCACAGATCACAAGGGGGCATGTAGTTGGGGGGCACAGATCAAAGGTGTGCATATAGCTGGGGCATAGATCACAGGGCTGCATATAGCTGGGGCACAGATCACAGGGGTGCATATAGCTGGGGGCACAGATCACAGGGGTGCATATAGCTGGGGGCACAGATCACAAAGGTGCATATAGCTGGGGGGGTACAGATCACAGGGGTGCAAATAGCTGGGGGGCACAGATCACAGGTGTGAATATATCTGAGGGGCATAAATCACAGGAGGGCATATAGTTGGGGGCACAGATCACAGGGGTGCATATAGCTGGGGGGCACAGATCACAGGGGTGCATAGAGCTGGGGCAAAGATCACAGGGGGCATGTAGTTGGGGGCACAGATCAAAGGGGTGCATATAGCTGGGGGCATAGATCACAGGGCTGCATATAGCTGGGGGCACAGATCACAGGGGTGCATATAGCTGGGGGGCACAGATCACAGGGGTGCATATAGTTGCGGGCACAGATCACAGGGGTGCATAGAGTTGGGGGGCACAGATCACAGGGGGCATGTAGTTGGGGGGCACAGATCAAAGGGGTGCATATAGCTGGGGGCATAGATCACAGGGCTGCATATAGCTGGGGGCACAGGGGTGCATAGAGCTGGGGGGAACAGATCACAGGGGTGCATATAGTTGGGGGCACAGATCACAGGGGTGCATATAGTTGGGGGGCACAGATCACAGGGGTGAATATAGCTGGGGGCACAGATCACAGGGGGCATATAGTTGGGGGGCAATATTACAGGGGTGCATATAGTTGGGGGCACAGATCACAGGGTGCTTATAGCTGGGGGCACAGATCACAGGGGGCATATACTTGGGGGGCACAGATCACAGGGGGAATATAGTTGGGGCACAGATGGCAGGGGTGCATGAAGCTTGAGGCACAGATCACAGAGGTGCATATATCTGAGAGGCACAGATCACATGGGGCATATAGTTCGGGGGCACAGATCATAGGGGGCATATAGTTGGGGGCACAGATCACAGGGGTGCATATATCTGGGGGGCACAGGTTACAGGGGTGCATATAGCTGGGGGCACAGATAATAGGGGTGCATATATCCAGGGGCACAGATCACAGGGGTGTATACAGCTGGGGGCACAGATCACAGAGCTACATATAGCTGGGGCACAGATCACAGGGATGCATATAGCTGGGGGGCACATATCACAGAGGTGCATATAGCTGGGGCACAGATCACAGGGGTGCATATAGCTGGGGGACAGATCACAGAGGTGCATATATCTTGAGGGCACAGATCACAGGGGTGCATAAAGCTGGGGGCACAGATCACAGGGGGGCATATAGTTGGGGGGCACAGATCACAGGGGGGCATATAGTTGGGGGGAACAAATCACAGGGGTGCATATAGCTGGAGGGCACAGATCACAGGGTTGCATATAGCTGGGGGCACAGATCACAGGGCTAGATATAGCTGGGGGGCATAGAGATTATATTGGGGCACATAGCTGGGGGGGCACATAGCTGAGTGGCACAGATCACCAGGCACAGAAATTACCTGCAGACAGGCACTGAGCTCCTCTTCTGGGACAGGAGAACGGGGCTCATTGGGCGCTAACCCCGCCCACCCGATGACATCATCATTCATGTACAGGCAGCATTCTGTAATGAACGCTGTGTGCACTTGGGGGTTAAACAGCTGGCAGCTGGCAGGATACGGTTCCCAACCTGGCTTAAAGGGCCAGCGGCGGCCGCCCACTTAGCCGCCAACCCACCGGGCATCTGCCCTACTGGGCAGATTATCAATCTGGGCCTAGGCTAAGCCCCTTAGTCTCTATGAAGGCCATTTTAGACAATTGTATGCTTCCATCTACTAAATTTTTCACATTACATTAAATGCAAGAATTCTATAGTTCATATTTAAAATTAAAATGTAAAATAGTTCAAGTTTTAGCTTTCAGAAAGAAAACTTTAGAAAGTGTGACATATAAAGTAACTCAGCATGGCTCAAAATGAGAGCGCATGAAAGCTTTTATTTCAGACAGTTTTTGATCTGCCTCTTGACATCAGCACTTAATAGGAGAAATAAATGTGGAAAACAGCAAGAGGCCTCCAGGCTCAATGGACCAGGTTTACACTGTGGTAGCAGACGCCTGTTTGAATTAATCCTTATGTTCTCTGATCTCTGAACAACATATGCATGCAAGCCACCATAGAAGCACTGTGCTTTTGTTGGAAAGCTTATATATGTGTGTGTATATATATATATATATATATATATATATATATATATATATACAGAGAGAGAGAGCGAGAGTAGGCTGATGGACAGACATACTGTATTTTTAAATTCCTATTCAACGTATACATTATTAATTACAGAAAGTATTTTTAAATTAACTATACTAGTAGTTAATAAGGCAGATAAATATAAACATACAAGAATGTGACCATAGATAAAGATTTTAAGAATTATAATGCAATATTATTAAAATTGTTATTAGGCAATTTGCATTTTTGATTATTCATTTCATTATTGAACAACTACAAAGCTGTCAGTCAATCCAAAAAGGTTAATAAACCTGAAACCTGAATAATTAAGAAAGTAGAAGTCTTTCTTAGGCCGGGGTCACATTTGCGTATGCCATCTGATGCGAGAGCATCGGATGCGATATGCTAATGACCCTCGGCTCCTGCTCTGCTACGAGCGGGAGATGAGTGTCATACTACTGTGCTCCGAGCCTCTCGCATAGAGCGGATCGGAGCACAGCTGCGGAGGAGGCAGAGAAAATAATTTCTCCGTCTCCTCCATTGCCGCGTCGGCGTATATCGCACAGCACTCGTATGATATCAGAGTGATGTGCACTGTGTCACTTGCACCCATAGACTTATATGAGTGCAAAAAGCAGAAACCGCAGAGGAAAGAAAAGCCGACTATATAGTCCATATATGATGAAAATATAATTTATTATATTTAAACAAGTACAATAACAGAAAGAAAGTATCAATGATTGTAAAAAAAAGTATAAGAACAAGGACGCACACCCAGGAGGTAAAAGACCAGCAAAGCTAGGTATAAACAAAGCCAAAGTGATGTGCACAACTCTGATAATTGTAAACAGAGTAGAAGTTAATTTAACGTACTAGAAATAAATAAATAAAGTGCTTGTGCAAGCAACACCTAAAAGAAATGTAAAAATACACAGGTATATGTCACCAAAGCACTGACTGCAAACAAAAAATTGTGTATGAGCTATGTGTCACTAAATAAACAGTGCAGAAATATGCATACTGGTATTAATAGACATGGATAAGTAAATCCCGAGTGGAATGTGACTTACAGTAACTTACAGTGGCAATAAGGATGACGTCCTCCGTCAGGCAGCGTGCCAAAACGCGCGTTGGGGAGGACGCCATCCAGGTACCTGTCATCCTTATTGCCACTGTAATTCGCATTCCACTCGGGATTTACTTAGCCATGTTATTTATTATTTTTACCGTTTTATTTGTCCAACTACTTTAATTTACTTAGAGATACCCTGACATTATAAGCATTTCCTTTGTTATTGTTTTTATTTTATATGGGTGCGAGTGAGAAGAGACTCGGTGACAATCACAGCATGCTGCGATTTGACTTGCACGTAGAATACGGCTGAGAAAAAAAACGGTGCTGGGATCTGCCCCATAGATTAATACTGGTCTGAGTGCTATGCGATGTTTTATCGCATAGCACTCGTCCATACTCATCGCTAGTGTGACTACAGCCATAGGAGCTAGTGTGACTACAGCCATAGGAGAATATCTGTGTGTATAATTATTGACATCTATTAGTGTTCAGAATTATTATGCAAGTAAATGAAAAATGTTAATTTTCACATCTCAGGTGCATATTTTCACCTGTTAAAGTGAGAATAATAGTCAAACAATTCAAAATGTACAAAAATACATTTCTGACATAAAAAAATATCAGTGACCAATATAGCTTCCTTCTTTTTAATAACAGTCATAAGCCTTCCTTCCATCCATGAAAACTGTCTGCTGGTTTCTTGAACCATTACCAAGCAACTTTATGGGCAGCATCAACCACAACCTCCCAGAGACTGTTCAGAGAGGTGTACTGTTTTCTCTCTTTGAGGTCGTTACTGGCTAGCCAAGTAGTGGAAACTTCTATGCATGTGATGGAGCATTGTCCTGCATATGAATCATGGCTTTCTTGTAAGATGCAGACTTTTCCCTTTACCACTGCTTGAAAAAAAAGTCTCCTTAAAACTGGCAATAGGTTTGGCAGTTGAGTCTATCTTCAACCCCAAAATGTCTAACTTCCTCATATTTAATAATTACAACCCATAGCAGAACCCCATCTCCACCTTGCTGGCGTCTAAGTTGAAGTTCAGGTCTGTGCCTATTTCTCATCCAGCCACGGGCACATCCATCTGTTCCCTCAAGAGTCACTCTCATCTCATTAGTCCATAAAACCTTTGAAAAATCTGTTTTCGGATATTTCTTGGTGCAGTCTTGATCATAGAATCATAGAATCATAGAATGGTAGAGTTGGAAGGGACCTCCTGGGCCTTCTGGTCCAACCCCCTGCTCAAAGCAGGATTCTCTAAATCATCCCAGACAGATGTCTATCCAGCCTCTGTTTGAAGACTTCCATTGAAGGAGAACTCACCACCTCTTGTGGCAGCCTGTTCCACTCATTGATCACCCTAACTGTCAAAAAGTTTTTTCTAATATCTAATCTGTGTCTCCTCCCATTCAGTTTCATCCCATTGCTTCTAGTCTTTCCTTGTGCAAATGAGAATAAAGATGATCCTTCTACAATGTGACAGCCCTTGAGATATTTGTAGACAGCTATTAAGTCTCCTCTCAGTCTTCTTTTTTGCAAGCTAAACATTCCCAAATCCTGCAACCGTTCCTCATAGGACATGGTTTGCAGACCGGTCACAATTCTGGTGGCTCTTCTCTGAACTTGCTCCAGTTTGTTGATGTATTTTTTAAAATGTGGTGCCCAAAACTGGACACAGTATTCCAGATGAGGTCTGACCAAAGAGGAGTAGAGGGCAATAATGACCTCACGTGATCTAGACTGTATGCTTCTGTTGATACATCCTAGAATTGCATTTGCCTTTTTTGCTGCTGCATCACACTGTTGACTCATGTTAAGTCTGTGATCAATTAGTATACCCAAGTCTTTTTCACATGTGCTGTTACTTAGCCCTATTCCTCCCATTTTGTATATGCTTTTTTCATTTTTATTGCCCAGATGTAGTACTTTGCATTTTTCCCTGTTAAAATCCATTCTGTTAGTTGCTGCCCACTGCTCCAGTTTATGTATATCTTTTTGAATCCTCTCTCTCTCTTCTCTAGTATTAGCTACCCCTCCTAGCTTTGTGTCATCAGCAAATTTGATCAGTTTACCCTCAATTCCTTCATCTAAATCATTGATAAAGATGTTGAACAATACAGGGCCCAAAACAGAGCCTTGTGGTACCCCACTTGAGACATTCTTCCAACTGGATGTGCAGCCATTTACAACCACTCTTTGGGTCCGATCACTAAGCCAGTTATGAATCCACCTAACAGTTGCCTTGTCCATTCCATACTTAGTCATTTTTTCAATAAGGATTGTGTGAGATACTTTGTCAAATGCTTTGCTGAAGTCAAGATATACTATATCTACAGCATTTCCCTGATCCACCCAGTCAGTGATTCTGTCATAGAAGGAAATTAAGTTAGTCTGACATGACTTATTAGTTACAAACCCATGCTGACTCTGTTTAATCACTTCATTCTTATCCAGGTACTTGCATACATGTTCTTTAATAATTTGTTCAAAGATCTTTCCTGGTATAGAAGTCAGACTCACCGGCCTGTAGTTCCCTGGGTCCACCTTCTTCCCTTTTTGAAGATAGGAACAACATTTGCTCTTCTCCAGTCTTCTGGGACTTCTCCTGTTCTCCAAGAATTTTCAAAGATTAACAACTGTTGAGTGAGTGTGGATCACTGACATATCATAGAATCATAGAATCATAGAATCATAGAATGGTAGAGTTGGAAGAGACCTCCTGGGCCTTCTGGTCCAACCCCTGCTCAAAGCAGGATTCTCTAAATCATCCCAGACAGATGTCTATCCAGCCTCCGCTTGAAGACCTCCATTGAAGGAGAACTCACCACCTCCCGTGGCAGCCCGTTCCAGTCATTGATCACCCTAACTGTCAAAAAGTTTTTTCTAATATCTAATCTGTGTCTCCTCCCATTCAGTTTCATCCCATTGCTTCTAGTCTTTCCTTGTGCAAATGAGAATAAAGATGATCCTTCTACAATGTGACAGCCCTTGAGATATTTGTAGACAGCTATTAAGTCTCCTCTCAGTCTTCTTTTTTGCAAGCTAAACATTCCCAAATCCTGCAACCGTTCCTCATAGGACATGGTTTGCAGACCGGTCACCATTCTGGTGGCTCTTCTCTGAACTTGCTCCAGTTTGTTGATGTCTTTTTTAAAATGTGGTGCCCAAAACTGGACACAGTATTCCAGATGAGGTCTGACCAAAGAGGAGTAGAGGGCAATAATGACCTCACGTGATCTAGACTGTATGCTTCTGTTGATACATCCTAGAATTGCATTTGCCTTTTTTGCTGCTGCATCACACTGTTGACTCATGTTAAGTCTGTGATCAATTAGTATACCCAAGTCTTTTTCACATGTGCTGTTACTTAGCCCTATTCCTCCCATTTTGTATATGCTTTTTTCATTTTTATTGCCCAGATGTAGTACTTTGCATTTTTCCCTGTTAAAATCCATTCTGTTAGTTGCTGCCCACTGCTCCAGTTTATGTATATCTTTTTGAATCCTCTCTCTCTCTTCTCTAGTATTAGCTACCCCTCCTAGCTTTGTGTCATCAGCAAATTTGATCAGTTTACCCTCAATTCCTTCATCTAAATCATTGATAAAGATGTTGAACAATACAGGGCCCAAAACAGAGCCTTGTGGTACCCCACTTGAGACATTCTTCCAACTGGATGTGCAGCCATTTACAACCACTCTTTGGGTCCGATCACTAAGCCAGTTATGAATCCACCTAACAGTTGCCTTGTCCATTCCATACTTAGTCATTTTTTCAATAAGGATTGTGTGAGATACTTTGTCAAATGCTTTGCTGAAGTCAAGATATACTATATCTACAGCATTTCCCTGATCCACCCAGTCAGTGATTCTGTCATAGAAGGAAATTAAGTTAGTCTGACATGACTTATTAGTTACAAACCCATGCTGACTCTGTTTAATCACTTCATTCTTATCCAGGTACTTGCATACATGTTCTTTAATAATTTGTTCAAAGATCTTTCTGGTATAGAAGTCAGACTCACCGGCCTGTAGTTCCCTGGGTCCACCTTCTTCCCCTTTTTGAAGATAGGAACAACATTTGCTCTTCTCCAGTCTTCTGGGACTTCTCCTGTTCTCCAAGAATTTTCAAAGATTATGGACAGTGGTTCAAGAATTTCTTCTGCTATCTCCTTCAGTACCCTGGGGTGTAATTCATCTGGACCTGGAGACTTGAATTCATTTATGTTAGCTAAGTGTTTCCTCACTGTCTTTCTGTTTATAGATATCCTGGATTCTTCTATTCCTTTAATAGGACAGTGAAGATCAGTTGATGTTACATTTCCTTTCTGAGAGAAAACAGATGCAAAATAGGAATTTAAAAGTTCAGCCTTCTCAACATCCTGACTTACCATTTCATCATTTTCATCCTGTAAAAATCCTATAGCATCTTTGACTTTTCTTTTACTTTTGACGTATCCCCAAAATCCTTTTTGTTGCTTTTGACGTCACTTGCAAGCCTTAATTCATTGTCAGCTTTAGATAATCTGATTTGTGCCCTGCAGGTTCTGCAGACGGCATTATATTCTTCTTTAGATATGCCTCCCTCTTTCCATTTGATAAACATTTCTTTCTTCCTTTTTAGCATGTGTTTAAGTTCTGTGTTCATCCATCCTGGTTTCCTTAAATGCTTCCCATTCTTCCCTCTTTTCGGAATTGTTAACGATTGTGCTTTGAGAATCTCACTTTTCAAGATTTTCCATCCTTCCTGGACATTTTTGTCCTTAAGGATATCCAGCCATTGGATCCCTCCAATTCTCTTTCTGAGTTCCTTAAAATCTGCCTTTCTGAAATCTAACCTTGACGTCTGAGTCTTCACAGGTCTTCCTCCTCTTGTTATCCAAAATTCTAAAATAGCATGGTCACTACCTCCTAGAGTCCCAGCCACTCTTACCTCCTCCACCATTTCCTCCCTGTTTATGAGGATTAGATCCAAGGTAGCAGATCCCCTTGTTTTCTCCATTACCTTTTGGAAGATAAAGTTGTCAGCAAGAGAGGATAAGAATTTCCTGGACCTGTTCGTTTTGCCTGAGAGAGATTCCCAACAAATGTCTGGATAGTTGAAATCTCCCATGACCACTATGTCATATTTTTTGGAGAACTTGGCCATTTGATGCATAAAGAGTTCATCCATATCTTCAGCTTGCACAGGTGGCCTGTAGTAAATGCCTACAATGGTGTCCTTTCCATTGTTCTGTCCTTGTATTCTTACCCAAACAGTTTCCACAGAACTCCCAGTCTCTGAAGCGTCAATCTCTGTGCAGATATACGCTTTTCTAACATACAATGCAACACCTCCTCCTCGTTTATCAAGTCTGTTTCTTGCAAATAAGTTGTATCCTTCTAGCCTTGTATTCCAATCATGTGTATCGTCCCACCAAGTTTCAGTGATTCCAATTACATCATACTTCTTCTCCTGCGTTAGTAGCTCCAGTTCTCCTTGTTTGTTGCCCATGCTTTGTGCATTCGTATAGAAACACTTTAGTTTGTGATTGGTTTCTCTTCCTTCAATATTTTTATTATGTAAATTTTTTTGTCTTTGTTCTTCCCCTTCACTTCTAATAGCAGAAATCTCAATAGTATTTGTCAAGTGTATGGCTTTTGCTGGCGTTTTGCTTCCCTTCCCACATTGTTCTAGTTTAAAGCTCTCCTGATGAGTGTAGCAAGGCGACTTCCAAATACATGTTTTCCAGTCTTCGTAAGGTGCACCCCATCTCTAGCAAGTAGTCCATCGTATAGGTAATTCACTCCGTGATCCAGAAATCCAAATCCTTGTTGACGGCACCATCGACGTAGCCAGTTGTTCACCTGCAGAATCTTATTCCACCTCCTTGTTCCATGGCCATCCACTGGGAGGATGGAAGAGAAGACCACCTGCGCTCCCAGTTCTTTCACTTTCTTACCTAAGTTTTCAAAGTCACTGCAGATGGTTTCCAGGTCGTTTCTAGCGGTGTCATTTGTCCCCACATGTATTAGCAGGAATGGGTAGTCATCTTTAGGTCTGAAGAGTCCTGATATCCTGTCAGACACATCTTTAATTTTTGCACCTGGAAGACAGCACATTTCTCTTGAGGTTATATCCGGTCTGCAGATAGCGGCCTCTGTTCCTCTCAACAGGGAATCGCCCATGACAACAACTTTCCGTTTCTTCTTCACAACAGTTTTCTTTCTCCATTCAGGAGGACTCTGAGGGCGTACAAGGTTGTTTGTGGGCAAAGTCTTATCCTGATGTATTTCTTCATCGTTCTCCTGTGTAAGAGCCTGGTATTGGTTCCTGAGCAGAATTGGTGCTGACTGCCTCCTGATCCTCCTGCTTCTCTGGGTCACATGCTTCCATTCCTCTGTTTCTTCAGTTGCACTTCGAATTTCTACTCTTTCTGTACCATGAAGAGATAATTCTGCTCTGTCTAAGAACTCTTCACCTTCCTTAATGGTCTTCAATGTAGATAACCTCTCTTCCAGATTTTGCAACTTTTCCTCCAACAGGGACACAAGCTTGCATTTCTGGCATGTGAAGTTTGGCTTTTCCACTGGTAAGTCTATGAACATGTAGCAAGAAATGCAGCTCACCACAAAGCTCCTAGCCTCTTCCATATTCTTATTGTTCAAGAGATAATCAAGCGGTGAAATATAAGCCAAAACTCGCGCGCCTAGCGGCGCGCGGTTTACTGATGTCCTCCTTTCAGCTGCAACAGCCAAAATCCAGTGTTCCTTGAGCTCGCGGAGACTCTTCACTTATCCCAGAAGGCACTGGAAATATGCAAATTATCTCCTCGGGACTCCTCCCCTGGTTTACTGATGTCCTCCTTTCAGCTGCAACAGCCAAAATCCAGTGTTCCTTGAGCTCGCGGAGACTCTTCACTTATCCCAGAAGGCACTGGAATATGCAAATTATCTCCTCAGGACTCCTCCCCTGGTGTACTGATGTCCTCCTTTCAGCTGCAAAAGCCAAAATCCAGTGTTCCTTGAGCTCGCGGAGACTCTTCACTTATCCCAGAAGGCACTGGAATATGCAAATTATCTCCTCAGGACTCCTCCCCTGGTGTACTGATGTCCTCCTTTCAGCTGCAACAGCCAAAATCCAGTGTTCCTTGAGCTCGCGGAGACTCTTCACTTATCCCAGAAGGCACTGGAATATGCAAATTATCTCCTCAGGACTCCTCCCCTGGTGTACTGATGTCCTCCTTTCAGCTGCAACAGCCAAAATCCAGTGTTCCTTGAGCTCGCGGAGACTCTTCACTTATCCCAGAAGGCACTGGAATATGCAAATTATCTCCTCAGGACTCCTCCCCTGGTGTGATGTTTTAACTTATGTATTTTGTTCATTGGTGGTTGGGTTTCAGCCTCCTTACCTTGGCCATGTCTCTGAGCAATGAACACCTGGTTCTTTGGGACACTCCAGGGAGGTTGCAATTCTGGAATATGACAACACTGGACATTAATGGGTTCTTGGTAGCTTTATGTCTGAATTTTCTCAGTTAATGTGCGTCTTTTTTTCTCAATATGTTTTTTGTGACTCTGGTGACTATTTGCACCAAAACTTTTGATGATTCTGTGATTATAAATCAATATTTTGTAAGATTTCACAATTTTTTACTTTTCAGGGTTAGTTAAATCTCTTTTTTGGACCATTTTTCATGAGGAAAATAAGCTGCCTAATAATTCTGCACACTTAAATACTCTCCCTCATTACAAAAATACACATCACCTGATATGCTTCATCCAATAAGCATGGAGTTGTAAAATCTGTATAAAAATGATGATATGGTCAAAATACTAAATTGCCTTATAATTGTGCACACAGTGTATACAATATATTATCCTTAGGATCAGATACAGAATCAAACTGGGGTGCCAAAGGATCACATGTGATAATGATGCTAGGGGCCAAACCTTCTTCTACATTAAAATATTACTTTTTCCCTTTTAGGATTCATGCAGACATAAAAGCGTGTATTTTGGCGCTATATATATATATATATATATATATATATATATATATTATATATATATATATAATTTAAATAGTTCATGTCATGTCAACAAACTTTGCAGAAAACAATAGTACACACATTAATTGGAACAATTTTTAATACATGTTATTACAGAAAATGCCTCTTGCTCCACTTTGTCTCCTTCATGGCTCCTCAACTAATCATTCACTCAATTCATTTGTAAAATATATCTTGAGTGACAAGTTTACTGAATGATCAAGTTACATACTGGCCATAGAGGACTATGGAGAGGGGAGGAGAAAGCAAATGCAGAGTGAAAAAGAAGCTAAGAGAGGCACATAGAAACTGCTGCAACATGGTCTAGTAAGTATTTTATCTTACCTCAGTGCTAATTTAACAGCTATCGCAGCTACACTGCTCAATACGAATATTTTTTATTATGCCACTGGATATAGGATGAGAGCATAGTGAGTGGAAAGTCAGGAGTCAAAACTAAAGGGTATGCCACACTAAACAGCGTCGCTAACGAGATCGCTAAAATACATCACTATTTAGCAATCTCGTTAGTGACGCTAACGTGTGTGGCATGTAGCAACGACGTGGCCCCTGCTGTGATCTCGCTGATCGTTCACTAGAGTTCTGGACCGTATTTAGATCGTTGGCGTCCCGCTGGTGAGCCTATATCGCTGTGTCTGGCACCTTTTGTGAACGATGTGCGCTGTTTTTTACATCGCAATGACTGTTAAAGTCGTTAATGAGATCGCTAACCGCTTATGAGTCGTTAACGAGATCGCTAAGTGTGGCAGCTACTAGCGACATTAAAACGATCACAAAAACGATCGCATTAGTATGCGTCGTTATTGTGATCGTTAGCGGGAGCGTTTAGTGTGGCAGTACCTTAAGTGTCAAGCAAAAGGTATTGGCAGAATAATCCAAAGTGGAGATGTAGAAATATCCAGGAACAAGGTTTTGGCCAGGATCAAATTCAGATACAGAAGCTATAATATGGAATAAACAAATTAATCAACAATGTTGTGCAGATGTAACCATCTTTAATTTAGGCCTCTTTCACACTTCAGTCGTACGACGTCAGTTAAAATCCGCCAAAGGGTGAAAAAAGCAGATCCACTGTAAAATGTGAAAAACGGATGCAAACGGATCAGTTTTTTCAGACAGATCCGCCATGAACTTTTCAACTCGGAAAATGCATTGTAATGAATGTCTGGCACAGAGAGAGAGAGAGACAGAGAGATAGACTCCAGAATAGATTTTCCTATTTTTGGCACGGCTCCGCTGGCGGATTCCGCCAAAAACGGACCAAGACTGATCCGCCACCCATAGGCGTCCATTAGGCAAATCGGCAGACGCAGGCGGATCCGTCATGGTCCGCCTTTTCGACCCACACAAAAAACGTTGCAGAGGACTTTTTTTAGAAACTGACGGACGCCAAAATAATGGCGGATCCGTCATTTGACGGATCTAACGGATGACCATCCGTCAAAATCCGTCAATAATACAAGTCAATGGAAAAAAACGGATCCGCCAAAAAAAATGGCGGATCAGTTTTTTTGACGCCTTGACGGATTTTGACTGACGTCGCACGACTGAAGTGTGAAAGAGGCCTAAGTCAACAGGGCAGTTAAAAATTACAGAGCTGCTTTTGCAACATTGGAGCGGATGAAAGGTGATTAAGATTGGCATGCAACTTGAAGATGACTGGGGATTGATCTGTTACTGAAGTGGTGTTCACTGTTACCTGGGTACAATCTTAGTTTTGGAGGGAAGTGTATTAATTGGTTAGCCCAGACCTAATTTTACCTTAATCTGTGATTAGTGGTGTCTGATATGGGACCTGTACCCAAAAGCAGAACAAAGGATAACAGCTTATACTTGAATGAATTGAGCTACATACATAAGGATGTTGCTCTGTGAAGTTCTCAACAAAAGGGGCTGTGGGGCTCCAGTCACTGCCATTGCTGCTAAATCTGCTTATTGTCGGGGTCCTACACCCAGGACTTGCACTAATAAGGCCTCTTTCACACATCCGTTTTTTCCCTTCAGTCACAATCCGTCGTTTTGTGAAAAAAATGGATCCTGCAATTGTTGCTGCTGGATCCGTTTTTTTCTCATAGGCCGGCGTCACACTGGCGAGTTTGATGCGAGTAAGTCGAACCACTTCTCACATCAACACCCGGCACAGCCGCCCACTCTCGGACCCGAGTGTGCGGCTGCATGTATTTCTATGCAGCCGCACACTCGGGTCCGAGAGCGGGCGGCCGTGCCGGGTGTTGATGCGAGAAAGTCGAGCGACTTACTCACATCAAACTCGCCAGTGTGACGCCGGCCATTGACTTGTATTGGCGATGGTTTGTGACGGATGGCCATACGTTTCATCCATCTTTTGACGGATCAGTCAAAAAAATCGTGATCTGTCGGCTGGAAAAAAGGTCTTCAGAACGTTTTTTGTGTACGTCGAAAAGACTACAAGGACGGATCCAGAGGCATCCGTCGTAGGCTACAATTGTAGCCTATGGGCGCTGGATCTGTCACAGGACGGATTCCAGCGACGGATTCCGTTTTTCCACTCTGAGCATGCCTGGAACTATTCCTATTGTCTCTCTCTCTCTCTCTCTCTCTCTCTCTCGCTGCATATGTCAAGGTTCAAAAGTTCACCTCTTCACCATGACTGATCCATCAAAATAACTGATCCGTCGTATCAGTTTTTTACAATCTGCACTGGATCCGTCTTTTTTCAACTTTGACGGATTGTGACTGGTTGTAAAGAACGGATGTGTGAAAGAAGCCTAACAAAGAAATAATAATACTGTAAATTCCAAAAAGCATAACATTTTCCAAAGGTCAAAGATATAACATTTACAAATCATTTAACATTGTAAAAGCTAGACATAGTTGTATGCTGGTCTGCGACTGTTCCTGATGGTCCCCAAATGCTTACTTCTCTCCCATATTATCAAAAGGATGTTTACAGTGATTATCAAGACTAATACATAGAAAAGAAAAGATAGTAGAAAATGACATGTGGATCTCTACTGGTGAATAGCCATTAAACAAATGCCCATTTTCCAAAGGGCCCGTCAGTCCTAACCATAACAATAATTGACCAATATTGAGGGAAAATTGAAGCTACATTCATGTTTTCTGGAATTAAACTGCTCTCAGTTTCTACCTGACATGACAGATATATATCTGAATAAATCTTATTTTTTATGATAATTCATTTTCTATTTAATAAATAGATATATTTAAAACACTAACAAAGGGTTAAAGAGTTCCTCAAGTGATTCTGGCTTTCTCCTTTCCGACCAGAACTTTATATGTGACAGTGAAAGACACATCTTGCGGACCAGGTACTATTGTTACCAAGGCAACTACATGCGCTGCCAAGCAGCTGTGCAAAATAGGCTTCAAGTGTGGTTCAGTTGCCTCGGCAATACTGCCACGAGGTCCGCGTCTCTCACCAGCAGTATCGGTGCTGCCCTTTAATAAAAAATAAGCATTATGTCCTATAATTATTAGGCTTATATTTGGTTAAGATTTATGATGTTTGAAAATAAAAAAAAATAGGAGGGGAGATGAACACTAGGATTAAATATAAATAAAAGCAACCCATCCAGGTTATATTGTACCCTACTTAACGAGCAGACTTACCACTGCACTTTTATAGGGAACATGTCAGGCTTAAAACACAGTCCAATCTGTGGATCGCATGTTCTTATGCGAAGACGCTGAGTACTCTGATATATAAGTTTGTGAATAACATCAGTAAAACTATTTATTTTACATATCTTCTTATTCTTGTTTTAAGAGTCCAATGGGCGGTTCTTGTTAAAAAGAGATAGTCAGTAGGTTGACCCGCCCACTGGACTCCAAAATACAGAAGGAGGAGCAGGAATTAAATGATAACGAATGTTATACTAAATCTTTTTTCCACCAGCCTGTGTATCTTATCTCTTGAGCTTCTTCTCCTTGATAACATGCTGCTGCTCATTGATCGGACTGAACAATCTCCTCTAAATCCATGTATTATTTTGTCTTTTAGGTTTTTTTTTAGCTTTTAAAGCAGCCACTCTTAGTGACAGTAACATGAGTTAGGGATTGTTTAAGAGAAAAAAAACAATTCCTAAGTCATTCTATGATTCACCATAATTGGTCCAAACATCTCAATTTTAGCAAAACGTCTTTGGTTCTGGCAGATGCTATCAAAATCACAGCATGAATGAGATTAAGGTAACTTTCACTCATCTCTCAAAATAACGGATAATCTACCGTAAAATGAGATATCTAATTATAGCCCATATGGAAATACTTTCATATATCCACCTGCAATCTTACGCTTTCACCAGAGCTTTCTGTAGCTATGGTCATATGCTACCATTATATAGTAGATACATACTCTTATACAGCACCCTTTGTATTGAACACAGATTGCACGTCCCTATCCAAGGATGCAATTCATCATACAAGCGTCCATAAAAACAAAGCATATAAATGAAGACACAAGGGACCAGTTTCAGCAGTCACAATATGGTGTTCTTTTCAGCTGCTCATCCACAGAATTGCACCTCCACCCTGCTGTGCTTACCCTCATGTATATTTCAGGCTTTCCTCCCTCCAGCTCAGTAATCACAGATGAGGGGAATATATTCCTAGACACAAGGCTTGCACCACTGAAGTACATTTCAGCATAAAAATAAAGTCTTGTTCTAGGTTAGCAATACAGCTACACCCTACATTAGCTTTTACCTATGACACCCCAGAATCCAAGTGGTATCCAAGCCATTAGAAGTATGGATGCAGACAATATCCATCTAAATACAAACTTCTTTCTATTCATGTATCATACTGTCTGCACGTTTTCCCTCTATTAGATTAATAATGGGTTCTGCCAAAATAGTTGGAATCCATAATCCAACACATAAGGGGCCTCCTGACTGTCCTCCGATAATAGATGTAGAGGGAATAAAGGATCCAGCAGTATAACGACTGATTGGGGAGCAGCATTGGGCCCAAAATCCAACCAAGGGTAATATCCAGAGTAACATCCACATAGTTTTTAGATAGTTGACCTACGAGTACTCTACTCCAGTTTTCTACCACATATCAAAAATACACTGAAAGATATACTTTCCTTTATGATCTATCTATCTATCGCATATCTATCTATCAATCTATCTATCTATTGATTATCTATCTCTCATATCTATCTATTTTCTATCTATCTCTATATCTATTATCTATCTATCTATCTATCTATCTATCTATCTATCATCTATCTATCATCTATTAAATTATCTATCTATCATCTATCTATATCTATCTATCTCTATATCTATCATCTATCTATCTATCTATCTATTCTCATATATTTAAAATGAGGCATTTTAGACTTTAATGCTCTTTTCATGCTCATTTTCTTCAGTAAAAAAACATATTGTTGGTCACTAATGGATTCATTAGCTTTTTGCAGTCTAAAGATTTTATATGTTTTATACATATTTGTATGTGCATCTTGCACATCATTTTAGAGGTTTATTTTTGTATATATACTGTGCTATGGATGCATGTTAAATGTCGCTGTGGGTTAGGTTCCAGGTCCCACTGTGCCCGTTCAAGATAGGGTGACTATCTTATGAACTATTTCGGGACAAAAATAAATGTGAATGGTGATAAACTAAGTATAGCTGAATATATTCCACTCTATGCAACAGGGATAGCAAAACAGAGGAGAAAAAACGATCATAAAGTCCCAAATGTATATAAATATAGAAATACTTTATTGCAAATTTATACAAAGAACAAGTTTTTAAAAGTGGAAAAAAAACCACAGTGCATATGTGCAAATATAAACTCGAGACGTGGATGTGCTGATGTATCAATTATAAACTATTATATTAAATCAAGATGGTAAACAACCGTTACAAACTGTAATGCTGATAGAATATTAGAGTATATTACCTCAAATTGGGCCCTCTTAGTATGTTAGTACATTATACACACATCAAAAACAGGATATCACATAGTAATCCATCATAGGCAGTATGCACAAGACAGCAAAGAGGGAAATATACTAATGTAAAATGAATCCCCAATTAGCATACCTATATGGAAATCCTGCATACCAACAAGAGAGGCAAAGTGGGGAGGCTCCTGCAACACCCGCGTCACCCCGACGCACGTTTCGGCAGAGCCTTCGTCAAGGGGCAAATATAATATAATTAATTACTAATAATGATACCATTATTTTTGTTTAGCTACTTTCCCTATGCAACAGAGGTGGGGAACCTCAGGCCTGCGTGCCATTTATGGCCCGCAATGACCTTTTCTGCAACATCAGGCAGATTCATGGGAACTGCACTGCTCGGTACTACTGAACACTATGGCACTTGCAATGAAAGATTAGGTCCTCACACTGGCCAGTGCCAGCACCAGATAATACTTTGTGGGCAGAATTAGCATGCAATGTGCTCCCGTCCCACCGTAGAAGACAGCAGCGTCTCCTGTGATGTCTATGCCCCAGCCCTATGTCTCCTGTGATGTCTATGCCCCAGCCCCATGTCTCCTGTGATATCTATGCCACAGCACCATGTCTCCTGTGATGTCTATGCCACAGCACCATGTCTCCTGTGATGTCTATGCCACAGCACCATGTCTCCTGTGATGTCTATGCCACAGCACCATGTCTCCTGTGATGTCTATGCACCCACCCCTTTTCTGCTGTGATGTCTATGCCACAGCCCAAAGTCTCCTGTGATGTCTATGCCCCAACCCCATGTCTCCGGTGATGTATATGCCACAGCCCCATGTCTCCTGTGATGTCTATGCACTCTCCCCTTTTCAGCTGTGATGTCTATGAAACAGCCCAAAGTCTCCTGTGATGTCTATGCTCCAGCCCTATGTCTCCTGTGATGTCTATGCCGCAGCCCCATGTTTCCTGTGATGCCTATGCCACAGCCCAAAGTCTCCTGTTATATCTATGCCCCAGACCCATGTCTCCTGTGATGTCTATGCCACAGCACCATGTCTCCTGTGATGTCTATGCACCCACCCCTTGTCTGCTGTGATGTCTATGCCACAGCCCAAAGTCTCCTGTGATGTCTATGCTCCAGCCCTATGTCTCCTGTGATGTCTATGCAGCAGCCCCATGTCTCCTGTGATGTCTATGCCACAGCCCAAAGTCTCCTGTTATATCTATGCCCCAGCCCCATGTCTCCTGTGATGTCTATGCACTCGCCCCTTGTCTGCTGTGATGTCTATGCCACAGCCCAAAGTCTACTGTGATGTCTATGCCCCCACCCATGTCTCCTGTGATGTCTATGCCCCCACCCCATGTCTCCTGTGATGTCTATGCCACAGCACCATGTCTCCTGTGATGTCTATGCACTCGCCCCTTGTCAGCTGTGATGTCTATGCCACAGCCCAAAGTCTCCTGTGATGTCTATGCTCCAGCCCTATGTCTCATGTGATGTCTATGCAGCAGCCCCATGTTTCCTGTGATGTCTATGCCACAGCCCAAAGTCTACTGTGATGTCTATGCCCCACCCCATGTCTCCTGTGATGTCTATGCCCCCACCCCATGTCTCCTGTGATGTCTATGCCCCCACCCCATGTCTCCTGTGATGTCTATGCCACAGCACCATGTCTCCTGTGATGTCTATGCACTCGCCCCTTGTCAGCTGTGATGTCTATGCCACAGCCCAAAGTCTCCTGTGATGTCTATGCTCCAGCCCTATGTCTCATGTGATGTCTATGCAGCAGCCCCATGTTTCCTGTGATGTCTATGCCACAGCCCAAAGTCTCCTGTTATATCTATGCCCCAGCCCCATGTCTCCTGTGATGTCTATGCCCCCACCCCATGTCTCCTGTGATGTCTATGCCACAGCACCATGTCTCCTGTGATGTCTATGCACTCGCCCCTTGTCAGCTGTGATGTCTATGCCACAGCCCAAAGTCTCCTGTGATGTCTATGCTCCAGCCCTATGTCTCATGTGATGTCTATGCAGCAGCCCATGTTTCCTGTGATGTCTATGCCACAGCCCAAAGTCTCCTGTTATATCTATGCCCCAGCCCCATGTCTCCTGTGATCTCTATGCCGCAGCCCCATGTCTCCTGTGATGTCTATGCACTCACCCCTTGTCTGCTGTGGTGTCTATGCCACAGCCCAAAGTCTCCTGTGATGTCTATGCACAAGCCCCATGTCTCCTGTGATGTATATACTGCAACCCCATAAAGTCTGTGATGCCTATACCGCAGTCCCATGTCTCCTGTCTAGGGATGAGCGATATTGCCCGAAATCGTATCGGAATTCCGATTTCCGATATTGGAAAAATATCGAATATTGGAATTTCCGATTTCCGATCTCAATGCAAGTCAATGGGAGAAAAAAATTGGAATTACAAAATGACCACTACAGTGCTATATAATGGATAAAATGGAGGGGAAACACCTCAGGATAATGGGGAAAGAGTTTGCAGAGGAAGAGGAGCAAAAAATCACTAGAAAAATGCACAGAGCGAAAACTGTAGCAGGAAAACTGGTCGCCATCTTCTAATTCAATTGCCGGCTTTTGTGAAATTACAGAACCACCCGACATGAAATGACTCATGATTTACATACAGTTAACCATGTCATTTCATGTAGTTTGATATATGGTTTTCACTAACAATTACATGAGTGTATGTGTGCAAAATTTCACACATGTAGGGGTTAATTAAAGGTGTAAATTAGTTGAAAAAAAAATCAACGAATTTACACCTTTAATTAACCCCTACATGTCTGAAATTTTGCATCCATACACTCATGTAATTGTTAGTGAAAACCATATATAAACTACATGAAATTACATGGTTAACTCTATGTAAACCATGTGTCATTTCATGTCGGGTCTGTAATTTCACAAAAGCCGGCAATTGAATTAGCGACTATTATACTATGTAGAAGTGTATGACCTATATATATATATATATATATATATATATTTGTGTCACAATGACATGTATATATACATATGTATTCTGTGTGTATCTATCTAGTCAGCAATTCTTCAGCAATTACCCAGTACATCGACAGCTGGCCGTGAGAAATACAGATGACGTCACCGCCGGGGAATCTCCTCCGGTAAGCAGCTCTGCTGTGTCGGGATGTCAGGCTTTTTACAGGAGATCTATGGCATCGCAGGATGAGCATGCAATAAAAAAAAATGAAAACTGTGTTGTGTTTTGTTTTTAAAAGACTTTATTCTGGCTGTGTAGTTTTTTAAACGTGTACAAACTTTATGATTAATAATGGATCGGTGTCTTATTGACGCCTCTCCATTATTAACCGGGCTTATTGTCACCGTTCAATCAAAGGTGACATTAACTCCTTATTACCCCACTTGCCACCGCCACAGGGCAAGTGGGAAGAGCCATTGATGCGCCAATTGTGGGGCTGCTGCAGCCTGGTATTTTTAGGCCTTGACAGTCTTTTAATACCAGGCCGCAGCAGTTTGCTTTTTACTTGGCTGGTTAACAAAAATAGGGGGACCTCCACGCCATTTTTTTTTCAAGGGGATCCCCTGTTTTTGTTAACCAACCAAGATAATCAGACTGCTGTGGCCTGGTATTATCAGGCTTGCAAGGTTCATGGATATTGGATCCTTAACAGCCTTAAATACCATGCCTCAGTAGTCTGCTTCATCAGGCTGGTTAACAAAAATAGGGGGACCCCACGCCATTTTTTTCGAGGGGCTCCCCTATTTTTGCTAATCAGTTCACTTCAGGTCAGCCGGGATTCCCTCTGACGTCACTGATGCTGACCTGAAGTGAAAGTGGGAAGCAATCAATTAAGCTTTCCACACTAATCACTTCCTCTCCTGTCAGCTGGGAGAGGAACTCATTCATTCAGGGGTTTACTGCGAGGCTGGCAGCATTAGCTGCGGTCCCTGTAGTAAACATTAACCCTTTCAAAAGGATTACATCGGGGGACCTGACTGAACATCGGATAGGTAAGAATAATGTTGCTTTATTATTTTATTTTTATTACAGGTGAACAAGGACTTCGAATGGATTTACCTGGAAAATAAAATATGGTCGAAAAATATGTGTATTTATTTCATTAAAATGATTTTTAATTAAAGTGTGTGTGTTTTATTTTTATTTCATACAATAGGAATAATAATTGATAGTTGTCTAATTGACAGCTCTCAATTATTAACCTGGCTTAAAGTCACCTTTCAATAGCAAGGCGGCTTTAACCCATTATTAACCCATTCGCCACCGCTACAGGGCAATGGGAATAGACGGGCTAAGTGCCAGAAAGGGCAAATCTAATTATAGATTTGCCTTTTCTGGGGTGTCTGGGGGCAGATGTTAGTAGCTATGGGGGGGCCAAAAATAATGGTCCCTCTCTGGGCTATTATCTGCCCCCACTCTCTGGCTTTCCCTGTCTGGTTGAGAAAATAGTACGGGAGCCCACGCATTTTTTTTTCAACGAATTTACACCTTTAATTAACCCCTACATGTGTGAAATTTTGCACACATACACTCATGTAATTGTTAGTGAAAACCATATATTAAACAACATGAAATGACATGGTTAACTGTTTGTAAACCATGTGTCATTTCATGTCGGGTGGTTCTGTAATTTCACAAAAAACGGCAATTGAATTAGCGGCTATTTTACTATGTAGAAGTGTATGAACTATAAATATATATATATATGTCACAATGACATGTATATATATATGTATTCTGTGTGTATCTATCTAGTCAGCAATTCTTCAGCTCCTGTGGAGCGCTCAGAGGCTGAAGGATTATTATGGGATTTCCGATTTCCGATGTGAAAAAAATATCGGATATCGGAATCGGAATCGGAAATCGGAATTCCGATATAGCAAATATCGGGCCGATTTCCGATATTGCAAGATCAGAAAGCTCATCCCTACTCCTGTCATGTATATATGGCAGTCCCATGTGTCCTGTGATGTCTATGCCCCAGCCCCATGTCTGCTGTGATGACTATACTGCAGCCCATGTCTCCTGTGATGTATATACCGTAGCCCCATGTCTCCTGTGCTATCTATGTCACAACCCTTGTCTTCTGTGATATCTATGGCTCAGTCTCATATCTCATGTGATGTTTATGCCGCAGCCCCATGTCTCCTGTGATGTCTATGCCGTAGCCCATGTCTCCTGTGATGTCTATGCCACAGCCCTATGTCTCCTGTGATGTACAGTATATGCCCTAGCCACATATCTCCTGTGATGTAAATGCTGCATACCCATATCTCCTGTGATGTAAATGCTGCATACCCATATTTCCTGTGATGTATAGGGCAATCTCAGTGTCTCCTATGTGATGTATACACAGCATTCTCGGGATCTCCTATTAGATACAGCATACAGCAAATCTCCCACTGCTTGAGTTCTATAATTGAACCGTGAGCAGTGATGAATTTCTCACTGTGAGGAAAACCTACAGTATAATATACATCTGTGTTCAGTATGACTTACTGCTACGAGTTCTTTACAAAACGTAACATTGCAAAGATTCACCTGCGCTCCAGGCTGACGCAAACCTGTAATAGCAGTTACAAGTGACAACATCATCCATACCACCTAACATCACAGCTGTACAAAGGAGACGAAGCTCCCAGCCATCACAGTAGTGGTGAGTTAATTACATGTTTGACAAAATGTAGCAGTGTAATTTTCACATTGATATTTTGCAGGGCCCCTGAAGGATGGTATAAATATCTAATAGGCCCTGGGCAGAAAAATGATTCCCCCCACCTGCTATACAGTAAGCAACTGAAAATAAATGAATAAATAAAGTCCAGTGAATTTCTGCATTTAAAAAAACAAGAGTTTAGAAAATAGAAATCATTATGTTAAAAAGAGTATAACATATATGCTGTATAGAAAGAAATAGATGTTCAACCTGTTTGATAATTATTCTTATAGGAGTGATGTCATATTTCAACTAAACTACATTTTTATTGAGTATCAAAACAAAGTAATTGTGTCACATATCTGAGCAACTGAATGTTATCTGACTACTCCAACTTATACTGCAATATGGCTACTCACAACCCTCCAAGTTCAATTCTTTATTATAGAGCTAGAGTATTCTTTCTTGAGAATAATACAGTGATAATAAATAAAGGCAGCGCTTGTTGGCACATGGGGTGTCTATGAGTATGGAGACTTCATGTTCTGTACAAGTTCCTTGCTAACGGTCTTCACAGTATGTTAAAGAGGACCAGTCAAAAAATTGGGATCAATACCTGATTCTGCCGCTCTTTTCCTTTTGTGCTGCATTACTCCATTGCAGAGATATTCACATTTATTGTTTTTGGAATGAAGAGTATGAATTTTCTGCTTACAGTCCAATTGAGTGGAGTTTTTTTCAGTCTTCTCAGGGGTGTGCGCTCTCATCCCTCCCTCCCAGATGCTGTGTTTGGAAGAAATGCGTAAATGCGTTCTTCCTTGGAGAAGACTCTGAAGAAACGCCCCATTGTACAGTATGAAAAAATTTACATACTTCAATCCAAAAGCAATAAATGTGAATATCTTTGCAATGGGGTAATGCAGCACAAAAAGGATTAGGGGGAGCTCAGGAATTTAAACAAGGCATTTATCCCAATTTTTATAGGCAAGCGACAGGTCTTTTTTAACCCCTTTCCGACATCGGGCGTAAATGTATGCCGATGTCAAGTCACCCTCCCTTTGATGTGGGCTCCAGCACTAAGCCCACATCTTTTCCAGCACATGTCAGCTGTTTTGAACAGCTGACATGTGCCTCTAACAGGCGCGGGAGGAATCGCGATCCTCCAGCGACTTTTAACCGGTTAAATGCCGCTGTCAAACTCTGACAGCGGCATTTAACACGGGCTTCCGCAAGCATGCGGGAAATCTGCCCATTGGTGACCCCATCACATGATTGCAGGTCACCGACGGGTTGGCATGACAACCAGCGGTCTCCTGCAGACCTCTATGGTTATCACTGCCGGCTTGCTATGAGCGCAGCCCGGTGGTCGGCACTCATAGCAAGTGAGTTATTCTGCTACATACAGGCAATCTGATCATCGCCTGTATGTAGCAGAGCCAATTGGGTAACGGCTGCTTCTAGTCTCCCATGGAGACTTTTGAAGCATGCCAAAAGTAAAAAAAAAAGTTTTTAAAAAAAATTAAAAAAATATAAAAGTTCAATTACCCCCCTTTCGCCCCATTCAAAATAAAACAATGAAAAAAATCAAACATTCACATATTTGATATGGCCATGTTCAGAATCGCCCGATCTGTCAATAAAAAAAAGGATTAACCTGATCTCTAAACGGTGTAGCAAGAAAAAAAAGTCAAAACGTCAGAATTATGTTTTCTTGGTTGCCGCGACATTGCATTAAAATGCAATAACGGGCGATCAAAAGATCGTATCTGCACAAAAATGATATCACTAAAAACGTCACTCAAAAAATAAGCACTCACCCAACCCGAGATCATGAAAAATGGAGATGCTACAGGTAACGGAAAATGGCGGGGGTTTTTTAACAAAGTTTGGAATTTTTTTCACCGCTTAGATAAAAAAGATGTTTGGTGTCTATGAACTCGTAATGACCTGGAGAATCATAATGGCAGG
Source organism: Oophaga sylvatica (assembly GCA_033576555.1). Classification (NCBI taxonomy): domain Eukaryota; kingdom Metazoa; phylum Chordata; class Amphibia; order Anura; family Dendrobatidae; genus Oophaga; species Oophaga sylvatica. Next base: position 181,766,265 of record JARQOD010000002.1, on the reverse strand, counting down.
TCAGTGTTAGCATTTAGTGAACATAGTAAAAAGAAAAATAAAAAACTGTGGGATTGCACTTTTTTTTCACCGCACTTGGAATTTTTTTCCCGTTTTCCAGTAGATAATATGTTAAAACCAATGGTGTCGTTCAAAAGTACAACTCGTCCTGCAAAAAACAAGCTCTCACATGGCCATATTGACAGAAAAATAAAAAAGTTATGGCTCTGGGAAGAAGGGGAGCAAAAAAGAAAAACGCAAAAACAGGGACTTTCCAGTTTCCAGAAACACCTCATCCCCAGCTGATGTGATGAGTCAAAGTGATTTCAGCTCTGCAGACAATAAAGACATGAGGAGTACTGGTGGAGACACTCCTGGACTTAAGAAGTGTAAGTTAAGAACAGTTTGTTTATTTACAAAAACAAACTGCAGTTGAGAAAGTATGTCCAAAATTTGAAAAACGTGGCGGGTTACCACTGAAAACTATCACATTACAGAGTTATACCATAAAAAGATGATTGCTACCAAAATATTTTACAAAATAAACAAAATAAATAAACAAAGCAAAAAGGAGAGAGGGTGTTACCATAAATCTCCTGGATTATATGGAATAAAGAGAGGTAACACAATTTTTCCACTGGGCAAATTTTGTCCAGGAGACCAATCTTTTCTGTTGGCAAGGGGAATATTGTGTATATAAAGTTACATGAATGAACCCATCACCCAGGCAGTATCTGATTGCATGCAGATATAATGTGCAACAAGGGTAGGGGGACAGAGAGGAGTGGATGGCCTTATTCATGCTCAAATCTGGATCAGCAATAATGATGGACTGTAGTAAATCCAGACTGGTTTGTAGGATGTCATACAGTAATGTCTTACAAAAATTGAGATAAAAAATGATCAAGGCCTGAATTTGTGCTTTATCAGTGTTAGCCGTGATGTAGGGATGGATACAAGTTACATATACAGTATACATATACATGTATTTCTTCTTTAAGGAGGACCAGTGCTTCCCCATGCTGCCTTCTGTGGGTGAATAATGCAGTGCTGCACGAAGGTCCCATAAGCCAGTGACAGGGTGTGCCAACGACTCTATAGTAAAAAAAACTCTCACGAATTCCACGTGCCGCCCTACAGTGTTCACAGACCTTGTTTTATTCTGATTCGTATTATATTTAGCTTTATTCTCACTGGCATCTAGCAGTCCACTTTGTTAAAGGAAGCCTTACAGATCCCCCTTGTCCTCCAACCCACCAGTGTTTGTATTTTTCTTGTTACGTACCCTGCCTAACAAGCCCTTTTTAGTTTAGTGTTTAACACCTGTATACATGTATAAAAAAAAGTCTTTGTAAACTTCGTTTTCATATGCTAATTAGTCCTGTAACTAGTCCATGGGGTACTTTTTTCCCCAGACGCAGCATGTTAACACACCCCTTTGGCATGATAGCATGATTTGCAAGAGTCAGCATCATCGCCAGCCCTCTTAAAATCTCGCACATGCGCGCGGCTTTGTTTCTCACTTCCTGACATGCGCAGGCCGCCTCTGAAGACGGGAAGTGCATACCCAGCTTCAGAGGTACAATGATGTGGGCGATGAAAGCCGCGCACATGCAAATCACGCTCAAAGGGCAAACTAGTCTGGGGAAAATTATGCCCCATGGATAAGTCACAAGACTAATCAGTATACAAAAAGCAAAGTTTAAAAAACTTTTTTTAACCACATATTTAGGTGTTAAACACTATGGAGGGCTGGTTAGGGAGGGAAGCCAACAACAAATATGCAAATGCTGATGGGTTGTAGGGTATAGGGGACCTGTCAGGTTCCCTTTAAAGAGTTTGACTCAGGAGGACAGCCTTTCTCGATATCCCCTATTAGGGAAACATAAAGGGGACAGTTTTTGTTAAACGATGTTGTATGCAAGGTCCTTGAACACACCTGAAGATGTCAAGGCTGCAGCACACGAGACTGCTGCAGCCAATCACTAGGATGAGCAGTTTTGCCAATGTAGATATCACAAGACACCGAGCCCAGTAATTGGCTGTATTGATTACGTTACGTGTGCTGTAGTTGTGCCACTTGTGTCACTTCTGCATTCTGCCAATCAAGACTGGAGCAGTGGCAAAGAGGCAGTGCTGGACAGAGAAAGAGGGAGAGGTTGTGTGTGTAGCAATCTTTGTACTCTCCGGGTCCTAAATACATTAGGACTCATTCTTAAAACACTGGAACAGAAAAGAACTGTTCTCTTACAACAATGGCGCTTTAAGTGTTTAAAGTGGGTTTCTATACTCACAATACAAGTTAATAGGAAGGCTCCAAGGGGGCCCAGAAAATGCTTGGGAGTTTATTTTGAGAGTTTTTCCAGCATTTTCACCTCAGAAACAGCTTGTGGTTAATGCATTGTTGAATTTAGAAAAAAAACACAGGAAAGTTATGAAAAAGCAAGCAAAATGACAGAAAAAAAAGATGCTTTGGGACATAAAATGCCAATCTTTCCTGAAGCGTCTTCCCCTTGGAAAATTTAATCAGTTTGCCCACCTGTAAAATGCATCATGTGAACATACCCTTAGATCTGATGAGTGTACTTACTTTATAAATCCGTATCAGAATGGCTATATAGTGTATAATCATATTTAAAAGTTCTCCTTCCTGATATTGAAATGAAAATTTAATGAGTTTAGCTCTAACTAGATTCATAAAATGCTTGTCTTAATATCAGGATTACACAGCCATTCTGATGTGGGTTGTGATAGTAAGCACACCAGCCTCAAATGGAGATCTATGATCTATCTAATGTATAATTTATGCTGTTTATATTGTAAAATTTGATGACAGATCCACTTTAAGAATTGACTTAAAAATGTAACATTTTTACTGTAACATTTCGATAACTAAATATGTTGAATACATTTATTGCATATTTCTGTGTAATATCTGGTTGTTATTACAGAGATATAACACTCTAAGGCTGGGAAGTAGCAGCCAAAATATTCCATGTTCTACAGTTTCATTCCAATGTTAATCCGTGACACAATTTCTGATTCTGACACAAGTAATTATCATAATTTATGGTAATGAGATACAATTATCTTATTATTGAAAAAATATTTATATATTTATTTCTTAGAAAATCTGAACTTGCGTGATGAGCATGGGGATAATGTGACCACATGTGGGTTGCCAGGTTACAGAATCGCGGTGTAGACAACAAGCCAGGGTCTATAAAAGGAAATGTGTGCTTATGTTACCCAACACACCATAACAAACCACGGCGTGCTAAGCTGGAGGGCAACGAAAGAGTTAATTGAATGCCTCAGCTCACACAGTGTGAAGTAAACCATCAAATATGGGCTGAAATAAACAGGCCATTTCTTCCACATTGCTGTGGCATTGTTCATCTGACCTTGCTGGACTCTCATTTGCCAACCATCCTCTTGTCTCCATAGTTACTGGATGTGAAGACCAGCTCCCTTGAGTCTCCTTGTAGAGTAACCATGGTGATTTGGAGAGCCGTGCCAGTGAAAGACATAGGACTTGACTGAAGGAGACGCGAGTCCTGATACAAGAGACTCAAAAAGGGCAGAAGAGTGCATAATATATACAAATAGAAGCACCGAGCACCATAAATAAAGGAGACTGGAGAAGCAAGGTGTCTTGGATATTTAGGAGCAATCTTAGGTTTATGGGAGTTATATAAAAATATCTTACATAGTTAATGTACAAAAATAATGTCTGCTTACCTATGTATCTATCTACTGTATTATATAATCAAACTCAAACGCACACTGAGCGCGCTAAGGTATACTGTACATGATCATTGAATATATGAATTCTGAATTGCATTCCAGCCATATAGACCATTCTTGTGTCATTACCAGCACCAAGGTAACAATAACAGAGGGAGCATATCTAAAGAAGAATATTATGCTGTCTGCAGGAAATGCAAGGCAAGCATTAGAAGAAAAAAAGTCAAAGATGCTATAGGATTTTTACAGGATGAAAAGTGTGAAGTCAAAAATGATGTTGAGAAGGCCGAAATTTTGCATCTGTGTTCTCTAAGAAAGCAATTGTAACATCAACTGATCTTCACGGTGCCATTGAAGGAATCAAACAATCCACACTATCCATAAATGGAAAAGATGGTGAGGGAACACTTAGCTAATTTACATGAATTTAAATATCCTGGTCCAGATGAATTACATCCTAGAGTACTGAAAGAGTTAGCAGAGGAAATTGCTCAACCACTAGCCAGAATCTTTAAAAAATCCTGGAGAACAGGAGAAGTCCCAGAAGATTGGAGAAGGGCAAATGTCCCTGTCTACAAAAAAGGAAAAAAGATGGAGCCAGAAAAAATTACATGCCAGTGAGTCTTACCAGGAAAGGTCTTTGAACAAATTATTAAACAGCATGTATCTAAGTACTTGGATAAGAATGCAGTAATTAACCAGAGTCAGCATGGGTTTGTAGCAAACAAGTCATGCCATACTAATCTCATTTCCTTCTATGATGGAATCACTGACTGGATGGGTCAGGGAAATGCAGTTGATATAGCATAATATTAAAAAAGTGCCTCTGCTGTGTACTGTGTAATGGCTGTGTGCTGTCCATGCAGAAACATGGTCTGATCATACCACAGCTACGGGCCAGGGGAGGAAACAAAAGAGAGTACACGGTCACTGAAGCATGGGATTGCAAATTATTCTTTATTTGAGGTTAAACATTGCTTAAAAACAAGCAAGAAAATGTTTTACCTCACAAAAAAGAATGAGATGTGATCCCATGCTTTAATTTCTGTATACTCTTTTGCTTCCTCTCCTACCCAGTAGAAATGGTATGATCAGACCTTGTTCAAGCACAGTCAGACACAGACATTACACAGCACATAGCAGGGGCTTATTTATAAGATTATCTCAGCACAGGAACATTTTCTTAACGTATTCAATTGTAGAACTTATTATACCAAGAGCTAAGGATTAAAATTTACTTTGTTCATTGGATATCCCCTTTAAGCCTCAGGATGCAATGATAATCTAAAGGTGTTCTGTGATTGCACTAAATCAACTGGTTGACAGAGGGATTCCCCTCCCATTATAAAGTTTTTTGGATGCTAACATCTCTTTTGGCAGCTGAATTTGAGGGGTAAGAAATGCAGAAGCAGAAGTTTCTAACTTCAGAACAGCATGGTGGAAAAAGTCAATATCCACCAAGCGCTGCCTGTTAGCTGTATACCAGAGGTCCTCCTGACAGCTCTTTGTCAGTTTTCTGCAGCTCACTGTCAGCTTTGCTGTATATACTGGGACAGGGCAACTCAGAAAGAGCAGATTAGGCAGGACAGCATATATATATGTAAAGAGGTGGCGGAGAACCCCATTTCTTCCCCTCTCTCCTATGTGCTTGTCCCGTGCACTTCACTGTATTAATGTTATGTACCGATATGTTACTGTATTCTATGTATTAGTGTGCTGTGTCTGCAATGTTCCTATATGTGTTAGAGGCAGGGCCAGCACAGGTTAACTTCGTGGGCTGGACTTGCAGCCTCTGAGCAGCTCCTGCTTCCTGCTCAGAGCCCAGGCAGGACAGCCAGAGGCAGGGTGTGTGTCCCCATCTGGGACAGGGAAGGCCCCTGTCTGGGGCATATGTGCATCCCCGTTTGGGACAGAAGGAACACCCCGGCTGGGAAATTCAGGTTGCCAGGACTTGCAGGCAGCAGCAACGGCCACAAGGACTGTGAGAGTGCGCCACCAGAGACTTTGGCTCCGGAGAGCTTACTGAGAGTCATTGACTTTGCTGCTGCAGCCGTTGCTGTGTCTAGGGACAGAATAGGAATCATCCGTCTCTTGTTTATTTCTATGTCTTTATTGTTTAAATACAAGTTGCCAATGTTGGGCCCTATAGAGTGAAGCGTGGTTTATCCGGAGGACGTCGTCCCATTATGGAGAACAGCTGCAGGACTGAGGTAACCCACTGTGACCCAGGTCTGGGATTAGAACTGACATTTTATATGCAAGGGGCCGGGGTGTGGACTGATTCTGCTGTAGTGGACTTGCCCGCGACTAACACCCCATGCCACCTTGTTACATATATACGAGTTACTCGGTAGGCATTTTCCCTGTTTGGGGTATGGGATTGTATTCAGTAGATTTCTGGGTACCATTATAGCCTATGACATTTCTGTGTCAATTTACTTCCATCCATTTGAACTGCCATTTCTGCTTCACTACTACAAGTTTATATCTAACTAATTAAATAAAGATAAATAGATAATGTATTTACCTATAATCAGTACTTTTATATAGAGAACTCACTGCTAAGTATCCAAGGAAACTCATTTCCAGCAAATCCTCTAATGGAGGTCTGGTGATGTTAACTTAAAGGGAGCCTGTCACATGAAAAAATGCTATTAACCTGCAGATATTGGGTTAATCTGCAGGTAATAGCATTCTGAACCTGCCTAGCGCCCACACTTGAAGCCCTGCTGCCGGGAAGAAATTAACTTTATTCCCCCCCCCCCAGCAGCATTCAGTGTTCAGACACTGTGGCGGCTTCGGCATGGGTTTATTCACCACTCCCTTTGAGAAAGCAGCTCCACAAAATGTGTGTCGTGGGAGCCAAGAGGGCACCCTTGTTCCCAAGTTACCATGGGTAATCATATTTACTTATATTTATAGATGTACTTATTCAGGTACCACTTATTCAGTGTTCCTGCAGAAGACAATGACAGAGTAGAAAAATCTATTCAGAATGTTCGAAGAGAAGCACCTTTCAGTGTACCTGCAGAAGAAGAAAATTGGAAGCATGTGACCCAAAGAAACAGGAGCATGAGGAGGAAGTCAACACTGAAACCACTGAAGAACCACTACCACGCTATCACGCAGGACAACTATGAAGCTGTACATCAAAAAAGTGCTTTGCCCAAAAAGAGGACCACAGTAAGAAATCAGAAGCTTGAAGGGAGAAAAAGAAGCACTGTGATGAAGAGGAAAAAGAGAGTGGTAGTCGTGGGGGATTTGCTACTGAGAGGAATAGAAGCTTCTTTCTGCTGACCAAACTTTACTTCACGAGAAGTGGTCTGTCTTCCAGGTACCAAAATCAATGATGTGTCTTATAAGGTATCAAGACTTTTCAGTGCTAAAGACAACTACCCATGTCTATTAATACACATAGGAACAAATGACATAGCAAAAAAGGACTTGGAAACTATAGGCAGAGACTTTGAAGAACTAGGCCAGAAAGTGAAGGAACTGGGAGCGCAAGTCGTCTTCTTATCAATCCTATTAGTGGATGAACATGGACCAAGGAGATTCCACCGGATTCTACAGGTAAACAACTGGCTACTTCGATGGTGCCGAGAGCAACGTTTTGGTTTCTTCACCATGGAGTGAATTAACTGTATGATGAACTCCTTGCTAGAGATGGGTGGCAACTTACAAAAACAAGAAAACACCTATTTGGTAGATGCCTTGCTACACTCATCAGGAAAGCTTTAAACTAGAGCAAAATGGGAAGGGAAATATACAGCCTGGAAGAAATATGGAGCTAAATAATTCTTTTGGAACCCTGCTATTAGTAGTGGAAAGGAAGAACAAAAACAACAAACTCTGAATGAAAATTGAGGAGCAAGAGGAGCCGACTACAAACTAAAATGTGTCTATACAAATGCAGGAGGAGGTGTTGCATTGTATGTTAGGAAAACGTATATCTCCACAGAGATCCAAGCTTCAGAGACTGATTGGGTAAGAATTCAGGGATACAAAAAAAAGGACACTATCATAGGTGTTTACTATAGGCCACCTGAACAGACTTAAGATATTGATGAGATCTTTTTATATCAGATGTCACTGTTCTCAAAAAAGTACAACATAGTGATCATGGGAGATTTTAACTATCCAGATACTTGGTGGCAATCTCTCTCAGGCAAAAGTGCTAGGTCCAGAAAATTCTTATCTTCATTTGCTGACAACTTTATCTTTCAAAAGGTAAAAGGGGACATGAGGATTTGCAATCCTTGACCTAATTCTTACCAACAGGTGTTAAGGATATAAAACAATTAATGAAGATATACAAAATGAACACTAAATGAACATATATGAATCAAAATGGCAATTACTGATGAGCCACTCCTGTTGTTAACTTAGAAGATTTCTGTGACTTTGACATGTTTTTTCCAAGAGGTTCTGCTAATAAAGATCAAAGAATGATTATTGCTTAGCTACAAAATAGGACCTGTAGTGCTGTGGTGTCCTCACTGTGCAGTGATGAGGCAGTGACCCAGGAAAGTTCAAAGTAAACGTAGTTTTAATGTCCAAGCTTACAAACAAAACAAACTGTATCTTTCGGATCGCAGTTCGTAAATGAGTCCGATTGCTGAGGGCAACTGCACCATCATATTATGCTGCGGGGTGCCAGGAGTTCGCTCTGCTTGGTTCTGTGTTCCCTCACACAGGCTGAGCTTTTGCAAAGCCGTCTGCTCTGCACCTTGCAAATGTAAGGAAGGAAGAGTCGTTAGATGCAGTGAAGAGCCAGAGGCAGAGAAGGGGTTAGCAGGATTTACTTGAACAGGTTATTATGCAAGGAATACTCCACACAGGGATACGAGATCAGTAACGGCAACAACGGGATTTGCACACGAACACAATGCTTGTGAAGAAGGTATACAAAAAACGTAACTTATCACTTGCAGTTCTTGTTGGGGAAAGGCTGGAACATCTCTCGCCGACGTTGCATATCGTGGAAAATGTCTCTGGCTCTGTTACGGAGGAACGAAAAGCACCGTCTCCCAACGGTGCCATTGCATCCGGTCCCGCTTGGCTTGGGTGCGCTGGTACGTAGAAACAGTCCTTTATGTAGATTCCTCTGGAATGGCGCCGAACACGAACAGTGGGCATGCTCGCAGGCCTGGCAGCGTGCGATCCTCTTGGAGTAGTCTCTAGAAATGGAGCAAGTCAGCTTATCTGCAACTGCAGGCGGGAAGGTGCCATCCAGCAAGGAAGGGTCCGAGGACAGCTCAGTTGGGACACAGGCAATTTGACAGAACGCTGGGGTATGGATGATGTGGAGTTAGCAGTCGGAGCAGTGGGGAGGGAGTCAACCTTCTCCTTGTTCACTAGTCGCTTTCCCGACAAGTCCCCTCCGTTCCCGCTCTCAGTCCCTTTTATCTCCCCCATGCCCTCTGCTGTCCAGTGCAAAGGTCTTCCCCTCCCCGAAGAACCTTCCCCTGGCAACAGTGGTGACAGTCCCTATAGTTCCGGCCCCAGAGTGCACCGTAAACCGTTGACTCTGTCCTGGCTCATCTTCTTACACAAACTCCACACTGACACACCCAACCCTCTGGTGCAGGGGTTTTTACAAAGAACCTATGGCTGTAGGTCACATGGAAAACCCAGGCAAGGGAGGAAACGGACAGCCCCCACTACCTTCCTGTAGTCCGTTTCAAAAATATAAAAGCCTATGGCAGGTTTTTCTAATCTGCCTTGGACAGATAGCTTGTCCAAGACCAACACTAACTTTTATTCTGCATTACAATCACAGCTACGCGTGTGACTGCAATGCACTTCCGTGGCCTCAATATGCTTCTTTGCGCATCCTGGGGGACACATAGCGACCCTCACATACGACTCCGGTCACTGCCTCACAGACCATATGAGGTAATGGTTATTGATTAAGACCTCACCTAGGAGGAGAAATTACAGCTTTTAGCAATGACGATGATGATTAGCAATTCCCTATTTAACTATGTGCAATAAACTAGAATTCTGCTTCTGACTGACATCTGGCAGTCACGTGTGGACTTTCTCCATGTACACGTGCATCTATTGGATATATACTTTAATTTGGCAGCAGACAATTAAGATGATCACACACTTTTAGTGTGACCCTAACACAGGGAGTAAATGCTTGAGGAAGTAAAGGTGGCTGAGAATTTAGGAGGCAGCAATTATGCTATCCTCGAATTTTGGATTACAAGAGGAGGAAGTCCAACGAGGACTCAAACTTTAAGGGTGGACTTTTAGAAAGACAGATTTTAATGGACCCAGAACAAGGGTAGGAAAGGTCCAATGGATGGATGTTCTAAAGGACAGAAATGTCCAAGAAGTATGGGAGATTTTGCAAAATGAAATTCTCACAGCACAATCGGTAACAATCCCAAAAAGAAGGAAGAATTGGAAGCATTTAAAGAGACCATGGTGGATGAACACAGAACTTATTCACTTGTTAAAAAAGAAATGTATAATAAATGAAAAGAGGGGGCATTTCTAAAGAAGAATATAATGCTGGCTGCAGGGAAGAGGGAAGAAAGAGCTAAAGCCAGTAATGAAATAAGGCTTGCAAAGGAGACCAAAAGCAGCAAAAAAGAATTTTGGGGGTATGTTAAAAGCAAAAGAAAAGTCAAAGATGCTATAGAATTTTTACAGGATGAAAAGGGTGAACTGGTCAAAAATGATGTTGAGAAGGCTGAACTTTAAAATTTCTATTTTGCATTTGTGTTCTCTAAGAAAGCAAATGTAACATCGACCGATCTCCATGGTGCCATCAAAGAAATAAAATAATCCACTTTATCCATAAACAGAGAGATGGTGAGAGAACACTTAATCTATTATATTATTTTTAAACACTGTTTTTTGGTGATTACTTTGTATCTCTGTTCATATTGCACCCACATACACAAATGATACACCATTTGAAAGGTAAACTTGCCCCTTCAGCAAGAAAATAGCCAAACAAACCACACATCCACGATTTGATCACAAAATACAGTTTAAACATTAATTTTCATAAACCTTCGGTAAGGAAAAATGACCTGCAGGTGGCACCACAGTACCCGAAAGCACACTACCACAAAGCTGCTTACAGACATCACAAACAAATACAAACATTTGCCTTGGGGGCTTTCCAGCTTGCAGAACCGCTTGACCAGCCTATTTTAGCCAAATTGGAGGATTGCACACTTCACTGCAGGTGAGGCACATATGCAAACACATTTGTAAACATGCACTGCCTATTGAATTGCACACTTGCTCCGTTCATACTCCACCCACACATACAAATGATACAACATTTGAAAGGTTAAATTACCTGCAGGTGGCAGCACACAACCCCAATGCACACTACCACAAAGCTGCTTACAGACATCATAAACAAACCCAAACATTTGTCTTGGGGTCTTTCGAGCTTGCTCAAGTGCTTGCTCAGCCTATTTCAGGCACATTGGAGGATTGCACACTTCACTGCAGGTGAGTCACATATGCAAACACATCTGTAAACATGCACTGCTTTTTCGCTGATTACTTCGCCCACACACACAAATGATACACTATTTGCTCCCTTCAGCAAGAAAAGAGCCAAACAAACCACACATTCACGATTTTATCACTTAATACAGTTTTAACTTTTTTTTCATAAACCTACAGAAAGACACAATGACCTGCAGGTGGCACCTCAACCGGAAGACATTTTTTGGCCTCTACTTATCAAACCAATTTATTGTATTACCAAGCTACATATATAAATACCTGTCTGTGTTCATCATCTCATGAAATACATTTACATTTGACCAGCTTGCTTTTTCTGAAATTGCTTGCGCCCTCGATGACCAATGTGTGAATATTTTGCACAGGCCAAGCTATTTTAAATTAATTTAAATCTCCTGGTCCAGATGAATTACATCCTAGGGAACTGAAAGTTAGCAGAGGAAATTTCAGAACCACTAGCCAAAATCCTGGAAAACAGGAGAAGTCCCAGAAGATTGGAGAAGGGCAAATGTTGTCCCTATATTCAAAAAAGGAAAGAAGATGGACCAGGAAATTACAGGCCATTGAGCTTTACTTCTATACCAGGAAAGATAATTGAACAAATTATTAAACAACATGGATACATCAGAAACACTGGCATCGGACTCCGGACATCTGGCAACGATCGGCAGGCTTCGGACATCTGGCAACGATCGGCAGGCTCTGGGCATCAGGCAAGGAAAGACAGGATCGGACATCTTGAAGAGGTCATCGGACATCGGACATCAGGCCATGGTCATCGGACTCCGGACAAGAGGTCACGATCCTCGGACTCCGGACATCTGGCAGCGACATAAAAAGGAACCAAGCGGTCTGGTGCAAGCCCCGCCGGACTGAACTGAAGCCGGCCGGGGATTGTACCAAATAACAAGCTGAGCACAGAGTAACAGAAACTCAGCACACACACCGGACTCCTCCTTCCAAGATGAACTAAAGTGTTAGGATTTGAACCTGTGAACCATGGCTTGCTGGTCTGTTCCCTTGCTGTGGAGCTATTCGGAACTTGAATAACTTCAGCCTGAAACCATATGAACTTCATCTGGGATAGAGATCATCACCTGCCCTGCTGATTGTTCCCTCCCTGATTGAGACTGATTGGATAGAGATCATCACCTGCCCTGCTGATTGTTCTCACCCTGATTAAGACTGATTGGACCTGCTATATATACCTGGCCCTGTGCAGCTTCCTGTTGCTGAGTATATTGTGGTGCTCAGTCTAACTGAGTGAAGCATTATCTGAGCTCCTGATCTGGAAGGTGTTCTGCTGGCATCTTCCTGTCTCTTGTGGAAACCCTGCTGTTCCTACCTCCAACTCTATCACCTAAACGGACTTGGTGCTTGTGTGTGATCTCGGCCGGCCCGTGCTCGGGCGGGCTCCGGCATCTGCCGACATAGTGAACCACCACCGCCATATACGGCACTTCCAGAAGTCCTTCCATGGTCCGCTCATCTGCACACTTCTGCTCCGGCCACTGACTTCCAGTCCTGTATCGCCAGTAACGTGACAGAATACTCAGTCTCTCAAAAATGGAGGCCGCTGGAGCAGAAACTTTGGAAACACGTGTCAGAAAACTGCAGGGTGCAATGTCCAGTTTGCACACCGAACAGGTGAATGGAAAAGCATGGATGGACGCATTTTTTGCACAAAGCGATCATAATGTCCAGAACCACCAACAAGCTATCCAAGATCTGCAGAATGCAGTACAAGTGTTGACTGCTCGAATTACCCAGCAAGAAGGTCAAGCTTCCGTCTCAGCGTCTGCCACGCCCCCCAAGCTACCACCTTTTCGTTTTGGCGGTGATCGAGATAAATTTAGTGGATTTTTGAATCAATGTTACCTGTTCTTCGATACACATGCTAATCAGTTTCCGACTGATAGGTCAAAGGTACTATGCATCATTATGCTGTTAACCCACAAAGCGATCGCTTGGGCTAATCCTCTGATTGAGACTCGGGACGCACATTTAGACAATCTGAACGAGTTTATTCGAGCGATGCAGCAGATGTTTTATGACCCAAACCGTGCAGCTACCACTGAATCAACGTTGCTGGCATTACGACAAGGCAAACGCCCCTTCGCAGAGTATGCTATGGAGTATAGGAGGTGGGCCGTTGACACTGAATGGAATAATGCAGCAAAAGTAACATTCTTTAAAAGAGGACTTTCTAGTGCAGTAAAGGACGAACTTGCCCGTGGAGAGACCCCTTCGGATCTGGATGATTTCATCAAGCATTGCATCCGGGTTGACACCCGTCTGTCTGAATGACGACAAGAGCAGTGGACCTCCATGAATCGTTCAACTAACTCTTATAACTCCTCCCTGCCATCGGTCACTAAAGAAGTGCCTAGCCGGAATGTACGAGATACAGAACTAGAGCCAATGCAAGTGGATGCGATCCAGAGACGAGCGAGTGCAGAACGAAGAGAACAGAGATTTAAAGAGAATCTATGTCTGTACTGCGGTGAAGCGGGACATTTTCTTATTAACTGTCCAAGTCGTCCCACAAACCGTTCAAGAAAAATGGTGGCGGCTATAATGGATCCTGATTCTTCCGACGAGGAGTCTTTCATCTCAGAGACTGATTATGCTAAAGATGAGATCCAGTCCATATCATCCATAGTTCCACCTACCAGGAAGGAGAGCCGAGAATCCCACTATTTTGTAACTATCAAACTGAAGGTTAACTCCCAGTGGATCACTGCATCAGCCATGATCGACTCTGGGGCCAGCGGGATGTTCATGGATTCTGCATTTGCTTAAAATCATGGTATAGATATGCAGAAAAGACGTTCACCTATTGTGATGGAGACGGTAGATGGATCTCCACTGAATTCGGGGCCAGTGGATCATGAGACAGGACTTTTGGAGATCTATATTGAGCCGCAGCATCGTGAGATGTTGACATTCCTAATTATTTCTTCTCCACATTTACCCATCATTTTAGGTTTGCCCTGGTTGCAGAAGCACAATCCTATCATCGATTGGGAGATGAAAAATATCAGTTTCCACGAAAAGGAAGTTCAGACGGAGGTTCCAAGCGAATCCACATTAGAAGCAGTTCAGAATCCAGAATTGCCTCAGCTACCAGCGGTGTATGAAGATTTCTTGGTTGTCTGTGACAAGAAGGGAGCGGATACACTTCCCCCGCATCGACCATACGACTGCCCAATAGAACTACTCCCGGAGGCGGCTATACCGTTTGGAACTATCTACCTTTTAGCGGGTCCTGAACTGAAGGCTCTTAAAGAATTTATTGATGAAAACCTAAGCAAAAAATTCATTCGTCCATCATCCTCGCCCGCTGGAGCCCCTATATTCTTTGTCAAGAAGAAGGATGGAACATTACGCCCAGTAGTGGACTACAGGGAGCTTAATAAAGTCACGGTAAAAAAACATTATCCTCTACCGTTGATCCCGGAACTCCTGGAAAGAGTACAAAGAGCGAAGATCTTCACTAAGTTAGATTTACGTGGGGCATACAATTTGGTACGTATAAAGCCTGGAGATGAATGGAAAAAGGCCTTTCGTACCCGATACGGACACTTTGAAAGTCTAATGATGCCTTTCGGACTCGCTAATGCTCCAGCTACCTTCCAGCACCTGGCAAATGATATTTTCCGAGACCTGTTGGATCAGTTCATGGTTGTTTATCTAGATGACATCCTGATCTTTTCAAACTCTATGGAGGAACATCAGACGCACGTAAGACCAAGTGCTACAACGGTTAAGGGAGAATTCGCTATATATTAAATTAGAAAAATGTGAATTCCATCAAGAAGAGATTCAGTTCTTGGGAAACGTCATTTCACCTCAAGGATTACGGATGGATGCTAAGAAAATGCAAGCTATCACCGAGTGGCCTATCCCTAAAAATGTGAAAGAAGTTCAGCGTTTTGTGGGGTTCGCCAACTTTTACAGACGCTTTATTAAGAATTTTTCAGAAATCGTGGTACCCATCACGCAACTAACAAAAAAACGAGCAAAATTCATCTGGACACCCCAAGCGCAAGAAGCGTTCTCTCGTTTAAAAAGGAAATTCACAACGGCTCCCATATTACGCCATCCTGACCCTGAATTGGCTTTTATCATCGAGGTGGATGCTTCAGACTGTGCGGTCGGCGCTATCCTTTCTCAGAGGACAGGGGAAAAGAAGTTTCTGCATCCATGTGCATTTTTCTCACAACGTATGTCTGTAGCCGAGAAGAACTATGATGTGGGAAATAAAGAATTGCTCGCCATCATATCAGCATTCAAGGAGTGGAGACATCATCTCCAAGGGGCTGCACAACAAATTTTGGTGTTGACCGATCATCGCAATCTAGAGTTTATCAGGTCTGCAAAATGCCTCTCTCCTCGGCAGACCCGTTGGAGTCTGTTTTTGAATCAATTCAATTTTGTAATTTCATATCGACCAGGCTCCCGTAACAAGAAAGTAGACGCATTATCCCGAATGTTTTCAAGCGAGGCTAATCTTGTAACAACACCCAAACCATTGTGGCAGATCTTGGGAGTAATACATGATGGAGATTTGCTGGAAGATTTGAAGGCAGCATACGAAACAGACTCGTTTCTATCACGTCCATCAGGGGACGTGCATCTGTTTTTTAAAAATCAAGTATGGACTGATGGTCGTCGACTATATGTACCAGAAGCAGCTCGGTTAAGAGTCCTACAACTAGTGCACGATTCTAAAATTGCTGGACACAAAGGGACACAGAAAACGCAGGAGTTTTTGTCACGTTTCTTTTGGTGGCCGAACTTTCAAGAAGATGTGAAGAAGTACGTTAATTCCTGTGACATCTGTGCCAGATATAAGACTCCACGTGCATCCCCTATGGGAGTATTGCAGCTCTCACCATCCCAACACGACCGTGGGGATCAATTTCAATGGACTTTACAGTAGATCTACCAGAGTCCAAGGGAAAGACATCCATTCTGGTAGTAGTGGATCGACTTACAAAAGCAGCGCATTTCATCCCGTGTTCAGGTCTACCTTCAGCAAAAGATACAGCTGATCTGATAATTTGCAATGTTTTTTGCCTCCACGGAGTGCCGGATGAAGTCGTTTCAGATCGAGGTGTGCAATTTACATCTAAATTTTGGCGCAGTTTATGCTCAGCGCTAGACATCAAAGTACGATTGTCAACCGCTTACCATCCGCAATCTAACGGCCAGACAGAACATACAAATCAGACGCTGGAGCAGTATCTTCGTTGTTATATTTGCCATCTGCAAGACGACTGGGTAGATCTGCTGCCATTTGCGGAATTTTCATATAATAATTCACAGAATGCCTCTTCGAAACAGACGCCATTTTTTGCAAATCTGGGATATCACCCAAACATCCTTCCCAAAAATCCTGTGGCACCATTAATACCAGCAGTCGCAGAAAGAATCTCTCTGCAACAGCAAAATCTGAATGTTCTGAAAGACACTCTAAAGGAAGC
>JARQOD010000002.1:181717209-181749447 GCA_033576555.1 Oophaga sylvatica | reverse complement strand
CCCCCGCATCGACCATACGACTGCCCAATAGAACTACTCCCGGAGGCGGCTATACCGTTTGGAACTATCTACCTTTTAGCGGGTCCTGAACTGAAGGCTCTTAAAGAATTTATTGATGAAAACCTAAGCAAAAAATTCATTCGTCCATCATCCTCGCCGCTGGAGCCCCTATATTCTTTGTCAAGAAGAAGGATGGAAACATTACGCCCAGTAGTGGACTACAGGGAGCTTAATAAGTCACGGTAAAAAAAACATTATCCTCTACCGTTGATCCCGGAACTCCTGGAAAGAGTACAAAGAGCGAAGATCTTCACGAAGTTAGATTTACGTGGGGCATACAAAATTTGGGTACGTATAAAAGCCTGGAGATGAAGGAAAACGGCCTTTCGTACCCGATACGGACACTTTGAAATCTAATGATGCCTTTCGGACTCGCTAATGCTCCAGCTACCTTCCAGTACCTGGCAAATGATATTTTTCCGAGACTGTTGGATCAGTTCATGGTCGTTTATCTAGATGACATCCTGATTTTTCAAACTCTATGGGAGGAACATCAGACGCACGTAAGAACAAGTGCTACAACGGTTAAGGGAGAATTTGCTAATATTAAAAAATTTAGAAAAATGAATTCCATCAAAGAAGAGATTCAGTTTCTTGGGAAACGTCATTTCACCTCAAGATTTGGATGGATGCTAAGAAAATGCAAGCTATCACCGAGTGGCCTATCCCTAAATGTGAAAGAAGTTCAGCGTTTTGTGGGGTTCGCCAACTTTTACAGACGCTTTATTAAGAATTTTTCAGAAATCGTGGTACCCATCACGCAACTAACAAAAAAAGGAGCAAAATTCATCTGGACAACCCAAGCGCAAGAAGCGTTCTCTCGTTTAAAAAGGAAAATTCACAAACGGCTCCCATATTACGCCATCCTGACCCTGAATTGGCTTTTATCATCGAGGTGGATGCTTCAGACTGTGCGGTCGGCGCTATCCTTTCTCAGAGGACAGGGGAAAAGAAGTTTCTGCATCCATGTGCATTTTTCTCACAACGTATGTCTGTAGCCGAGAAGAACTATGTGTGGGAATAAAGAATTGCTCGCCATCATATCAGCATTCAAGGAGTGGAGACATCATCTCCAAAGGGGCTGCACAACAAATTTTGGTGTTGACCGATCATCGCAATCTAGAGTTTATCAGGTCTGCAAAATGCCTCTCTCCCTCGGCAGACCCGTTGGAGTCTGTTTTTGAATCAATTCAATTTTGTTAATTTCATATCGACCAGGCTCCCGTAACAAGAAAGCAGACGCATTACCCGAATGTTTTCAAGCGAGTCTAATCTTGTAACAACACCCAAACCCATTGTGGCAGATCGTGGGGTAATAACATGATGGAGATTTGCTGGAAGATTTGAAGGCAGCATACGAAACAGACTCGTTTCTATCACGTCCATCAGGGGACGGTGCCTCTGTTTTTTTTAAAAATCAAAGTATGGGACTGATGGTCGTCGGACTATAATGTGACCCGCACCACAATGTGGTTTACCAGAGCAATGGGGGTACTCAGAGCCGAGCCCATGGAAGTCTATGGGGTTGTCACAGGTAGCGTTGGGCTCGGTCTGTGGCCCTGGCGGTCAGGCGTAGTTGGGGGGTTATATTTACAGGGGATAGGTATATATACAGTTCGTGGACGCCACCTGTAGTTCTCTGATCACTAAGGACCAGCGCTGCTGTAGATCTCTGAGGGGATGGTGTGGCAGCTAGATGTCGGGTCCCCTACAGGTGGGGACTGGTCCCTCAAAGTCTATGGAATTAATGATGTCGGGTGCAGGTAAATAAATCGTCTCACACCATCCAGCGTCTTTCCATACCTTTTACTTTCAGAAGATAAGGCAGGTCCCAGGGAGGCTGTCGGATGGAGGATGTGCTTTGAGATAACAGCTGAACAGGTTATGGGCCTCCTTCACTTTCCATATGATGAGTCCAACTAGCATAAAGCTTAGTTCACTCCAAGAACTCCAGCTTCTTCAAAGCTGTACTGCCCGGTCATTTTTTTTTGGGTCGGAGTCTTCCTTTGAGAGAGCTGAGTTCCTAATGATGTCCTGCAGTGACTCAAAGTTCCCACTCTCCCTGACCCCAGTTTACGTACCGACACTCCAAGGGTGCTTTCTGTAACCTAGGTCCAGTAAGCCTCTGGTTTTTCTATCACTATGCCTAAAGCTTAGTGACCACTTCGGTCCCCAGTGACCAGTGATCAATGCCGGATAGTTCAATCCTTAAGGCACTTTTAGATTCCCTTCCAATGTGCCTTTCGCCCTGTTCGCGCTTGTAGCATAAGCACTCCACACTTCCAAGGCTATGCAGGTTAATCCCTTCTTGCTTCTTCCCAGAGCTCGCTAACAGAGGCTCAGTAATCTTCTAGTTCAGGACAGTCGACTGAACTCCACTGTCCGTGGGACAGCGACTGAAGGTTCTGCTGCTGATCTCCTCTTTCTTCCTGCCAGACTGCACACGGTGGGATGACTCACCACTGACTGACTGACTGAGCTGTATATCACTAGCCTATATAACCTATGGGTGTGTCTAAGTGTGTGATGGAGTGAATGTTTTATTGAGCATTAAACTGTTACCTCTCCGCACATCCTCCAGGGTACTGCGTGTGCCTTCACACCAGGGCTACACATTCCCCCATGGTAAAATACAGCACTCCCGGGCTGTGAAATACAAGAAGACATTTTGTTTTTCATTAACAGTAAACATTAAACTCTTCCCATCCGGGAGGTAAGAATTTCTTTAAACGTTGCATTATGTTACAGTAGGAAAATACAAAAAGTATTAAAGCATCAAGCATTCAATATATACACAGTATTCTTGTGAAGGACCCGCACCAAACCTTCAACGTGGGTCCCCGGGTGGGCGCCGGACATCTGGGCCGCAGACCTCGCTCAGTGCCACACCACACGGGTTTTTATATTCAGGGTAGTTGTGGTTTCATGTAAAACCAATATAATGCACCTTAGTGCAACTATTTACAGAGATAAGTTCTGGGCTGGCACAGTCCTCAGCCTCAAAGTCCATGGACATAATAAAAGACATATATATATAATTATTTCAAGTATGCATTATTCTTCTATAACTTTTACTTTACCCAACAGGGGCATTTTATGTAAAACTATGCATTCAATTTTTCAAATTTTCACTCGGTACCCAGCCGGGCATCTTCTCATTATATATAAAACTATGTAAACCCTATATATAGCAATAAAGTGCAAAACAGCAATTATTTCTTTTATCAAAACTTTCTACATTTTCTTTGTTGCGGTAAACCCTGTCTGGGTCCTACCGTTCTTCACATTTTCTTGCAGGCTTCCATTTACTTTTCCATCCCGGGGGCTGGAACAATACGATGATCCTTAGATCCCATGACCAACAAGTCGTGACCTGCTATCAGGGTTTGGGTCGCTACAGTCCTCGTGCGAACCACTAGGGGCGCAACGGGTATGTCATCCTTGTGAGACGCCGATTGCGTCGCAGTTTGCATTGCAGGTAGCGATTCAGCTGTAACCGCAGTTTGCGATGTAGATTGGGTCGCGGGTTGCGATTTGATGCGAGGCACTGGCAGAGCAGAATATGCCGGGGGCGCTTCAAGCTGCAATTGACATTCAGGGGATGATGCCAGGGCACGGCCTGGTGCAGCGGGAGCCCGGGACTGTGACGCGCTGGCAATGGTGAAGTTACCTGCGTCAGGGACGGGGTCACGGACGATTGTGACATTAAGGGCATACCATCTTTCATACCCCAGTGCCGTGTGTAGGTGACGATGTCTCCATTAACTAGGTCCCTTCCCGGATGGCCTTGTGGTAGGTGGGACTCTACGTCGCGTCGGCTCACAAATACACCTGGGTAAAGTCCCGGTTCCCGGATAAAACCCCAGCCCTTGCGGAACTGGAATTCGGTGACGCACCCCTGACGTCGTGGTTCCCTCCGGGTACCTTTATCGCGGCGAACGGTCTCCTTGTCCGCGATGAGCTCTGCATGCTGCCGCTGTCGGTTTCGCTGCACTTCCCGCTCTTCCTCTTGCCGGCGTCGCTGTTCCTTTTCGGGGACGCTGCCACTCACGTTCCCACTGGGCGGTGTAGGCGACGTCATCCAGGCGCGCCATCTCATCCCAGTCGACGTCTGGTAATGATGGACAGGACCCCTCCGGTGTCCCTACCGGGGATCGATCATCTGCTGCGGCTCCTGGCCGGGCGGGCATTCCGGAACTGGCGGTACCTCCTCAACCTCCTTCGCTTCCACCGCTCCATCGGTAGGTTCAGGGTCGGTCCTTTTGGGGGTAGCTCCGGTTGCTCTTTAGCCTTGGGCAGCAGAAGTCTTGGTAGTTCAAATCGTGGGGGGTCGTCGAGGGGAGAGAACACCGCGTCCCACAGCCGCCGCTGCATCTGGTTACGCCGGCGTCTCTCGATCTCCTCCATGCCAGGTTGTTGCGAAATCATCTTCTTCAACCTCGCATTTTCCTCCCCAATCTCCAGCAAGGCTTGCTGCAGGTGCAGGACCACAGATGGTTCTGGTTCTAGTGGCAGCTTGGCTGGGGAACGGGGCCTGCCTTCCACCGCTTCCCTGCTCGGCTGCACACGTCCTGCCTCCATCATGTTCCAGAACACACTCCCTTCTTCTAGAGCCGTCTGGTCTCTTCCGTGGAGGCGGGGTTTGCGTCTCCTCCTCTTCGCAGGGAAGGTGAAGAGGAGGCGGACCTCCTTTGCTGTAGGGCAGGATCGCATTTTTGTAATAGCACTTTGAGAGGGCAGGCATTCTCTTCGCGCCACAGGGGGGCACACGCCCACGAATCCACGCCCACCTTCTTCTCCAGCGCCTGAGGGCGCGAATTTGGCGGCAAATTGGCGGATTTTAGCGCCAAAAATAGCAAACAGTCCTTTTTCACAAAAACACCTCCACAGGCACACAGGGCTCGCAATTTTGCGAGTTTCGCATCCTGTTCGTGACGCCAAGTTGTTTTGACCCGCACCACAATTGTGGTTTACCAGAGCAATGGGGTTACTCAGAGCCGAGCCCATGGAAGTCTATGGGGTTGTCACAGGTAGCGGTGGCTCGGTCTGTGGCCCTGGCGGTCAGGCGTATGTTGGGGGGTATATTTACAGGGATAGGTATATATACAGTTCGTGACGCCACCTGTAGTTCTCTGATCACTAAGACCAGCGCTGCTGTAGATCTCTGAGGGGATGGTGTGGCAGCTAGATGTCGGGTCCCCTACAGGTGGGACTGGTCCCTCAAAGTCTATGGAATTAATGATGTCGGGTGCAGGTAAATAAATCAGTCTCACACCATCCAGCGTCTTTTCCATACCTTTTACTTGTCAGAAGATAAGGCAGGTCCCCGGGAGGCTGGTCGGATGGAGGATGTGCTTTGAGATAACAGCTGAACAGGTTATGGGCCTCCTTCACTTTCCATATGATGAGTCCAACTAGCATAAAGCTTAGTTCCACTCCAAGAACTCCAGCTTCTTCAAAGCTGTACTGCCCGGTCAGTTTTGTGGTCGGAAATCTTCCTTTGAGAGAGCTGAGTTCCTAATGATGTCCTGCAGTGACTCAAAGTTCCCACTCTCCCTGACCCCAGTTACGTACCGACACTCCAAGGGCTGCTTTCTGTAACCTAAGGTCCAGTAAGCCTCTGGTTTTTCTATCACTATGCCTAAAGCTATAGTGACACTTCGGTCCCAGTGACCGTGATCAATGCCGGATAGTTCAATCCTTAAGGCACTTTTAGATTCCCTTCCATGTGCCTTTCGCCCTGTTCGCGCTTGTAGCATAAGCACTCCACACTTCCAAAGGCTATGCAGGTTAATCCCTTCTTGCTTCTTCCCAGGCTCGCTAACAGAGGCTCAGTAATCTTCTAGTTCAGGGAGCCCGTCGACTGAACTCCACTGTCCTTGGGGGCAGGCGACTGAAGGTTCTGCTGCTGACTCCTCTTCTTCCTGCACAGACTGCACACAGGTGGGATGACTCACCACTGACTGACTGACTGAGCTGTAAAATCACTAGCCTATATAACTATGGGTGTGTCTAAGTGTGTGATGGAGTGAATGTTTATTGAGCATTAAACTGTTACCTCTCCGCACATCCTCCAGGGTACTGCGTGTGCCTTCACACCCGGGCTACACATATGTACCAGAAGCAGCTCGGTTAAGAGTCCTACAACTAGTGCACGATTCTAAAATTGCTGGACACAAAGGGACACAGAAAACGCAGGAGTTTTTGTCACGTTTCTTTTGGTGGCCGAAACTTTCAAGAAGACGTGAAGAAGTACGTTAATTCCTGTGACATCTGTGCCAGATATAAGACTCCACGTGCATCCCCTATGGAGTATTGCAGCCTCTCACCATCCCAACACGACCGTGGGGATCAATTTCAATGGACTTTATAGTAGATCTACCAGAGTCCAAGGGAAAGACATCCATTCTGGTAGTAGTGGATCGACTTACAAAAGCAGCGCATTTCATCCCGTGTTCAGGTCTACCTTCAGCAAAAGATACAGCTGATCTGATAATTTGCAATGTTTTTCGCCTCCACGGAGTGCCGGATGAAGTCGTTTCAGATCGAGGTGTGCAATTTACATCTAAATTTTGGCGCAGTTTATGCTCAGCGCTAGACATCAAGTACGATTGTCAACCGCTTACCATCCGCAATCTAACGGCCAGACAGAACATACAAATCAGACGCTGGAGCAGTATCTTCGTTGTTATATTTGCCATCTGCAAGACGACTGGGTAGATCTGCTGCCATTTGCGGAATTTTCATATAATAATTCACAGAATGCCTCTTCGAAACAGACGCCATTTTTTGCAAATCTGGGATATCACCCAAACATCCTTCCCAAAAAATCCTGTGGCACCATTAATACCAGCAGTCGCAGAAAGAATCTCTCTGCAACAGCAAAATCTGAATGTTCTGAAAGACACTCTAAAGGAAGCTCAGGAGAAATATAAAAAAGTGGCCGACAGGTATCGGAGACCCACTCCCACGTTTAGGATTGGAGATCGAGTGTGGTTATCCACTAAGAATTTGAAATTGAAGATTCCTTCTCCAAAATTAGGACAAAAATTTGTGGGGCCCATAAAAAATCAGTAAGATTGTGAGTCCATTGGCCGTACGTCTACAGCTACCAACATCAATGAAGATTCATCCTGTTTTTCATGTGTCTTTGTTGAAAGCCGCCACAGCCAATCCATTTCCAGAACGATCCCCTCCGCCTCCCGATGCAATTGAAGTGGACGGACAGGAGCAGTTTGTGGTGGAAAAGATCTTGGATTCCCGAATACACAGAAATCGTTTGCAATATTTAATCAAATGGCAGGGCTATGACACGGAGGAAAATTCATGGGAACCAGTAAGCAACGTCAATACTCCTCGTTTGATTAGACAATTTCACCAGCGGTATCCTGCAAAACCTGGGCAAGTTGGTCCAGAGGCCGCCGTTAAGAGGGGAGTATTGTTAGGATTTGAACCTGTGAACCATGGCTTGCTGGTCTGTTCCCTTGCTGTGGAGCTATTCGGAACTTGAATAACTTCAGCCTGAAACCATATGAACTTCATCTGGGATAGAGATCATCACCTGCCCTGCTGATTGTTCCCTCCCTGATTGAGACTGATTGGATAGAGATCATCACCTGCCCTGCTGATTGTTCTCACCCTGATTAAGACTGATTGGACCTGCTATATATACCTGGCCCTGTGCAGCTTCCTGTTGCTGAGTATATTGTGGTGCTCAGTCTAACTGAGTGAAGCATTATCTGAGCTCCTGATCTGGAAGGTGTTCTGCTGGCATCTTCCTGTCTCTTGTGGAAACCCTGCTGTTCCTACCTCCAACTCTATCACCTAAACAGACTTGGTGCTTGTGTGTGATCTCGGCCGGCCCGTGCTCTGGCGGGCTCCGGCATCTGCCGACGTAGTGAACCCCACCGCCATATACGGCACTTCCAGAAGTCCTTCCACGGTCCGCTCATCTGCACACTTCTGCTCCGGCCACTGACTTCCAGTCCTGTATCGCCAGTAACGTGACATAAAGTTATATAGCAAAGAATCACAGTCACTGGCACAGGGTTCAGGACACAGAAGGACTTCAGGAACATCACACAGAGGACACAGTTCAGCACGTCAGGTACAGTAACTGATATGTTGTGAATGTGCTAAAAATGGTTTCTGAGCAGAGGATCCCTCTGGTCGTTACTGACAGTACTGAACCTTTCAGCGAGGAAGGCAATCTGGGATCACGGACTTGTCTGATATAAGGGAGGTTCTTTTGGAAGCTTGCTGAGTCTTCGCCTGCATCTTCTGCTATCAGATAAGATATTTTCTGCTTTTATTTTTGTGCTTGCTTTTTGCATTGTTCCCTGCACTTCTGTGGAGGTCAGCCAGGTCCCCTCCGGGGGCCTGTGCTCCTCTCAGTTTATCTGGAGCCACTGTTGTTTGTTCATTTGCTTTTTCCTGTTTTTTCAGTGGCTGCGGCTTAGTTTTGTTACACTAGAGAACTGTTATGATTTGGTAGCTGAGGAGAGCAGGCAAAAAGGAAATACACCAGAGCAGTTGGAAACTATGAGATTGCAGTACCTGACTAACCACCACAATAGAGGCAGCCGTGGAGCGTTCCTACGTTGGTCCTAGACGCCTCGTCACAGCCTGAGAACCTAACTACACTAAAGATAGAAAGAGGAAAGCTATCTGCCCCGGAGCAGATCCCCAAAGAACATAGAAAGCCCCCAAACATGTAATGGCGGTTAGACAAGAAGAAATACTGACACAGACAGAAAATAGTATGAGCAAACATTGGGGCCCAAACTTACTAAATAGAAAAGGATAGGAAGGGCACTTAATGCAATCCCAAAAAACCCTGAAAAGCACCAACTCTACTAATTTCAAAAACACCTGAGATCACACGACCTCTACCACCTAAATTAGTTCTCTGGTGTAACCAAAAACAAAACAGCAGCCACTGAGAAAACTGGAAAAAGCAAATGTACAAACATCAATGGCTGAACTGAACTGAGAGGCAAAAGCCCCCAGAGGAGACCCTGAAGGCCCCCACAGAAGTGCAGGGCAAAATGCAAAAATCAAGCACAAAAACAAAAAGAAGAAAAGGTCTTATCTGTTAGCAGGAGATTCAGACACAACACAGCAGGCTTCAAAGGAAACAGGAAT
The DNA here is from genome assembly GCA_033576555.1 of Oophaga sylvatica. Classification (NCBI taxonomy): domain Eukaryota; kingdom Metazoa; phylum Chordata; class Amphibia; order Anura; family Dendrobatidae; genus Oophaga; species Oophaga sylvatica. The sequence continues at coordinate 181,740,243 of JARQOD010000002.1, read as the reverse complement.
CAAGGATTGAGAGCAGAACAATTGATCACCGGCAACCCTGATGGGAAGGTGACTCCCTTATATAAGACCAGTCAGTAACACCTGATTCCCACTCCTCACAATCTTCACTGGACAGTCCAGTACCGTTTGTAACCACCAGAGGGAGCTTCTGCTCAGAACTCATTTCCAGCCTATTCACAACAGTACCCCCCCCTTGAGGAGGGGTCACCGAACCCTCATTTGAGCAACCAGGTCGGTCAAGATGAGTTCTATGATACGCACGGATGAGTCTCCTAGCATGGATGTCCGAAGCAAACACCCAAGAATTGTCTTCCTGACCAAACCTCTCCATTTAACCAAATACTGGAGTTTCCGTCTAGAAAAACGAGAATTCAATATTTTCTCAACCATATACTCCAGATTGCCCTCAACCAAAACAGGGTCAGGAGGCACAGTAGTAGGAACCACTGGCTCAACAAACCTCTTCAACAAGGACTTGTGGAACACGTTATGGATCTTAAATGTCCCTGGAAGAAGCAAACGAAAAGAAACAGGGTTAAGAATCTCCATGATCTTATAAGGTCCAATGAACCTAGGCTTAAATTTAGGAGATGCCACTCTCATAGGAATATTTCTTGAGGACAACCAGACCAAGTCCCCCACTTTAAACCGAGGACCATCAGTCCTATGCCGGTTAGCAAACCGCTGGGCCCTCTCCTGAGAGAGGGACAACCTCTCCACTACCTGGTCCCAAATCTGTTGCATACGCTCCACAACAGAGTCAACACCCGGGCAGACAGAAGCCTCCGTCTGTCCAGAAGAAAATCGAGGGTGAAACCCAGAATTACAGAAAAATGGAGACATCAAAGTGGCAGAGCTAGCCCTATTATTAAGAGCAAACTCAGCCAAAGGCAAAAAAGAGACCCAGTCATCCTGATCAGCAGACACAAAGCATCTTAGATAAGTCTCCAATGTCTGGTTTGTTCTCTCAGTTTGACCATTGGTCTGAGGATGAAACGCCGAGGAGAAAGACAATTGAACATCAATTTTAGAACAAAAGGTCCTCCAAAATCTGGAAACAAACTGGACTCCTCTGTCAGACACAATGTTCTCAGGAATGCCGTGTAAACGAACCACGTGCTGAAGGAACAAAGGCACCAATTCAGAGGAGGAAGGCAACTTAGGTAATGGCACAAGATGTATCATCTTGGAAAACCTATCGCAAATCACCCAGATGACGGTCATTCTCTGAGAAACAGGGAGGTCGGAAATGAAATCCATAGAGATATGGGTCCATGGTCTCTTGGGCACCGGTAATGGCATCAACAAACCACTAGAACGAGAGCAAGGCTTGGAGCGAGAGCAAGTCCCGCAGGACTGCACAAACTCCCTGACATCACGAGACAAGGTAGGCCACCAAAAGGACCGACCAACCAAGTCCCTGGTACCAAAAATTCCGGGATGACGGCCAACGCGGAACAATGAATCTCAGACATTACACTCTTTTTCCACTGGTCCGGGACAAACAATTTCCCAACAGGGCAGCGCTCGGGCTTATCTTCCTGGCACCCCTCCAGAGCCAGTCTCAAATTGGGCGAGATGGCGGAAAGAACTACACCCTCTTTCAAAATAACAGAAGGATCAGATAACTCAGGAGAGTCCGCCAGGAAACTCCTCGAGAGGGCATCCGCCTTAACATTTTTAGTGCCAGGAAGAAATGAAACCACAAAATTAAAACGTGTGAAAAACAAGGCCCACCTGGCCTGTCTAGGATTAAGTTGCTTGGCAGATTCCAGATAAACTAGATTCTTATGGTCAGTAAGGACCACCACCTGATGTTTGGCTCCCTCCAGCCAATGTCTCCACTCTTCAAAAGCCCACTTCATGGCTAATAACTCCCGATTACCCAGTCATAATTACGTTCAGTGGGAGAAAATTTTCGAGAGAAAAAGGCACAAGGGTTACTTTTAGAGGTCTCTGGATCTCTTTGGGACAAAACGGCACCTGCCCCAATTTCAGAGGCATCAACCTCCACCTGAAATGGTAGAGAAACATCAGGCTGCCGTAGAACAGGAGCAGAAGTGAATCTCTGCTTAAGTTCCTGAAATGCAGAGACTGCCTCAGGAGGCCAATTCACCACATCAAAACCCTTCTGGTCAAATCAGTTAATGGTTTAACAATAACAGAGAAATTACCAATAAATTTACGATAAAAATTGGCAAAACCCAAGAATCTTTGAAGAGCCTTTAAAGAAGTAGGTTGGACCCAATCACAGATAGCCTGAACTTTGACCGGGTCCATTTCAATAACAGATGGGGACAAAATGAAACCCAGAAATGAGATCCTCTGAACGCCAAAAAGACACTTTGATCCCTTCACATACAGAGCATTCTCTCTCAAAATCTGGAACACAGTCCGAACATGTTTTACATGAGAGTCCCACTCATTGGAAAAAATCAAGATATCATCCAAATAAACAATCAGAAATTTATCTACAAAATCCCTGAAAATGTCATTCATGAAGGACTGGAAGACAGAAGGAGCATTAGTGAGCCCCAAAGGGCATCACAAGGTACTCAAAATGCCCTTCAGGGGTATTAAATGCCGTCTTCCATTCATCCCCGTGCTTAATGCGAATAAGGTTATATGCCCCCCTGAGGTCAAGCTTGGTAAACCAAGTAGCGTTTTTCACCCTGGAAAACAGATCAGAGATCAAGGGTAACGGATATTGATATTTCACAGTAATATTGTTCAAGAGACGATAATCAATACACGGCCTTAATGAACCATCCTTTTTGGCCACAAAGAAAAAACCGGCACCTAAGGGTGAAGAGGATGGTCTGATATGACCCTTCTCCAATGACTCCTTGATATAAGACCGCATAGCGTCATGTTCAGGTACAGACAAGTTAAAAAGGCGACCTTTAGGGAATTTACTACCAGGCACTAATTCAATAGCGCAGTCATAGCTCCTATGGGGAGGTAAGGATGCAGATTTACTTTCGCTAAACACATCAGAAAAATCAATCAAAAAGTCAGGAACATCCTGAGCCTGGGGGGAGGCAGAAAAAACAGGAGTGTTGGCATTAACACATTGACAGCCCCAACTGGTAACAGACACAGATTTCCAATCCAAAACAGGATTATGAGACTGTAACCAAGGGAAACCCAGTACGATAATGTCATGCAGATTATACAGAACCAAAAATTTGCAACTCTCCTGATGATCAGGTTCTACCCTCATTATCACCTGAGTAGAGAACTGAGGTTTATTCTCAGCCAAAGGGGTAGAATCGATCCCCAGTAGGGGAATAGACTTCCGTAGGGGTATCAAGGGAAACCCACAACGTTTAGCAAAATCAAAATCCATCAGGTTAATAGCTGCTCCAGAATCAACGAAAGCCTGAGCAGAAAATGAAGACAGAGAGCACATCAGGGTAACAGTTAACAAAAACTTAGTCTGAACACTACCCAAGACAACTGAGCGAGCAAAACGTCTTCCCCGCTTAGGGCAGACAGAAATAGCATGAGAGGCATCACCACAGTAGAAACATAACCCATTGCGCTTTCGAAATTCATGACGCTGTGCCCCAGAAACCACTCCATCACACTGCATGGATTCAGAAGCAGGTTCACAAGGCAACATTATTCCACGCATACCTTTCCGCTCACGCAAACGTCTGTCAATTTGAATCGCTAATGACATAGAATCATTGAGACCAGAGGGAACAGGGAATCCCACCATAACATCCTTTACATTATCTGACAGTCCCTTCCGAAAAAGAGCTGCCAAAGCGTCGTCATTCCATTTGGTCAGGACTGCCCACCTACGGAATCTCTGACAGTATAACTCAGCATCCTCAAGCCCCTGACTTAATGCCAACAAAGTTTTTTCAGCTTGATCAGTGACATTAGGCTCATCGTACAATAACCCCAAAGCCTGAAAAAACGCATCAACATCACTCAAAACAGGATCCCCAGGTGTCAGGGAAAAGCCCAATCCTGAGGGTCGCCGCGCAGGAGAGAGATGACAATTTGAACCTGCTGCGCTGCGTTCCCTGAGGACTTAGATTTTAAGGCAAAAAACAATTTACAGTTATTTTTGAAATTCAGAAACTTAGCTCGATCCCCTAAAAACAAATCTGGCATGGCAATCCTAGGTTCCACAACAGGCAACCTAGCAAGATAGGTAGCAATACTCCGAACTTCAGTGGCAAGCTGATCCACACGGCCAGACAACTGTGCAAACTCCATTGAGAGAAAAAAAAAATCCTCCTCAGCACCCAGAGATACAGAGGGGAAAAAAAAAATGCAACAAACAAAAAAAAAAAAAAAATCTCTGACAACTCTGACAACTTTTTTCTTTCACAATATTTTTCCCTTCTGTGAGTACCATATAATTTTCAGTTTAGGCCGGTGATACTGTTATGATTTGGTAGCTGAGGAGAGCAGGCAAAAAGGAAATACACCAGAGCAGTTGGAAACTATGAGATTGCAGTACCCTGACTAACCACCACAACTAGAGGCAGCCGTGGAGCGTTCCTACGTTGGTCCTAGACGCCTCGTCACAGCCTGAGAACCTAACTACACCTAAAGATAGAAAGAGGAAAGCTATCTGCCCCGGAGCAGATCCCCAAAGAACATAGAAAGCCCCCAAACATGTAATGGCGGTTAGACAAGAAGAAATACTGACACAGACAGAAAATAGTATGAGCAAACATTGGGGCCCAAACTTACTAAATAGAAAAGGATAGGAAGGGCACTTACTGCAATCCCAAAAAACCCTGAAAAGCACCAACTCTACTAATTTCAAAAACACCTGAGATCACACGACCTCTACCACCTAAATTAGTTCTCTGGTGTAACCAAAACAAAACAGCAGCCACTGAGAAAACTGGAAAAAGCAAATGTACAAACATCAATGGCTGAACTGATCTGAGAGGCAAAAGCCCCCAGAGGGGACCCTGAAGGCCCCCACAGAAGTGCAGGACAAAATGCAAAAATCAAGCACAAAAACAAAAAGAAGAAAAGGTCTTATCTGTTAGCAGGAGATTCTGACACAACACAGCAGGCTTCAAAGGAAACAGGAATCAAGGATTGAGAGCAGTACAATTGATCACCGGCAACCCTGATGGGAAGGTGACTCCCTTATATAAGACCAGTCAGTAACACCTGATTACCACTACTCACAATCTTCACTGGACAGTCCAGTACCGTTTGTAACCACCAGAGGGAGCTTCTGCTCAGAACTCATTTCCAGCCTATTCACAACAGAGAACTGATTTAGGTGGTAGAGGTCGTGTGATCTCAGGTGTTTTTTGCAATCAGTAGAGTTAGTATTTTTAGGGTTTTTTTTTGGATTGCAGTGAGTATCCTTTCCTGTACGTTTCTGACTAGACAGATTGGGCCCCAGCATTTGCTCATTCTATTTTCTGTCTGTGTCAGTATTTCTTCTTGTCTAACCGCCATTACATGTTTTGGGGCTTCCTATTTTCTTTGGGGATCTGCTCCGGGGCAGATAGCTTTCATCTTTCTACCTTTAGGTGTAGTTATCTCTCAGGCTGTGACGAGGCGTCTAGGATCAACGTAGGAACGCTCCACGACTACCTCTAGTTGTGTGGTTAGTTCAGGTTACTGCAATCCAATAGGTTCCAGCCTCTCTGTTGTATTGCCGTTTTTGCTTACTCTCCTCAGCTACCAAAACATAACAGTATCACCAGCCAAAACTGAAAATTATATGGTACTCACAGAAGGGAAAAATAGTGTGGGAAAAAAAAATGTCAGAGTTGTCAGAGATTTTTTTTTTCCCTGTTTGTTGCATTTTTTTTCCCTCTTTTTCTCTTTTGGGGGATCGGGCTAAATTTCTGAATTTCAAAAATAACTGTAAGTTGTTTTTTGCTTTAAAGCCTAAGTCCTCAGGGAACGCAGCACAGCAGGTTCAAATTGTCATCTCTCTCCTGTGCGGCGATCCTCAGGATTGGGCTTTTTCCCTGACACCTGGGGATCCTGTTTTGAATGATATTGATGCATTTTTTCTGGCTCTGGGGTTATTGTACGATGAACCTAATGTCACTGATCAAGCTGAAAAAACTTGTTGGCATTAAATCAGGGTCTTGAAGACGCTGAGTTGTACTGTCAGAAATTCCGAAAGTGGGCAGTCCTGACCAAATGGAGTGATCATGCTTTGGCAGCCCTTTTTCGGAATGGGCTGTCAGAGAATGTAAAGGATGTTATGGTGGGATTCCCTGCTCCCTCTGGTCTCAATGATTCTATGTCATTGGCTATTCAAATTGACAGATGTTTGCGTGAGCGCAGAGGTATGCGTGAGATAGTGTTGCCTTGTGAGCCAGCTTCTGAGCCCATGCAGTGTGATAGAGTGACTTCTGGGGCACAGCGTCATGAGTTTCGAAAGCGCAATGGGTTATGTTTCTACTGTGCTGACGCCTCTCTTGCTATTTCAGTCTGCCCTAAACGGGGAAGACGTTTTGCACGCTCAGTTGTCTTGGGTAGTGTTCAGACTAAATTTCTGTTGACTGTTACCCTGATTTGCTCCCTGTCCACATTTTCGGCTCAGGCTTTGTTGAATCAGGAGCAGCTATTAACCTGATGGATTTTGACTTTGCCAAACGTTGTGGGTTTCCCATGATACCCCTGCGGAAGTCTATTCCCCTACTGGGCTTGATTCTACCCCTTTGGCGGAGAATAAACCCCAGTTTTCTACTCAGGTGATAATGAGGGTTGAACCAGATCATCAGGAGAGTTGAAAATTTCTGGTGCTGTATAATCTGCATGACATTATTGTAATAGGTTTCCCTTGGTTACAGTCTCATAATCCAGTTTTGGATTGGAAATCTGTGTCTGTGACCAGTTGGGGCTGCCAATGTGTTAATGCCGACACTCCTGTTTTTTCTGCCTCTCCCCAGTCTCAGGATGTTCCTGACTTTTTGACTGATTTTTCGGATGTATTTAGTGAAAGTAAATTTGCATCCTTGCCCCTCACAGGAGCTATGATTGAGCTATTGAATTAGTGCCTGGTAGCAAATTCCCTAAAGGTCGCCTTTTTAACTTGTCTGTACCTGAACACGATGCTATGCGATCTTATATCAAGGAGACATTGGAGAAGGGTCATATCAGACCATCCTCTTCACCCTTGGGTGCCGGTTTTTTCTTTGTGGCCAAAAAGGATGGTTCATTGAGGCCGTGTATTGATTATTATCTCTTGAATAAGATCACTGTGAAGTATCAATATCCGTTACCCTTGATTTCTGACCTGTTTTCCAGGGTGAAAAGTGCTAGTTGGTTTACCAAGCTTGACCTCAGGGGGGCGTATAACCTTATTCGCATTAAGCACGGGGATGAATGGAAGATGGCGTTTAATACCCCACAGGGGCATTTTGAGTACCTAGTGATGCCCTTTGGGCTCACTAATGCTCCTTCCGTCTTCCAATCCTTCATGAATGATATTTTCAGGGATTTTGTGGATAAATTTCTGATTGTTTATTTGGATGATATCTTGATTTTTTCCAATGACTGGGACTCTCATGTGAAACATGTTCGGACTGTGTTCCAGATTTTGAGAGAGAATGCACTGTATGTGAAGGGATCAAAGTGTCTTTTTGGTGTACAGAAGGTCTCATTTCTGGGATTCATTTTGTCTCCGTCTGTTATTGAAATGGACCCGGTCAAGGTTCAGGCCATCTGTGATTGGGTAAAAACCTACTTCATTAAAGGCTATTCAGAGATTTTTGGGTTTTGCCAATTTTTATCATAAATTTATTGGTAATTTCTCCGGTATTGTTAAACCATTGACTGATTTGACCAAAAAGGGTTCTGATGTGGTGAATTGGCCTCCTGAGGCAGTCTCTGCGTTCCAGGAACTTAAGCAGAGATTCACTTCAGCTCCTGTTCTACGGCAGCCTGATGTTTCTCTACCGTTTCAGGTGGAGGTTGATGCCTCTGAAATTGGGGCAGGTGCCGTTTTGTCCCAAAGAGATCCAGAGACCTCTAAGAGTAACCCTTGTGCCTTTTTCTCTCGAAAATTTTCTCTAACTGAACGTAATTATGACGTGGGTAATCGGGAGTTATTGGCCATGAAGTGGGCCTTTGAATAGTGGAGACATTGGCTGGAAGGAGCCAAACATCAGGTGGTGGTCCTCACGGACCATAAGAATCTGGTTTATCTGGAATCAGCCAAGCGACTTAATCCTAGACAGGCCAGGTGGGCCTTGTTTTTCACACGTTTAATTTTGTGATTTCTTTTCTTCCTGGCAATAAGAATGTTAAGGCGGATGCCCTCTCGAGGAGTTTCTTTGCGGACTCTCCTGAGTTATCTGATCCTACTGTTATTTTGAAAGAGGGTGTAGTTCTTTCCGCCATCTCGCCCAATTTGAGACTGGCTCTGGAAGGGTGTCAGGAGAATAAACCTGAGCGCTGCCCTATTGCGAAATTGTTTGTCCCAGACCAGTGGAAGAAGAGTGTGATGTCTGAGATTCATTGTTCCGCGTTGGCTGGTCATCCCGGGATTTTTGGTACCAGAGACTTGGTGAGTCGGTCCTTTTGGTGGCCTACTTTGTCTCGTGACGTCAGGGAATTTGTGCAGTCCTGTGGGACTTGCTCTCGCTCCAAGCCTTGCTCTCGCTCTAGTGGTTTGTTAATGCCATTACCTGTGCCCAAGAGGCCATGGACCCATATCTCTATGGATTTTATTTCCGACCTCCCTGTTTCTCAGAGAATGACCGTTATCTGGGTAATCTGTGATAGGTTTTCCAAGATGACACATCTTGTGCCATTACCTAAGTTTCCTTCCTCCTCCGAATTGGTGCCTTTGTTCCTTCAGCATGTGGTTCAGTTACATGGCATTCCGGAGAACATTGTGTCTGACAGAGGAGTCCAGTTTGTTTCCAGATTTTGGAGGACATTTTGTTCTAAACTTGGTGTTCAATTATCTTTCTCCTCTGCTTTTCATCCTCAGACCAATGGACAAACCGAGAGAACAAACCAGACCTTGGAGACTTATTTAAGATGTTTTGTGTCTGCTGATCAAGATGACTGGGTCTCTTTTTTGCCTTTGGCTGAGTTTGCTCTTAATAATAGGGCTAGCTCTGCCACCTTGATGTCTCCATTTTTCTGCAATTTTGGGTTTCACCCTCGATTTTCTTTGGGACAGGCGGAGGCTTCTGTCTGTCCGTGTGTTGACTCTGTTGTGGAGCGAATGCAGCAGATTTGGGACCAGGTAGTGGAGAGGTTGTCTCTCTCTCAGGAGAAGGCCCAACGGCTTGCCAACCGGCATAGGACTGATGGTCCTCGGTTTAAAGTGGGGGACTTGGTTTGGTTGTCCTCAAGAATTATCCCTATGAGGGTTGCATCTCCAAAGTTTAAGCCTAGGTTCATTGGACCTTATAAGACCATGGAGATTCTTAATCCTGTTTCCTTCTGTTTGCTTCTTCCAGGGACACTTAAGATCCATAACGTGTTCCACAAGTCCTTATTGAAGAGGTTTGTCGAGCCAGTGGTTCCTGTGGCTGCGTGTCATGGTCTGCTGAGTTTCTGGGATTAGGTGGTTTTAGGGTTAACCGGGATGGCCTCACTCTGGGATTCTGGGAGGCTTTTTATAGCCTCATTGTGGGGCCATCCTCTGTCGCTTATACTCTGACCCTTGGCCGAGTGTGTGTGACCCTGTTGTGCTTGTGCCAGTGCTTTGTGCCTGTGCTACATTCTGTTTGTCTGGTTCTGATTTGGCTGTGTCCCTGTTTTGAGTTTTGCCTGTCCCTTTTGTACTCTGCTGCCCTCTACGTGTATGACCCTTGGCTACGTTCTGACTCCGCTCTGCCTGCTCCTCTTGTACTTCGTTGCCCTCTATGTGTATGACCCCTTGGCTATGTTCTGATTATCCGTTCGGTATATGCCCCTTGGTAACTGTGTCCCGTAGTTACCCTTCTAGGAGTTTTCCTTCACCTCATAGCTCTCTGGAGCTTAGGCCACGCCCTCTAGCAGTCACGTGCCTGCAGGTCCTTTGCTCTGAAGCATTCTCTATCTGCTACTGCTGACTCTGAGAGACGTGTGGCCGGCTCCGCCCACTAGCAGTCACATGTGGAAGGTCCTGTTACTGAGAAACACACGTCATCTCTGCTGCGGCTCTGCTACAGGTATCTTTGGGCATAGTTTGTTCACTAAGGACACACGCACTGGCTCAGTGAGCAAGTGCAGTGCGGTGTCCCTGACACTGCGCCTCCTGACCCTGTTTTGGTTGAGGGCAATCTGGAGTATGTGGTTGAGAAAATATTGGATTCTCGTTTTTCTAGACGGAAACTCCAGTATTTTGTTAAGTGGAGAGGTTATGGTCAGGAGGACAATTCTTGGGTGTTTGCTTCGGACATCCATGCTAGGAGACTGATCCATGCCTATCACCGAGCTCATCCTGATCGGCCTGGTTGCACAAGTGAGGGTTCGGTGACCCCTCCTCAAGGGGGGGTACTGTTGTGAATGTGCTAAAAATGGTTTCTGAGCAGAGACTCCCTCTGGTGGTTACTGACAGTACTGAACCTTTCAGCGAGGAATGGCAATCTGGGATCACGGACTGGTCTGATATAAGGGAGGTTCTCTCCCATGATGGTTGCCGGTGATCAATTGTTCTTATCTCAATTGTGGTTCCTGGTTCATTTGGAAGCTTGCTGAGTCTTGCCTGCATCTTCTGCTATCAGATAAGATATTTTTTGCTTTTATTTTTGTGCTTGCTTTTTGCATTGTTCCCTGCACTTTTGTGGAGGTCAGCCAGGTCCCCTCCGGGGAGCTTGTGCTCCTCTCAGTTTATCTGGAGCCACTGTTGTTTGTTCATTTGCTTTTTCCTGTTTTTTCAGTGGCTGCGGCTTAGTTTTGTTACACCAGAGAACTGATTTAGGTGGTAGAGGTCGTGTGATCTCAGGTGTTTTTGCAATCAGTAGAGTTGGTATTTTTTAGGTTTTTTTTGGATTGCTGTGAGTATCCTTTCCTGTACTTTTCTGTCTAGACAGATTGGGCCCCAGCGTTTGCTCATTCTATTTTCTGTCTGTGTCCGTGCTTCTTCTTGTCTAACCACCATTACATGTTTGGGGGCTTCCTATTTTCTTTGGGGATCTGCTCCGGGGCAGATAGCTTTCATCTTTCTGCCTTTTAGGTGTAGTTATCTCTCAGGCTGTGATGAGGCGTCTAGGATCAACGTAGGAACGCTCCACGGCTACCCCTAGTTGTGTGATTAGTTCAGGTTACTGCAATCCAATAGGTTCCAGCCTCTCTGGTGTATTACCGTTTTTGCTTACTCTCCTCAGCTACCAAAACATAACACCGATCCAGGATCAGGGAATCAGGAAACAAAACACAACAGGAACAGGCCTGGATATGCCGCCTCCAGGAAGGGTGATCTGGGTATTCTGCCCCCAGAGCTGGCGGAAACACAAGACAGGACAAAAGGAATCAGCTCTCCAGAACTAATCACACACAGAGCAGGAGCTGAACACACAACACACATGGCTAGGTTCAGGAACTCTATGCAAAGCTCTGGCAACGCCCCACAGGGCAGGGGAACTTTATATATGAGCTGCCTCACAGCGATAGGCTGGAGCAGCAATTCTAGTGCACACCTATTCTCTTAAAAGCAAGCAACGCCAGACACAAATTAGCACAGCAAGGACACCTGGCAATGACTGCAGCCTAAACACACGTAGTAAGTAATGCACCACTGCAGAGGACCTTGCAACCGACGGGTAGCTTTCACAGCGGTAGCCAGGGACCGCACATGCGGGTGGTCATGCAGCGCAGCGGAGCTGGGAACTGAGCAGCATCCATACAGGTAACAGATAACAGTATCCCAGCTGGTTAGGGGGAAAGGAGCAAAAGGGTTAAAGCAAAGACATGCAAAGTAACACTGGAAAACAAGGTACAGATAATACCAGCGTTACAGTGTGCAGTGGTTTAGTTATCCAACCCTAGGTGTTTATTATTTTATTTCTCCAACCCCTGTTGTCTAGTAGTTTACGTCTCCATCCTCTGCTGGTCTAGTTCTCTATCCCCATGCACCCTTCAAGCTTTGGGGATTCCAAGACATGTGGAGCAGACCCTTCCCCGCCTGCCCCCACAGCCAACAGAGTCACCCAGTGCGGGGTCATCAGGATGTAACGCTCAATGCTATGCTTGCTCATCCAGGTGTCAGTGGTGAAATGCTACCTGTCAGACATTAATTTTTTCAACAAATAGATGATGCTGTCTGCGACATGCTGGTGTATCGCATGCACAGCTTTCTTAGATAAGTAATGGCGACTGGGCAACTTGTACTGGGGGACTGCGACGGGCATCAGCTTTCAGAAAGCGTCTGTATATACCAGGCGGAAAAGCAACATTTCCTTGGCCAACAGATTGGAGATGGTGAAGTTCAAGCTGTTAGCTGTGCCATGTGTAGGCGGAAACAATATTTTACATGACCACAACTGCAGGACCGAGGGCTGGCTGCTGTGCTGAGAGAGGGTGGAGTAAGGAGAACACGACAAACTGCTGGACTGTGAATGAGCGAAGATGTTATGGTGGATTGAGAAAGATGTGATATGCTTGGTGTCTGAGATCTGTCAAAAACAGCAGGCATGTCCACTTCCTGTCACTGTCACTCACCCACGACTATAGCGGGTAAACATGTGGAGGTCCTGCGGCCAGAGGCTTGTGTGAGAACACTTGCCACGGTGATAGAGGAGGAACAAGCAGCCGGTGTTGACGATGTTTAAGTGGTAAACAGCCATGGCCGAAGCTCAGCTCTATACTGCGTTTGTTAGAGAGGTGATTTAATATAGCCTGTATCTGCCATGTATAGAAAGGCTTAGCTCCTGTGCTCCTCCACACATGATAACCTCCACTATATATGTATGTGACATTGCGTTAAAAGGTTAATTAAGATTTCATGCATTTATCATGTGCCTTTTATGCACAATTCTGCAAGTTATGTTATCGATACAGTACCTAAATAAATATGAAGGTTTTATGTTCAGCACACGCTTCGAACCAAAATGCTGAAAATGCTTAATTGTGAGTATTCTTAGAATCACATAATAATAATTGGCAAGAGATTTGTGATCCTGGGATTAGGTCATATATCACCATTTATATCCCCCTCTAATCTGAGTATTTGATCTTCCTGTCAGTCACCATTGGCTTACAAGGACAATATTTCTCCCAAAGTAATTACTTTTGCCAATGCGTATTAGAAATGTATGTAATTCTCATGTAAAAGATTCCACACCTGCATCCCACATGCTGTTCTGAGACTTACTATCTTATTATAATCCTTCTTGGGTAAGAACACTCATTAAGTAGAAAAACAGGAGTAAAATCCAATCACAGAAGGAAGATTACTGAACATGGCGAAATATTACAGCTTTTGCAGATAAATACACAGGGGGGAAAAAAGAAATTGGTGTTAGCATAGATTGATGTACGGACACATAATTCTAACACATAAATGCTCTCATATCTCGTTATTCCTTATCAACAGCAGTGTATGATGGATTTATCTTTTCAAGCGCTGTGAATAGTTCGCTGGATGAGACTCACCAGGCTAACGTGCCAGTCCGAATGACAGCGGTGCACTATCATTCAAGTCACTTGTAGTAAATAAGGGTTCATGCTGTGATCCCTGGAAGTCATATCACTTTTTGTAGACTTGGTTATTAGAGAGCCTAATCCAAACTGTAAATCTTTTTTGTGAAAACTGGGAACATTTATTTAAAAGAACACACCAAACTTTCGTGTGAACCTCCAAAATTCCTAGGTTTCATGAACAGTATACAATACAGTCGATCATGTGTGTCTTAATTTTTTGGGTAATTTACAAGCATCACATCTTCTTCATATACACTGCTCCAGTGGCGTAGCAACTGTTTGTGGCGCCCGGGGCGGCAAATTTTAGGCCACACCCTAGCCACACCCATTTCACTGGTCACACCCATATCCACGCCCTGACCACACCCACTTAGCACTGCTGATCACACTGTTTCATAAACAATAATTATAAACACATACCTCTCAACCGTCCCGGTTTCAGCGGGACAGTCCCGATTTTGGGACCCTGTCCGCTGTCCCGACCAGGCGGTTTACTTTCCGCATTAGAATCGTACATACGGAAACCCCGGGGACCTCCCACACATTCTGGCAGCCACAAGTCACATTCCATCGCTGACCTCATTTCCCCAGGATGTGGGGATCTCACCAGCTATGAGGCGCTCCATTCAATACCCGGCTCTCACTGAGCGAGACAGGCAGGATCTGGGGATCTCTTCATCTGTTGAACAGATCCGATGTTGAGATCCCCACATCCTGCTTGTCTCGCTCAGTGAGAGTCGGATATTGTATGCAGCGGTCCGTACAATACCCGGCTCTCACTGAGCGAGACAGGCAGGATCTGGGGATCTCTTCATCTGTTGAACAGATCCCATGTTGAGATCCCCACATCCTGCTTGTCTCGCTCAGTGAGAGTCGGGTATTGTATGCAGCGGTCCGTACAATACCCGGCTCTCACTCCAACAGATCCAGCGGCTCGATGCGTCGCTGTTCTGAAGACTCTCCCGAGAACGAGTTACAGTACCTGCTGCTGTAAGCTGACCGCCGGAAATCAGGTCAGCGGTCATTTCCAGCATTCAGCTGACTTACAGCACGTCACCTCTGGTGGAACGTGACATGTGGCTGCCAGAACGTGTGGGAGGTCCCCGGGTTTCCGCATGTACGATTCTAATGCGGGAAAGTAAACCTCCCGGCCAGGACAGCGGGACAGGGACCCAGCCCTAGACAGATAACAGCATTCGCTCCGTCCCCACGCAGACCCATGCACATAATGGCACCCCTCCTTCCCCCCTGCAGCCCCCAAGCACACAGATCCCGCAAGTAACAGGACCCTTGTACATGCGCGGCTCCGCTCTTTGTGGCCCTGTACACACACGGCTCCGCTCCACACACCTCACATGCACAAGGCTCCGCTCCGTACACCTCGTACACACACGGCTCTGCTCCGTACACCTCGTACACATGGCTCCGCTCCGTACACCTCATACACACGGCTCCGCTCCGTACACCTTATACACAGGCTCCGCACACACACGGCTCCGCTCTGTACACGGCTCCGCACACCTTTTACACACACGGCTTGCTCCGTACACCTCGTACACACACGGCTCCGCTCCGTACACCTCGTACACACACGGCTCCGCTCCGTACACACGGCTCCGCTCCGTACACACACGACTCCGCACACACACGGCTCCGCTCTGTACATGGCTCCGCACACCTTGTACACACACGGCTCCGCTCCGTACACCTCGTACACACACGGCTCCGCTCCGTACACACGGCTCCGCTCCGTACACCTCGTACACACACGGCTCCGCTCCGTACACACGGCTCCGCTCCGTACACCTCGTACACACACGGCTCCGCACACACACGGCTCCGCTCTGTACACGGCTCCGCACACCTTGTACACACACGGCTCTGCTACGTACACCTCGTACACACACGGCTCCGCTCCGTACACCTCATACACACGGCTCTGCTACATCCACACTGTAAACCCGAGTCCCGACCCCCACACACACACACAAACTTACCCTAATCCAGCACCATGACAACATCACAGCAGAGTCTTGCACACAAGGAGGACACTGATCATCTGACCCCTGACTCCTCCCCTCCTGTGACCTCATCACAGGTCCTGTGGGCACAGAAGACTATAGCAATAGCACTGGAGGACACTGATCATCTGACCCTGACTCCTCCCCTCGGTGACCTCATCACAGGTCCTGTGGGCACAGAAGACTATAGCAATAGCACTGGAGGACACTGATCATCTGACCCCTGACTCCTCCCCTCCTGTGACCTCATCACAGGTCCTGTGGGCACAGAAGACTACAGCAAGATCATCTGACCCCTGACTCCTCCCTCCTGTGACCTCATCACAGGTCCTGTGGGCACAGAAGACTACACCAATAGCAGCGTCATTGCTAGCTGCTGTAATGCTGTAGAGACGGAGGGCAAGGAAAGGGTGCCGCCCCCCCACACACGTGCCGCCTGGGGCGGACCGCCCCCCGCCCCCTCACGCTACGCCACTGCACTGCTCAAAAAAATAAAGGGAAGATTTAAACAACAGAATATAACTTCAAGTAAATCAAACTTCTGTGAAATCAAACTGTCCACTTAGGAAGCAACACTGATTGACAATCAATTTCACATGCTGTTGTGCAAATGGAATAGACAACAGATGGAAATTATTGGCAATTATCAAGACACACTCAATAAAGGAGTGGTTCTGCAGGTGGGGACCACAGACCACATCTCAGTACCAATGCTTTCTGGCTGATGTTATGGTCACTTTTGAATGTTGGTTGTGCTTTCACACTCGTGGTAGCATGAGACGGACTCTACAACCCACACAAGTGGCTCAGGTAGTGCAGCATTACGCGACATTATATTCCACTTTAATTTTGTGAGTGACTCCAAATCCAGGCCTCCATTGGTTAATAAATTTAATTTCCATTGATGATTTTTGTGTGATTTTGTTGTCAGCACATTCAGCTTTTTACAGAACAAAGTATTCAATGAGAATATTTAATTCATTCAGATCTAGGATGTGTTATTTGAGTGTTCCCTTTATTTTTTTGAGCAGTGTATAAAGTAATAAAAAAAAATATTCAACCCCTATTGAAAAGTAGGTTTATTAGAAAAAATTACAAACTTTCTGTTATTTATAATAAATCCCCCCAAAACAAGAACAATTTAACACCTTTAGGCACGCTCAGAGTATGCATGTGCATGCAGCGGGCTCAGGAGCTGAGCCCACCTCATTACAAGCAGATGCTCACTCTGCTGGTTCTCATTCACATGTCAGTGATTTTTTACATGCAAAAATGGTATGAGTTACATCAGTGTTTTGGATCCGAGTTTCATCAGTGTTTGATCCATGTGTCAGTTATTACCATCAGTGTTTCATTAGTGATTTTCATTGATGAAAAAATAAATAAATTACAAAACTTTTCCTGTTCAGTGAAATGTTTGTGGCAGTCATCTGTGTGCTGTTCGCGATTATCGAGGTCCCATAGACTTGTATGGGTGATTTTCATCCATGATGCTGATAAAAAAACGAAGATGTCTCAGTGATTTTTGTGCAAATACACAAACATGTGAACAGCCGCATAGACTATAATGGTTATGTGTTTTATGCATGAAAACCATGGTACGTGACTTACGGATCTCTGAATGAGGTCTTCTACAGCTGATATCTGCCTGTAACAGTAACCACTGCTGTTTAACCATTTAAATGCTGCTGACAAAGAGTGGGCAGAAAAAAGAATTTACTTACACACAAAAATTGTAAGTCTCGTTTTTATTTTGCCAAAAGACATGTGACTCGCCAAATATATGGAGAAAAGTGCTGTGGTCAGATGAGAGCAAAATTGAACTTTCTGGCCACCAAGGTAAACACTATGTCTCACAGCTCATCACCTCAAGTACACTATTGTGGCGCACCTGAGGGTCCAGTCGCCACAGAGGTACTGCACCTCATACAGAGGTGTGGTATCCCACTCTCAGGTAAGGAGGGAGCACTACCCAGGACTTTAACACTCGCACCCAACACACACTAGCTCAATTAGGGCACATGGGCGTACCCTCAGGGAGGAGGGCCTTATCTCAGGCTGGGTAGGAAAGGGTGTTGGGGTGTGGGTGGAGAAGGTAGGAAGAAGGGGAGGAGTTTAGAGAGCGGGAAGAACAGAGCAGTTGGTCTGAGGACACCGTAAGCGAAGGAGTGCAGCAGAGAAGCTGCAGAGAGAGAATTGAGAGGGGAGTCTGAAGGGAGCTCCCGGGAGGACGGAAGGGGTCCTAGGGACACGGAGAGCGCTGAAGTAACCCGTGGGGCCCGAATCCAGTAGTGGAGGGACCAGGTCGCAGTAGGGGAACCGGCCCCCAAGACTAGTGGAGGACTCCAAGACTCAGCTAGCAAGCCGAAGGCAGGGGCATCTGTAGGTGCCCCAGCCACATCCACAATTAATCGCCAAAAAGGCAGCCATATAGGAGCAAGGGGACGCAGAGGACGTCACTCGACAAGGTCCGCGGCTGCTGGCTTGGGACACTGTTTGTGATGGTGCTGGGCAGGAAGGGCGGGAAAGCCAGCGCAGTGAGACGGCCAGGAGAGGAACATACTGAAGGGAGTCCTGGAAAGGTGTATCCTGATCTACCTGGGAGTTTGCTGGACCCCAAACCTGGAGGACACGGCACCAAGCGGTCATCTGTGTATACAAGAAATGTGAGTAAAATGTTGAAAACTGCACCTTGCTGTGTCCTCTGAATCATTCCTGCGCCACCTGTCCTGCACCACACTCACTACCAACATCACCTTTAACATCCTAACTACCCTGGGATACAGCCCTACCTATGGAGACCCTAACCACCTTTGCTGCCCTATTATCATCCCAGAGGATATGTATTGCAGCATCAGCCCCCTGATCGAATACCACGGGTGGCGTCACAAACATTTTACTACAAACTCTATTATCCCCTTTTTAACTATCCCTTTTATTGGACGCCCAGAGCTACGGACCGGGTTACTGCTGCCATGACACAGCCCCTTTAAAAAGCGGCCCGGTACCAAGTATCCCCACTGCCCTGGCGGGCGATCCACTATCACCACAGGCAAACATGGTGGTGGCAGCACCATGCTGTGGGGATGTTTTTCGGCAGCTGGGACAGGGAAAATGGTCTGAATTAAGGGGAAGAAGGATGGTGCGAAATACAAGGATATTCTTAAGCAAAACCTGTTTCAATCTGTCAGTGATTTGAGACTGGGATGGAGATTCAACTTACAACAAGACAATGACCCAAAGCATGATGCTATAGCAGCACTCAAGTGGTTCAAGGGGAAACATGTAAATTTGTTGGAGTGGCCTAGTCAAAGCCAAGATCATAATCCAATTGAGAATCTGTGGTCAACTTGAAGGAGCTGGACTAGTTTTGCATTGAGGAATGGGCAAAAATCCTAGTGGCAAGATGTGTAAAGCTCAAAGAGACTTATCCAAAGTGACTTGCAGATGTAATTGCCACAAAAGAGGAGGCTCTACAAACTACTGACTTTAGGGAGGTGAATATTTATACAGATTGAAGTTTTCAGTTATTTTGTCCTATTTGTTGTTTGCTTCACAAAAAAAGAAAAACAATTGTTCACAGTTGTAGGCATGTTCTTTATATGAACTGATGCAAACCCTCAAAAAAACTGAAATTCCAGAGAGTGAGGTAGCAAACCACGAGAAATGCCAAGGGGTGAATACTTTCGCAAGCCACTGTAAAGCAATACTGCAGTGTTTAGTATAAGTTATCAAATGATCACAAGTTCAAAACCTTAAGGGAAATATAAAATAGAGTTGAAATAAAAAATATATACTGTATATTTGGAAAATAAAAAATACGTAAACATTTCAATCACCACCTCCTTTCAGTCCAAAAATTAGAAAATAAAAAAAAATATTTGGTATCATCTTGTCTGGAAAAGTCTGATCTATCAAAGTATAAAAATGTTGTACCAAACATTAATTGCTTAAAAGGAAAAATATTGAAATACCTGAATTGCCATTTTTCAGTTGCAAATCAAAGTATCAAATGGAATCAACAAAAAGATCAGCTTCACACACAAAAATCAAGCAATCACACAAGTCCTACAACAAAAAAATAAAAAAAGTTACAGGTCTCAGAAAATGGACATGCAAACCAAGTTCTGAAATATTGTAACAATTAAAATCTGAAAAAAAAAACAACATAAAAAGAGACATAATTGTGCTAGTTATGACTTTTAGAAGAAGCGAAGGAAAAATGAAAGTAATGAAAGCAAAATTGCTTAGTCCCAAAGGGGCTTTTCCAAAGTAAACAAAAAATTAAACTTTTAATGACTACTGTTCAGAATTATTCAACCCCTTCATGAGAAATAATTCTAGCACTTAGTAGAGCACCTTTGACTGTTATGATCTGCTGCAAACATGATGCATAGCCAAACACCAGCATCTGGCACAGTTCCATGGAAATATTAGTTCATTTCTCTTGAACAGTGGCCTCTAGTTCACTAATATTTTTGGGTTTTGTGCCACCACCTTCTTCAAGTCTCACCAAAGATTTTCTATAGGGTTCAACTCCAGAATCTTGTGTTCTTATCAGGGACTGAGATTGCAGCATTCTTATTTGACTGTTTTATTGTAAATAGTAGAAAATTAATGTATTTTATTGATTGGCTAAAGCATTCATATGACATAACCATGTCATGAAACCCTGGAAGACACAGTATAACCATCTCAGGAACAGCGCTGGTTCAAGAGGTAAATATGTTTTTTTTTTTTTTGTTTTAAGCGATCAAGAAATCTCCCCTAGGTTTGGACGTTCCCTGCATTCACGTATAGAAAGTTTTGAATACAAATGAAAATGTGAACACCGCCACTTATGGGATCAGCATCCCGCCTGACGTGGAGCACGGTGAGATCATCTCATCACACTGCAGGCGTGATTAGAGTGCCGCAGAGGACTGGAGCACGTGGCAGTGGCAGATGGGAGACAGGAGGCACTCTGAGAGCTGAAGATGGGCTCATTATAGACATAGGGGCTTAACATGGAGAAAGGCCAGCATGGGGAAGGGGATCTAATTATGGAGATTGGGCAATATTCAGTGGCAAGCAAAAGTTTGGCCATCCATAGTCAAAATTACTGTTATTGTGAACAGTTAAGCAACTGAAAGATTAAATCTTTGGTGAGATTCCTCCTTGTATGCACTGCTATTTTGAGGTATAGCAATAGATTTTCAATGATGTTCAGATCAGGAGACTGAGAGGGCCATTGTAAAAGATTCAGCTTGTGCCGTTTGAGTTAGTCTATTGTTGATTTTGATGTGTGTTTAGGATCATTATCCATTTGTAGATGCCATCCTCTTTTCAACGTCAGCTGTTGTGAATGTGCTAGAAATGAATTCTGAGCAGAAGCTCCCTCTGGTGGTTACAAACAGTACTGAATATTCAATGAAGATTGTGAAGATTGGCGATCAGGTGTTACTGACTGGTCTTATATAAGGGAGGTTCCCTCCCATCAGGGTTGCCGGTGATCAATTGTTCTGGTCTCAACTTTTGTTCCTGGTTCACTTTGAAGCTTGCTGTTTCATGCCTGCATCTTCTGCTAACAGATAAGACATTTTCTTCTTTTAGTTTTCTGTGCTTGCTTTTTGCATTTTTTGTCCTGCACTTCTGTGGGGGTCTGCCAGGTCCCCTCCGGGGGCTTGTGCTCCTCTCAGTTTAGTTCAGCCAGTTGTTTGTTCATTTACCTTTTCCAGTTTTTTCTGTGGCTGCGGCTTAGTTTTGTTACACCAGAGAACTAATTTAGGTGGTAGAGGTCGTGTGATCTCAGGTGTTTTTGCAATTAGTGTGTTGGTATTTTTTTAGGGTTTTTGGATTGCAGTAAGTGACCTTCCTATCCTTTTCTGTCTAGGAAGATTGGGCCCCAACGTTTGCTCATACTATTTTCTGTCTGTGTCTGTATTTCCTCTTGTCTAACCGCCATTACATGTTTGGGGGCTTCCTATGTTCTTTGGGGAGCTGCTCCGGGGCAGATAGTTTTCCTCTATCTATCTTTAGGTGAAGTTAGCTTCTCAGGCTGTGACGAGGCGTCTAGGACCAACGTAGGTACGCTCCACGGCTGCCTTTAGTTGTGGTGGTTAGTCAGGGTACTGCAATCCAATAGTTTCCAACCTCTCTGGTGTATTGCCTTTTTTGCCTGCTCTCCTCAGCTACAAAACATAACAGTCAGCTTTTTTACAGATGGTGTTTATGTGTTGAGCGATACGATACTGCAAATATCGGGTATCGGCCGATATTAGCTGTATCGAGCTTTCGATTCCGAATACCGATATTTTCGTCATATCGAATACCGGAATCGGATTTGTCACTGTCACTGTGAGTGTCCGTCGGTCGGGTCTGTCAGGAGTCAGCGGCACTTACCTGGCAGAAGATCTCCGGCGGTCACGTCCTGGACTGCTTGATGGCCGCCATTATCTTCTCCCTGGCGGTCACATGCAGTTTTTCGCGATAACTGCAGTGACTGCAGGGTAATCCGGCCGTAAACCAGTCTGATGACGTCACCGCCGGGGAAGCAGGTAATCAGCTGTGCTGCACCGGGATGACAGGCTCTGCCTGTCATTCTGATGTAGCAGAGCTGGATCGTCGTGGGACACTCGTTACTATGGACTGCGTCGGTCAGGTGGTATACTTTTTTTTTTTTTTTTTTTTTTACAGGAGATCGATGGCGTCGCAGGATGAGACTGTAATAAAAGTATTTAAAACTGTGTTGTTTTTTTTTTATTAAATTAAAAAAACTTTTTTATGAACATTCACCCGTCGGGTACATCAACAATTTAACTATTTACATACAGGGACCCTGTCCGGGTTATTTATAATTCTTTGGCAGGGGTGTTCCAGGTACCACCTGGTACTCTTCTGATGCTTGCCAAACATCCGAGACACCAAGGACCACCAGGACCTGATGACGTCGTGTGGCCTGTACAGTCAAGTCGTGACCCGCTATCTGGGTCTGTGTGGCCACCTCTTTCATCTCCCTCCGGGTCTGGAACCCTATGTCCCGGACTGAACGAACCCCAGGGGGCCTAACAGGCGCCGGGTACGGGCCAGCTATACTTATCATGTCCATAGCTGGGGCTGCTGAGGAGACCACTGAGGGAGGCTGGGGAGATTTACGGCATGGGGTGGGCACTTTTGCAGAGGCCTGGATGTGGGAGGCTGAAGGCTCCGAGGGTCTCACAGGTTCCTGACACTCTGGGGAGTAGGGGTCGCACCTGGTAACATTTAGGGCGTACCATCCATTGTAACCCCAGTGTCGGGTGTAAGTCACCAAGTCTCCTGGCAAAGGTCCCTCCCCGGGTGTCCTTCTGGGAGGTGAGCCTCCACGTCCCGCCGGTTCACAAAAACTTCTAAATAAAGTCAGGCTCCTGGATGAAGCCCCAACCCCTTTCAATTTAAA
>JARQOD010000002.1:181633805-181717109 GCA_033576555.1 Oophaga sylvatica | reverse complement strand
CAATGCACACATGACACTTTCAGTATAAATCTGATTTTTGTCACCTCCAAAAATTCTCAGATGACTCCGTGATTGTAGGGGGCATTGTGGGGGGCCGGGGGGAGGAGGAATATAGAAGGGTGGTTTCTGACTTTGTGGATTGGTGTCAGACTAACTGTCTAGAACTAAATGTAAAGAAAACCAAGGAGATGGTGGTGAGTTATAGAAGGAAAAAGGAGGATTACTTACCGATCACCATTGCTGGCCAGGAGGTTGAGGTTGTTGAGAGCTACAAATATTTGGGGGTTCACCTTGACAGTAAACTCGATTGGAGGTGTCATACAGAAAAGGTTTACAAGAAGGGAATGAGCAGACTGTACTTTCTGCGGAAGCTCAGGTCGATCAATGTGTGCAGTAAAATGCTGGGGATGTTCTACCAGTCCGTTGTAGCAAGCGCCATCTTTTTTGCTATCATTTGCTGGGGCAGTAGTGTGCGAGTAGCTAACGCTAATAAGTTCAACAAACTTATCAAGAAGTCAAGAGCGGCTGTTGGCCTCCATCTTGACTCTTTTGAGGAGGTATTGGAGGATAGAATTCAGAAGAAGTGTAGGGCTAAAATGAACAATAATACACACCCCCTATACGAGCTGTTCTTGAAGAAGAAGAGCACATTCAGCAGCCGTCTAATCCTATTAAGGTGCAAGAAGGAGAAATTCAGGAAATCGTTTGTACCTACTGCTATGGGGATGTATAATAATTTTCTAAGGGTGGGAGAAAATAATGACTGATGACTGGTCTACTAATGTCAATTAACATTGACTTATATATACCTGAACTACACACTTTTATTTATTATGTAATGTTGGTATACCTGTGCAAGAATTGTGTCCTAATATTTTATGTACTGTTGTTTGTATTGCTGCTGTAATACTGCTGTAATACTGTAATTTCCTCCCAGGATCGTAATAAATACTTGAAATAGATCACTCTGTTTGTAATGACTCTATATAATATATTAGTTTCACTTTTTGTATTGAAGAACTGAAATAAATTAACTTTTTGATGATATTCTAATTTTGTGAGATGCACCTATATATACAGGGTGGTCCAAAAGTAGGTGGACAGAAAAAAATAATATTTATTCGATTTATGTATAAAATTATATTTACTAACACAAGCATAACATTGACAATTAAATTTTATTCTGAACAATAATACAAAAGCCCTTAAATTTTATCAATGCAGGTGCTCAAACTGTTTTCCATCACAATTTGCACAGCTTTGTAGTCTGCCTCTTACGCTTCGACAAACATTTTTGCACAAGTCTCGTTGGTATTAATTTCTTGAAATGCATCTCTTATGTAATTTTTCAATTCACTGACACTTTTTGGTTTTCGACTATAAACTTTGTCCTTGAGTACTCCCTAAAAGAAAAAATCCATTGGGATCAAGTCTGGTGAACGTGCCGGCCAATCAAGTGGGCCTCTTCGGCCAATCCATTTATTAAGAAATGTTTCATCAAGATTCTCGCGGACTACTCTTGAATAATGTGGAGGGGCCCCATCTTGTTGGAAATAAAGGTCATTTGAATTAGGCTGTTGCTGAAACTGGGGAACAACTTGATTCATTAGAATTTCGAGATCCTGTTCCATCAAAAAAAATGGTCCAAAAACACGAAAACTTGAAATACCAACCCAAACATTGACACCAGGCTCATTTATTTGTTGCTCTAATGTTAAATGCATGTTCTCATTATACCAGTAAATACAATTCTGTCTGTTAATATGGCCAGATAATTTGAAAGAAGCTTCATCACTCCACATAATGTTATCTAAAATTACTGGATTTTCTTCAATTTCGTTAAGCATAATCTCACTAAATTGCAGCCGCCTGTCTGGATCATCCCCCAATAAACCATGAATTAGACGTGGACGATAAGCTTTCCACCCAGTAGATTTCAGGATTCACATGATGGAAGCTCGTGAAATTCCCAATTCTAAAGAGACTCTTCTGGTGGACTTTTTTGGACTCTGAACAAATGTTACAACAACAAGTTGTTTATTATTTTCTGTACAGGCTGTTTTGGGTCGACCAGTTTTTGGAGCATTAAGGATTGAGCCAGTGGCATCGAATTTGTCATGAATGCGGTAAATGGTTTGTCTCTTTGGGGCTTGAGTACCAAATGTTTCAGCCCAATTTGCTCTGTTTCAGCATTTTGAGATTTCCAATACTCTTTTAAAATCCATTTTCTTTGATCTGTATTTAAATTATTTGCTATTTTGGGGAGATTTATCTGTGAAAACTGGATCTGTGAAACTGACTCAGTTGCCCTTAGCAACCAATCAGATTCCACCTTTCATTTTCCAAAGAGTCTGTGAAGAATGAAAAGTGGAATCTGATTGGTTGCTAAGGGCAACTGAGTCAGTTTCACTTTACACCATGCTAGTCTCCCCCTTCATAACCCTATTACACATACTGTCCACCTACTTTTGGACCACCCTATATATATACATGCAAAAACAACTATGAAAATTTAGTCAACTGAGCGCTCCATCATCTGACTGCTCGTGCACCAAAGTAGCCCCTTAAGCGGCCAAGACTTCCACACACTATGTTTATAAGGAAAATCAATTTAAACTACTTATGTTTTGGTGTCATACCCCTTCGTTATTACATAATCTTAATCCTAATATTCTTAATCACTGTTGGAGGTGTGGTATTAATGATGGGGATTTACCTCACTTATTTTAGTCATATACAGGTACTCAAGGCTCTTGGGAAAAGGTTAAAACGCTTATTTTCAATGTCATGAGTCTTTTTTAACCACTTTTATCCTAAATTTTATTTAATATCCCTCCATTCCAGTTACAAAAGACTGAATGGCACTTCCAAGCTAATGTGAACAGGTGCATGCTAGGAGCAGACATCTCCATATACAATAAACAAAAAAAGTTGCACTCTGTAGTACTAAAACATGTCAATAAGAAATATGAATAGCAATACTGCTTCTGGATACTAGGAAAAAATGAGACTCTTAGCACATAATTTGGCAATGACAAGGTGGTCTCAGAACTGCTGGGTCCTAACGTGCCTAGTGTGAATACATCCCTAAGAATGAAGTCTGAATTCCTGGGTAGATGTGAATACCTCTCTTCAAAGTCAGATTTTATGGGTAGGTAGGACCCTGTTGCAATTATGGAATCCCTCAATTCCAGAACATTTTACAGCTTTATTTAACCATTCACTTGAACACTTCAAAGTGATATGGAAGCATGTCGGTTGTTGGTGTGTGAGCATCAATGTACTCTGTTGTTCTGATTATTATTTGCACAATTGCACTTTATATTGATATATATATTTTATTTATTGGAACGCATAAATAGTGTTGGCACAGTTAATGCACTTTTGTGAAATGTGCCTTGCTATATACCTGCCATATGACTTTCATCATTTACTACTACTTTGACATATACTGTACCATACTAGGGTCAGATACCAAGGTGTTTTTTTCACCCCTTTCTTGCCTTTGGTATTTATAATCATCTGACTTTTCACATTGTTTTTCTTTGGTGCTCACTCCCTAGTTTATATATCTAGGTTGGATTTTTACTCTCCCCCATTTCCCTTTTTTATTTAATTTCATTAATAAACATTTATACTACTTGTATACTACTCCGTCCCAGCACATCTTTTGCTTTTTTGGTTACTACTATATTTACTCATCAGATATTATACTTTTATAAAAGGCAATGTTACAGAAAATAAAAGTCGACAAAAGGTATAAATAACTATTAAAGTAAAAGAAAAGGATACCCACTCTGCTGTTCATATAATTAATATGAGAATAAGCATTTCTTTTTATTTTGACTGCTGCAGTAAAATGTGGCAGGAAGAGCAACTGAAATGGTAAGGGAAAGAGGAGTACAGTGGTCAAAATACAAAATGCATATATTATTAAATAAATAGATCTCTTAGGCTGCTTTCACACATCAGTTTTTTTGTGTCAGGCATAATCCGTCGAATACCTGATAGGACGGATCCGGCACTGAAACGAATAAACTGATGCAACGGATGAATAAACTGATGCAACGGATCAGTTTTTTTGCTGGATCCGACCTAAACTTTTGAACCTGGAAAAAGAAGTTTTGCAGGCGGAAAATGCAGGTACGCATGTCCGGACCGAGGAGAGAGGTGGTAGTATGTAGTAGTAGTAGTAGTAGTAGTTAGTAGTCCCTGATTTCCAGAATCCGGATCAGTCTTTTGACGGATTGCACAAAAGGCTGGTCCGGTTCCATAGACTTCTATTATTTCCGGACGCCTGATGCGCCGCTTCAGGCACTATCAGGCGAGTCCGTAAAAAAACAAACGTTGCAGTGACCGTTTTATCCAGCCGCCGGAATGTACATTTCCGCCGGATCCGGCACCAAACGGATGCAACGCAACGACATCAGGCGTGATCCGGCGCTTATGAAAGTCAATTCCAAAAAAACGCATCCGGTACCGGAAGCGTTTTTTTAAAAACACGCCGGATCGCGCCTGACGTCAAAAAACTGATGTGTGAAAGTAGCCTTAGAGCTAATGAAGCTGGTGTACTTACATTGATAACACGCCAAACTGGGTATATAATCTTTATGGGAAGTTTAAACTTAATTTTCATTCTCCTGATCTGATTGACAGCTCCTCAGTGTCCATCCTGCCTGCTGGTAAGATCTCATAGCACAAGCTGTCAGTCAGCTTGATAGAGACTAAATACACTTGGATTCATGAGCATTTTTCATTATTTAGCTGGTCTCGTAAATGCTTATTTGATTATAAGAATTACTAGATGGAGGCCCGATGCTATCACATCGGGAGGGCGGTAATGTCACTATGGGGCAGGCTTTGCATTGTTGAGAATCTCTCCCCCCATGTGCTCACCCACCTATCCACTCTCTCTTTCTCCATGTGCTGACTTCTCCCGTCTGTGCTCTCTTCTTTGACCCATCTACCCCATGTGCTATCCCCCTTGTCTGCTGTCTCTCCTTCCTGTGCTGTGTTCTCCCCTCATGTGCTGTCCCGTTTGAGCGTTCTCCCCTCTGTGCTCTGTCTCCCACCCCTGTGCGCTTCTCTCTTCCCCATCTCCTGTCTTCTCCTATCATGTCATCTGTTCTTTGACCTATGTACCCCATGTGCTCTACCCATGTCTGCTCTCTCTCCCTCTCTGACATGACAGCAGGAGATTGCAGAGGATACATTTTGTGAGGTAAAATATTATTTAAAAATAGTCAGTGAAATATTTTACCTCACAAAATGAATCCTCTGTGATCCCCTGCTGTAATGTCAGTATTGTCTTTTGCTTCCTCCCCTGCCAAATGTCACGCTGTCTCTGCGTACCGGAGGTTAGGGGCCTAAGCTGACCCTAAGCTGGGGACCTGACTAATCCCTCTACCTGGAGGTACTGTTAAAGGTACAGAGGTCCAGGCCGCCAGCGTAATCCCTACCTCCTGAGGATCCCTGAACCTCAGTGATCCAGTCCTGAGAAGGACCCCGATCACAACAACAGGGAACGGGATAATATAAGCCCACACACAGTACTAGACGAACGAGACAGTACAAGGGGAAAATCAACAACCACCTTGCATACAAAACTACACCAAAACAACAGAGGGAACACCAACGGGTAAGGAGATAAATGATAAAGCGAGGAAGGGGAAAAACCACACACAAAGTACACTTCACTCCAAACTCCAAAATACCACAAGCCGCTCTGTTTGTCTGCCAGGAATGCTTTCACCGACACTTCCCTAGCAGACTGGCAGGTATTTGAAGGAATCCCATTACAGCAACATTAATTGCAGCTGGGCGAGGCTGGCCTCGTCTAGCACAGAGAGAGGGAGAATTAATTCCCTCACTGCTGAAAAACACCCAGCACCAGAAACTCAGCTGTGAGAAGTCAGGCTGTGCAATCGCGACGATCTTCGTAGCGACACACCCGTGACAGTACCCCCCCTTCTACGAGGGGCCTCCGGACCCTCAGGGCCGGGTTTATCTGGTAAGTAGTGTGGAATGCCCGAATTAATCGGTCTGCGTTAATATCCGACGCAGGAACCCACGTCCTCTCCTCAGGACCATACCCCCTCCAATGAACCAGGTACTGAAGGGACCGGCGATTCAGACGTGAATCGATGATTCTCGACACCTGAAACTCCAAGTTACCATTGACCACCACAGGAGGAGGAGGTAAATGATAAAGCGAGGAAGGGGAAAAACCACACACAAAGTACACTTCACTCCAAACTCCAAAATACCACAAGCCGCTCTGTTTGTCTGCCAGGAATGCTTTCACCGACACTTCCCTAGCAGACTGGCAGGTATTTGAAGGAATCCCATTACAGCAACATTAATTGCAGCTGGGCGAGGCTGGCCTCGTCTAGCACAGAGAGAGGGAGAATTAACTCCCTCACTGCTGAAAAACACCCAGCACCAGAAACTCAGCTGTGAGAAGTCAGGCTGTGCAATCGCGACGATCTTCGTAGCGACACACCTGTGACACCAAGAGATGTAATATGCTCCGTACACGGTCAGGCTGCAGCCAGCGTATACAATGTGTGTGTGTGTGTGTGGTGCATATGGCATATACAGAGTGTGTGTGTGTGGTGCGTACGGCATATACAGAGTGTGTTTGGTGCGTACGGCATATACAGTGTGTGTGATGCGTATAGAGTGTGTGTGTATGTGTGTGTACGGCGTATACAGTGTGTGTGTGTGGTGTGCATAGAGTATACAGTGTGTTTGTGTGTGTGTTGCATACGGCGTATATAGTGTGCGTGTATGTGTGTGTGTGTGGTGTGACGGTTTTCCGCTGGTGGTACTGCGCAAGAGGCTGGTACCACCAGCATTTTCCATATTGAGACACCCACCACTTGGGTGTCCCAATATGGCAGTCGGTGAACTTCCGCCGCTTAGAATTCTGGGATCTGGACACATCTGGATGGAACAGGATGTGAAGACATTACAAGGTAAGTATATATTAAATACAGCCATTCTGACACGGATTTTCAAAGTAATTTCACTAGCCTCATCTGGCTTTAAAGAAAAATGTCTGCCTAATAATATATTTAGTTGGTATTGTGAAATCTTTTGACAGATCCACTTTAATCCTCCTTATAAAGTGAAATCAAGTGACAAATCTAGTTTGAATCTCAGGGTACAATTCTTACATTATGTACATGAGTGGTAACAGTGCAGCATAAAAAAATGACTAAACATGAGATATTAGAGCAGCGGTCCCCTACCTGAAGCTCAAGACCCGCATGTGGCTCGCGCGCCTGTGATATGTGGCTCGCAGCTGTCTGCCAGCTTGCTGCATTAGCACCAGATGTAGCAAACAGCTATTAAGAGCAGATCTCTAGATGATTACTATTGTTTATAGCCTTGCACATAAGAGCAGATCTGAATGGGGGCAAGATAGGAAACCCTGGAGCTTGGTATAGTGCCTTGGTGTAATCTCAGTAGAAAAGCTTTGGTTGTCATAAAATAATAGGGGGTATGGGTGTCACTACTGTGAGTGGGGCAGATGCTGGATGTGGCTCACAAGCCTCTTTCATAGCTGAATGTGGCTCTCAAGGTACGAAAGGTGGGGACATCTGTATTAGGCTGGTTTCACACTAGCGTTGCATTGACTTGCGTCGGTCAGCGCACGGCCGCCGCTAAGCGTCGACCCCGGCCATGCCTCCTACCGATCCCTTCGCCTATGGGTGCATGCGCGGCAAATGCAAACCCAATGCTAAAGATAGGGTGTGCAGATCGCATGCAGGGTCATGCGCACATAGGCGGAGCGATTGGAGAGGAGGCGCGGCCAGGGGCGGAGCTTAGCGGCGACCGTGCGCTGAGCGACGCAGGTCAGTGCAACGCTAATGTGAAACCAGCCTTAGAGAGTATTGTTTGCATCAAGCTTGTCACACTATGTCCCAATAGCACAAGTTTTATCTTAAATGGTTTGTCTCACAAAGACAATGTCTGTCTACAAGACTTCTTCTATGAAGCAGAATAGAGAGCCACTCTGGTGGACCTGGCTATGAACACAATGAAAATGTGTGGGCTGGGGGATTCCTGTCATAGATAACAACTAATGAGTGGAGATCAGGTGTGTGTCATGACATTGACTGGCTAGACCTAAGTTTTTATTGTTTTTTTTAAAGGGAATCAATCAGCAAGTTTTTGCTATTTAATCTGAGAGTTGTATGATGTAGGGCAAGTGAGCCTAATTCCAATGATATTTCACTTAGTTTACTGGGAGCAGCAGTTGTGATACAATCAGAGTTCTTAAATATAGCATATAGCAGACCTCAGAAAGCTAACCCCGCCTACACCAGACTGTCTGTGTATATTGTCTATTGACAGTGAGCTGCTTATCAGAGAAGGGGCAGAGTCGAACCACTGCTCACGAGAGCAGTGGTCTGGCAATGATAATCTCCTAGTGATAAAACCTTCATAATAAGTATACAACAGCACAAAGCCTGAAAAGTGTGATACATCTTTGAAATCTGTGTTTCACTCTCTACCTTAGGCTGGAGTCACACTAGCGATTTTAAAAACGGTCCGATTTTGTTTCTGCAAAGTCAGACGAGTGTAATGCAATCGTCATGCGTTTTTATTGTGAGTACAATCCAATTTTTCATACCTAGCATCCAATTTACATCCGAATACAGTGCGATTGCTATCCAATTGCAATCCAATTTTAGCATGAGCTTTTTGCATAGAGCAATTCTCTATGTCATTTACACATTGTTTTTAAATGAAATATTCTTTAAAACACACATATTTATACAAGTGCTTCTCACAAAATTAGAATATCATCAATAAGTTAATTTACTTCAGTTCTTCAATACAAAAAGTGAAACTCATATTATATAGCGTCATTACAAACTGAATGATCTATTTCAAGTGTTTATTTCTGCTAATGTTGATGATTATGGCTTACAGCCAATGAAAACCCAAAAGTCATTATCTCAGTAAATTACAATAATTAACAAAAAACACATGCAAAGACTTCCAACGCATTTAAAAAAATCCCTTAGTCTGTTTCAGTAGGCTCCACAATCATGGGGAAGACTGCTGACTTAACAGATGTCCAGAAGGCAGAAGGCAGTCATTGACATGCTCCACAAAGAGGGTAAGCCACAAAAGGTCATTGCTAAAGAAGCTGGCTTTTCACTGAGTGCTGTATCCAAGCATATTAATGAAAAGTTGAGTGGAAGGAAAAAGTGTGGTACAAAAAGATGCACAAGCAACTGGGATAACCGCAGGTTTGAAAGGATTGTTAAGAAAAGGACATTCAAAAATTGGGGGGAGATTTACAAGGAGTGGACTGCTGCTGGAGTCATCGCTTCAAGAGCCACCACACACAGACGTTCCCAGGACATGGGCTATAAGTGTCGCATTCCTTGTGTCAAGCCACTCATGACTAATAGACAACGCCAGAAGCGTCTTACCTGGGCCAAGGAGAAAAACAACTGGACTGTTGCTCAGTGGTCCAAGGTGTTGTTTTCAGATGCAAGTAAATTTTGCATTTCATTTGGAAATCAAGGTCCCAGATTCTGGAGGAAGAGTGGAGAGGCACACAATCCAAGCTGCTTGAGGTCTAGTGTGAAGTTTTTCACAATCAGTGATGGTTTGGTGAGCCATGTCATCTGCTGGTGTAGGTCCACTATGTGTTATGAAGACCAAAGTAAGTACAGCCATCAAATAAGAAATTTTAGAGCTCTTCATGCTTCCCTCTGCAGACAAGCTTTTTGAAGATGGAAAAATTTAATTCTCCAGCAGGACTTGGCACCTGTCCACAATGCCAAAAGTACCAATACCAGGTTTAAAAACAACAGTATCACTGTGCTTGAGTGGCCAGCAAAGTCGCCAGACCTTAACCCCATAGAGAATCTATGGGGTATTGTCAAGAGGAAGATGAGAGACACTAGACCCCACAATGTAGACGTGGCTCTATTAAAGCAACCTGAGCTTTCATAACACCTCAGCAGTGCCACAGGCTGATCGCCTCCATGCCATGCTGCATTGATGCATTAATTGATGCAAAAGGAGCCCCGACCAAGTATGAAGTGCATTTACTGAACATACATTTCAGTAGGCCAACATTTTGGATTTTAAACTCATTTTTCAAGCTGGTGTTATAAAATATTCTAATGTACTGAGATAATGACTTTTGAGTCTTCATTGGCTGTAAGCCATAATCATCAACATAAACAGAAATAAATGCTTGAAATACATCACTCTGTTTGTAATGACTCTGTATAATGTACAGTGGGTACGAAAAGTTTTCAGACCCCTTTACATTTTTCACTCTTTGTTTCATTGCAGCCATTTGGTAAATTCAAAAAAGTTCATTTTTTCTCATTAATTTACACTCTGCACCCCATTTTGACTGAAAAAAAACAGAAATGTAGAAATTTTTTCAAATTTATTAAAAAAGAAAAACTGAAATATCACATGGTCTTAAGTATTCAGATCCTTTGCTCAGTATTGAGTAGAAGCACCCTTTTGAGCCAGTACAGCCATGAGTCTTCTTGGGAATGATGCAACAAGTTTTTCACACCTGAATTTGGGGATCCTCTGCCATTCTTTCTTGCAGATCCTCTCCAGTTCCGTCAGGTTGGATAGTGAACGTTGGTGGACAGCCATTTTCAGGAGTCTCCAGAGATGCTCAATTGGGTTTAGGTCAGGGCTTTGGCTGAGCCAGTCAAGAATGATCACAGAGTTGTTTTGTTGGAAGGTGAACCTTCAGCCAAGTCTGAGGTCCAGAGCACTCTGAAAAAGGCTTTCATCCAGGATACTACGGCCCAATGTCTTCCTGTGAACTCTTATTACCTGTCTGACGGTACCGTGAGCGTAAGAAAGTTCTCAAGCTCATGGTGCTGTCAGAAAGGTCCTGGGAGTTCACAGCCAATGAACTCACTTCACCGTTCTGATGTCAGCTGTCCTGTGCCCGGAAAGGTGCGAACTCAGCGCCGAAGCTCGCACCAAACAGGGTGAGTCCAATGTGGGCATACTGTTAGGGTCTGCGGAACGCACCAAATATATGAGGTAGAGAGGTGCGTTTCGCAGCCCGTGGTCCACCGTGCAGGCGGAACCTGCTGCTAGTAAAATGTCGCAAGACGCGAACTCTGTTATCCCGCAGAGTCGCCAAAATAAACACCGCAATGCGCTGTGGCAATATGTGCGAACTCTGTTATTTCACAGAGCCGCTAGAAGGAGTGCTGCAGCGCTATATGGCGATGTGCGCGAACTCACTAAACACAACTGAGTCGCAAAATAAACACGCTAGGGCGCTGTCTAGCATTGAAAGTGAACCCTGTTACGTCACAGGGCCGCTGAGAAAAAGTTCTGTGTCCTGTCAGGCACCCAGGTACACAGTTAAGTGCTAAGCGAACATAGAACGTGATCATGCGCTAATGTCCTCGCGGGAGTCACCCGCAATCTATGGCGTCTGAACGCCAGGCCCTGAATATGGCAATCAAACTCCTCACCGGTTATGCCAGTAATCTAGGGCATCTAGGACACCGACCCTGACCAGCTAGCATACCAAACTCCTCACCGATTAAGTCGGTATTCTAGGGGCTTATTTCAGCCGGGCCCTAACCACACACATGCATGACCACACTGGCGCAAAGCATATAATGGTTGATATTAGCGCATGGCGGCCCAGCCATGCTACCCTTTTATAGTAACAGCTACAGGACCTGCAAGAAACAAGGACCAATGAAACTTGTTCCAGAACACCAGTAGTCACAGGACCTTCCTGGCAGACCAATAGGAGCTGCTGCAGTACCTGAGCATGTGACTCCTGATCCCCAATGAGAGATCTCACTCTGGGCATGCTCAGAATGGGAAAACAAGGACTTTGTCCTAAAGACGTCTGCTCGCCGCTAACCAGTACTGGCCACAATAGCAGAGCCTGGAGGAACAGCAGTAATCCTCTGCACACTGTTAGACTGAGCGAGACGCTGGGACTGACGTCTAAGCTGAGCAGGCTCCACTGTGGATGGAGATGAATGGGGACCGCAGCGGGACTGGTTCGAGACTCCCCTTGTGCAGCAGCGGGAGCTCGAACCCTAACAGCATACAATTACACCCAACGTCGGAAAGGGGTTAATCAGAGAGTTATGTCCTAGGGCCCCCCCTTCTTTGGGCCTCGCTGCGCTCAAAGGCTGTGGAGCGTGAACATGCTCGGCAGGCTCCCAGGACCTATCCTCAGGCCCATAACCCCTCCAATCCACCAAATAAAATTTTTTGCCTCGTACCACCTTGCACCCAACAATGGCGTTCACCTCATGATCGTCGGTAGATGAACCCGACGTCCCGGCAGATGACTCGGAAAACCGGGAAATGGCCACGGGTTTCAGGAGGGACAAGTGAAAGGTGTCGGTGATACCAAGGCGAGGCGGAAGGGCTAGGCGGTAAACCACCGGGTTCACCTGCTCAAGAACTTTAAAGGGGCCCAAAAAGCGAGGTGCCAACTTGGTGGACTATACACGTAGCCTGATGTTTCAGGCAGAAAGCCACACTAGGTCACCCGGAGCAAATGTAGGAGCGGGGCGCCGATGGGCATCGGCCGAAGACCTCATCCTCTCTTTGGAGGCCTGAATGGCATCCTGGGTGCGGTCCCAAATGTCCCGTACCTCCACAGCCCAGTCTGCCACCCTGGAATCGGCAGAAGACACAGGCATGGGCACTGGTACCCGCGGATGCTGGCCGTAGTTCAGGAGAATGGGGTCTGTCCGGTGGAGTCAGCCACAGCATTATTTAGAGCGAACTCAGCCCACGGTAGCAAGGATGCCCAGTCATCCTGCCTGGCAGAGACAAAATGTCGCAAATATGTGACAAGGTCTGGTTGGCCCTCTCTACCAACCCATTCGTCTCGGGATGGAATGCAGAGGAGAGATTCAACTCAATGCTGAGTAAACGACACAGCTCTCTCCAGAACCGAGACGCAAACTGGGGACCTCGATCACTGACAATTTTGTCTGGCATACCGTTTAGGCGGAAAATATGCCTAATGAACAATGCTGCCAAGGCCCGTGCAGACGGTAACCGTGGTAATGGCACTAAGTGCACCATTTTGGAGAAGTGGTCGGTTATCACCCAGATGATGGTGCAGCCCCGAGACTTGGGTAAGCCCACCACAAAATCCATCCCGACCATCTCCCAAGGCCTGTCTGCCACCGGTAAAGGGAAAAGTAGCCCAGCTGGCCGTTGTCGAGGGGACTTATTCTTGGCGCAGGAGACGCACGCCTGAACATATTCCCTGACGTCACGGACCATATGTGGCCACCAGTATGTCCTCGCCAGCAACTCAGATGTCCTTTTTGCCCCATAATGTCCACCCACCCTGGACGAATGTGCCCAAGAGAGTACCTCCGGTCGCAGATTGGTGGGCACAAAAGTCTTGCCCGGAGGCACAGACTCAAGAGAAACCGGGGCCACAGTTCTTAGGCTCTCTGTGGGGACAATCAACCGAGGCTCCTCCTCCACCTCCTCAGAGGACACCACGGAGCGAGAAAGCGCATCGGCCCGAATGTTCTTCTCAACGGAGAGGAAATGGAGGGTGAAATGAAACCGGGAGAAAAACAGGGACCATCTGGCCTGACGAGAATTTAGCCGCTGGGCGGTCTGTAAATAGACCAAATTTTTGTGGTCAGTGAAAACTTGAAAGGGAAAGCGAGCCCCCTCCAGGAGATGTCTCCACTCGGAAAAGGCCAACTTCATGGCTAGCAACTCCCTATCCCCAATGGAATAATTCCTCTCCGCTGGTGTGAAGGTCTTGGAAAAGAAGAAACAAGGATGTTTCCGACCATGAGCATCCTTTTGAAAAAGGACTGCTCCAGCACCAACGGACGAGTCATCGACCTCCAATAAAAAAGGCTTATCAACCTCGGGGCGATGTAAGATGGGAGCGCTAGCAAAATGGGACTTAATTGAAGTAAAGGCCTTGGAGACCTCCTCTGACCACAATTTGGGATTGGCTCCCTTCTTGGTGAGGGCTACCAAGGGAGCTACCAAAGTGAAGAAGTGGGGAATGAATTGGCGATAGTAATTAATGAACCCCATAAAGTGCTGTACCGCTTTAAGAGAATGGGGTTCTTGCCAATCCATCACAGCCTGTAGTTTGGCAGGATCCATAGCCAATCCCTGGGCGGAGATGATATAGCCCAGGAAAGGTAAAGACTCCTGCTCAAACATGCATTTCTCCAACTTTGCATAGAGGGAGTTTGCCCGTAACAGGTCGAAGACTTTGCAGACATCCCTCCGGTGAGAGTCAATATCTGGAGAAAAGATGAGAATATCATCCAGATAGACTACTACAGAGGTGGAAAGCATATCCCGGAAGATATCATTGACAAAG
This sequence comes from Oophaga sylvatica, assembly GCA_033576555.1. Lineage (NCBI taxonomy): Eukaryota > Metazoa > Chordata > Amphibia > Anura > Dendrobatidae > Oophaga > Oophaga sylvatica. The sequence goes on along the minus strand of JARQOD010000002.1, from coordinate 181,702,738 downwards.
TCTTGGAAAACGGCTGGGGCATTACAGAGCCCGAAGGGCATCACCAGGTATTCATAATGCCCATCCCTGGTATTAAAAGCCGTCTTCCATTCGTCCCCTTCACGGATGCGGATCAGGTTATAAGCACCACGCAGATCTAATTTAGTAAAGACCCTTGCTCCCCGGAGCCTATCAAAGAGCTCAGAGATCAGGGGCAACGGGTACTTATTCTTAACGGTGATGGCGTTAAGACCTCTGTAATCTATACACGGACGTAATTCTCCACTCTTCTTCTGCACGAAGAAGAACCCCGCTCCTGCTGGTGACACCGACTTTCTAATGAACCCTCTTGCCAGATTCTCCTGGATATATTGAGACATAGCCTCCATCTCAGGAAGAGAGAGGGATAGACCCTTCCCCGAGGAGGTTCTGCTCCAGGCAAGAGGTCAATAGGACAGTCGTACGGACGATGGGGCGGCAGAGTCTCCGCAGCCTTTTTAGAGAACACGTCTGCATATGACTGATAACACTTGGGAAGAGGAGAAAGATCTGCTGGTATCTCTGTAGTGGTAACCTGAATGCACTCCCTGACACATCTGTCCTTACATGACTCACTCCAACCCAGTATCCTACCGGAGGTCCACTCAATATGAGGGGAGTGGAAACAGAGCCAGGGTACTCCCAGTAGGATTTTGTCTATTCCCTCGGGAAGGATGAGAAGGGAAATAATTTCCTGATGGGAAGGGGGTACACACAAAGTAAGAGGGACAGTTTGATGTGTAATTGGCGAGGGCAATGTCAACCCATTCACTACCCGGACAGTCACTGGTCTGTCGAGCGCTACCAGATGTATTGCGTGGCAACGAGCAAAGGTGGATGACATGAAATTCCCCTCTGCTCCTGAGTCCACACATAGCTCGACTGTAAGTGTGGAAGAGTCCACAGTGACTGTCCCTTTAAATGTCATATTGGAGGAAAATGCCGCTGTCTCTAGTGAACCTCCTCCCAGGGCCACTAGACGCGATCGCTTCCCTGATCGCTGTGGACATTTGTTGCATAGTGTCCTGTCTGCTGACAAAGGTTACAGACCACAGATACTCGGACGACTCGAGACTTAGGTCCTGCACGAGGAACCTCTGTGGCCTTTTGGGATTCGGACGCCAGATCGGGGGATTCGAGAGGTGTGGCAAAGGTGGGAGCCAACCAAATCCGGTGCCTACACTGGTCCCGTTCCAACCTCCGCTCGTGAAAATGGAGGTCGATGCGGGTAGATATGGAGATAAGCTTCTCCAGTGTGGCGGGAATCTCCCTGGTAGCCAAAGCGTCTTTAACATGATCAGCCAGTCCTCGCCAGTAGACTGGAATGAGAACTTTATCCGACCAGTCTAGCTCTGAGGCCAGAGTCCGAAACTGGACGGAAAACTGACTGACCAAAGACGAACCATGTGCCAATGCCAGCAGTTGTAGCGCTGTATTGTGGGTGACCTGAGGTCCTAAAAAGACCTTTTTAAGAGCCTCCAGGAAACGATGAGCACTCCGCACCACACGATCGTCGCGCTCCCACAGCGGCGTTGCCCACTCCAACGCTCTGCCCGAGAGTAGAGACAGTACAAAACCCACTTGTGCCCGATCCGTGGGGAAACGTGCAGCCAGAAGCTCGAGCTGTATAGAGCACTGACTCACGAATCCCCAACATTGCTTGCTGTCACCAGCAAACTTGTCAGGAAGCGGGAGGTGGGATAATGTAGGGGCAGAAGTGGCAGAGGACAAACTGGCAGCAGCCACGCTAGCAGCCTGAACAGCGACTGCGGTAACATCCACAGCTGAGGTTGTGCACTCAAGAGCCGCCAACCTACCCTCCAGCTGCTGGATGTACTGCGATAGACGCTGGTCATCTGCCATTTTACTAGCCAGACCCTGGCGCTAATATTATGTTAGGGTCTGCGGAACGCACCAAATATATGAGGTAGAGAGGTGCGTTCGCAGCCCGGGGTCCACCGTGCAGGTGGAACCTGCTGCTAGTAAAATGGCGCAAGACGCAAACTCTGTTATCCCGCAGAGTCGCCAAAATAAACACCGCAATGCGCTGTGGCAATATGTGCGAACTCTGTTATTTCACAGAGCCGCTAGAAGGAGTGCCGCTGCGCTATATGGCGATGTTTGCGAACTCACTAAACACAACTGAGTCGCAAAATAAACACGCTAGGGCGCTGTCTAGCATTCAAAGCAAACCCTGTTACGTCACAGGGCCGCTGAGAAAAATTTCTGTGTCCTGTCAGGCACCCAGGTACACAGTTAAGTGCTAAGCAAACATAGAACATGATCATGCGCTAATGTCCTCGCGGGAGTCACCCGCAATCTATGGCGTCTGAACGCCAGGCCCTGAATACGGCAATCAAACTCCTCACCGGTTATGCCGGTAATTAGCATCTAGACACCGCCTGACAGCTAGATACCAATCCTCACATTAATGATCAGGGCTTCTAGCGCCAACCACACACATGCATGACCACACTGGCGCAAAGCATATAATGGTTGATATTAGCGCATGGCGGCCCAGCCATGCTACCCTTTTATAGTAACAGCTACAGGACCTGCCAGAAACAAGGACCAATGAAACTTGTTCCAGAACACCAGTAGTCACAGGACCTTCCTGGCAGACCAATAGGAGCTGCTGCAGTACCTGAGCATGTGACCCCTGATCCCCAATGAGAGATCTCACTCTGGGCATGCTCAGAAGGGGAAAACAAGGACTTTGTCCTAAAGACGTCTGCTCGCTGCTAATCAGTACTGGCCACAATAGCAGAGCCTGGAGGAACAGCAGTATCCTCTGCACACTGTTAGACTGGGCGAGACGCTGGGACCGACGTCTAAGCTGAGCAGGCTCCACTGTGGATGGAGATGAATGGGGGACCGCAGCGGGACTGGTTCGAGACTCCCCTTGTGCAGCAGCGGGAGCTCGAACCCTAACAGCATACAATTACACCCAACGTCGGAAAGGGGTTAAATCAGAGAGTTATGTCATACAAAACAGTTAATAAATAACATTTCCCACATGTCTACTTTATATCAGCACAATTTTTTTTAAAACATAATCTTTTTTGTTAAGAACCCTATTTCTTATTTTACAACAAAATTTACAAAACAATCTTTTTTAGGGACCACATCACATTCGAAGTGATTTAGAGGAGTCAATATGACAAATAATAGGCAAAAATGACACCATTCTAAAAACTGCTCCCCTCAAGATGCTCAAAACCACATTCAAGAAGTTTATGAACTCTTCAAGCGCTTCACAGGAACTGAAGCAATGTGGAAGTCAAAAATGAACACTAAACTCATTTTCACAAAAATTTTACTTTAGACCCTATTTTTTTGGTTTTCACAAGGATAGCAGGAGAAGTGGACCTAAAAATTTGTTGTGCAATGCCTCTTGAACACGCATTTACCCCATACTACTGTTTGGGTGCATGGCAGGGCTTGGAAGGGAAGGAGCGACATTTGACTTTTTTAATGCAAAACTTGCTGGAATAATTAGTGGGATCCATATTGCATTTGGAGAGCCCATGATGTGCCTAAACAGTGTAAACCCCCCACAAGTGACCCCATTTAGGAAACAATCGCGTTGTGCCAATGGGAGCAGAGTGGTAGCTCCCTCCCTCTGTGATGACCTTCAATGTCGCTGTCACTATTGAAAGCTGCATCAGAGTGGTTTAAAAGCCAACGATCTGTGCTAGTATCGATCTTGGGCGTTACTACAGGGTGTCAGCTCTCATATAGAGCTGATACCTGCACTTGATCGCGTTGGCGCTCAGCGTGAGCCCGCAAGATCACCAGGATGTATTTGTACAGCGGTTGAAGAAACGCAGTTCCCACAGCGCCTACAAGCCTTTATTATCTATATTTAGTTTTTTTTCTGGTGATTTTGTGTTGTTTCGATCACTTACATCCATTAAAAACATTTTCTTATAGTCAATTGTATGGTGCAAACACAGGGTTTATATGACCATTCGTGCCATATGCAGCTCTACAGCTATAACAATAAAACTGTTAGCTGCCCCAAGGGAAAACCAATTGAGTCTTCTGTGCCCTGCGGTATTTTCATACATGGATGATTTAATTTTCAGAATTATTAATATATAACAGAGGCTATAATAGCACTAACCTATTCTAGTGCAGATAATGACATTTACTTATCTTTCTGTCCTCAACTATGCAGCATTACAATAACAGAAAAACAGGAAATGATTATATTATAATGAAAACAGAATTTAACTCTCAGGCAGATTTTTTTTTTTAGATGACAGTTAAAGGGAATCTGTTAGCAGCTTTTTACCTTGTAATCTGAAGACAACAGAAGATAGTGGCTGAAATGCAGAATTCAGGGATGTGTCACTTATCAAAATGCGTTCTGTAGTTTACTAACTGTGAAAGATTTATCACTAAAGCTAGGTTCACATTAGCGTTTGTGTGCGCAGCGTATCATCTGCATGTGCATCTGCATCCTGCAGACTGTGAGCCCTCGCGGGCAGGGTCCTCTCTCCTTCTGTACTTGTGTGTCCCTTGTTAGCACATGTTTATTGTACCTGTCTATATTTTTCCCTTTTCATATGTAAAGTGCCATGGAATAAATGGCGCTATATAAATGTATAATAAATAATAATAATAATGTGCAAACGCATGCCAAAACACATGCAAACGCATACTAACGCAGCATTTTTTATCCGTATAAGCTTACACATGATGCAAAAAAAAACACTGCGTGTGCATGCGTTTTTGCATGGACATGCGCAGTCTGAAGTCCACATGCGCATCAAACACAACCATGCGCATGTCCTTGGGTACCAATGCGTTCCCATAGAGAGTAATGTGTTGTTTTGACGCACTCATCCGCATGCGCATGACTGCACATATTTAACAGATTTTTGAAGCTTCAAAAAAATGCAAAGGCTGGTTTCACATTTGCGTATGCGTTTTGCGCAAGCAGATGATACGCTGTGCACACAAACACTAATGTGAACCTAGCCTAAGAGATTAACATTGCGGGACTAGTAAGGCTGTGCCTCCTCCTGTGATAAGCGCCTCACTGTCTATGGACTTTGTACACTGAGAGCCTGTTGTGGGTGGGGTAGCTTTCTCAGCTCTGCTTCATTCTAAATGTAAAAGTTCTGATTGTATTAGAACGGCTGCACACAGTAAGCTAATTGATACATCATTGTTTTCAACTTCATTTTTCCTACATCATACTGCTGTCAGATGAAGTAGCAAAAACCTGCTGACAAATTCCCTTTAAGGTGGCCTTAAACATTCAATAGCTTTTAGTTGAACACTGATTTAGCCAAGAGAAATTTCTCTAGCTGTCCTCATATACACTGTGTGCAGAATTATTAGGCAAGTTGTATTTGAGAGGATTCTTTTTATTATTGAACAACAACTATGTTCTCAATCAACTGAAAAGACTCATAAATATCAAAGCTTAATATTTTTGGAAGTTGGAGTGGGGTTTTTTTTAGATTTGGATATCTTAGGAGGATATCTGTTTGTGCAGGTATCTATTATTGTGCAGAATTATTAGGCAACTTAATAAAAACCAAATATATACCCATCTCACTTGTTTATTTTCACCAGGTAAACCAATATAACAACACAAAATTTAGAAATAAACATTTCTGACATTCAAAACCAAAAAATAAAAAATCAGTGACCAATATAGCCACCTTTCTTTACGATGACACTCAAAAGCCTTCCATCCATAGATTCTGTCAGCTGCTTGATCTGCTTACGCTCAACATTGCGTGCAGCAGCCACCACAGCCTCCAGACACTGCTCCGAGAGGTGTAATGTTTTCCCTCCCTGTAGATCTCACATTTTATGAGGGACCACAGATTCTCTATGGGGTTCAGATCAGGTGAACAAGAGGGCCATGTCATTATTTTTTCTTCTTTTAGACCTTTACTGGCCAGCCATGCTGTGGAGTATTTGGATGCATGTGATGGAGCATTGTCCTGCATGAAAATCAGTTTTTCTTGAACGATACCGACTTCTTCTTGTACCACTGCTTGAAGAAGGTGTCTTCCAGAAACTGGCAGTAGGTCTGGGAGTTGAGCTTCACGCCATCCTCAACCCGAAAAGGTCCGACAAGTTCATCTTTGATAATTTGATAATACCAGCCCATACAAGTACCCCACCTCCACCTTGCTGGCGTCTGAGTCGGAGTGGAGCTCTCTGCCCTTTACTGATCCAGGCTCGGGCCCATCCATCTGGCCCATTGTTACACTCGGTCCCCGTGCTGGCTCTGCACTCTCTCCTGGTCTCTTACCTTCTGCTCCTCTAGCTGTCCCTCTGCAGCAGTCTGTGCGCAGGCTGAAGTCTCCTGCTCCATCTGCTCCTCAGCGTCCTGCGTCCTCCCCCAGTTCCTGGCACGCTGCCAGCAGGCCTCCAGGAGGACTGCTTAGGACGCGTGGCCGCGCCCACTGTCTCTCTTAAAGGGGCAGCTTGCATTTTTTGAAAAAGTCAATTAACCAATGGCAGCGCACTCATTACTATATCTGGTCACTCCACCATAAGGGGAGTGCCGGAGCAACGTGTTCTATCATTGCTACATCCGGTTCTGTCCCTGATCTGTCTGCGCTGCATCTGCAGTCTCTGTGCTTCGCTCATTCTATTTGTCTCCACAGATCATTGGTAACCCGTATCCGGCTAACTTGGTCAATCTCGGTTATTACTGGCGCAAGTGTCATCCCGTTCCGCCATCAGCCATCCGTATCCGTGGACTGTGACAAGGTCACTGGAGCCAGCCTGCTACCATCCACTCTGGACCAGGACCTTCCTCATCTCCGTCAAACCCTCCACGGTTTCTGTTATATACCCGTTACCCTTTTGGTCCCTCTGGGACAGCTGCCACGTGTCCGGGGTCTAACTGGAGGTAGCACCTGTGTCCTCCGGGTATTCCATTCTGGTCCTGTTCGAGGGGCCTTACTACGGGTACCCGGGGCTCACTAGTCATGCCCCCTTCGGAGCCCCCCGGACCGCGGTCTCGAGGTTCCACATTAAAAAATAAAGACGAATGTGAACTTCACCATCTCTGCCTCCGCTTCCATTCGTTACACCCATCAAGAGTCACTCTCATTTCATCAGTCCATAAAACCTTAGAAAAATCAGTCTTAAGATATTTCTTGGCCCAGTCTTGACGTTTCTTCTTATGTTTCTTGTTCAAAGGTGGTCGTTTTTCAGGCTTCCTTACCTTGGCCATGTCCCGGAGTATGGCACACCTTGTGCTTTTTGATACTCCAGTAACGTTGCAGCTCGGAAATATGGCAAAACTGGTGGCAAATGGCATCTTGGCAGCTTCACACTTGATTTTCCTCAATTCATGGGCAGTTATTTTGCGCCTTTTCTATCAACACGCTTCCTGCGACCCTGTTGGCTATTTGCCATGAAACGCTTGATTGTTTGGTGATTACGCTTCAAAAATTTGGCAATTTCAAGACTGCTGCATCCCTCTGCAAGACATCTCACAATTTTTGACGTTTCAAAGTCTGTCAAAACTCTCTTCTGACCCATTTTGCCAAAGGAAAGGAAGTTGCCTAATAATTAAGCACACCTTATATAGGGTGTTGATGTCATTAGACCACACCCCTCCTCATTACAGAGATGCAAATCACCTGATTTACATAATTGGCAGTTGGCTTTCAAGCCTATACAGCTAGGAGTAGGACAACATCAATAAAAAGGATGATGTGATCAAAATACTCATTTGCCTAATAATTCTGCATACAGTGTACATCCAAACTTAGTTTGACTAAGCATACATGTCTTCTGAATAGAGAGAGTAGAATAAACCAGACACCTTTGGCAGTGGCTTATATATTTTAACCTCAAAGGATTAAGTATGTTGAAATTTAACATGCGTGATCCTTTTTTACCTCAGCCATGGACAAACAAGGACAGGGTAAGCATGCATGTATTGTGAATAGGGAGAGTAGAATAAGCCAGACACCTTTGGCATAACATCAAAGGATGGGGCATGTTGAAATTCATCATGCCTGATCCTTTTTTTTCTCAACCATGGACACAGCAAACATTTGTTGGTCCTGCAGGTTTAACCTTTCTTACTCACTACATCAGTCATGTTGCTTTCAGTACAAAACATCAACCCAGGTACATATTATCCACAGATAAAAAGGAGTGCTTCAATGTTATGTTTAAAAAAAATAATTTTCATTGATAATTTAATAAAAGGTAATTAAAATAAGAAAGGTGCAGGATATGTAAAAAAAAACCAAACTTCATTTATTGCCTGTTTCTCCTTATGCTATTCTGAGTCTCTCCTTTCTAGCTCTATCCTCACAATGGGTTTTTGACAATGTTTATCATGATTAGTGTTCAGAGTAATATGAACTACTGGCTTTCCGTATTGTTACCATGCTAAGCAGTATTTAAGGCTGAATGTATGCATCCACCTGTTCAATAGCCAGATATTCTGAATGAATAACATAAAGTGATGATGACATAGGATACAAATCTTGTCAGCTGGTATAAAAAATTATGAATTAACAACAATATGTGCACAATAAGGTCTTTCTGTAGATATAATTGATTACACTTTAATGTTTTAATTTATGTCTATTGGCACTGTTTATGCACTTTATATAGTTTTATAGTATACATTGCTAAGATACAACACATGATTATGTTCCAAAAATATGCCAGTGCATACCGTATTTTTCGGACTATAAGACGCACTGGACTATAAGACGCACCCAGGTTTTAGAGGTGGAAAATAGGGAAAAATATATTTGAAGCAAAAAATGTGGTAAAATATTTAATAACATAAACATACTATTATATGTGGTGTTATTATATATAATAGCATGTTATTATGTAGGAAGCTACGGGTAGTAGATGGTGCTGCGGGACCAGTGTGGTGTCTGTAAACTACTATGTGAAGACGCTGGAGGGTGAGTATAAGGCCGGGGTCACACATGCGAGAAACTCGCACGATTTCGTGTGAGTCTCTCGCATGAACACCCGGCACTGCCACTGGCACTCAGACTGGAGCGTGCGGCTGCATAGAAATAGAGACAGATGATAGAGACAGAGATGATAGAGACAGAGATGATAGAGCTAGAGATGATAGAGACAGATGATAGAGACAGAGATGATAGAGACAGATGATAGAGACAGAGATGATAGAGACAGAGATGATAGAGACAGATGATAGACAGAGATGATAGTGACAGATGATAGAGACAGATGATAGAGACAGAGATGATAGAGACAGAGATGACAGAGACAGATGTTAGAGACAGAGATGATAGAGACAGAGATGATAGAGACAGATGATAGACAGAGATGATAGAGACAGATGATAGAGACAGAGATTATACAGAGATGATAGAGACAGAGATGATAGAGACAGATGATAGAGACAGATGATAGAGACAGAGATGATAGAGACAGAGATGATAGAGACAGATGATAGAGACAGATGATAGAGACAGAGATGAGAGAGACAGAGATGATAGAGACAGATGATAGAAACAGAGATGATAGAGACAGAGATGATAGAGAAAGAGATGATAGAGACAGAGATGATAAAGACAGATGATAAAGACAGATGATATTGACAGATGATAGAGACAGAGATGATAGAGACAGATGATAGAGACAGAGATGATAGAGACAGATGATAGAGACAGAGATGATAGAAACAGAGATGATAGAGACAGATGATAGAGACAGAGATGATAGAGACAGATGATAGAGACAGAGATGATAGAGACAGATGAGAGAGACAGAGATGAGAGAGACAGAGATGATAGAGACAGAGATGATAGAGACAGAGATGATAGAGATAGAGACAGAGATGATAGAGACAGATGATAGAGACAGAGATGATAGAGACAGAGATGATAGAGACAGATGATAGAGACAGAGATGATGGAGACAGATGATAGAGACAGATGATAGAGACAGAGATGATAGAGACAGATGAGAGAGACAGATGAGAGAGACAGAGATGATAGAGACAGAGATGATAGAGACAGAGATGATAGAGATAGAGACAGATGATAGAGACAGATGATAGAGACACAGATGATAGAGACAGAGATGATAGAGACAGAGATGATAGAGACAGAGATGATAGAGATAGAGACAGATGATAGAGACAGAGATGATAGAGACAGAGATGATAGAGACAGATGAAAGAGACAGAGATGATAGAGACAGAGATGCATTTTTTAATGCGTTTCATGTGCGCATGATGCGCTGCGCAAAAAAACGCAAGTGTGAAAGTAGCCTAACCTTTTAATTAATTCTCTGTTATACAGTGTGTCTGAAGGACCTGTGATGACATCATGAAGAGTCAGGGCTTTGGTCATGTGATGCTCCAGCCCGCCCTTCTACTTCAGACACCGATCTGCCCAGCTGCTGCAGGAATCAGGCGCTGGGGAACCATGTGGCTCTGTCATTAGCTGCTCCCCACTCACTGCTCAGCTGATAGGTGGGCGGGGAAGCGGCTGATTAATATTCACTGCACTTAAGTATCTGGACCAGGGGTTTCCCCAGCGCTTGTTTCCTGCAGCAGAGGGGATATTTTCCTACCTCCTGCGATCCCACTCCACTGCTGCCTCCTGCCCCCTCTCCACATGTTACATTCCGACCATAAGACGCACCCACACTTTCCTCCCAAATTTGGAGGAAAAAAAGTGCGTCTTATGGTCTGAAAAATACAGTAATTATTGAAGTATTTTTGACCTATCTTGCAAATTTTACTTTGAAAGTCACAGTCCTCCTTCATATCCTGCACCTTTCTTATTTTAATTACATTTTATTAAATTATCAATGCAAATTAATTTTTTAAACATAACATTGAAACACTCCTTTTTACCTGTGGTTAATATGTACCTGGGTTGGTGTTTTGTATTGATTGCTCTTAGGACATGATGTCCGCTAATTATTCAGAAAATGTTGCTTTCAAAAAGTCAAATGGCGCTCCTTCCATTCCAAACCCTGTTGTACTTCCAAACACTAATTATCCTCCACATATTGGGTATTGGCATACTCAGGAGAAATTTTGCACAAATCGTACAGTGCAATTTCTCCTGTTATCCTTAAGAAAATGCAAAATTTGGGGCTAAAAAACATTTTTTGTGGGAAAAAATATATTTTATTTTTAATTTTCATGGCTCAATGTTCTAAACTCCTGTAAAGCACCAGGGGGTTCAAGGTGCTCAAACCACATCTAGATACGTTTCCTGAGGGGTCACCTAAATGGTGTCACTTGTGAGTGTAAGAGAATGGTCAGCTATAATATAATGAGCTGCAATGATGAACCAGACAACCATCTTGTGAAAAGTTAGGAACCAAGATTCAACTTTTACAATAGAACTAAGAAGATGTACTTTGGAGAAGTGGATGGAGAATGTAAAATGTGATCATGCCCTGCTAGCAAACCTAGCTGATGTGCATAAAGGAAAATTGAATCAATAGGGGAACAGGGTTAACAAATATATGGTCAATATGTGTATACGTGATAATGTTGGTAAAACATTAAAATGTCAAATGCCTGAATTTATGGATATAGTCTGGAGACAGTGATAAGATAGAGGACAGTAGCTATAGATAACAATGACTTTTATTGGTTTTCATGTTGTTTGTGGAAACGTTAATTAATGTTGTGGTATTATGTCATTACATTCTTTGTTCTAAAACACGTTTCTCTCTGCAACATGATGTAACCATATACACCCTTTGCTGCAAGGTGCAGCTTTCTTTGTTCGCATTATGTATAAAAAGCCCCTGTTACTGTTGCTCGGGGCCATTCCACCGCCAGTATGCCGCTGAGCCACACCATGGCCAGGCTAGGGGCCTTTTCATCACCAGACTTCTCAGAAAATCTCTGCCCATCTGAATCCCTGCTTTGTGCCTGCATGCTTCAACTCACTGACTCTCTGTACCTGTTCTGCTATGTATCTCTAAATAAACTTCAACCTCAGCTTGTTAAGAGGATTGTCTACATTTTTTTCCCGGCTCTACCAGCTCTCAGTAAGGACTTTTTTCTTACAAGTGGCGAGCCGGCCAGGAGGAGCGGCTCCGAAGAGCTGCCTCCAGAAGAACCACTGGAAGAACTTGTGGATGAGGGCTTGGAGGTTGGAAGAGTGAAGAAAAAACAAAAAAACGCCCGTGGCCATGCGTTAAATCAATCAAAGGAAGCCAGCCTGAAGGAGAACCTCTCGTGTATCGCTCCGAGCCCGCCTGCCGATTTTTTATAAGAAAACTACAGAAGAAAAAAAAGGACTATAAAAAAATATGTGCAACCAAGAAGAAGAAACCTCTAAGTGAAGTTATCTACAAGGACGTGAGAACTTTTTTTGCCGGGTAGCAAAAGGCTTTAAAAGGTGAGGGGAGACGCCTGGCAAGCGTAACGAGTGAGGCTGGATCACCGCTGCACCTCTTTTGATATCTTTTGGTCAACCCAGTCTGCAGCAGGTCTTCCATCCGAGAGAGGGGTGAGTATCTAACTCTGCTTAAATTGCATTTGTTGATACTAGAACAGAGAAAAAGTCATCCTTGTAGGCCACTGTAAATATGGAGTGGTTACGGAAGCAAGCAGAAGTATGCTGGCACACCCCAGCTGGAGGGGGTTAATGTTGAAACCACGTGGTTAAATTGTATGCGTTGGTTTACCAAAGAAAACAGGGAACTAGATAGAAAAAAATTTGCTAGGGAAGTCTAGTAGCCGAGTAGCGGCTTTGTGTAAGACAGTCATAACTTTTGTTCAGGCTCTTGATAGGCAGCCTATACGACAGTATGTACATGGGATCACCCGGGGTGGGGCAGCGTATAGGGAGAGATTAGAACAGTTGAATGAGACATTAAAGCAAGCAGAGGAAACACAAAAGGAGGGGGTTGAGTTGCAGCTTTTGAGAGCACTTACAGCACAGATGGAGTCTGCAGTGGGGAAGTGCGGGTCTGACGTAGATACAGTCTCAGAATGGAAGTCAATGTTAGGAGACTGGGTGAAAGAGTACACAAACACACAAGAAAGATTGTCCCGACAGCTTCAGCACATGCAGACACAGTTGAGTAAAGAGTTGGCAGAAGAGGAGGACATAGATGATTCATCCCAGGTGGAATTTTTTTTTCCAACATGTTTTATTGATTTAAAGAGTATTACAATAAAAGATAATCATACAAGACTTGAAGTAACAAGCTAATTTGATAGACGTAAAACTCAAAATATTGATTTAAAGAGCATTGCCAAAAAGTAAGTCATACAGGTTTGAAGGTATCAAGCTTATTTGACGTTTATTTGACAGGTATAATACTCATAAATGTCCCCCCACCACCCTCAACCCTCCCATCCCCCCAACATATAAACCCCTAAAGCGACCCTGCATTTGATTAACAATCAACAAGTTCAAGGAATAGGATTATGTCCGCTAATTTTCTGAAGGAGATACCACTGGGTGTTTTCAAAATGTGTCCTTAGTTTGTCCCTGGTGTCTTGAGACAGAGAAGGGATGAACAATGACCATGTACTTAAAAATTTCCCAGTCAATTTCTCTTTATTTGTCAGGGTGTCTAGCCAGTCCATTCGAAAAATATACATTATTTTGGAGTATATGAGAGATTTGGGTGGTGGCAATGGATTTAGCCAGTGCTGCAAGATACTTTTCCTGGTAGCTGAGGCCCATATTATCAACATGGCCTTAAGATGTTTGGGGAATTTGTGTTGAGAGCTGTCTAGAATATTAAATATTGCCCATTGCGGCGTCAAAGGAAACAATATCCCACCAAGATTCTGCAGTTCGGCATGGATAGACTGCCATATTTTTTGCACTTTGGGGCATCCCCACATGTGATGAAATATGTCTGTGCTTCCTGTCTCGCATTTGGAACATGTGAATGTGCCCCCTGGAGACATCCTAGACTTAATGTGTGGGGTAATATAAGCTCTAAGAAGGAGTAATAAAGACATGTCTGCATAACTGCTGGAGGGATCACTTTCTGTTGCATCAAAGTGGCATCTAAGATTTCACCGACTGTGATGTTCTGTATATCATTAACCCATCGTGCTGGACCTGTCTTTTTGCCCTCCCATGACCATTGCTTACGCAACAGTGTGTAAATACTGCTTGTCGAGGCTATCTGCACCCTGGCGGTCCTAAGGAAGCCATCCAAAGCGTTCCTACCTCTATCTCCACCCCTAGTAGCTATGCCTTTCAAAGTTAAGCTCCTTGCTTGAAGAAAAAGGAAGGGCTTGTTTACAAATGTTGGGAAACGTTGTGCTGCTATGTTAAATGGAAGCATGGAGAATCTATCATCTAATAGGTCAGCTGCCAAGATGCAACCCTGCCCAGCTAGCTCAATGTAAGATAAGGGTGGTTTACCTCCCATAGAGCCTGGGTTACCCAGAAAGGGCACAAATGGAGAGACATCGCTTCTCAAATGACATAGTCTCCTGCATTTCCTCCACGTCTGTATAGTTTGCCATAAGGTGGGGTGGTTTCTTATGTCTGCAATAAGGTCATCGTTGGCCATTTGTAGTAATGTTGGTAAGGAGACCTGAGGACTTAATTGTTGGTCTAAAAGTACGTTTGCGAAATGTGAGCTACCTCTTAACCAATCAATGGTGTATCTGAGATTTGCTGCTAGATTGTACTTTGCAATGTCTGGGAAATTGATGCCACCCTCCTCCTTTGGGGCTTGTAGTTTGATTAGACCTATACGTGTACGCTTTTTGTCTCCCCAAATAAAATTCCTAAAAGCAGTGTTTAGAGTTTTAACATCAGCTCGTGTCAACAAAATAGGTAGTGTTTGGAAAATATACAATAGTTTTGGAAATATTATCATCTTAATTAAATGACATCATCCGGAAAAAGACAAAGTGAAGTGTTTGCAGGAGTTTAGAAGGTTAAATATGGACGTAATTAGGGTCTAATATTAATATGGTATAGGGACGCCAAATCTGCCGGGAGGTGGACACCCAAATATTTGATAGATGATGTGCTCCATTGGAAAGGAAGTGTCGAGTTATTTAATTTCCCTTCCTCAAACAGAGCCAGGGCCTCTGATTTATTATAATTTATTTTAAAGCCTGAGCATTTGCCAAAATGGTTTAGGGCTTCCATGATAACTGGTATTGCCGCATTGGGATTGGAGATGAATAGGAGTATATCGTCGGCAAATGCCGCCATTTTGAGTGAAGTGCAGCCTACCTCTATGCCCCTGTATATTGAAGAATTTTGGAGAGTTCTAAAGTAAAGGATCTAAAGCAAGGTTAAAAAGTAAGGGCGACAAGGGCAGCCCTGATGCGTTCCTCTCTGGATTTCAAATATGGAAGAGAGTATACCATTTATGGCCAGCCTGGACACCGGGCTTTTATATAACAACTTTATCGCCTCACAGAACCATGGACCAAAGTTTCTAAACTCCAGGTTGTCGAGGAGATAATCCCATGCAACCCTGTCATACGCTTTGTCAGCATCCAGGCTGACCACAATAGACTCTAAACAACCATGAGATTTTCCGTAAGAGATAGCTCCCAAAGCTGTCCGTACATGGGCGTACCCACCGTGGGGCAGGGGGGGGCAGTTGCCCCCCCTAGGAGCAGGGGCGCGCCGTGCCAAGATGAGGCCATCAGCATCAGCCGGCCCTTTAAAAGGTGCTTCTGGGCTGGCTGCGACGCACATACTAGACTGTATGGGCTCTTTCCAGGTGTGACGTCGTTCCCGGGGGCGTGTCATACCAGGAGGGGGCGTGTTCTGCAAAGCCAGGAAGAGAAGCCGACATTATACATTGGTCTCAGCAGTCTGATGCCGGCGTCTGTTTGCTGCAGGAGGGAAATCTGAGGTCAGAGTCCTCAGTGACATAGGAGGATTTATTAATTAATGGGTTGATGTCTCCTTAGATTTTTGGTTGACTGGGTCTGATACTTGGGGCTGTGTAGTGGGGATTGAGGGGTGAATGCACGCTTGTGCAGTCTGATTGTGTCCCGAGGGGTTAGTGCACACTTGTGGGGTCTGTGTGTGCTCCTAGGGGGTTATGCATGGACCCCATACAGTATATATACCTGACAGCGGCTCATACAGTCTATACCTACAGTAATATATACCTGACAGGAGCCCGTACAGTCTATATCTACAGTAATATATACCTGACAGGAGCCCGTACACTCTATATCTACAGTAATATATACCTGACAGGAGCCCGTACAGTCTATATCTACAGTAATATATACCTGACAGGAGCCCGTACACTCTATATCTACAGTAATATATACCTGACAGGAGCCCGTACAGTCTATATCTACAGTAATATATACCTGACAGGAGCCCGTACAGTCTATATCTACAGTAATATATACCTGACAGGCTATATATACCTGACAGGCTTGAGAAAGGTTTGTGTTGTTTGGACCGAAATGTCGCCTTTTGACCTTATTAAATAGCTTTTTTTTTCACTACAAACCATGTGCTGCCTCCAATTTGTCTGGTTTTCTATCTATCTATCTATCTATCTATCTATCTATCTATCTATCTATCTATCTAATATTCATTTTTTTCCCCTAAAGATCAATCCAATTGCTGTGTTTAGAAAGGGCAGTGTGAATGGCTCAGTGTCAGTGTGTGATAAACACGCATGAGCTTGAAGTCCCCCTGCTGAACAGAAGAGAAGACTGCAAAGGTAAGCCTAAAATCAATGAATTGTTTACATAATAGGATTGATCATGGTGGTATTTCTCCTTGTATGTGATATTATTGGTCTTGGTATAAGGAATTATGTTGTGTATGGCATTCATTTTCGTTTCGTTTTATTCACATTTTTCGTTCTAAAATTTTACAACCTGAACGACCATGGCTTGCCCCCCCCCCTAGTTTTGATCCTGGGTACGCCCATGTGTCCGTATGTTGTATGTTATGGATTTACTATGGACAAACCCAATTTGTTGAGGCAATATCAGGTTTGGGAGTATTTTTTGCACTCTATTCGCTAGTATTTTAGTGAAAATTTTAAAGTCGGAGTTTAAAAGCGAGATTGGTCTATATCCTTCCACTAGTGAAGGATCTTTGCCCGGTTTCGGGAGTACTATTATGTCTGCTTCATTGAAACGGTCCGGGAGCTGCCTCGATCGAACCAACTGATTAAAGACTTCACAAAGATGTGTCCCTATACTGCCTCCCAATATTTTGTAAAATTCATTACTATACCCATCAGGGCCAGGAAATTTAGAGAGCTTCAAGGAGCTGATAGTTTGGATGACTTCTGAAGGGGATATAGGAGCATTAAGGATTTCCCTCTGTTCCTCTGTTAGTAAAGGTGCTACCTCTGTTTGCATAAAGTTTAGAATATCGTCCCCCTCTCTCTTCTCCGCTTTGTACAGGGAACCAAAAAATGATCTAAATTTCTCTACAATCTCCTCATTCTCTGTCAACACTCTGCCCTCTTTGGTCCGAATTTTGTGAATCCTTGTGGCCTTTCTGTATGGTCTAGTAAGAGACGCAAGTAATTTGCTAGGTTTATTGCCCCATTTAAAAAATTTGTGCTTTTGGAGATCAATACTATAAGTGGCCCATTCATGAGCTAGTGCATCTGCCAATTCCTTTGCCTCGATATATTGTTTTTTCGTGAGGGGTGAATTGTTAAGTTTAAAGTTTTTATATGCTAAGGTTAAAGCCCTCTGCGTTGCCAGGGTCCGCTCCTGCAACTGTTTTTTTATGACATACAGTACAGACCAAAAGTTTGGACACACCTTCTCATTCAAAGATTTTTCTGTATTTTCATGACTATGAAAATTTTAGAATCACTCTGAAGGCATCAAAACTATGAATTAACACATGTGGAATTATACATTACACTTTACAAAAAAGTGTGAAACTGAAAATATGTCTTATATTCTAGGTTCTTCAAAGTAGCCACCTTTTGCTTTGAGTCATTGGATCTTTGTTTTTCCAAAGTGTTTGATACCGTGCCACACAAGAGGTTGGTGCACAAAATGAGAATGCTGGGTCTGGGGGAAAATGTGTGTAAATGGGTAAGTAACTGGCTTAGTGATAGAAAGCAGAGGATGGTTATAAATGGTATATTCTCTAACTGGGTCGCTGTGACCAGTGGGGTTTACACAGTAAAATATCGATATTTGCAGATGATACAAAACTATGTAAAGCAGTCAATACAAGAGAAGATAGTATGCTGCTACAGATGGATCTGGATAAGTTGGAAACTTGGGCCGAAAGGTGGCAGATGCGGTTGAACAATGATAAATGTAAGGTTATACACATGAGAAGAAGGAATTAATATCACCATGACACATTGAACAGGAAACCACTGAGTAAATCTGACATGGAGGAGGACTTGGGGATCCTAGTTTACGATAAACTTACCTGGAGCAGCCAGTGCCAGGCAGCGGCTGCCAAGGCAATCAGGATCATGGGGTGCATTAAAAGAGGTCTGGATACACATGATGAGAGCATTATACTGCCTCTGTACAAATCCCTGGTTAGACCGCACATGGAGTACTGTGTACACTTTTGGGCACCGGTGCTCAGGAAGGGTATAATGGAACTAGAGCGAGTACAAAGGAGGTCAACAAAATTAATAAAGGGGATGGGGGAACTACAATACCCAGAGAGATTAGCAAAATTAGGATTATTTAGTCTAAAAAAAAGACGTCTGAGGGGCGATCTAATAACCATGTATAAGTATATAAGGGGAAAATACAAATATCTCTCAGAGGATCTGTTTACACCAAGGAAGGTGACGGTCATAAGGGGGCATTCTCTGCATCTGAAGGAGAGAAGGTTCTTCCACCAAAATAGAAGAGGATTCTTTACTGTTAGGGCAGTGAGAATCTGGAATTCCTTGCCTGAGGAGGTGGTGATGGTGAACTCAGTTGAGGTGTTCAAGAGAGGCCTGGATGTCTTCCTGGAGCGTAACAATATTGTATCTTACAGTTATTAGGTTCTTTAGAAGGATGTACAGTACAGACCAAAAGTTTGGACACACCTTCTCATTCAAAGATTTTTCTGTATTTTCATGACTATGAAAATTGTAGAATTACACTGAAGGCATCAAAACTATGAATTAACACATGTGGAATTATACATTACACTTTACAAAAAAGTGTGAAACAACAGAAAATATGTCTTATATTCTAGGTTCTTCAAAGTAGCCACCTTTTGCTTTGATTTCAAAATTGAAGCGGTGAGCGGTCCAGCTCACCCCAAACCATCTCGATTGGGTTCAGGTCTGGTAACTGTGGAGGCCAGGTCATCTGGCATAGCACCCCAACACTCTCCTCCTTGGTCAAATAGCCCTTACACAGCCTGGAAGTGTGTTTGGGGTCATTGTCCTGTTGAAAAATAAATGATGGTCCTACTAAACACAAACCGGATGGAATAGCATGCTGCTGCAAGATGCTGTGGTAGCCATGCTGGTTCAGTATGCCTTCAATTTTGAATAAATCCCCAGTGTCACCAGCAAAGCACCCCCACACCATCACATCACCTCCTCCATGCTTCACGGTGGGAACCAGGCATGTAGAGTCCATCTGTTTACCTTTTCTGCGTGCAAAGCAGTAATCAAAGCAAAAGGTGGCTACTTTGAAGAACCTAGAATATAAGACATATTTTCAGTTGTTTCACACTTTTTTGTAAAGTGTAATGTATAATTACACATGTGTTAATTCATAGTTTTGATGCCTTCAGTGTGATACTACAGTTTTCATAGTCATGAAAATACAGAAAAATTGTTGAATGAGAAGGTGTGTCCAAACTTTTGGTCTGTACTGTAGATCTGGGGATTTATTCTGACGGAATATAGGCTGAACTGGATGGACCAATGTCTTTTTTCGGCCTTGCTAACTATGTTACTAAATCCTTCTCATGGGTCACTAGATTCAAATTCTCAAAAAGAAGGAATAGATATCTATGTCCAAAGATATCCCATACTGGTGTACTATATATTTTTTATTTAACACCAGTAGAAAGATATCAAACCCAGATATAATGGTACAGTTGAAACCAGAAGTACATACACTATATAAAAAGACACATATGCATGTTTTCTCAGTATCTGACATGAAATTAGAATAAACCTTTCCTATTTTAGGTCAATTAGGATTACTGTAATTATTAATATTTGCCAAATGCCAGAATAATGAGAGAGAAAGAATGTTTTAAGCCATTTTTATTACTTGCGTTTATTTGTGAAAACATCGAAAATTTGGCAAAAATTTTGAAAATGTTTCAATTTTCAAACTTCTAATTCTTACGCCCTTAAATCAGAAAGTTATGTTACACAAAATAGTTAATAAAAAATATTGCTCACATGTCTCCTTTAACACTAAGACTACTGCTATAGTCATTTTGACTACTTGCACTTTTTATTTCTCTTCTGTGACTACATTTTTCGGAATTCCGGCTTGAGACTCGGTGACTTTTCCTCAAATATGATGTGAAAAAAGATTTTGTGACAATAAATAATTTTGGTGAAAAAATTGCACGTTTTTTCAAAATTTACCTTTAACTACTAAAGGTAGTCATTTTGACTACCTACTATATTTTGCTGTCCTTTTGTCACTAAATGTTGCTGTAAAGTTTTGTGCATAATTTTTTCACTGTATCTTATTTACCCTGATGTTCATATAGATGTAGTTCAATTCAGATGTCAACTTTTCACATTTTCCTTGTGTTAAGGCACTGCCACACTTAGCGATCGCACCAGCGATCACGACAACGACACGACCTGGCGAGATCGCTAGTGCGATCGCTAGTTAGATTCCAAACACATCTCATCAGCGATCTGTGATTTCAAACACAACTCATCAGCGATCTGTATAATGACCTCTGCGGTCGTTGGGTAAACCTAGTCCCACTTGCGACGCTGGTAAAGTCGTTCATAAAGGGTGTCACACTCAGCGATTCAGGCTCACCAGCGGGACACCAACGACCAAAAAAACGGATCAGAACGTTCATAAGCGATCAGCGACATCTCAGAAGGGGCCACATCGCTGCTACATGTCACACACAGCGGCGTCGCTAACGAGATCGCTACTGCGTCATAAAATCGGTGACGCTTTAGCGATCTCGTTAGCGATCTCGCGTAGTGTGGCATACCCTTTACCTGGTTCTATTACTGTGTAATGCTGAACTGAAAAGAGCTTGTTTGTAATACTGTAGGCTCTTATCTTATGCTAAAGAAGGGTGTTGTTTTTCTCTGGTCCTAGCAGTAGACAGTAGTCTGGATAGTAAGTTTAAGCTCAAAAAACTCATACAAGTATATAGCAGATACAACATTTTATTGTCATATTATTCGATTATTTTGTACTGTATATTGTGAAGCAGCAATTTTTCTGGGGAAAAAACTATATTTGCATACAGCTTGATGTTATTAGTTATAGTTTACATCTAGAAAGAATATTTTTTTTATCTGCAAATGGGCAATATGCATGAATATAGCAATAATGCAATGTAATGGTTTATGACGCGAAAACGATAAAAATTACGTGTTTTTTTTTTAATTTTTCTTTTATGATCAACCATGTTCACATACAGTATAATTTTGTGAAAAAATGTATAAATTAGCTAAAACATCAAGAATATTTAGAAAAATATTAATATTTTTAATATTTTTCTATCTACTGGCTAACACGGTACGAAGATACACATCTTTCCTAAAACATCAAGACTTTTATAGGTCCAGTGAAAAATGAACGAACATTATATTTGTATAGTGGTAGCGAACAGAACAGCAGGGATGTTACTGGTGATTCTCATTGTATGCTGTGTTATATGAATATATACTGTATATATGTCCAGTACTGCTATTTTCTGTTGTAGTTTTACAATGATCCTAGCAATAAAAGTTGTAAAGAACCCCCTGCATCTACCTCAATGAATTGTTAGGAAAGAGTTTAGCTGTCTGTCAACTGATTCAGCCCACCTACGTTTGAAGGTGGCAGAACAGTTATTATTTCTTTTAGTTTTACATTAGACTTAGCGGGTATAAATGCTTGGATAGTATACAAGGAGATGACCCCCGAAAAAATGTCACGCAAGGCATTTTTGCAAAAGCTTGTTACAGAGTTGAGTGGTCCTTATGTTATATCTAGGGGAAAGGGTGGCATGTCCCAAGTTGCTACATCTTCAGATGTGATGCTTCAAAAAAAATGTTGCCAGATAAAAGAAAAATGCAAAAATAATAGATCTGTTGGCTATTTTATGACTTGCCGTAAGTCTTTGTCTGGGCAATGTACCGCCGTAAATGAAAGACGATGCCTGAAATGCGAATCAACAAATGTTTAGAAGGTCAATTATGACGTACTTTTAAGGAGGAGAAGGAAAATGTAGAATTGGAGCAGAATCTCAATAAAACATTATTATGAAGTACAACCGGTATCGACCCAACGGCCTTCTTCAGGTACTGAGGAGAAGGAGCACTGACTGACCTAGTAGTCATTTTCTCTGCTTGTTGTTCTTGAGATGTTGTTTATATGTGTGCACTTTAATAATAAATGATTGTAAAACCTCTATTATTATTGTTTTACTTAGTTTACTTTTGTTATTTCCTGTAGAAAAATATGAAAAATCAGAAAAAAACATTCCAAAGCATTACTGTTGGATCTCACAATAATAATACATTAAAAAATATATAATTATTAATAAATAACCACAAATGAAACTCTAAAAATAAACGAAAACAAGTCAGTAGTCAGAATGACTACATTCAGTAGTTCTAGTCAGTGTCACGAGTCCAGTATTCCTAGTGTTAAATCTGCATCATTTTTTCAACATTTCTTTTTTGTTATGAAGTTACAAGGGTTAAAAATTGATCAGCAAAGTTGGGGAGCCTATATGACATAACTTACCTAAAAATGACACCATTGTAAAAACTGCACCTCTCAAAGTCCTCAAAACCACATTCAAGACGTTTATTAACCCTTCCGGTGCTTCACAGGAACTAAAGCAATGTGGAAGAAAAAAAATTAATATTTCACTTCTTTCACAAAAATGTTACTTTATCACCAAATTTGTTATTTTGACATGGGTAGCAGTAGAAAATGGACCCTAAAATTTGTTGTGCAATTTCTCCAGAGTATGCTGATACCCGATATGTGGGGAATATCCCTGTTTAGGCACACAGCACGCCTGCGAAGGGAAGTAGCACCGTTTGACATTTTGATCGAGAGTGGATGCCATGTCGCGTTTGGAGAGCTCTGATGCCTAACCAGTGGAAACCCCCAACAAGTGACCCCATTTTGGAAACTATACGCCTTAGGAAATTTATCTAAATGTGTCATGAGTACCTGGAACCTCTAGGTGCTTCACAGAAGTTTATAACGTAGCTGTGAAAATAAAAAAAATAATTTTTCCCACAAAAATATACATTTTGCCCTATTTTTTTATTTTCACAAGAGTAACAGAAGAAAATGGACACCAAAATGTGTTATATATTTTCTACTGAGTATGCTGATACCCTATATGTGGGGGAATACTACTATTTGGGTGCACGGCAAGGCTCAGAAGGAAAGGAGCATCGTTTGACTTTTTGAACACAAAAACGGCTGGAATGGAAAGCGGACGCCATGTCGCGTTTGGAGAGTCCCTGATGTGCCTAGACAGTGGAAAACCCCCACACGTGACCCCATTTTTGAAACTAGAGCCATCAAGGAACTCATCTAGATGTGTCATGAACACCTTGAACCCCCAGGTGCTCACAGAAATTTATAATGTAGAGCTGTGGAAATACAAAATCACATTTTACTCACAAAAATGTACATTTAGCCCCAAAGTTTTTTTTTCACAAGGCTAACAGAAGAAACTGGACCTCAAAATTTATTGTGCAAATTCTCCTGAGTACGCCAATACCCCAGATGTGGAGGAAAACCACTGTTTAGGCTCATGGCTTGGCTTGGAAAGGAAGTAGTGTTTTGGACCGCAGACTTAAATGGAATGGTCTGCAGGCGTCATGTCGCGTTTGGAGAGCCCCTGATGTGCCTAAACACTGAAAAAAAAAAAAAAAAAAAGACCCCATTTTGGAAACTACACCCATCAAGGATTTTATCAAGGGGTATAATGAATATTTTGAATGCACAGATACTATATGGAATTTGATAACATTAGGTAGTCATATTGAAAATTTTCATTTTTTTCACGAAAATGTTGTTTTAGCCCCAAATTTGAATTTGTAATCTTCATAATGGATAATAGAAGAAAACGGATCCCATAATTTGTTTTCCAATTTATCCTGAATGTGGCTATACTGCATATGTGGTCAAAAACTTCTGCTTGGGCACATGGCAAGGCTAGGAAAGGAAAGGGCACTATTTGCCTGGTGATAGATTGTGAAAGCAGCAGAAACCCCCCCACAGCAGAAAGTAGACCCTTAAAGGAATTCATCGAGGGGTGTAGTGAGTATTTTGAACCCATAGGTGCCTCACAGAATTTTATAACATTGAGACGTGGAAATATGACATTTTAGTGGTAAAAAATAAATTTTTGTATTTCCTGCAAATTTCTCAAGTACACAAGGGTTAGCAGGTGATACTAGACCCCACAATTTATTACTAGTGATGGGCGGACACCTGGATGTTCGAGTCCGATGGGTTCGGCCGAACAGTTACAAAAAGTTTACGTTTGAGTACCAGAACAGTTCAGCAAACACAGCTTCAAAAGACAGCGTGAGCGCGCAGCTGTGATCGGAGGTATAAAGTTCACTTCTAGTCACTGGTGTCTGCTGATGGGACTACAGCTCCCTTCAGCCGACGCAAAACACACTTTTACTTTTTTATTTAACCCCTTTACCCCTGAGGGTTGTTTGCACGTTAATGACCGGGCAAATTTTTACAATTCTGACCACTGTCCCTTTATGAGGTAATAACTCTGGAACGCTTCAACTGATCTTAGCGATTCTGAGTTTGTTTCCTCATGACATATTTTACTTCATGATAGTGGTAAAATTTCTTTGATATAATTTGTGTTTATTTGTTAGAAAAAATGGAAATATGGTGAAAATTTTTGAAAATTTTGCAATTTTCAAACTTTTATTTTTATGCTCTTAAAACAGAGAAATATGTCACACAAAATCGTTACTAAATAACATTTCCCACATTTCTACTTTACATCAGCACAATTTTGGAAACAAATTTTTTTGTTAGGAAGTTATAAGGGTTAAAACTTGACCAGCGATTTCTTATTTTTACAACACCATTTATTTATTAGGGACCACATCACATTTGAAGACACTTTGAGGGGTGTATATGACAGAAAATACCCAAAAGTTACACCATTCTATAAACTGCACCCTCAAGGTGCTCAAAACCACATTCAAAAAGTTTATTAATCCTTCAGGTGCTTCACAGGAATTTTTGGAATGTTTAAAAAAATCAACATTTAACTTTTTTCACAAAATATTTAATTCAGATCCAATTTTTTTTTATTTTACCAAGGGTAACAGGAGAAATTGGACTGCAAAACTTGTTGTGCAATTTGTCTTTAGTATGCTGATACCCCATATGTGGGGGAACCATTGTTTGGGCGCACGGCAGAGCTTAGAAGGGAAGGAGCGTCGTTTGACTTTTCAATGCAAAATTGGCTGGAATTGAGATCGGACACCATATTGGGTTTGGAGAGCCCCTGATGCTCCTAAACAGTGGAAACCCCCCACAAGTGACACCATTTTGGAAATTAGACCCCCTAGGGACTGATCTAGATGTGTGGTCAGCACTTTGAACCACCAAGTGCTTCACAGAAGTTTATAACGCCCAAGCGTGAAAATAAAAAAAAACATTTTTTCCACAAACATGATCTTTTAGCTCCCAATTTTTTATTTTCCCAAGAGTAACAGGAGAAATTGGACCCCAAAAGTTGTTGACCAATTTGTCCTGAGTATGCTGATACCCCATATGTGGGAGATAACTACTGTGTGGGCACACGTCAGGGCTCGGAAGGGAAGTAGTGACGTTTTGGAATGCAGACTTTGATTAAATGGTCTATGGGCATCATGTCGCGTTTGGAGATCCCCTGATGTGCCTAAACAGTGGAAACCCCTACAAGTGACCCCATTTTGGAAACTAGACCCCGCAAGGAACTTATATAGATGTGTGGGGAGAACTTTGAACCCCAAAGTGCTTCACAGAAGTTTATAACGTAGAACCATAAAAATAAAAAAAATCATTTTTTTCCACAAAAATGATATTTTCGCCCTCAATTTTTTATTTCCCAAGGGTAACAGAAGAAATTGGATCCCAAGAGTTATTCTGCAACTTGTCCTGAGTACGCTGATACCCCATATGTGAGGGTAAACCACTGTTTGGGCGCATGGCAGAGCTCGGAAGGAAAGGAGCGCCGTTTGACTTTTTCAACGCAGAATTAGCTGGAATTGAGATCAGACGCCATGTCACGTTTGGAGAGCCCATGATGTGCCTAAACAGTGGAAACCCCCAATTCTAACTCCAACCCTAACCCCAACACACTCCTAACCCTAATCCCAACCCTAACCCTAACCACAAAAATAACCATAACACACCCCTAACCCTAATCCCAACCCTAATGGGAAAATGGAAATAAATACATTTTTTTAATTTTATTATTTTTCCCTAAGGGGGTGATAAATTGGGATTCGATTTACTATTTATAGCGGTTTTTATGTTTGGCAGCTGTCACACGCTAAAAGACGCTTTTTATTGCAAAAAATAGTTTTTGCATCACCACATTTTGATAGCTATAATTTTTCTATATTTTGGCTCACAGAGACATGTGAGCTTTTACTTTTTGTGGGACGAGTTGACGTTTTTATTGGTACCATTTTTGGGCACATGACATTTTTTCATCGCTTTTTATTACGATTTTTGGCAGAATGAACAAAAACCAGCAATTCATGAATTTCTTTTGGGGGAGCGTTTATACCTTTCCGCGTGTGGTAAAATTGATAAAGCAGTTTATTCTTCGGATTAGTACGATACAGCGATACTTCATTTATATCTTTTTTTTATGTTTTGGCGCTTTTAAACATTAAAAAAAATTTATATAAAAAATAATTATTTTTGCATCACTTTATTCTGCGAGCTATAACTTTTTTATTTTTTCGCTGATGCTGTATAGTGGCTTGTTGTTTGCGGGACAAGATGACGTTTTCAGCGGTACCATGTTTATTTATATCTGTCTTTTTGATCGCGTGTTATTCCACTTTTTGTTCGGCGGTATGATGATAAAGCATTGTTTTTTTGACTTTTTTTTTTAAGGGTTCACTAAAGCAGTTAACTAGTTGGACAGTTTTATAGGGCGGGTTGTTATGGACGTGGCAATACTAAATATGTGTACTTTTATTGTTTTTTTTATTTACATAATAATAATGTGTTTATTGGGGAAGTATATATATATTTTTTATTTATTTAGGGATTTTATTTAAAAATATTTTTACATGTTTACTTTTTTTCTTTACATTTTTACATTGTCCCAGGGTGGGACATTACTATATAGTGTCAGATTGCTGATCTGACACTTTGAAGAGCACTGTGTCAGATCAGCGATCTGACAGGCAGTGCAGGAGGCTTGCCGGCGCCTGCTCCCAGCAGGCACTGACAAGCCACCTCGAGGAGGCCCTTGTAATGCAATCACATCGCGTTGTTCTGAGGGTCTCAGGGAAGCACGTAGGGAGCCTCCTCCCTGCGCGATGCTTCTCTATGCCACCGGAACGCTGTGATCATGTTTGATAGCAGTGTGGCGGGTGTTAAAGTGTCGGGAGCAGTCCGTGACCGCTCCTGGCACTTAGTGCCAGTTGTCCGCTGTGAAAATCAGCTGACACCCGACTGCGATCAGCTGCGCTCCCCCCGTGAGCGCAGCTGATTGCACATGACGTACTATTCCGTCCATGGGAATTAAGTCCCAGGGCACATGGACGGAATAGTACGTAAGATGGAAGAAAGGGGTACAAAATTGTACTCACCTAATTCCACTGAATCCCTCTATCTCCTGTAATAAAACAAAAATAAAAAACAAGAATATCCCTCACTTGTCCGTCGCTCTGTCCCACACCATAATCCATGTCTGGGGGATAAATAGTTTTCAACCTGGACGGTGCCAAGATGCGACCATCCAGGCTGAAAACCACTGGTGACTGAGCTGCTGCGAGCTGTGACTGGCGGTGACGTAATCGAGGTTTCTCCGGTCATTGAGACTGTGTCCCCAGCCAGGCTGAACGGCGGTGGCCTTGGTGAGATCCCCGGTAGCATCATGAGAAAGTCCAGTGGGAAGAGCCGGCAAAGTGCCAGAATTGGTGAATCTAATAGATGAGCCTTTTCTGGGCAGCTGTGGGCACTATTTTTAGGGGGGGGCAATATCCATGGCCCCTTACCAGCCTGAGAATACCAGCCCCTAGCTGTCTGCTTTAGCAAAGCTGGTTGTCAAAAATGGGGGGGACCCCACGACAATTTTTCAATCAATAATTTTTTTAAATAATTAAAAAATACGGCGTGTGGACCCCTCTATTCTTGATAACCAGCCTTGCTGACAGCTGAGGGTTGGAGCCACAGCTGTGAGTTTTGCCTGGCTGGTTATCAAAAATACAAGTCGTATTTTTTGCGCCGTTCACCATGTGGTAAAAGTGAAAACACCAATTTGTTCATCAGGTAAGTACAATTACAGCGATAGCACATTTATATTTTTTATGCTTTACTCAGTTTACAGACTAAAAAGTTTACAAAAATGAATTTGCTTTTGCATCATCATATTATGAGAGTTGCAACTTTTTTATTTTTTTGCTGAATGAGCCATATTAGGGCTTCTTTTTTGCGGGAAGGTTTGGCATTTTCATTTATACAATTTTTTTACATATGACTTTATATGCACTTTTTGTGAGTCAATATGATGAAAAAGCATAATATTCATATTTTTAAGGCGTTTTCCAAATGAAATAAGTAATGTGCCAGTTATATAGAACGGGTCATTATGGCTGCAGCGGTACCAACTGTGTGTGATTTTTTGTTTATTTTTGTTTTATCACAAACGCTGCGTTTTGAGTGGCGATTTTAATGATTTGTGTGCACTTTTTGTGTATTTTTTTAAACTTTTTTACATGTTGTTTGTCGGACTTTTTTTTTCACTTCTTTTACTTAGTCCCACTGTGGGACATGTATAATTTTTATTTTGATCGCTTGTCTCATACACTGCTGTACTAACGTACAGCAGTGTATAAGACTGTCAGTGTCTCACTGATACAGCCTCTGAGGCTGCTGAAACCCACGGGAATCGCCACTATTCCATTATTCCTCATCGCCATTTTAAAAAGGCACAGAATAAGTACCTTTAACAACAGCCATTTTAATGCGTATCAGCGGTCATTAAGGGTTAATCACCTGCTTGCAGTAATGATGTGCTACTGCTTTACATGTACTGAAATACTGGATTTGGTCACAAGAGGTCGCTGTTTCCTAAGTACAACGGAAAGACTGCAATAGAGGTGTACTGTGCAAAACACACTTTGAAGGACAGAGGTAGCGCTACAAGCTGAGGTGGATTTGATTCACAGGAAGGGAAAGTGTGGCCATCTTGTATGTAGTCTGGAGTTACCAATGACAGAGAAGGGATGTGCCAGAGGGGAATCTGGCAACATTCGCGCTTAGGCCAGGATCACACATACGAGAAACTCGCACGATTCTCGTGCAAGTCTCTCTCGCATGAACACCCGGCACTACTGCCGGCACTTGGACCGAAGCATGCGGCTGCATGTATTTCTATGCAGCCGCAGGCTCCAGTCCGTGTGCCGGCGGGAGTGCCGGGTGCTCATGCGAGAGAGACTTGCATAAGAATCGTGCGAGTTTCTCGCATGTGTGATCCCGGACTTAGAAGCTATCAAACGAAACCAGAGTCACGGCAGTGTGAAGTAGATCCAGCCTGTGACCAGAACCTTACCTGATTTTAGAAGATTGCTGCCAGGAACACCGCTGAAAGACAGGAAAAAGACAGGGCCAAGCATGAGCAGTGCTAAACATCACTGGGGAGTCAAGGCACAGCCAGCAGCGGCACCGCTCATCTGCTGGAGGGGGTCCTCATCTGTCAGCATGCATCAATTCTTTGTCCGGAGCAGACCCGTGTCGGTATAATAACCAAGGCCCACCGCGCCACTGCAGTGGATGACCATGCACCTCACCGTATTTTGGCACCAAAATACTCAAGACTGAGATAAGGCCTGTAATTAGCTAGATAGGCATATGGACTAAGACTGGCCACTATCACTGTCAAGATCAGCGTCCGGGACTTTCAGTTTTGCTGCTACGTCACCTGTTACTTCTTTATTAAGAATTCCATGTTTGTTATAAAGTTCCAATTCACAGCTATGTGTTGTCAAGGCAGGCAATGGACTTCAGGCCATGCTTGAGCTTGCCCAGGAGGGAGCTTCTGAGGAACATTATAGTTACGTGATATTGGCTTAAGTTCTTCAACCTTCATTTCCGGTTAAGCAGCTGCTATACTTGGTTATTTATTATGTAATCCTCAGTATAGTTGGGGAAGGACCATTCTTTAGTGTTCACTGTGTGCCTATTAGGTCAGGGGAATATTTGGATGCGTAATAGAGTTAATTCATGGTAAGATTGTAAGCTGTTGTGCTGTACCGCAGGTGAGCCCATACTACACACTCATTAAATTAACGGGTAATTGGTGGTAGGTTTATACAGGCCAGACTGTAGGCAAAGATAAAGCGAATATAATTGGCACATATTACAGGGCGCCACACTGTACAGCAAAAGGGTCTCCGCATCCCGTCTTAGTGTCTGTAAATTTCTTTGACTGTTCCCTCTTTTTGGTTACGTTCATCCATACATATAAGTAAAATACTTTCAGTCAATAAACTGGTGTTGGGAGTCGTTTTCCTCGTTCGTAGCTTCACTGTATCATGGGGAGCCCGCCCCAGTACACAGATTACAATACAATAGTACAAAATGTATTATATGCTGAAGGATTAAGATTTTCCTTTACTTGGAACTAAGAAGCCTGAAAAATAACATTTTCTTTTCTCCATGAAACTTTACATTTGGCACAATGCAGTCAGGAAATGCATTCTCCAAACTCAGACTGGAACCCCGATTATATATATGGCAGTCTTATGAGTCATTCCACAAAACATGTTGACATGCTTTACACTACTCCGTCTGATGCTTGGTGATGTAAGCCTACCCAGGCATAGAAAAAGAAGCTATGAAACTCCTGGTATTCAGTTTTTGTTCTGATATTCATAGCAGAGGAAGTTTGGAACTCTGAAGTTAATGAGTCAGCAGAGTGTTGGCACCTTTTATGCACTAGGTGTCTTAGCACATGGCGACCTGGCTCTGTACCTTAAGTGGTCTCCACTTCATGGCTGAGTTTCTGTGATTCCTGAACTTTTCCATTTTAATACCATTCACAGTGGAATATTTACCGTGTACAAGGGAAGAAATTTCACTAATGCTCTTGTTATAATGGTGGCATTCTTTGTAGTGCCACGCTTGAAGTCAGTGAACTTTTAGATCAACCCATTTTTTCACAAATATTAGTACAGACTGAATGGACAGTGGCTGGATTCTATACATTTGCGGCAATGGGACTGAATGAGAAACCTAAATGTAGTGTTTAAGACATGTGTCCAATACTTTTGTAAAAGTGTATGGTTAAGGGGGTTGATAAGTCATCAATATTATGTGCCCAATGTTTTAAAGTATAAAAAAAATCCAGCACTCTTGGGGAAATAAAGAGAATAATGGCCCATTTCATCATTTGCAGAGGTTTGCAAGTCACTTTCTTTAGTCTTGATTACTGTTTTTAGCACCAAATCTATCAAAATGGTGCACATGATTCATTATTTGGTGCCAAAAAATTGCAAAAATTGTCCCAAAAGTGTTGGCCTACTCAAAAATACACCTTTTTAAAAAGTCACAATTGATGAATTAGACAAAAACATCTAGAATTTATAAATTCATCCAGAAGGCGAAAAAAAAACAAACACAGGCGAGCACGTAAAAAAATAGACAAAAAGAGGTGCAAACATAATAATGAATTAGGTGCAATCAAAAAAATGACGTGAAACACACAAATCTAGACAAAAAAAACAAGCGGAAAGGCAATGACGAATAGGTCCTATATGTTTATTTTGTGTCATCCAATGCACAGTGTACAGACGTTTTGGTCTAAATTACTTTCATCAAATAAACACCAAAAGAGATGCAATACAGTATATTAAGTACAAGCAAAAAAATAAAAACATGTCCAGTAAATGCATGAATCGCAGAAATGGAGGACATGAGCAAAACATAAATTGTCCAAAATAAGTAACAAATAGGATGTAGGTAGTGAATAACAAAAAAAAACTGGTTACCGAGAAGTGTTTTTTGTTATTTAATCCCCCACTGCCCCAAACCT
Source organism: Oophaga sylvatica (assembly GCA_033576555.1). Classification (NCBI taxonomy): domain Eukaryota; kingdom Metazoa; phylum Chordata; class Amphibia; order Anura; family Dendrobatidae; genus Oophaga; species Oophaga sylvatica. Next base: position 181,670,360 of record JARQOD010000002.1, on the reverse strand, counting down.
TTTTTTAAATACATAATTGCATTATTTTTCTTGTTGTTACTTCTGTTATGTTCCTGTCTGCCATTTCAGGGGACTCATTTACAGGACATGATTTTTGCTTTTCTTATTCTACTGTTTCTAGCGCTTTCAGTGTTTATTTGAAGGTCATTTAGACAGAAGCTTCACAATTTTTACATTGTGCAAGTGATGAACCAATTACACATATTGTTCTCATTATTTACCCAATAGTGCTGGATTCTTTGTATACTATAATTTATAGGACTTGATGCTCTCCGAGCATCGAAACATCCCGGAATGCCATATTTCCAAGCATATACTATATATCCTTTGGATAGGTCATCAATATCTGATCAGCTGGGATTAAGCTCCGGCAATAGCCATATTTATTGAGTACAGCTGAACAGCACAGCTCCATACAATGTGTAACACTGGAGGTCAGCCTTTATGAGAATAGGAGCTGATCTGCAGTTCTTGGCAGCGCCCACTATATTTTTAACGGAGCGGTGATATTCAGCTCTGCTCAGTGTTTACTTCTGCACCACCACGGCGCTAACAACAGCTGATTGCCCTGACCCATCATTTATTCATGATTTATGCTTAGTATATGTACCACTATTTTATTCTCAGACTACCTATGCTAAGGATAGGTCATCAGTATGAAATCAGAGTACAAAATGTACACCTGGCTTCAGCTGGAGCTGCAAACAGGTGATCGTTGGAATCCTTGGTGTCAGAAGCCCACCGATCTGATACAATATGCACGTCCTGGACAAAGTCAAGATATAGTTTGTGGCTATCTAATAACATTGCTGATATATTTGGGTGCAGCCATATGCAATGGATGTATGCATTTTCCTAATACGCTTTTGGTGTAATGTTAGAAATAAACAGCACAAAAAAGTTTTGCATTTAAGACAAATTTTATTCTTTTTTGAAGTGGAGGGACTGGTGCTTTTAGTGAATCATTGCATAGGAAGCAGACACAGAGCAATATAATGCAAGATGTAGGATATCATACTGTGTATCCAGATTTGGCACAGTTGCACATCAAGATCACACTTAAAAGGAAAAGGCTGCACAACTTCTGGGAGGTGGGGTGTTATTGCCTTAGAAGTCTCCGAATAATAGTGATTCCACCTTCAGTGTATTTGGCTGCAGAAAAATTCTATTTATCATTTTAGGGCCAAAATACTCATGAGAATTAGTGCCGAGTTAAAGGGGTCATCTGGGACTAGCTTATTTTTTTTACTATGGTCCTAAGAGCTAACAGGCAGGTAGTTGCTAACTACCTGTCCAATCTACCTAGCGCCAGCTGAGAGGGGTCACAGACCGCTCCTGCCAATGATTCTGCTTCATGTCAACAAAGCAACTCTTCATGCCTCCTCAACTGGGCAGGGCAGAAGAGAAGCAGCTGCTCTGTTGACTTGATGTCAGCGGCAGCCGAAGACTCACTGGCGGGAGCGGTCTGTGACAGCTCTGAACGGGCAAAGATCAGCAGCGGGCACAAGTTAGCAACTACCTGCCTGTTAGTTCTTAGACTCATAGTAAAAAAATATATATAGTCCAAATAAACCCTTTAATCATACAGATAGATCATATTATTATGTAAGACACGTTGCTTTTAGTCTTCTCCAAACTTACAGTTATCAGTAGATTCCTTCCTAATACATTGTAAATGTGTCACCAGCAATATTAAAAGAGTATTCAGAAAATATACAGCATTACATTTTTAACAGGTGAAAATTCCTGATCCCCAATAATGCATGGCATGTACAATGGTAATATTTGTGCCAATAAGATTATAATGAGGTATGCCCTCTAATGCAGCCACGTCTGTAGCAGACTCCAAGTTAAGCACAAAGACTCTCCATCGGACTCACATGGCACAAGACATGGGGTAACCCAGGCCTTACAGTAGAACGAAGGTCTCATATAAATGCATAATAAAGATCCTTTGCCATTGACTCTTGAATAGCATAGGATGCAGCAAAGAATTGTGACATCGCATTGAGATGTAGGGTCAGAATATCCGCATTCTGTGGTAAAGTGACCTACTGTCACTGTAGATAGTAGGCCGAATATGTGCGCAAAAGGACAAGAATGATCACAATTTATTGTGCAGATTGGAATATTTTTCTTATAATGTCCTTTGAATCATGAATGTTTCTCTGCTCTAACATGTCGCTCTTTATACAGCAGGCGGTGATATGGCCGCTTTGTTTCTACCTTCTTTCTCCAGGAAAGGAGGTGATCGGATAGGGCAACCTTTTACAAAAAAATAGCTATAATTTTAAGGACAAGCGACTGATGACTAACTTTCAGTTTGGGGTGAAACGTCCCTTTATATTTATGTTGCAAATTTTTACAGTAATTCTAAATGAGATATAATTTAGTGCATAAGGAAGTTGAAATGATTACTAACTGAGCCAAACTTTCAACTGTTACACAAGACCTTAAAGGGAATCTGTTATGTAAAATAACACTATCAACCTGCAGATATGGGGTTAATGTGCAGGTTAATAGCATTCTGACAACATGCCATATTCTGCAATGGCTGAGTCAATCACCAGATCTCAATCCCATCGAGCATGCATTTCACATGCTTAAGACAAAAAGGGCAGAAATACCCACAAAGAAGCAACAACTGAAGTCAGCAGAAGTACAGGCCTGGCAAACATCACAAAACCACAAAGGAGAAAACCCAGCGATTAGCGACGTCCATGGTTTCCAGACTTCAGGCAGTCATTGCCTGCAAAGGATTCTCTATAAGGCACAAAAAAAATGACCATTTTTTGATAAAGTAAATTTGTCCGATTACTTTTGAGCTCCTGTAATGAGGAGGCTTTGTAGAAAAATGGTTGCAGTTCCTAAATGTTTCACAGGATATTTTTGTTCAACCCTTATATGTAAACCTAAAAGTCTACCCTTCAATTGCATCTCAGTTGTTTCATTTTAAATAAAAACTAGCGGCACGCCAGATAACCACTTTAAGTGCATTTATCTTATTACTTTAAATTATGTCTGTTGTTGAAAAAAAATGAAAATTATTTCACAGAGCAAGTAAACTGCAGGACAGAGTTTTTTACTACAACATTCTATATAACAATTGAAAATATGAAATTGGAAAAATACCGATATGTTAGTTGTTTTCATTCACACACATTTTTTAAACTTTTAAGAGGAGGCAACATATCCAGACATCCAGAATATAAAACACTGTCATCAACTGTCCTGGGAACAAAGAATTGGCGTTCTGGATCTAAGACTATTTTCCCCAGAGACGAGATGTTCAAACTTCTTCAAGCATCATCGGTGCAAGTTGCAGAGATCCAGATCCAGTCTTGGAGGCACAATTTCATTACAGTAGTAGCCATGGTGAATGAGTAAAACGCACTTTATATTGTCACTGGCTTAGATTCCTGTACATAACTCTATCACAGCTTAAAGAGGTGATTTGGGCACCCACTCACATTCAGACAAGTGAGCGGGCCAGATTAGGGATGGGTGGGTGGGTGGATGGATACTAGCTGGTGGCATTGGTAACAAGGAAGATTACATGTTCTGACAATGATATATATGTATGTATATATGTATATATATGATATAATGGATACATAGTTGCATTCCTGACCCTAGATCTTTTGATTAGTACCAATTCCCCTGAGTGCAGATGTCAAAACATTTTAAAAGCAGAAGGAAAAAAAACAGAACACTAAAAAGTGTCTTCATGACACTAAAAGAAGAAAAGTACAAAAATCCATGTTACCGATCAGTGGCCGCTCCTTAATGCCTCAGACTTCAAAATAATGAACAAATCCTATTTGGATACATAATGTGCGTCACGAGATTCAAAGGGGTTTCTCAGTTTTATATAAAAGGTACCTACAGTGAAAAATAACAACTTTACATTTAGATCTTCATGTGAAGTAACTTTGTGAAGCAGTTACTCTATTAGAGATGTAGCATTTTCTAATATCCAAGGGGTAACGTTTCTCTTTACGGTTTCGCTTTTATCCTAAGTCCTGTGGCAAGGCTCATTGAAGGGTCGATATTAACTTTTAGGATTGCTATATTACAATAAGGGGGTACTATGAGTTCTAGTCCTCTTGTTCTCTGAAGAGGCAATTTGCATATTTTCTAATATGACACAAAAATCAATGCAGCAAGTTATACAGATGCAGACAAGTGTAATTTGACATTAACTGGGCATGTTCAATACCCTTCTGCGTTGTGATATGTTAATATGATATGGTCTTGACATGCTATTGACGCCTCCTAATTAAAGAAGTTATCATCGTCATCAGCCATGTTAGGCTGGTTTAACATTTGTGTATCAGTGCGCAGTGTTTGATCCGCATGCGTCATGCGTACATATCTTTAACATGGTGTACGCAGGGACATGCGACTGTGTCCAGCGAATGCAACATGTTGCATTTTTTGAAGCGTCAAAAGCCATCAAATATGCGCAGTCATGAGCATGTGGATGAGTGCGTCAAAAAACGCATTACTGTCTATGGGAACGCATTGGTATGCAAGGACATGCGCATGGATGCATTCGATGTGCATGCAGACTTCAGACTGCGCATGTCCAGGAACTGATTACAGCACCTGGAAGTATCGAACGCATGCGCATAAGCAACGCAAACGCATGCAAAAACGCACACACGCAGCGTTTTTTTGGCGTCATGTGTAAGATGATGCGAATAAAAAACGCTGCGTAAACATGCGTTTTTGCATACGTTTGTGCATGCAGATGATACGCTGCGCACAGAAACGCTAATGTGAACTTAGCCTTAGAGTTTGTGCAGACCAGTCACTGATTAATTTGACTACAAACGTACTTATATTACAGTTTTCACTGCTCATATTATTACAAAGAGAGAGAGAGCGCGGTGCCAATTTGTAACAGTGCAGAGGCTGCTGTAATCACAGGCCTTTTATTAACTGGCGCCTGACATCAGAAGGCCACTTCACAGATAACACGGGCCACTCACAAATAAAAAATGTCAGAGCAGATAATTGGTGGTTAATTAGTATATGTTGTGTAAGTAAATAAAGCTTAGTTTTCTCAGGTAGGTTTGAACTTGTTTCCTTAACACCTATTTTACAATGTTAATAGCATGGGTGGGTCAAATCTGCTGACATTTATTTTTCATTTTACCCAATGAGATGCACAATCTAAAAGTTTTTCTTGTTAAGTTGACTACTGTAGGTACCATTTAATCATTCTCAGTTTCTTTTCTTTAACAAGTTCTTTGCTTGTTGTTAAGATTATGAAAACTATGTTGTGTACATCCAAAGGCTGAATCCCCATATCTGCTTCACTACAGTTAAATCCAGTCTACAAAACCATCTTTAAGTAAAATATATAAAAAACAGAAATGAGCAAAGCATTGAAAGTTTCTTGTATTTCCCTCACTTAAAGGATTATTCTCAAGTTGTCTCTTGAGCAGCTCACAATAATGCAGTATGCTCACTTACTGGTTTTTGGTGGTCAGGCATTGAGTGAAAGTTCAGGTGAGTAGCACAGCTGTAGTATTAGTATGTTTTTTTGTTATGATTCTACACAGTTATCACTATATTTGTTCAAATGCACTGTTATCTCTATGTTCAAGCACATTGCTCATGACAGTGAGAGCCAAGGTTAAAAGAACTATTCTGAAAATTGCTGGTGCTGGGGAATTGTGATACAACAGGACTGATAAGAGCAGCTTGTCAGAAGCTACTACTGCACACACTCAGTCAGGCTTTGGAATCCAGCTGTACACCATGTAAGATAAAAGCTCTCACAGCAGGGGAATGACAGGAGATAGAAAAAGCAAGTCAATTCCAAATCTGATTATTTTCATGCTAACTAATTAATGCAATTATACAACTTGAGAATAAGCCCTTAAGAAAACAAAGCCTAAAACATGTATTCATAGTCTACTTCCATTGTCTTAGACAATGGAAATATAGTTTGCAAAATGAAAAATATATGAATTTGCTCAAACTTTTCCATCTCTAATAAGCAACTGAAAACTCTGCCCTGGTCCAATCGTTTGCTTCCATGTTTCAGTGTAGGTAAAATGTATCTGCATGTTGTTGAACTCGCAGAAGATTACCCAGACTGGATAAACCTTTCAGGTGTAAGCAGAACCGAGTCTATGCATGTCACCTAAGTAATAAGGTGGACTAAAAAAATACAGTAAAAATACAAAACAGAAATCCAAGGTAAATGTGTGAAGCGAAAACCACACAGTTTCAAATATTTTTCTAAAGACATAAAAGTGAAAGCTGTAATGGTGTTAATTTACTTTCAATTTAGCATATGTATATTGACCAGTGCATCATGCTTAGTGTTTAAGAAGCATGTAAAAAATAAGGCATTCAATGTGTAGAAAACCGTTACATACAAATATATAAACCCTTCGGTTCAAATCGATAAGTCTGCAGTCACTCTGTATGACTGCACTCATGAATTCCCCCCCCCTAGCGCTGCAGAGACTTGCCGGTTTCTGACCCGGGACCGGAGGGTATGTATGCGTTATATTTACTCCCTGCCTGTAGGCGTTGTCTCACCCCATACACAAGAGTATGGAGCGAGGCCAGACCCACTGGACAGGCTCTATCCGGGAGTATGTATAACCCATACATACCCTCCAGTCCGGGTCAGAATCCGGTGAATCGCCGCAGCGCACAGTGTGTCCTCTGGGGGGATTCATAACTCTGAAGTCACATAGAGTGACTGCAGATTTATCAATTTGGACCGGACAACCCCTTTAAACTTTTTTTGCTTGCTAAATTAAACAATTTGTGGATCTTTTGACATCTAGTAAAATAAATCATATACATTAATTACATACTTTTAAAAGTAGTGGTCCACTACTCGGACAACTATGTTTCCCCCACTTCCAGTGCTGGCACCGTTCCAGCAGCCTCGGGCACTTTCTCTCCCAGGACTTGTGCGACATTATGTCACGCAATCAATGGCCGCTTCACTGTCCCCCTCCTTCTTCAGACAAATCACACAACCGGAGGAAGTGAGAGAACAGCCGCAGCTCTCACTTCCTCAGGATGTCAGTTACGTCGGAAGGTGAGCACTGTAAAGTGGCCACTAGTGTTGAGCGATACGATACTGCAAATATCGGGTATCGGCCGATACTAGCTGTATCGGGCTTTCGATTCCGAGTACCGATATTTTCGTCATATCGGATACCGGAATCGGATTTGTCACTGTCACTGTGAGTGTCCGTCGGTCGGGTCTGTCAGGAGTCAGCGGCACTTACCTGGCAGAAGATCTCCGGCGGTCACGTCCTGGACTGCTTGATGGCCGCCATCTTTTCCCTGGCGGTCACATGCAGTTTTTCGCGATAACTGCAGTGACTGCAGGGTAATCCCGGCCGTAAACCAGTCCGATGACGTCACCGCCGGGGAAGCAGGTAATCAGCTGTGCTGCGCCGGGATGACAGGCTCTGCCTGTCATTCTGATGTAGCAGAGCTGGATCGTCGTGGGACACTCGTTACTATGGACTGCGTCGGACAGGTGGTATACTGCTGTTTTTTTTTTTATTTTTTTACAGGAGATCGATGGCGTCGCAGGATGAGACTGTAATAAAAGTAATGAAAACTGTGTTGTGTTTTTTATTAAATTAAAAACATTTTTTATGAACATTCACCCGTCCGGGTACATCAACAATTTAACTATTTACATACAGGGACCCTGTCCGGGTTATTTATAATTCTTTGGCAGGGGTATTCCAGGTACCACCTGGTACTGTTCTGATGCTTGCCAAACATCCGAGACACCAAGGACCACCAGGACCTGATGACGTCGTGTGGCCTGTACAGTCAAGTCGTGACCCGCTGTGTCTGTGTGGCCACCTCTTTCATCTCCCTCCGGGTCTGGAGCCCTATGTCACGGACTGAACGAACCCCAGGGGGCCTAACAGGCGCCGGGTACGGGCCAGCTATAGTTATCATGTCCATAGCTGGGGCTGCTGAGGAGACCACTGAGGGAGGCTGGGGAGATTTACGGCGTGGGGTGGGCACTTGTGCAGAGGCCTGGATGTGGGAGGCTGAAGGCTCCGAGGGTCTCACAGGTTTCTGACACTCTGGGGAGTAGGGGTCGCACCTGGTAACATTTAGGGCGTACCATCCATTGTAACCCCAGTGTCGGGTGTAAGTCACCAAGTCTCCTGGCAACAGGTCCCTCCCCGGGTGTCCTTCTGGGAGGTGAGTCTCCACGTCCCGCCGGGTCACAAAGACTTCTAAATAAAGTCCAGGCTCCTGGATGAAGCCCCAACCACCTTTTAATTTAAAGCTCCGTAGTGCACCCTTACGCCGCGGCTCCCACAGGGTTCCTTTATCTTTTCTCATCCGGTCCTTATCTGCCCGGTCCTTCTCCAGTTGACGTTGCCGAAGCTTTTGGGATTCTCGCTGCTCCCTTTGTCGCTCTGCTTCCCGCTCCCAACGTCTCCACTCTTCCTCCTGACGCCGCTTGTAATTCTCCTCCACCAGCTGCTCCATGTCTCCACCATCAAATGCCAGCTTACGATGCCCGGTTTGCGGCAGCTCTCCTGGCGCCCCCCAGTCCTGGCGGCGCTCACCTGCGGAGGAAGCAGCCGGCTCTGGAACAGATGACAGTCGGGGCTCCGGTACAGACAGGTAGACCTCTGGTGCCTGCGCGGCCTCCTCCATGAGGACGGGTGTCGCTTCTTCTGTCTCAGCGACGGGGGCAGACAGCGGGATCTGGGGTGCTGCCGGTGCAGAGTTTTTTGCACGTCAACCGGATCACATTGCAAGGGCTGGGATGCCCGCACGGACTCCTCTACTAGAACGGGTGCCTCACCTTCTGGTACAGACACTTCAGGTAAGAGGGATTGGCGCCGCTCCAAGTTTAGTTTTAGGGCACGCCAGCTGGCTTCCATCCTGGCGACCTCCTCCCGGTGCCGGGCCAGGCCTCTTAGGGTATCCTCCGCTTCTTGCAGCGTAGGAGGGTTTCCAGGCCGGGTGCCCAACGGTGGTTCCGTGGCGATCGGGTCGCTTCCGTGGGGGGAGAGCTCTGACTGCTCCATCCCTTCACACTTCTGCTCGTGTCCATTAGCCATCTCTGCCAAGTCACATGTGTCATTAGCATCTGGAGAGGGCCCCTCTTTTGTAGGGAGGCGGGACCTTCGTGTTAGTTTCCGCACACTGAGGAGGATGAGGAGGCGGAACTGAAGAGCTGTGGGGCACGATCTTACATTGCAGTACCATTTAGAGTGGTCGGCCATCGTTTTCGCGCCACTGAGTGAGTGTACACCCACGAAGAGCACGCCCTTCTTCTTCACCAGTGCCTCGTCGTGACGCAGATATAGCGGAAAAATGGCAAATACATTCTCTGATGATTTTAGCAATTCTCAAGCACAAAACCAGTTCAATTCAGGCACACAGGACTCGCTTATAGCGAGCTACAGAATCCTGTTCGTGACGCCCAAGTTGAGTCGCACAGAGCCAGAGGTTTTGGGGGTACTCGGCACCGAGCCCGTCGACTTCTATGGGGTATGTCACGGCTTTACCCGGCAATTGAATCAGAGTCTATTTTACTATGTAGAAGTGTATAAACTATAAATATATGTATATATATATGTCACAATGACATGTATATATATATATATATATATATATATATATATATATATATGTATTCTATGTGTGTATATTTTGTGTTTACAACGAAAGAAAGGGTTTTTTTTTGTTGCAATATTTTGTTCCCATAGACTTACATGGGACTTCCGGTATCAGAATCGGATATCGATGATATTTAGTGATATCGGCGATACCATTCCGATACGATATTTTTAGATATCGAGCAGTATCGCTCAACACTAGTGGCCACTGATTGGCCACAGGGATTGTGTGAAATAATATCACATGAGCCCTGGGATAGCCAGTGCTGACATTGCTGGAGTGGTGCCACTACCGCAGGTGAGTATAGGTGTTATTATTTTACCTTGTCAATAGTGATTGACAAGGGATTGTCCGAGTAGTGGGCAATTCATTTAACTATGAGTGAGGGATGGCATTTATCAGAAGCATCTATCACAGCTATCGACTAAAAAAATCGTATACGTTAAGCACACACTTCATCTGACGGGTGATTTCCAGCAAAGGATTCATTATTCATCTTTGTTTAACATCTCCCATCAAATATCAGGAAGTATGTTAGGTTTCAAAACAAGTTAAAAGGAACTTGTCAGGTCCCCTTCTCGTGCCAAACAGCTATTATGGTGGTATAGATGTGTGTTTGTGTATCTGATAAGGTGCTTTATGTTGCATAGTAATGTTCCTGTCCTCTCAAAATGAACATTTATTCTGCAGTGTCGCATAGGCCACTGAGATAGGACTAGTCCACTGAGGAATCTTCTCCAGGCTAGTCGTGCCTCAGATCCTCTAACTATTGTTACCCTAGCCGTGATTTACAACCTCTATACAATGTGCATTATGGTATGACTGATGGAAATCTCATACATGCATGCGAGTGCTGGCAGTCCTACAATTATGGTGATTGTATGGAGGCTGTCAATCATTATATGGAGACGTGATTATAGGAACTGATGCAGGAGGACTAGTCTAGGGATGTGAGGCTTCACCAGAGTGGTCCTGCCTCAGTGCACACACGTGGTGCAGCAGAAAATACGTTCATTTATACAATACGTTATGTTAGCGTGTAACAGAACACTGTATCAGAATACATAAGTCCACATCCATCATGAGACCTGACAGATTTTCTTTTAGAAAAGCACAAATCTGTAATAAAAATCACATCCTTGTGCATGTACAGTATGGTGTGCAGTGCCGTCACATTACCTACTGGACAACAAGCATGATATACTCTGACAATCCAAGATGCCAAAAATATTGATTTACAAGTCAAAACCTGAACAGCCCACTCATTTCATGGATTGCTTTAAAGTAAAATGTCCACTTTTTATCCCTTTGAGTAGATACAAAATTCATTGGTGATTAATATCATATTATAGAGATCACAACTATTTTTTTTATTATAGAGCCCTCACTATGGGGTGCACAGAAAATGACTATGTACATATTTGTGTGGGTAGTATTGAAATCAACGAGGGCTGTATAACTGCATGAAGTACACTGACGAGCAAAAGGGTAACAGTGTTTTGAACTTTTGACTTTCAGGCTCCATATCTCACCATCCAGTACTGCTTGATCGTGAGACTACCATCATTTTATAGACAATCATCTTGGCTATCTCATACATAAATTAAACTTACAACTATTTAGCATATGATTAGTTATGCAGATTCTTGTCATGTCACTGCATTGTTACTGTTTAGCTCCTGGTGGTGGGAAAATCTTTTTCTTAATGAATAATACAAATTCCAACCAGTTCTCACATCCCCTAATAGCTCAGTGTATTATTAGGCTGATTCCCAGGTGAAAGGTCACTGGTCCAAATCGAGCAGCAGCCATGAAGACGATTTCCCAAGAAAAGAGAAACGGCATCATCCAGCTCAACGATGGCGGTATCTCGGCCAAGAAAATTGACAAACTGCATCATGTGAGTGCCATGAAAGTTGGAAGAATACGAAATTAAATGTGTCCATCCATTCTAAAGCCAAGAGGTGGACGTCGGGGCAAAATATCATTGTCAACAAGTCGGCTCATCACAAGGTCTTTCAGTTCAGGAGTGACAAACACGGAAGCAGGGGTTGCTTGTATGCTTTGTACGTTGACCAGGATCGATGGTGGTCTTAATCCTAAGTTATATGTGTCTATTCTACAAGACAAGTTACTTCGTACATTCGAGTGCTATGGGTATGAAAAGTACCACATAGTGATCCAGTAGGATAGTGACCCAAAGCATACATCAAGATTGAAGAAATGGTTCAATAACAATGAAGTAGAGGTGCTGTATTGGCCCCACAGTCCTCAGATCTCAAGCCATGTTAATACTTGTGGGTAGAGTTGAAAAAGCTGTATACATACACAAGTGAGTCAACCAGTATGTACCAACTTTGGGAACGTGAGACCTGGGATCAGATTTCGGTCAAGACATGCTGGCAGTTTTGAAAACCAAAGGTGGATTTAGAGAACACTAACAAAATAATAAAAAAGAAAATTTAGATTTTTAGGAGCAAAACAGTAACAATACAGTGACATGACAAGAATCTGCATAACTAATGAAATTTATGTATGAGATGGCCAAGATGATTGTCTATAAAATGATAGAAGTCTCACGTTCAAAGCTGTAGTGGATGGTGAGATATGGAGCCCGACAGTCAAAAGTTCAAAACATCGTTACCCTTTTGCTTGTCAGTGTAAATGCCTATAAGTTGTAGCATAATTAAGAATTTTGGGCCTACTGCAGTAACAGAATATGGTGTTCAAAGATGGATTTTTACTTAAAGGGAATCTGTCACCCCATTTTGGACCTATGAGATAGGGCCACCGCCATCAGGGGCTTATCTACAGCATTCTGCAATGCTGTAGATAAGCCCCTGATGTTACCTGAAAGTGAAGAAAAATGAGTTATAAAATACTCACCCAGGGGCGGTCAGGTCCGGAGGGAGTCGCGGTCCGGTCCGGGGGCTCCCATCTCGTAGCGAAGCCGGACTTTTCTTTCCGTCCCGTTGCGGCTCCTGCGCAGGCGCACTGCTCTGCCCTAGTGAGGGCAGAGCAGAGTACTGCAGTGCGCAGGCGCTGGGAAAGGTCAGAGAGGTACGGCGCCTGCGCACTACAATACTCTGCTCTGCCCTCACCAGGGCAGAGCAGTGCGTCTGCGCAGGAGCCGCGACGGGACGGAAAGAAGAGGCCGGCATCGCTACGAGATGGGAGGCCCCGGACCGCGACTCCCTCCGGACACGACCGTCCCCGGAACGCCCCTGGGTGAGTATTTTATAACTCGTTTTTCTTCACTTTCAGGTAACATCGGGGGCTTATCTACAGCATTACAGAATGCTGTAGATAAGCCCCTGATGGCGGTGGCCCTATCTCATAGGGCCAAAATGGGGTGACAGATTCCCTTTAAAGAGAACAAAAGTGCTGCAGAAAGATCGAAATAAAACAAAAATCGACAGTTATCATTATGTCTACTCATTCCTAGGAAGCTCCGCTCTGCTACAGACTAATTCCCATGTGTAAGCCCATCGCAGAAGTGTGCCCACAGGCCATCATAGCGCATCATGTAGTGATTGCTTCATAAAAACTGTACACAAATGTAACAAATGTCCTAGACTGAAAGACAGGCACAAAAATAATCAAAAGTTCTAATAGACACTTCACTTCGGAAGTGTAAAATATGATACTCTTTGGGAAACATTCATTTTCAAGTATTACAATCTTGATTTCTACACAAACGCTGCCGACAAGAGATATCACGTGGCTTCTGGCTGATTGGTGATTTCCAGTAATAGCTTGTAAATGAAAAGCAAATCAAAAACTTTCCCTTTTTTCAAATTCTGTCTATAATGACGAGGCTTTTGCATACGGAAATCAAGGAGGCATTTTCTTTTCTATATCTTAGATGGCATTTAGCTTTTCCTTCTTTACAACGGCTCCTCCAGTTAGCGTGGATCTGCGCCTAGAAAACGCCTCTCTACCATCAGAGTCCATGAAGCATGCACGGTGGTGTGCGGACGTCCTCCAGAGCATGCATCATTTTTGGTTTAGAGAAAACAAGGTACGCTGTATGCCGGAGCAGCCCCAGCTTTGTCTTTATGGCTTACTTCCGGCCTTTGTTTTGTTGTTTGGGCTACAGCTAACATCCTTTAGCATAAGTTCACAGTCACTCAGAACATGAGCCGGCACATATTTCCCCATTTGCTCCACCATCTTTTGATAAGCTGATTTTTCTTGTTCCAAACATCGGATAACATTTCTTGTTTTGTTTTCTCTGGATACAATTTTTTCAATATTGGATTCCAGACTCTGAATCTTGGTGTGAGCTACCTATTATTAACGGGAAGAATGGCATTAGTAAAGCAATGTAATGCACTGTATTCTAGCAAATGTTAATTATATAAAGACATGAAAAATTAGAGAATACACCATCAAATGCTTTTTAAAAATTTGTTCAAGGAAAAAATGTGGTTTAAAGTGAACCTTCCAGTATGTTTTAGACCCACAAATCACAGCTAACCTACTGTCCAGGATGGTAATAGGTTGATAGTGATGTCCTCCTACATTCCAGCCAATGTGTGCACTAAAAGAATATGACCTGCAAGGATCGGTGGTTTTGGAGCTGCTCCTCAGTTATCTCACATGCCAGGCACATAATACAGGCACCCTCTGGCGACATCATGCAAACAGTGAAGATAGGTGTACTGGTGTTCCTCTGCGCACTTCATATACAATGTCATGTAAAAGTTTGGGCAGCCCTGGTCAAAATTACTGTTATTGTGGACAGCTAAGTAAGTTGAAGATGAAATGATCTCTAAAAGGTCTAAAGTTAAAGTTGTATTTTATATATATATATATATATATATATATATATATATATTTATATATATATATTGTGAGACAGTGAAGGGGTGCGTACTGGACGGGGTGTATATCTAGCCCAGGTTTCTTAGCTGGGTCGCATAAGGAATATAGGAGTGAAGGTAGGATGGCAGTACGACGTTCACTCCACTCCTCATCCAGTACAGGCTTGCAGCTCAACCCTGAGTACACACAGCTGCTTAATTAAGCAGCCAGAAATAGGTGGTAGAGTTACACAGACAGAGCTCTCAGTCTGAATCTGGCTTCAGACGCTGCTGGAGTCTCCTGCAAGCCAAGTCCTGGTAATTATAAATCTGTGTTGTTGTGGCCAGGCTGTTAGAGTCTAGACCACGGTAGTGAGGGAACCAACCGTGTCTAGTTAGCAGCCTCCCAGGCTTAGGATTTTGTTTTATGGTTTTGCTTTATGTTTTGTTGCTGTGGACTTTAATAAAAGCTGGTTGACGCCAGTTTGCACCAGTGCTGCTGTCAGTGATTGGACTCTTTATGCCACTCCGTCTACCCGAGACGGCGATCCCAGAGCTATATACCCCCTGAACTGGTTACAATATATATATATATATATATATATATATATATATATAGTGCAGACCAAAAGTTTGGACACACCTTCTCATTCAAAGATTTTTCTGTATTTTCATGGCTATCAAAACTATGAATTAACACATGTGGAATTATACATTACACTTTAAAAAAAAAGTGTGAAACAACTGAAAATATGTCTTATATTCTAGGTTCTTGAAAGTAGCCACCTTTTGCTTTGATTACTGCTTTGCACGCAGAAAAGGTGAACGGATGGACTCTACATGCCTGGTTCCCACCGTGAAGCATGGAGGAGGTGGTGTGAAGATGTGAGGGTGCTTTGCTGGTGACACTGTTGGGGATTTATTCAAAATTGAAGGCATAGTGAACCAGAATGGCTACTACAGCATCTTGCTGCAGCATGCTATTCCATCCGGTTTGCGTTTAGTTGGACCATCATTTATTTTTCAACAGGACAATGACCCCAAACACACCTCCAGACTGTGTAAGAGCTATTTGACCAGGAAGGAGAGTGTTGGGGTGCTACACCAGATGACCTGGCCTCCACAGTCACCAGACCTGAACCCAATCGAGATGGTTTGGGGTGAGCTGGACCGCTCACCGCTTCAATTTTGAATAAATCCCAACAGTGTCACCAGCAAAGCACCCCCACACCATCACACCACCTCCTCCATGCTTCACGGTGGGAACTAGGCATGTAGAGTCCAGCCGTTCACCTTTTCTGCGTGCAAAGCCGTAATCAAAGAAAAAGGTGGCTTCTTTGAAGAACCTAGAATATAAGACATATTTTCAGTTGTTTCACACTTTTTTGCAAAGTGTAATGTATAATTCTACATGTGTTAATTCATAGTTTTGATGCCTTCAGTGTGATTCTACAATTTTCATAGTCATGAAAATACAGAAAAATCTTTGAATGAGAAGGTGTGTCCAAACTTTTGGTCTGTACTGTATATAATTTTTTATTGCATATTTTACATTTTAAATATTACAAAAAGGAAAATGGGCCTATGCAAAAACTTGGGCACCCTGCATTGTTAGTACCCAGTATCAGCCCCTTTTGCAAGTATCAAAGATTGAAAATGCTTTTTGTAGCCAGACAAGCGTCTTTCAATTCTTGTTTGAGGGATTTTCATCCATTCTTATTTGGAAAATTCTTCCAGTTCTGTGAGATTCCTGGGTCGTCTTGCATGCACTGCTATTTTGAGGTCTAGCCACAGATTTTCAATGATGTTCAGATCAGGGGACTGTGAGGGCAATTGTAAAAGCTTCAGCTTGCACCTTTCGAGGTAGTCTATTGTGGATTTTGATGTGTTTTTAGGATCGCTATCCATTACTAGTTTGGGTATAAAGTTCGGGTTGGGTAGCAGAACTGAAACTTTCACGGGTCCACTCATCCCTATATATGGATTAAAGGCGCCCTTCCCTAATACTTGGCAACAATGGCCTCCAAATATTTTCGGAGCCATTTGTGAGCTTCCTGCACATGTCTTCTGGTAGTTTCTTCCCTCTTCCACTGCAATTCTTTCAGGCTCTTGAATGTTTGCAGGTCCCTTTTCACATTAGCAAATATCAGCTTTATCCGAATATTTTCAATTGAACTCAGATAAAGCGTCTTTCCTGTCCAGTTTCAAACTGTACATTAAATAGCCTTAACGGGTATCTGTCAGCAGATTTTTATGTAATCTGAGATGCATGATGTAAGGGCAGAGACCCTGATTCCAGCAATGTGTCACTTACCAGACTGCTTGGTGCAGTTTTGATTGAATCCGTTTTCTCTGTTGTAGATGTACCTAGCAGTGGTCATAATGATCAGCTGTGTATGATCCCACCCACACACCAGATTGGCAGCTTCCTATGTACACTGTTAGCTGGCAATCAGTGGTGGGAGTGTGGCTACACAGATTAGCCTGACTGCCATGCAAGAGAGACCTACTCAGGCAGTGATAATCTCTTGCTGATAAACAGATTGTTTTGGAACTATAGTAAGCTGCTGAACAAGTGATTCATTCTTGGAATCAGACTCTACATTATGCTGCTGTCAGATTAAATAGTATAAACTTGCCAATAGATTCCATTCAATTTCGTCGTGCCATTTGTTAAGCAGTGAGGTTCTCCTTGGCCTTCGCTTAGGTTTTTTTTTCAAATATAGTATAGTAGGTGGTTCCTTTGCCTGGGGGGAGAAACTTATGAAAGTTGATTCAATATATAGCAATTTCTTTTTTCCATCAAGTCCTGGAAGATTCATGACTATTCTATATGTTATCAGAAAGTTTGTTATTTATTGGACTGCTGAAGCTGGGATTCCCCATGGTCTTTGGAAATAATCTTGTAGTCGTTAGACTGCCTGTGGTTGGTGACAATAGCATTTCTGGTCTGTTCAATTGTTTGTCTTTGCCATTGTAAAGAAAGTACAGACAATAAAAATTACTTATTTAGGCAACAAAACCACCATTAGTCAACTAATTAAAGTCATGTAAGCATTGACGTGGTGGGGATGGGTAATATTCTAATCACCCACTGATTTTGTCCTTTGTTCAAAGTGAACAAAAGATGTTGTTTATTGTGTCCTAGCATTGTTTTCAATGTTATATCTTTATTTTCTGCTAAGTTTTTTTATTTGTTTCTCTATATCAAACATCAGTTTCACTAAACACTTTATTTTGGCAGATATTTTACTTGTAGCCAATATTGTGGACCACAACTGTATTATTATTATTAAAAAAATATTTAGACTTGAGAGTCCTCAGTGGTTGATACCTTTTAATGGCTAACTGAAAAGATGGTAACAAATTGCAAGCTTTCGAGACTACTCAGGTCTCTTCATCAGGCAAAGACTAAAACAAAATCTGAAGAATCACATATTTATACACAAGAGGACACAGGAATAATGCAATAGGTAAGACATGTGACGTGAAGCAGAACTGTCATTATGGCAGAGGGATGAACATAAATATTGGAACAGTTCATAGATAAGGAGTGAGAGTTTTATTACCCTCTGATTGGGGTCTGGTATTGTGTTTTGATGCCCCCAGGTCAGAGAAGCAGATTCCTTAATTGATGTACACAGACATTATTATTATTATTATTAAACATTTTTATAGCGCCATTTATTCCATGGCGCTTTACATGTGTAAAGGGGCAAATATAGACAAGTACAATAAACGTGAGCAATACAAGGCACACAAGTGAAGGAGAGGACCCTGCCCGCAAGGGCTCACATTCTACAGGGATGGGTGAGGATACACTAGGAGAGGGTAGAGCTGGTCGTGCGGTGGTTCAGTAGACTGAGGATCACTGCAGGTTGTAGGCTTGTCGGAAGAGGTGGGTCTTCAGGTTCTTTTTGAAGGTTTCCATGGTAGGCGCGAGTCTGATGTGTTGGGGTAGAGAGTTCCAGAGTATGGGGGAGGCACGGGAAAAGTCTTGTATGCGGTTGTGGGAAGAAGAGATAAGAGAGGAGTAGAGGAGGAGATCTTGAGAGGATCGAAGGTTGCGTGTGGGTATGTACCGGGAGACCATGTCACAGATGTATGGAGGAGACAGGTTGTGGATGGCTTTGTATGTCATAGTTAGGGTTTTGAACTGGAGCCTCTGGATGATAGGAAGCCAATGAAGGGTTTGGCAGAGAGGAGAGGCTGGGGAATAACGGGTAGACAGGTGGATTAGTTGGGCAGCAGAGTGCAGGATGGATTGGAGTGGTGCCAAAGTGCTAGAGGGGAGGCTAGAGAGTAAAGGGTATGCCACACTAAACAACATCGCTAACGGGATCGCTAAAAAACGTCACTATTTAGCGATCCGTTAGCGATGTTGTTGTGTGCGGCAGCTGCCAGCGACGAGCTTCCTGCTGTGATCTCGCTCGTCGCTGGAATCGTTCGGGACCCTATTTTATGGTCGGCGCTCCCGCTGAGTAAGTATAATCGCTAAGTGTAGCACCTTTTCTTAGCGATTTAGCGGTACTTTTGTACCGCTAAAGTCGTTAAGGAGATCGCTAACCGCGATAGCGTCCTTAACGACATCGCTAAGTTAGGTAGCTACTAGCGATATAGAAACAATCCCGCTAGCGATCTCATTAGTATGCTAACGAGATCGCTAGCGGGATTGTGTAGTGTGGCAGTACCTTAAGAGGTTGCAGTAGTCGAGGCGGGAGATGTTTTTGTAGTTTCATGGTCAAGGAATGCACGGATCCGGGATATATTTTTGAGTTTAAGATGGCAGGAGGAAGCAAGGGTTTGGACATGTGGCTTGAAAGAGAGGGCAGAGTCGAGGATCACCCCGAGGCACCGAGCATGCGGGACTGGGGAAAGTGAGCAGCCATTAACATTGATGGACAGGTCTGGTGGGGGGGTAGAGTGAGATGGGGGGAAAAATGATGAATTCTGTTTTGTCCATGTTCAGTTTTAGAAAGCGAGCAGAGAAGAAAGCGAAAATAGCAGACATACATTGTGGGATTTTGGTCAGTAAGGAGGTGAGGTCAGGTCAAAATAGGTAGATCTGCGTGTCATCGGCGTAGAGATGACACTGCAAACCATGGGATTCTATGAGCTGTCCCAGGCCGAGGGTGTAGATGGAGAAGAGTAGGGGTCCTAGAACTAAGCCTTGAGGAACACCGACAGACAGGGGGCGAGTTGAGGAGGTAGTGTGGGAGAGGGAGACACTGAATGTTCGGTTTGTTAGATATGATGAGATCCAGGATAGGGCCAACCCTGTGATGCCGAGAGATGAGAGAATCTGTAGCAGGAGGGAATGGTCCACAGTGTCGAAGGCAGAAGACAGGTCCAGGAGAAGGACAGAGTAGTGTCGCTTGCACTTGGCGGTCAGTAGGTCGTTGGTGACTTTAGTTAGGGCAGTTTCAGTTGAGTGATGCAGTTGGAAGCCTGATTGTAAGTGGTCAAAGAGGGAGCAGGAGGAGAGATGGGAGGACAGTTCAAGATGGACATGCTGTTCCAGCAGTTTTGAGGCATAAGGGAGAAGAGATATCGGGCGATAGCTAGACACAGAGGATGGGTCAAGGGAGGTCTTTTTGAGAATAGGTGTGATCGAGGTATGTTTGAAGGATGAGGGGAAGACACCATTTGTAAGTGAGAGGTTGAAGAGGTGTGTTAGAGTAGGGGTGAAGACTGTGGCGAGGCTAGGGATGAGGTGGGGTGGGAGCGGGTCAAGCATGCAAGTGGTGAGGTGTGATCTTGATAGGAAGGTGGAGAGCTGATCTTCTGTCATGGTGGAGAAGTTGGTTTTGGAGGAACAGGGCTGAGCAGCTAAGAGGGGCATTGGGGGCTGTGGGCCAAAGCTTTCTCTGATCGTATCAATCTTCTGCTTAAAGAAAGAGGCAAAGTCTTCAGCAAAAATAAGAGGAGAAGGAGGAGGTGCTGGGGGACGGAGTAGAGAATTGAAAGTGTTGAAGAGCTGTTTAGGGTTGTGAGACAGGGAGGATATGAGAGATGAGAAGTAAGTTTGTTTTGCGGCATTGAGCGTTGACTTGAAGCTGGTGAGGGACTGCTTGTATGCGGTTAAGTGCTCGGTAGAGCGGGATTTTTTCCATCTCCGCTCAGCAATCCTGGAAGCCCGTCTCAGTTCTTTGATGAGGCTGGTCAGCCAGGGCTGCCTGTTGATTGTACAAGTTTTGCTATGTGTGAGGGGAGCGGCAGAATCAAGTGCTGCTGTTATTGTAGTGTTATAAAAGGTGGCAGCAGAATCTGTGTCATGAAGCGAAGATATGTCTGTAAGAGGGAGGAGGACTCAGAGAGCAATGGTAAATTGAGGTGTTTGAGATTTCTGCGAGGGTGAGTGAGTTTGTGGAGTGGGGATTGTGCACTGGAAGAGGAGAGGGAAGAGAACGTCAGTAGGTTGTGGTCAGACAGGGGAAGAGGTGAGTTAGTGAGATTAGTAAGGGAACAGAGGCGGGTGAAGATAAGGTCCAGCGTGTGACCATCTTTGTGAGTGGCCGCAGAGGACCATTGAGTGAGGCCAAAGGAGACAGTGAGCGATAAAAGTTTAGAGGCAGCTGTGGTGGAATCGTCAATGGGGATGTTGAAGTCGCCCATGATGATAGTGGGGATGTCAGCAGAGAGGAAATGAAGTAGCCAGGTGGTGAAGTGGTCGGAGAAAGGTGGAGATGGCTAGTTCTGGGGGGGCGGTAGATGACAGCCAGCTGGAGGTTGGAGGGGGAGTAGATACGGACGGAGTGCACCTCAAACGAGGGAATAGTAGCGGAGGGGGGTAGTGGAATTGGGGTAAAAGAGCAGGTATCAGACAGGAGCAAACCAACTCCTCCACCACGTTTGTTGCTGGGGCGGAGGGTGTGAGATAGGTGTAATCCACTGTATGAGAGTGCAGCTGGTGAGGCTGAGTCAGAGGGGGTGAGCCAGGTTTCGGTGATGCCAAGGAAGGAGAGTTTGTTGGTGATGAACAGGTCATGGATAAATGACAGTTTATTGCAGACAGAGCGTGCATTCCATATTGCTCCAGGTAGTGGGACCGGGGGAGTGGGGGCTGGGTGAATCGGTATGAGGTTATCATGCTTGCGAAAACGTGTAGAGGATTGTGGCAGGGTGATAGAACTGAGTGTGGAGATGTGCTGAGGAGGGCCAGGATTTGAGGATACGTCGCCAGCGATGAGGAGTAGCAGACAGAGCATTAGAATGTGGGAGCAGGATAGGACATGATGTGGCCGTGTGTGTCTTGGGAAAAAGGCTTATAGTTGTAGGACACGGCTATGAAATAACAGCAATGAGGTAAGTACAGTCTGTTACAAAGTATCATTTATTTACTGTGTATATGTTCATTGGATTGTTTGAAAATACCTCAATATTTCAGAACCCCCTTTAATCTAACACAATGATTGAACCATACCATCAATGTGTGACCATTTACAGTCACAGTGCTCACTGGAGTATTGCAGACATTTAGATTTCTTTGCAGACCCAGCATTGATCGTGTACATATACTGTACCCAGTAGTACATCTCCTCCCCACTCACTCGGGACGGAGCTGCTATACCATACATGCTGAAGCTCCAAAATCAGCAGGAACAAAAAATATTGAAAGACACAAAAAAAAACTACATATTAGTATTCTTCATGATGTGCATTATTAGCACATCCTCACAAATCTTTTATTGCTATGATGCTTTAGTGTTTATCAATTTACCTGTAACTTTTCCAAAAGGTCCATGTTCTGCCTCTTCAGCTGGTTGTTCGCCTTCTCAAGCTTTTGGAAAGCCTCTGTGTCATCAGATGGATTGGCCGTTTCCAGCATTTCATCGTTAATTACATGATATTCAACCTCGTAAGCGTGGAGCTGCTTAGAAATATCCATTTCAAACACCTGCATGAAAAATGTAAGAAGACATGACAGATCTTTTTAGAAAGCCAAAAATCAGAAATACACAATAAAACATAGATAAAGCAGTTTAGTAATACACAGGGTAACTATTTTTTTTAACCATGTAAATACCAGACTTTCACTATACATATTTAACTCTTTATAAACTGCCCAATATAAAAATCCAAAAGTATAAATGGATCCTTTTTCAGTGCCAGGCGTTTCAATGTATATAAGCCATTACTTCTGGATTACCACAGTTTCTCTATGATGCCTTGATATAAGGCAAAATATTTTTATTATGCTAAAATTAGGCTCAAAATAGTAGTAAAATGGAAAAAATATAGGTAAAAATAACATAGTAAAAATACATTTATTAAAAGACTCCATCCCTACAAAAAACAAGGCCAACCATTGAATTATCAATCATTTATCAACCAATCAGTTATCAACTTGATGATTGTCACACCAAATATAAAAAATACTAAAGTTTTTACATAGACTGGTTTCACATTTGCAGATGGAGGTTCTGCGGAGGGCTGCATACTTCCTCCGTGATGCTCCACCCACCGTCGCACCTCCTCTGGTCAGATCCGCCTATGTCTGCAAACTGCCTGCTTACCTATATTTAACATTAGCGTACGCAGGCCGTGCAGATGTATGCGGATGCCGCTGCATGCGCTGTTTTGACGGTGTGGCGACCTGTGCTGAAAGCAACATGTTGCATTTTGTTGCGGTCGCCGCACCGTCAAAACGATGCACGCGGCGGCATCCGCATACATCTGCACGGCCTGTGCACCTTGCAGACATAGGCAAAGCTGACCAGAAGAGGTGCGGCGGTGGGCGGAGCATCACGGAGGAAGTACGCAGCCCCCGCAGCACCTCCATCCGCAAACATGAAACCAGCCTAACTCCTCATTTTGCCCTATTTGCTTTAACACATTAAAATGAATGATAGAGACAAAAGTAAAATTGGATCAAAAATATTCTGGGAACAATTTCTCCCAGGACTTTCTACATGTTAGAAGTACAGGTAATGACCAATCAAATTACCTGGGTTATAATTTTGTCCATGGTGTCCTTTGTCATATCAGGAATATTGACCTTCAGAAAATCTACTATATTCTCAAAACTGTCACATGCCATGATGCATTCTTTATTATTACTGAGAAGACTAAGTGCCACTTTGAAAATGACTTCAGTCCCTTGTACAAAAATAATATCTGTGAAGAAAGATGCCATCATATAGACAATGCAGAATGCAGTGATTAAATGTAGTCAAAAAAGAAAAAATACTCGGAAAAACTGCATAACGTGAATATAGACAAAGACAAAAAGTACACAGTATATTTGTACATATGTAGGTGTTGATGTCTATCCAAACTCATAGTCCTGGCTGAATTTAAAGGGAACCTATCATGTCCGTTAACCTATTGGTCTGCAGGTTAATAGAATTATGAAGGTGGCTGTCTGCATACTAGAAGCGCAGCTACAGAGAGGAAATTAACTTTATTCCTCACTGGAGCTGCCGGCTTTCAGTCATGGAGGCGAGCCTGGAGCAATTACAGTCACCGCTCACAGCACTCAGCACTCTGTTAGCACACCCGTGCACTGTGTAACATCCGCTCCTCTCAGTGTGGTGAGCGAGGACTGGAATTGCTCTGGGCACACGTCAATGACTGAAAGCCAGCGGCTCCGGGGAGAAGTAAAGTTCATTTTTCCCTGGATGCTGCAGTTTCAGTACAGTGGCCAGGCAACTTCATAATGTTATTAACATGCAGATTAACCCTATAATGCAGGTTAATAGAGTTATCGGACACGACAGGTTCCCTTTAATGTGTGTGCTACTGAGTTGATGGTGAATTTTAAACCACTGTACTGCTGCTTAGTCTCTGCCTGTTATAGCCAACATTCACCATCATATTAGCCACCATACATGCTGCATGGACATGTATGCAGAATATCACATCCTCCATATATTAGCCACCATACAGTACATGGACAAGTGAGCAGAATATCACATCCTCCATATATTAGCCACCATACAGTACATGGACAAGTATGCAGAATATCACATCCTCCATATATCAGCCACCATACAGCACATGGACAAGTATGCAGAATATCACATCCTCCATATATTAGCCACCATACAGTACATGGACACGTATGCAGATTATCACATCCTCCATATATTAGCCACCATACAGTACATGGACACGTGTGCAGATTATCACATCCTCCTTATATTAGCCACCATACAGTACATGGACACGTGTGCAGAATATCACATCCTCCTTATTTTAGCCACCATACAGTACATGGACACGTGTGCAGATTATCACATCCTCCATATATTAGCCACCATACAGTACATGGACAAGTATGCAGAATATCACATCCTCCATATATTAGCCACCATACAGTACATGGACAAGTATGCAGAATATCACATCCTCCATATATTAGCCACCATACAGTACATGAACACGTATACAGATTATCACACCCTCCATATATTAGCCACCATACAGTACATGGACACGTGTGCAGATTATCACATCCTCCATATATTAGCCACCATACAGTACATGGACACGTGTGCAGATTATTACATCCTCCTTATATTAGCCACCATACAGTACATGGACACGTGTGCAGAATATCACATAATAAGTGGCTCAAGAATTGGTGTAGGAAGGAGGGGTTTGGGTTCCTGGAGAACTGGGCCGACTTCTCAGTTGGCTACAGGTTCTATGCTAGGGATGGGCTGCACCTCAATGGGGAGGGTGCAGCTGTGCTGGGGGAGAAAATGGCTAGAAGGTTGGAGGAGTCTTTAAACTAGGGACTAGGGGGGAGGGTATTCATTTTATAGGAGGGGAAGGCAGTACAGATAGAGACCTGGGCACAAATAATGAAATTGGGGGTGGGGGTGGCATGGGGGGTGGGGTTAGAACAGTTAATAATTTAAGAAAGAATGGAGGTTCAGAGAGATACATAAAGTGCATGTATACTAATGCTAGAAGCCTCACCAACAAAATGGCGGAATTAGAATTAATTTTGTTGGAACATAATTATGACATGGTGGGGATATCTGAGACTTGGCTGGATGAGAGCCACGACTGGGCGGTTAATTTACAGGGCTATAGTCTGTTTAGAAATGACCGTAAAAATAAGCGAGGTGGGGGTGTGTGTTTATATGTAAAATCATCCTTAAAACCCATCCTGTGTGATATCTGTGAATCTAATGAAGATGTAGAGTCTCTGTGGGTGGAGAATTAGGGGAGGGGGAAAATAATAAATTACTGATAGGGGTTTGTTATAAGTCTCCTAAAATAATGGAAGCAACAGAGAATATCCTCGTAAAGCAAATAGATGAAGCAGCAACTCAAGGAGAAGTCATTATTATGGGGGACTTCAACTACCCTGAAATACATTGGGGAACAGAAACCTGCAGTTCCAGCAAAGGTAATAAGTTTTTGGCAACTATGAGAGACAATTACCTTTCACAACTAGTTCAGGACCCAACAAGAGGGGAGGCACTGCTAGACCTAATATTATCCAACAGGCCAGACCGCATATCAAATATAAGGGTTGGGGGTCACTTGGGTAATAGTGATCACAAAATAATAAGCTTTCATGTATCCTTTAATAAGATGTGTAGTGGAGGGGTTACAAGGACACTAAACTTCAGGAAGGCAAATTTCCAACGGATGAGAGATGATCTTGGTGCAATAAACTGGGACGATATCCTGAGACATAAAAATACACAAAGAAAATGGGAGACGTTTATTAGTATCCTGAATAGGACCTGTGCACAGTATATACCCTATGGGAATAAACATGCTAGAATTAGGAGGAAACCACTATGGCTAAATAGAGCTGTAAGGGGCGCAATAAGGGACAAAAAGAAAGCGTTTAGGGAATTAAAGCAAGTAGGTAGTGAAGAGGCATTAAATAAATACAGAAGACTGAATAAATTCTGTAAAAAGCAAATCAAGACAGCAAAGATTGAGGCAGAGAGACTCATTGCCAGAGAAAGTAAAAATAATCCCAAAATATTCTTTAACTACATAAATAGCAAGAAACTAAAAAATGATAGTGTTGGTCCCCTTAAAAATAGTCTGGGTGAAATGGTGGATGAGGATGAGGAAAAAGCCAATATGCTAAATGACTTTTTTTCAACTGTATTTACACAAGAAAATCCCATGACAGATAACATGATCAGAGATAAAAAAATTTCTCCATTAAATGTCACATGCTTAACCCAGCAGGAAGTACGGCGGCGTCTAAAAATCACTAAAGTTGACAAATCCCCGGGTCCGGATGGGATACACCCCCGAGTACTGCAGGAATTAAGTACAGTTATAGATAGACCATTATTTTTAATCTTTAAAGATTCCATAATAACTGGGTCTGTACCACAGGACTGGTGTATAGCAAATGTGGTGCCAATATTCAAAAAGGGGGCAAAAACTGAACCTGGAAATTATAGGCCAGTGAGCTTAACATCTACTGTGGGTAAAATCCTGGAGGGTTTTTTAAGGGATACTATTTTAGAGTATCTGAAGCTGAATAACCTCATGACACAGTATCAGCATGGGTTTACGAGGGACCGTTCTTGTCAGACTAATCTGATAAGCTTTTATGAAGGGGTAAGTTCAGGACTGGACCAAGGGAATGCAGTGGACGTGGTGTTCATGGACTTCTCAAAAGCTTTTGATACAGTGCCACACAAAAGGTTGATACATAAAATGAGAACAATGGGGATAGGGGAAAATATGTGTAAGTGGGTTAAGAACTGGCTCATGGATAGGAAACAAAGGGTGGTTATTAATGGAGCACACTCGGACTGGGTCACGGTTAGCAGTGGGGTACCACAGGGGTCAGTATTGGGGCCGCTTCTCTTTAACATATTTATTAATGACCTTGTAGGGGGCATACAGAGTAGTATTTCAATATTTGCAGATGACACTAAACTCTGCAGGGTAATAAATACAGAGGAGGATAATTTTATATTACAGGAGGATTTATGTAAACTAGAAGCTTGGGCTGATAAATGGCAAATGAGCTTTAATGGGGATAAATGTAAGGTCATGCACTTGGGTAGAACAAATAAGATGTATAATTATGTGCTTAATTGTAAAACACTGGGCAAAACTGTCACTGAAAAAGACTTGGGTGTATGGGTGGACGACAAACTCAAATTTAGTGGCCAATGTCAGGCAGCTGCTGCCAAGGCAAATAAAATAATGGGATGCATTAGACGAGGCATAGATGCTCATGAGGAGAACATAATTTTACCTCTATACAAGTCACTGGTGCGACCACACTTAGAATACTGTGTGCAGTTCTGGTCTCCGGTGTATAAGAAAGACATAGCTGAACTGGAGCGGGTGCAGAGAAGAGCGACCAAGGTTATTAGAGAACTGGGGGGTCTGCAATACCAAGACAGGTTATTACACTTGGGGTTATTTAG
Organism: Oophaga sylvatica; assembly: GCA_033576555.1. Lineage (NCBI taxonomy): Eukaryota > Metazoa > Chordata > Amphibia > Anura > Dendrobatidae > Oophaga > Oophaga sylvatica. Next base: position 181,642,531 of record JARQOD010000002.1, on the reverse strand, counting down.
TTTGGAAAAACGAAGGCTTAGGGGTGATCTTATTACAATGTACAAATATATGAGGGGACAGTACAAAGACCTTTCTAATGATCTTTTTACTCTTAGACCTGTGACGGGGACGAGGGGGCATCCTCTACGTCTGGAGGAAAGAAGGTTTAGCCATAATCACAGATGCAGATTCTTTACTGTAAGAGCAGTGAGACTATGGAACTCTCTGCCGTCTAATGTTGTAATGAGTGATTCCTTACTAAAATTTAAGAGGGGACTGGATGCCTTTCTTGAAAAGTATAATATTACAGGCTATATTCACTAGTTTCCTAGATACAGCGTTGATCCAGGGAGCTAGTCTGATTGCCGTATGTGGAGTCAGGAAGGAATTTTTTTCCCCAATGTGAAGCTTACTGTTTGCCACTTGGGTTTTTTTTGCCTTCCTCTGGATCAACATGTTAGGGCAGGTTAGGATAGGATATGGGTTGAACTAGATGGACTTAAAGTCTTCCTTCAACCTTAATAACTATGTTACTATGTTACATCCTCCTTATTTTAGCCACCATACAGTACATGGACACGTATGCAGATAATCACATCCTCCATATATTAGCCACCAAACATGCTGCGCGGACAAGTATGCAGAAAAGATAACAAAGTTTTAGATTATAACTTACCAAAAACTCTAGCTACAAATCCAAGAGGGAACTGTGAGGCAAACAGTGTAAGGAACCAGGGAGCAGCATAGAGACTAGGACTTATCTCATTCTCTTCCAGATAATTGTAAAGATCCCGGTGATAGTCATGTAACAGCCGTGAAAGCTGGTACATCTGTATCTATGAAAACATAATAGAGAGGAACTAGTCAAATAATTTTTTCAGGTACAGACCTTGTCATGTCAGTGATATCAATGAAAATCTAGGCCTGGAATCTGCGCTTACAGGAAATCTGTTACCCCATTTTTTGTATATAAGATACGGCCACTGCCATTAGGGGCTTATCTACAGCATTCTGTAATGCTGTAGATAAGCCCCCGATGTAACCTGAAAGATTAGAAAAACAAGTTATATTATACTCACCCGGGGGCGGTCCGCTCCGATGGGCGTCGCAAGTCTGTCGCCTCCCATCTTCATGCGATGACGCCCTCTTCCTTGCATCTGTCACGGCTCCGGCGCAGGCACACTGATCTGCCTCGTTGAGAGCAGAGTAAAGTACTGCAGTGCGCAGGCGCTGGGCCTCTCAGACCTTTCCCGGCGCCTGCGCACTGCAGTACTTCTACTTTGCCCTCAGCAGGGCAGAGAATTAAGCCTGCGCAGGAGCCGTGACAGAAGCAAGGAAGAGGACGTCAACGCATGAAGGTGGGAGGCGCCGGACCCGGACCGCGACTCCCTCCGGACCCGGATCGCACCTGGGTGAATATAATCTAACTTTCGGTTTTGCGGAAGTCATTAATTTTCTATGGGGGCCGTGTCCGTAAGCCGTGAAATATATCGAGCAAGCTCGATATTTTTTCACGCCCGTATATATGGCCCTCATGGCCATACGGCACACGGCCCTCAATAGAATTTTTGCGGGCCGTTTTTGCGGCCCCGTAAAAATGCAAAAAAGGGCCGCAAAAACATGGTAAGTGTAAAACCAGGCAAAGTCTTCATCAAAACCTGAGTGTATGAACAAAGCCTTATTTATAACCCTAGCTTCTGACAACACATAATTTTTTCCTAGAAACGAGAATGAAATAGATTCCATGAGTAATACAGTAAGCTGCATAGATATTTATAGGGAACCGGTCAGCTGATTCATGCTGCCCAAACCAGTGCCTTCTCTCCTATGGTCCCTATCTAAACCTTCAAGCTAAAACGACAGAGCATTTCAGAGAAGAATATAACTGGCTGCCATCGCGCGGCCAGGCTCTGAACCATGCAGCCCAGATCAGACAGTACACTAATCAGTCTGCGAGAGGTCGGCTCCCTCCTTATTCGGTAAGCTACAGCTCTTACCAAAGAAGCTGCAGCAAGAACCTGGTAACTGGAGTGCTCCCGATAATCAGGTGTCCAGCACCACAGCTGCATGTGTCGCTGAAGTGTGACAGTCACCAACACATGCATGGAGAGCATCTAGTGCAGCCGGCAGGGGGGGGGCACAGTCGGGCCGCCTAATGCGGCAGTCCAAAGTGTCTCCCCTGGTGGCTGCATTCTGCTGCACCCTGGACTGGAAGTCGGCAGTTCTCTGAGCCAGCTGTCAAGCTGACAGCCAGCACATAGAAGCTGCAGCGCGTCAGCTCCCAGTGTTCAATTGTACTAATTCTCATATTTTTATTTATGTTAGGAATATTAAAGAGGTTTACCAAGTTTGTGATGAGTCAGCAGTCATTCTATGTGATTGCAGACTTCTGAATTCTTACAGTGCGCACTGCACGATGTCAGGATTCTCTTGTGCTGGTGATTTGCATACATGTGGTAACATGCTGACTAAACATGCGTGGCCTCACTCAATGAAAATGAATTGAGCGAGGCCGGGCACGTCTAGTCAGAATGTGGACAGAAGTATACAAATCACGTACTTGTGCAATGTGAGAAATCAGAAGTCTGCCGCCACCTATAGTGACTGCAGACTTTCATCTCAAACCTGAACGCACTCTTTAATTTTAAAATGAAGCCCTGCAGCCAATGCCAACAGCCTGAAATATATTCAATGTCAAGATTCAGCTCTGCTTGCTGGTTCCAGCAGTCATCACATGGCCGCTTCACTCATATGCGATTTTCATACTGTTGCGTAACAACGAGCTTCTCTTCTACTTCTCTCAGTTTTTAACTGAACATAAAATTAGGGCGAGCAGCTCATCGGAACATGACTAAGTGTGCAAATCGCATACGTGCTTGGGGGGGGGGGAAGGCACCAAACTGAATTCTTGCCCTGGGTGCCAGATAACCTAGATTCACCTCTGCTTTAGGGTATTTAGGGTATATAACAGCAGAGTTCATACTGAAAAACAAAGTGGACTTGTATGTTGTGCTACAGAATAATTTCTGAAGACCTGAGAACGCTAGAGCAACACTGCAGCAGGCTTAAGATTTTGCGATCCTTAAAAAGAAATAAATTTGGATGACCTAGACATACCTGAAGGGACATCATATCTGGCCGATACTGTTTCCGGAACGCAAGGTCATACATGAGAAATTTTAGCATCTCGAAGGATTGCTGTTCACTCATATGTAACAGAAGTACCCCGGCCACAAAACTTATTCCCTGGCAATAGCCAACTTCCTTGTCAAGCAGTGAGTAAGCTTTAAGAAGGTTATACAGAGACAGCTGTCCTGCCCCGAGCTGTGCAGAGAAGTACGGGTGAGTGGGGAAAGTCCGTCCTGTAAAATAAATATATATATATATATTCCTTAATCTTTGAATTACAATAATGCCAATCATACATGTATACACTGTATACAATTCAGAGCAGGTTACAATGATGATTGAACCTGACTTAAAATAATTTCTTAAAGGTTACAGATACAATAGTAACAGCTGTGGAATAAAATATTTATACAATGCAGAGGGGAATGAAATATGCAAAGATCTTCTATGGAGAAAGTTAACCACCTACCGAGATCTACAAGGATGGCGTGCTGCTGAGCTGTGAGCTGCTTCAGAAGCTCGCTGTATGTCATATCTGGCGGCTGCTGCTTGCTTGGAAGTCGGTGCCTTAGACGATACTGCACAGAAAGAAATTGCCAGATTTCCCCACGTTTGCATTTTGGCACACCTAGAAGGCAGAAGAACAAATAAAAGAATATCTATATTAAAATATATATGATCTATTATGTAGAGTATATGATGGAGCCAATCTGTCACAGAACATTTAGTCTGGATAAAGAGGAGGTTCTTTGTATCTGTGTATGTACATCCGATAATCCTAAACTACAAGGTACATTTTGTGAGAATTTGCCTAAATCTACCAGTTACTGATGTGTGCTCCAGGAGGTCAGTGTGATTACATGCATTAGTCTGGTCCATAACACACTGACAGCACACTGTGACGTTATATTTTAGGGCAATGCACGTCTGTTTTTATTTTTGCTGACAGATGCATAAAACAAATTGAAGACATTCTATTTTAGTCCGGCTCGCCCGAGTGAATGAATCTGCCAAGATATGAAGAGCACATGGATATTATCTGATTTGCATCCATGTTGTCTGTTTTCACCAACTAGGAACCGCTTGGGAATCCTCCATCGGATTAGTTTTGCATAAGATAAAATCTGATGAAAGTCTCATGGAGAAAAAAACAAAGGATCAAACACTAATGAAAATCTGATTCAGCCCAGTGACGAAAGAACTGTTATTGTTGGAGGAGAAAAAAAAAAAAAGTGTGAATTCGGCCCTAAATTCACACATCTTGATAAGGCCATGTATGGTCTGAAATGACCAATTGCAGTTCTGCGGATCTCCTGACCCAAACTAACAGCTTCCCCGACATATATGAGACTATTAGGGCAAGGCAAGAGATCTGTAGGATCTGCATCAGGGCGCTGGTATCCAATGTACACTGCGGGTAACTAAGCGATGTTACCTGCAGTGTCGCTGTCCTGATCGCTGCCTGAGCTGTCTGTTTGGCAGCTCAGCAGCGATCATGTAGCGATACACCAGCGATCCTGATCGTTGTCGGGATCGCTGGTGTATCGCTATGTGAGACCCGGGCTTTAGCAGAGCTGAACTGTGTTGTGTCCTGCTCACTCTGCTTTATCAGCCAGCCTCCTGGTGTGCACGACACAGCAGAGCTGGATATAGCACAGCTCGCTGTCAGTCACTAGATCTCAGTAACCTGAGAGTGCGCAAAGACTGGGAAGACAGCGTGTGATCAGCAACAGCTACACAATGAAAAACCGTACATGAGTGATATATAAACAGTAGGACAGCAGCAAACTAATGCACATTTGACCATTCACAGTATAACCATAGGAGGATGAATCAAATAAAAATGGAGGGTACACAGAGCATGCGGGGACCATTGGGGGGGGGGTTAATCTTCAAAACAGAACAAATTGGAAAACAAGTTGTATAGACACATAAGATTAATCTGTATGTACAGAATTGTGACACCATTTAGGATTTTAGGAATAACTCTTTAAAGTTGCTTTGCAAAGCTTTTGCCATGCCTTTCTTGAATTAATTATTTTTCTCTCTAAAAAGAGAACCTGGCATTTCATCCTTACCCACACCAAGCTCATATTTCAGGACTTAGAGGGACGTAAAACATGTAAGCCTCTTGGTCGTGCTCAGCAGTAAAAAAGAATATTAATAAAGTTACGACATATACCTATACAGCCTACAGAGCATGCAATGTTCAAAGTGTCACACATAATCTGTCTTAGAGAAAAGGAGTCTTCTCACAAAGATGTACTGTATTACTAACATGTATTCATAATTCTAAACACAGGCATCTAAAATGTCAGTACCTTCTTTTAGTGTTACATATATCTCTTCCATATCAAACCGGATCTTAGTTCTGCAGTTTAACTTCTTATCCCATAGACTTGAGACGTCTTTTTGACAAATTCCAACTTCCTCATAATCGAGCTTTATTTTTCTAGACTGCAGCTCATCTCTGCTAGCTGGAAATTAAAAATGAAATAACAATAATAATGAAAAGAAGGAACACAGAAAAAGGAAAGACCACTATGGAGCGTTCACATGTGGTGATTTAGGTGCTTATTGCTATAAAAAAGGAAATTTAACTATACGAAAATGCATCCAAGTCCAGCATGTGCATTTACCTTAAAAATACCCGTTTCCTAATGTTAATACACAATGTACTTATGGCTGTATGCATTCGCTAAATGCCACTGCGATAGATCTGATATTTTGGAGTGAGACTGACTGTTAGCCATCGGGTCATGTGACAACAGTGCATTCAATTCACCATAAGTCATAGCCATCAATAGATGCTAAACAGCTAATCATTTACTCATATAGTTGATGGGCAGTAAGGTGGCTCAGTGGTTAGCACTGTTGCTTTGCATGCACAACACATATGTGGTTGTCGTGTGACCATTCGGATACAAAAACCTATAGATGTGAAACACAACTAATAAATAAAATGTAAATATTTATTGATATCTTCATAAACACACACAAATATAATAGCCCCATATCATTCATTTTGAATTTTATGCTGCTATACGATCCACTATTTCCTTTAAATGAATTGTGTGTTACCCCCACCTCCCGAATTAGTTCTTGCTGTTGAGACAGCTATCTGTTATTATATTTATTTGTTTTTTATGAAGAGATCAATAAATATTTAAAGCACTATTGCTCTACAGCGCTGGGGTCCTGGGTTCAAATCCCACCAAGGACAAAATCTACAAAGAGTATGTATGTTCTCCCCGTGTTTGCGTGGGTTTTATCCTGGTTTTCGGTTTCCTCCCACACTCCAAACAGATACTGATAGTGAGTTTAGATTGTGAGCCCCAATGGGGACACTGCTGATCATGTCTGTAAAGTGCTCTGGAAATAATGGTGCTATATAAGGGAGCTAAATAATAATAGTAAAACATCGGGAGGAGGCCAATGATTGTCTGCAGTGGTAATATCCCATGTCACTGGATGATACATCAACAGGCAGTGAAAGTACTGAAATAAACCTGATATTGGTAGCAGCATAAGAGTTCTAGCAGAAACTACCTTAAAATGTAAAACTTGGACAATTCACAAAAAAGTAAAAAAACATCAGCATTCTTTCATGTAGCCAATATTCTTGCTATCAGACCTCACGCAGAATTTTCACCCAGGTGTTCCTCATTTTGGTTGTCAATTCTATCCTTTTCCCCAATATGGTTAAACTTTTGGTGTTTATTTGAAATGATGAAATAATGATAACAATTACAAAACATTCAATGTGTTTCCTTACCTTCTGAAAAAAACAATTAAGAGTCAGATCATATATCCCAAGAAAGCACAAAGGAGAAAAAACAAGGATATTAGCAATGAGCATTATTTCCAGTAAGTTACAATATATTTCGATAATCCAGACATTTATGCTGAAGGCCTGATAAACAATGTGATTGCTATCTCACTTCCTAATGAGCAGCAAGTTCATGTTTCCACAAACCTGTCGGTCAGGGTGGTGCTCAGAGCAATGTATTATGACAACATTATCTCTTGCCAGAGACCGGTAGGGTAAGGGGACAGTATTGCAGAAACATACTACTAAAAAATGTCCAGTACTATACAACAAAAATGAATTCTCACAAAGACTTTATGACGAGAGAAATGTTACAATTACTTTTTGTTCTTATGAGGAACTTGGGATCATTGCGCATATAGACTGTACACTAATGCGGAAACACAATGTCTGAATAGAGATCACTGTAAAATATCAAACTCTTTTTCCTATGTAGTTTCACCTTACATCACATTTAGAACTAACCTTCAAGTTTCAGGTTCTCCTTTTCCATTCTCAGTAATAAAATCTGTTGATGGATTGCTTTCCTCCATAACCTCTGAAGTTGTTCCGCGGTCCGCTTCCCATCTGTACTGTCAGCATTGTCGTCCTGTAGAAGGGATGCTAGAGGGTCCTCTTCCATGGTTGGAGGAAGAGGAGATAAAGGGAGCAAATCATTCCCATCTATATGATCTGAAATAATGGAGACACAGCATGTCCAGTATCATTTCCACCGTATCAAACATTACAAATCAGAGGTCACAACATTTTCCAGCTGACTGGTGTCGAGTCCTTGTGAAGAAAGCCTACATTCTGTCATTGACCAGACTTCCTGTTTTCTATAACAACATGCTCATACTTCTTGTTTTAGTGATAAGTTTAGATCTTTTTTTAAGCTTCTGGGTGTAATTTAGACTGTGGATACCAAGTATACTCCCACAGCATTAAACAGTTCAAGACATGTTCCACTATTCATGATCAGGCACATTTTTTTCAAACCAGCAGTTTCAAGAGCTGTAAAATAACATTCCAATTTGAATATTTAAATAATTTTTCCCACTTTTTTTGTTACACATGGGGACTCAATATTGAGGAAAATGTAAAATTTCAACATTTAAATACATTTTTATTATCATGCCTTTCCACTGGTAACGTACATAGAGCGATTAGAAAGTCAGAGATGGTAATAGACTACCTCTGCCTTCTCTGACTTCCAGCTCCCCACTCCTCCATGATTTCAGTGCAGCTTTGGATTCAGCAATGATGTTTTAGATCATCTCGCCATGACATTTATATGTGGACTGCAGTGATGTTTTAAGTCAATGGGTGGTTTGCAACTTTTTGGAACATTTATTTTGCCCAAATCCACAATAATTCTATATATTTGTAAGCAGGGAAAAAGAGGGAAAAGCAGGAAAATAGTCAGCTCACCAGTCTCAGCAGTAGTCCAGCAGATTTTCAATCTCAGCAGTAGATCAGAATCCTCATGCGCACGGAGCCACCATGATTAGAGGCGTTGGCTGCAGCAAAACATGTAGAAAAAAATCTCCAGCGCAAAAATGAATAAAAATTCAATTTTTATTGGATAAAATTAAAATCCATCTTGATAGAAAAAAGACATATACAAGTGGGGTCCCTGGTGGTCTGAAACCGACGCGTTCATGGATTAGAACGCTAGGATTATTCATGGATAAGACCTGCTAGGTCGAAACGCGTCGGTTTCAGACCACCAGGGACCCCACTTGTATATGTCTTTTTTCTATCAAGATGGATTTTAATTTTATCCAATAAAAATTGAATTTTTATTCA
>JARQOD010000002.1:181541520-181633705 GCA_033576555.1 Oophaga sylvatica | reverse complement strand
GGAATGGTGTTGCCTTGTGAACCTGCTTCTGAACCCATGCAGTGTGATAGAGTGGTTTCTGGGGCACAGCGTCATGAGTTTCGAAAGCGCAATGGGTTATGTTTCTACTGTGGTGATGCCTCTCATGCTATTTCAGTCTGCCCTAAGCGGGGAAGGCGTTTTGCACGCTCAGTTGTCTTGGGTAGTGTTCAGACTAAGTTTTTATTAACTGTCACTCTGATATGCTCTCTGTCCTCATTTTCTGCTCAGGCTTTCGTTGATTCTGGAGCAGCTATTAACCTGATGGATTATGATTTTGCTAAACGTTGTGGGTTTCCCTTGATACCCCTACAGAAGTCTATTCCCCTACTGGGGATCGATTCTACCCCTTTGGCTGAGAATAAACCTCAGTTCTCTACTCAGGTGATAATGAGGGTTGAACCTGATCATCAGGAGTGCTGTAAATTTTTGGTTCTGTATAATCTGCATGATATTATCGTACTGGGCTTCCCTTGGTTGCAGTCTCATAATCCTGTTTTGGATTGAAATCTGTGTCTGTAACCAGTTGGGGCTGCCAATGTGTTAATACCAACACTCCTGTTTTTTTGCCTCCCCCCAGGCTCAGGATGTTCCTGACTTTTTGATTGATTTTTCTGATGTGTTTAGCGAAAGTAAATCTGCATCCTTGCCTCCCCATAGGAGCTATGACTGCGCTATTGAATTAGTGCCAGGTAGTAAATTCCCTAAAGGTCGCCTTTTTAACTTGTCTGTACCTGAACATGACGCTATGCGGTCTTATATCAAGGAATCATTGGAGAAGGGTCATATCAGACCATCCTCTTCACCCTTAGGTGCCGGTTTTTTCTTTGTGGCCAAAAAGGATGGTACATTAAGGCCGTGTATTGATTATCGTCTTTTGAACAATATTACTGTAAAATATCAATACCCGTTACCTTTGATTTCTGACCTGTTTTCCAGGGTGAAAAACGCTACTCGGTTTACCAAGCTTGACCTCAGGGGGCATATAACCTTATTCGCATTAAGCACGGGGATGAATGGAAGACGGCATTCAATACCCCTGAGGGGCATTTTGAGTACCTTGTGATGCCCTTTGGGCTCACTAATGCTCCTTCTGTCTTCCAGTCCTTCATGAATGACATTTTCAGGGATTTTGTGGATAAATTTCTGATTGTTTATTTGGATGATATCTTGATTTTTTCTAATGACTGGGACTCTCATGTGAAACATGTTCGAACTGTATTCCAGATTTTGAGAGAGAATGCTCTGTATGTGAAGGGATCAAAGTGTCTTTTTGGCGTACAGAGGATCTCATTTCTGGGATTCATTTTGTCCCCATCTGTTATTGAAATGGACCCGGTCAAGGTTCAGGCCATCTGTGATTGGGTCCAACCTACTTCATTAAAGGCTCTTCAAAGATTTTTGGGTTTTGCCAATTTTTATCGTAAATTTATTGGTAATTTCTCGGTTATTGTTAAACCATTGACTGATTTGACCAGAAAGGGTTCTGATGTGGTGAATTGGCCTCCTGAGGCAGTCTGTGCATTTCAGGAACTTAAGCAGAGATTCACTTCTGCTCCTGTTCTACGGCAGCCTGATGTTTCTCTGCCATTTCAGGTGGAGGTTGATGCCTCTGAAATTGGGGCAGGTGCCGTTTTGTCCCAAAAAGATCCAGAGACCTCTAAAAGTAACCCTTGTGCCTTTTTCTCTCGAAAATTTTCTCCTACTGAACGTAATTATGACGTGGGTAATCGGGAGTTACTGGCCATGAAGTGGGCTTTTGAAGAGTGGAGACATTGGCTGGAGGGAGCCAAACATCAGGTGGTGGTCCTTACGGACCATAAGAATCTGGTTTATCTGGAATCTGCCAAGCGACTCAATCCTAGACAGGCCAGGTGGGCCTTGTTTTTCACACGTTTTAATTTTGTGGTTTCCTTTCTTCCTGGCACTAAGAATGTTAAGGCGGATGCCCTCTCGAGGAGTTTCCTTGCGGACTCTCCTGAGTTATCTGATCCTTCTGTTATTTTGAAAGAGGGTGTAGTTCTTTCCGCCATCTCACCCAATTTGAGACTTGCTCTGGGGGGGTGTCAGGAGGATAGGCCCGAGCGCTGCCCTGTTGGAAAATTGCTTGTCCCAGACCAGTGGAAAAAGAGTGTGATGTCTGAGATTCATTGTTCCGCGTTGGCTGGGCATCCCGGAATTTTTGGTACCAGAGACTTGGTTAGTCGGTCCTTTTGGTGGCCTACCTTGTCTCGTGATGTCAGGGAATTTGTGCAGTCCTGCGGGACTTGCTCTCGCTCCAAGCCTTGCTCTCGCTCTAGTGGTTTGTTGATGCCATTGCCTGTGCCCAAGAGACCATGGACCCATATCTCTATGGATTTCATTTCCGACCTCCCTGTTTCTCAGAGAATGACCGTCATCTGGGTGATTTGTGATAGGTTTTCCAAGATGATACATCTTGTGCCATTACCTAAGTTGCCTTCCTCCTCTGAATTGGTGCCTTTGTTCCTTCAGCACGTGGTTCGTTTACACGGCATTCCTGAGAACATTGTGTCTGACAGAGGAGTCCAGTTTGTTTCCAGATTTTGGAGGACCTTTTGTTCTAAACTTGGTGTTCAATTGTCTTTCTCCTCGGCGTTTCATCCTCAGACCAATGGTCAAACTGAGAGAACAAACCAGACATTGGAGACTTATCTAAGATGCTTTGTGTCTGCTGATCAGGATGACTGAGTCTCTTTTTTGCCTTTGGCTGAGTTTGCTCTTAATAATAGGGCTAGCTCTGCCACTTTGATGTCTCCATTTTTCTGTAATTCTGGGTTTCACCCTCGATTTTCTTCAGGACAGACGGAGGCTTCTGTCTGTCCAGGTGTTGACTCTGTTGTGGAGCGTATGCAACAGATTTGGGACCAGGTAGTGGAGAGGTTGTCCCTCTCTCAGGAGAGGGCCCAGCGGTTTGCTAACCGGCATAGAACTGATGGTCCTCGGTTTAAAGTGGGGGACTTGGTCTGGTTGTCCTCAAGAAATATTCCTATGAGAGTGGCATCTCCTAAATTTAAACCTAGGTTCATTGGATCTTATAAGATCATGGAGATTCTTAATCCTGTTTCTTTTCGTTTGCTTCTTCCAGGGACATTTAAGATCCATAACGTGTTCCACAAGTCCTTGTTGAAGAGGTTTGTTGAGCCAGTGGTTCCTACTGCTTTGCCTCCTGACCCTGTTCTGGTTGAGGGCAATATGGAGTTTGTGGTTGAGAAAATATTGAATTCTCGTTTTTCTAGACGGAAACTCCAGTATTTGGTTAAGTGGAGAGGTTATGGTCAGGAAGACAATTCTTGGGTGTTTGCTTCGGACATCCATGCTAGGAGACTCATCCGTGCGTATCATAGAACTCATCCTGACCGACCTGGTTGCTCAAGTGAGGGTTCGGTGACCCCTCCTCAAGGGGGGGTACTGTTGTGAATGGACTTGAAATGAGTTCTGAGCAGAGGCTCCCTCTGGTGGTTACAAGCGGTACTGGACTGTCCAGTGAAGATTGTGAGGAGTGGGAATCAGGTGTTACTGACTGGTCTTATATAAGGGAGTCGCCTTCCCATCAGGGTTGCCGGTGATCAATTGTTCTGGTCTCAATCCTTGAGTCCTGTTTCCTTTGTAGCCTGCTGTGTCGTGTCTGCATCTCCTGCTAACAGATAAGACATTTTCTTCTTTTTGTTTTTGTGCTTGATTTTTGCATTTTGTCCTGCACTTCTGTGGGGCCTTCAGGGTCCCCTCCGGGGGCTTTTGCCCTCTCAGTTTAGTTCAGCCACTGATGTTTGTACTTTTGCTTTTTCCAGTTTTTTCAGTGGCTGCTGTTTTGATTTTGTTACACCAGAGAACTAATTTACGTGGTAGAGGTCGTGTGATCTCAGGTGATTTTGAAATTAGTAGAGTTGGTGCTTTTCAGGGTTTTTTGGGATTGCAGTAAGTGCCCTTCCTATCCTCTTCTATTTAGGTAGTTTGGGCCCCAACGTTTGCTCATACTATTTTCTGTCTGTGTCAGTATTTCATCTTGTCTAACTGCCATTACATGTTTGGGGGCTTTCTGTGTTCTTTGGGGATCTGCTCCTGGGCAGATAGCTTTCCTCTTTCTATCTTTAGGTGTAGTTAGTTTCTCAGGCTGTGACGAGGCGTCTAGGACCAACGTAGGAACGCTCCACGGCTGCCTCTAGTTGTGGTGGTTAGTCAGGGTACTGCAATCTCATAGATTCCAACTTCTCTGGTGTATTGCCTTTTTTACCTGCACTCCTCAGCTACCGAAACATAACAGCATTACTGTAAAATCACACTGACAGCTTTAATAAAGAATAGAAACAATACATATACACACATAGAATACATATATATATATATATACAGTGCCTACAAGTAGTATTCAACCCCCTGCAGATTTAGCTGGTTTGATAAGATGCAAATAAGTTAGATCCTTCAAACTGCAAACGAGAGTAGGATTTATTAACAGAAGCATAAATCTTACAAAACAAAAAGTTATGTTGCTCAGTTGAATTTTAATAAATTTTAAACATAAAAGTGTGGGTCAATTATTATACAACCCCTATGTTTAATATTTCGTGGAATAACCCTTGTTTGCAATTACAGCTAATAATCGTCTTTTATAAGACCTGATCAGGCCGGCACAGGTCTGTGGAGTTATCTTGGCCCACTCCTCCATGCAGATCTTCTCCAAGTTATCTAGATTCTTTGGGTGTCTCATGTGGACTTTAATCTTGAGCTCCTTCCACAAGTTTTCAATTGGGTTAAGGTCAGGAGACTGACTAGGCCACTCCAACACCTTGACTTTTTCCCTCTTGAACCAGGCCTTGGTTTTCTTGGCTGTGTGCTTTGGGTCATTGTCTTGTTGGAAGATGAAATTACGACCCATCTTAAGATCCTTGATGGAGGAGCGGAGGTTCTTGGCCAAAATCTCCAGGTAGGCCGTACTATCCATCCTCCCATGGATGCGGACCAGATGGCCAGGCCCCTTGGCTGAGAAACAGCCCCACAGCATGATGCTGCCACCTACCATGCTTGACTGTAGGGATGGTATTCTTGGGGTCGTATGCAGTGCCATCCAGTCTCCAAACGTCACGTGTGTGGTTGGCACCAAAGATCTCGATCTTGGTCTCATCAGACCATAGAACCTTGAACCAGTCTGTCTCAGAGTCCTCCAAGTGATCATGAGCAAACTGTAGATGAGCCTTGACATGACGCTTTGAAAGTAAAGGTACCTCACGGGCTCGTCTGGAATGGAGACCATTGCGGTGGAGTACGTTACTTATGGTATTGACTGAAACCAATGTCCCCACTGCCATGAGATCTTCCCGGAGCTCCTTCCTTGTTGTCCTTGGGTTAGCCTTGACTCTTCGGACAAGCCTGGCCTCGGCACGGGAGGAAACTTTCAAAGGCTGTCCAGGCCGTGGAAGGCTAACAGTAGTTCCATAAGCCTTCCACTTACGGATGATGCTCCCAACAGTGGAGACAGGTAGGCCCAAATCCTTGGAAAGGGTTTTGTACCCCTTGCCAGCCTTGTGACCCTCCACGATCTTGTCTCTGATGGCCTTGGAATGCTCCTTTGTCTTTCCCATGTTGACCATGTATGAGTGCTGTTCACAAGTTTGGGGAGGGTCTTAAATAGTCAGAAAAGGCTGGCAAAAGAGATCATTAATCCACACATGTGAAGCTCATTATTCTTGGTGCCTGAACTACTTCTTAATACTTTAGGGGGACCAAACAGAATTCTTGTGGTTTGAGGGGTTGAATAATAAATGACACTCTGAATTAACTTTTAACATTTTTAAAAAAAAAATAAATAAATTAAAACAAAAATTTTTGCTGCAGTGCATTTCCCACTTCCAGGCTGATCTACAGTACAAATGTCACAATGCCAAGTTAATTCCGCATGTGTCAACCAGCTAAATCTGCAGGGGGTTGAATACTACTTGTAGGCACTGTATATATATATGTAATTGTGACATGTATATATATATATATATATATATTTATAGTTCCTAGACTTCTACATACTGTAATAGCCGCTAATTCAATTGCCGGCTTTTGTGAAATCACAGAAGCCGACATGAAATGATACATTGTTTCCACACAGTTAACCATGTCATTTCCTGTATTTTGATATATGGTTTGAACTTACAATTACATGAGTGTATTTGTACAAAATTTCAGACATGTAGGGATTAATTAAAGGTGTAAATTCGTTGAAAAAAAATGCGTGGGCTCCCGCTGTATTTTCTCCACCAGACAGACAAAGCAAGCGAGTGGGGGCAGATAATAATAGCCTAGGGAGGGTACATTTTTTTTGTGCCCCCCCTGGCTACTAACATCTGCCCCCAGACACCCCAGAAAGGGCAAATCTATAATTAGATTCGCCCTTTCTGGCACTTTGCCCGTCTATTCCCATTGCCCTGTAGCGGTGGCGAATGGGTTAATAATGTCACCTTAATGTCACCGTAGTATTGAAAGGTGACCTTAAGGCAGGTTAATAATTGAGAGCTGTCAATTAGACAACTATCAATTATTAATCCTATTGAAGTAAATTAAAAAAACACAGACACATTAATAAAAATTAATTTTAATGAAATAAAAACATTTTTTTTGACCATATTTTATTTTACACTTAATCCGTGTGAAGCCATTGATCTCCTAAAATAAAGAAAAAAAAATAAAACAACATTATTCTTACCTATTCCGCCGATCTGTCACGTCCCACGCTGTAATCCTTCACAAAGGGTTAACTAGCTTTGAGCCAAGCTGTAAGGTTCTGTGTACATGTTCCTGAAACTCAGTTTTTCCGTCAGCCATTTTACTTTCTGTCTTGCTGCAGTTGTCTTGCCCTCAGTCAATATGGAGTTTCCAGCTTGCATGTTCCCGCCCTGATTCTCTCCCTCTTGCTTCTTAAGCAGCCACAGCTGAGCAATCAGTGCTTCAGAATCAAGCCTGCAGTGAACCTGTGACCTGACTCCTGGAAGCCTTGGACCTTGTACTCCAGTTATTTCCTATTGTGGAACTTTGGAACACTCGTGGACTTTGGAACCTTGCTATTTGATAAATCCACGTTTGCATGGACTTATGGTAACAGAGAAGAGATCCTGAACCTGTTGTGAGAGTGATTGCTGAGCTTAAGTTACTCTGGCCTGCTGTGTCTCCTGCTTTTGTATCTGCAAACTGTGTGACTATTATTGCCACTTGTATGAAGTAATACAAGACCTTCTATATCAAACCTGTGACACCTGTGTTTTCATCGCACCCAAGCACAAGACACTATATGAACTGTACTCCTTACATTACAAGATTCTGAAGCCAAACGTTAGTGTCTGCTGGGTCTGGAAAGGCTGGGTCTGCTGTAACTGTGGATATCAGATGTCCGGTTGTACTTTCTGTGATGACAGTGGTTGTGACTTCTCACAACCATTCCAGGTGAGCAATTCCCTTAAGTTTTTTTTCTGCAGTGTTACCACAGGTAAACACTATTTTTTTTTTTTTTCTTTCCTCTTTTGCGTCTGCTGTAACTGTGGATATCAGATGTCCGGTTGAACTTTCTGTGATGATAGTGGTTGTGACTTCTCACAACCATTCCAGGTGAGCAGTTCCCTTAATTTTTTTTTCTCTCTGCAGTGTTACCACAGGTAAACACTATTGTTTTTTTTTCCTTCTCCTCTCCTTCCAGTACTCCTGTCTTAAAAGATCTGAAAATGGAGGCCCGCATAAAGGAACTTTGCGGAGTGACTGATAACATCCTTGCAGATTTGCAGACTATAAAAACCCGTTTTACAAACCTACAGGACCTCACTAACCACAATTTGCAAGTGTTTGGACAGACTGCCCAGGATTTGCGAGCCAGGATTGAGGTTCTAGAGGAGTGAGTCCAGGCTCCTGCCGTAGCCCCGAGTTCTGGGAGTCCTAAGTTGCCCCCTTTTCGTTTTGGCGGTGAACGTGAGAAATTCAGGGGATTTATTAATCAATGCAATCTTTTTTTTTCTGCACATGCTTCACAATTTCCCACTGAACGATCTAAAGTGCTTACTATAATTATGTTGCTTACCAACAAGGCTTTGATGTGGGCAAACCCTCTGATTGAGACTGAGGATGAATGTTTGGATCATCTTGATGCTTTCATTTCAGCCATGGGGCAGGTGTTTGATGACCCCAATCGAGGTGCAACAGCTGAAGCAGCCATGTTAGCTTTGCGCCAAGGTAAGCACTCGGTAGCTGAATATGCCTTGGATTTCAGGAGATGGGCCCTTGATACCACATGGGACAGTTCCGCCAAAAAATCTATTTTTCGAAAGGGGTTATCTCCACTGATTAAGGATGAACTTGCTCGTGCCGACCCTCCCACTGCGTTAGGTGACTTTATTAACTACTGCATCCGTATTGATACTCGTCTGACTGAACGCAGGCAAGAGAGATGGTTCGAAAGCAATCGCACTAACCTTTTCCTACCTTCCTCTCCAGCTAAGGAACCTTTGAGTAGGATCACACGGGAACCTGAACCTGAACCCATGCAGGTAGACTCTTTACAACGACGGGTTAGTGATGCACGCAAAGAACATCGTTTTAAGGAGAATCTATGTTTCTATTGTGGTAAGTCAGGGCACTTCATTATAAACTGCCCCAGCCGTTCTCGTAAGACTACTGCAGCACTCATTCACTGTGAGTGTTGCGAGAGGGGATCTGTTAGGTCCGAGCCTCAGGCTCCAGAGAGATCTGCAGCAACAGATCTTGATTTCTCGGACTTAAACTCCGTTACTTCTGAGGACGTTGACTGTGTAAACGCTGCAATTTTTCAATTTCCTCAGCGGTGTCCCAGCTGAGTTGTAAGAAAAACAATTCTCATTGCTTTCTTTCCATCAAACTCTGGGTTGACTCAGCTTGGGTGTCTAGCTCTGCTATGATCGACTCAGGGGCAAGTGGAAATTTTATGGATGTCTCCTTTGCTCTGAAACAGGGGATACGTTCAGTGAAGAAGGCTACTCCAGTACAGATGGAAACTGTGGATGGCTCCCTGCTGACCTCTGGACCAGTGGATCAGGAAACAGAGCCTTTGAGGGTTCTTATGGGTAAAGATCATCAAGAGAAACTGTCCTTTATGCTTATCTCTTCTCCCCACTTTCCCATTATTCTAGGGCTACCATGGCTGCAGGCTCAGAATCCTACCATTAACTGGGAGACCAAGGAATTACACTTTCCAGAGAAACAGATGAGTCCAAAAGTTTCAGCTTGCTCTGTTCCTAAAGGAACCATGTCAGTCCCTGAACTACCAGCTGTATACCAGGACTATGTGGATTTATGTGACAAGAAGAACGCTGACCAGCTTCCCCCTCACCGTCCATATGATTGTCCAATTGAATTATTGCCTGGAGCAGAGATACCTTTTGGTAAGATCTACCCCCTGGCGGGGCCCGAGCTAAAGGCTTTAAAGGATTACATAGACGAAAATCTAGCCAAGGGCTTCATACGCCCCTCTTCATCTCCTGCAGGTGCACCCATCTTCTTTGTAAAGAAGAAAGATGGATCTCTGAGACCCTGCGTAGACTATAGGGAACTCAATAAGGTTACTATTAGAAACCGTTATCCATTGCCTTTAATCCCTGAGTTATTGGAGAGAGTGCGACATGCCAAAATTTTCTCTAAACTAGATCTCCGTGGGGCCTATAACTTAGTCCGTATTAGACCTGGGGATGAATGGAAGACTGCATTCAGGTCACGCTATGGACACTTTGAATATCTAGTTATGCCTTTTGGCCTGAGTACCACCCCAGCCACTTTCCAACACTTGGTGAATGACATCTTCAGGGATCTCCTAGATACATTCGTGGTGATTTATTTGGATGATATTCTAATTTTTTCTAACTCCACAGAGGAACATCATAGACATGTGAGAATGGTCTTGGAACGTCTAAGACAAAATCATCTTTACATCAAACTTGAAAAGTGTGAATTCCATAGGACCGAAATTCAATTTCTGGGGTATGTACTGTCTACACAAGGAATTAGTATGGATGGAAGCAAGACCCAAGCCATCAAGGATTGGCCAAGTCCTAGAAATGTGAAGGAGGTGCAGCGCTTCATCGGGTTTGCCACTTCTATAGACGTTTCATTAGGAATTTCTCTGAGGTAGTGTCACCTATCACCCAACTTACCCGGAAAGAGTCTAGGTTCTCCTGGATCCCCAAGCCCAGGAAGCATTTTCCCGTCTAAAAGATAAATTTACCACTGCACCTATCTTAGTACATCCCAACCCCGAACTTGCCTTCATAATAGAGGTGGATACTTCAGACTGTGCCGTTGGAGCTATACTCTCTCAGAGAACAGGTGAGAAGAATGTCTTGCATCCCTGTGCCTTCTTTTCCCAGCAGTTGTCTTCGGCTGAGAGGAACTACAATGTGGGCAATAGAGAGTTGTTGGCCATTATTGCCGCCTTCAAAGAATGGAGACACCTTCTTCAGGGAGCTGCACAGCAAATAGTCGTCCTGACAGACCATCGTAACCTTGAATTTATCAGGTCGGCTAAGTGCCTGACTCCTCGCCAGGCTCGCTGGAATCTTTTCTTAAACCAATTTAATTTTATCATTTCTT
The DNA here is from genome assembly GCA_033576555.1 of Oophaga sylvatica. NCBI lineage: Eukaryota > Metazoa > Chordata > Amphibia > Anura > Dendrobatidae > Oophaga > Oophaga sylvatica. The sequence goes on along the minus strand of JARQOD010000002.1, from coordinate 181,623,082 downwards.
ATAGACCAGGATCGCGCAATGGAAAGGCTGATGCACTCTCTAGGATTTATTCAGCAGAGACACGTCCACTTACTCCTCCTAAGACTATTCTTCCTGACTCTAGATTCCTGGGAGTGATTCATAATCAAGACCTACTTAAGGACATCAAGGAAGCATACCATGCGGATTCCTTTTTGGCACAACCCCCAAGGGACGTAAGTCTTGTCTTTAAGAATGGTGTGTGGATTCAGGGACAACGTCTGTATATTCCTGAAACAGTCAGATTAAGAGTATTGCAACTCATTCACGATTCCAAGATAGCTGGGCATAGAGGAATTCTAAAGACACAGGAATTTCTTTCTCGTTTCTTTTGGTGGCCCACTTGCAGGAAGGATGTTTTAAACTATGTCACTTCATGTGAAGTCTGTGCAAGATGCAAAACACCTCGCTCCTCACCAACTGGTCTGTTGCAACCTCTTCCCACCCCATCCCGCCCGTGGGGATCCATTTCTATGGACTTCATTGTGGAGTTACCAACCTCCCAAGGGAAGAACACCATTCTAGTGGTGGTTGATCGTTTAACAAAAGCAGCTCATTTTATCCCTTGTGTCGGCTTACCCACTGCAAGACAGACATCAGATTTGATGATTAAAAATGTGTTTCGTTTACATGGAGTACCATATGAGGTTATTTCGGATCGAGGGGTGCAATTCACTTCAAGGTTTTGGCAAAATTTCTGTGCAGCATTGGACATTAAAGTGAACCTTTCTTCTGCTTTTCATCCTCAGACTAATGGACAGACGGAACGAACCAATCAGACCCTGGAGCAGTATCTTCGCTGCTTTATCTGCCACCTACAGGATGATTGGGTGGATCTACTTCCACTGGCTGAGTTCTCTTATAACAACTCTCAGAGCGCCTCCACTAAGCAGTCTCCTTTTTACTCCAATTTAGGTTATCATCCTAATATTCTTCCTCGATTTCCCATAGAAACGCCTTTGCCAGCAGTGGCTGAAAGAATCACGTCTTTACAAAAGAATATGGATCTTCTAAAGGGAAATCTGGAATTGGCTCAGGAAAGGTACAAGAAAGCCGCAGATAAATTTCGTAAACCTGCACCAGCTTTCAAGGTAGGAGACCTGGTCTGGCTGTCAACCAGAAATCTTAAGTTAAGAATTCCATCATCTAAGTTGGGACATAAATACATTGGACCTTATAAAATCAGTAAAATTATAAGTGCTGTCGCTTGTCGTCTTCAACTGCCCAGAACTATGAGAATCCACCCTGTCTTTCATGTATCTCTACTAAAGGCTGCGACACCCAATACGTTTCCTGGACGTTCTTCTCCTTGCCCTGACCCAGTGCTAGTCGATGGTCAGGAAGAATTTGTGGTGGAAAGGATTCTAGATTCCAGGTTGTATAGAAATCAGTTACAATATTTGATTAAATGGCAGGGCTACCCAGTGGAGGACAATTCATGGGAACCAGTCAATAACGTTAATGCTCCTCGCTTGCTCCGTCAGTTTCATCAGAGGTACCCACACAAGCCTGGTCTGAGGTCATCCGGAGGTTGTCCCTAAGGGGGGAGTAATGTAAGGTTCTGTGTACATGTTCCTGAAACTCAGTTTTTCCGTCAGTCATTTTACTTTCTGTCTTGCTGCAGTTGTCTTGCCCTCAGTCAATATGGAGTTTCCAGCTTGCATGTTCCCGCCCTGATTCTCTCCCTCTTGCTTCTTAAGCAGCCACAGCTGAGCAATCAGTGCTTCAGAATCAAGCCTGCAGTGAACCTGTGACCTGACTCCTGGAAGCCTTGGACCTTGTACTCCAGTTATTTCCTATTGTGGAACTTTGGAACACTCGTGGACTTTGGAACCTTGCTATTTGATAAATCCACGTTTGCATGGACTTATGGTAACAGAGAAGAGATCCTGAACCTGTTGTGAGAGTGATTGCTGAGCTTAAGTTACTCTGGCCTGCTGTGTCTCCTGCTTTTGTATCTGCAAACTGTGTGACTATTATTGCCACTTGTATGAAGTAATACAAGACCTTCTATATCAAACCTGTGACTCCTGTGTTTTTATCGCACCCAAGCACAAGACACTATATGAACTGTACTCCTTACATTACACAAGCAGTGCAAGTAATCCTGCATGCTCAGCTCAAAGCTCCTGAATGAATAAGTTCCTCTCCTGGCGACAGGAGAGGATGTGTTTAATGAATGAAGCTTAATTGATTGTGTCCACTTTCCCTTTAGGTCAGGTCACTAAAGTTAAATTGCCAATAAATCAATTAAGCTCCATTCATGAATCTATTCCTCTACTTTCTGTGGTAGAGGAACTTATTCATTCAGGGGGTTACAGCTAGGAGACAAAATTATCTCCCTGCTAACTGTAACCTCTTAACCCTTTCTGATGGATTACAGCGTGGGACCTGACTGTACATCGGATTGGTAAGTATAATATTGCTTTTTTATTTTATTTTTATTACAGGAAATGGTTTTAGCAGGAAAATAAAATATGGTCAAAAACTGTGTGATTATTTAATTAAACTTATTTTTTATTAAACTGTGTGTGTTTGATTTTTCTTTCATACAATAGGATTAATAATTGATAGTTGTCTAATTGACAGCTCTCAATTATTAACCTGGCTTACAGTCACCTTTCAATTGCAAGGTGGCTGTAACCCCTTATTAACCCATTCGCCACCGCTACAGGGCAATGGGAATAGACGGGCAAAGTGCCAGAAAGGGCGAATCTAATTATAGATTTGCCCTTTCTGGGGTGTCTGGGGGCAGATGTTAGTAGCCAGGGGGGGCACAAAAAAAATGTACCCTCCCTAGGCTGTTATTATCTGCCCCCACTCGCTTGCTTTGTCTGTCTGGTGGAGAAAATACAGCGGGAGCCCACGCATTTTTTTTCAACGAATTTACACCTTTAATTAACCCGTACATATCTGAAATTTTGCACACATATACTCATGTAATTGTAAGTTTCAACCATATATAAAAATACATGAAATGACATGGTTAAATGTGTGTAAACAATGTATCATTTCATGTCGGCTTCTGTGATTTCACAAAAGCCGGCAATTGAATTACCGGCTATTACAGTATGTAGAAGTGTATGAACTATAAATATATATATATGTATGTGTCACAATGACATGTACATATATATATATGTATTCTATGTGTATATATGTAGTGTTTTGTGAGCTGTCAGTGTGATTTTACAGTAGCCGGGGATGAATTGCCGGCTTTTCAAAGGAGACTGGTGCGTATACTGTACATCGGACAGCACTTGCATGGGGCGAGTGCTGTGCGATGATTTCTCGCACCCATTGACTTGCATTGGCGATTATCATGCCAAAATCGCATCAAATCGCAGCATGCTGCGATTTTTTTCTCACACCGATTTCTGATGAGAAAAAAATCGCAAATGAAAACTCACCCATTGACTAACATTGGTCAGATTTGAATCCGATTTTTTTTCATCAGATTTTCATCCGTTTTCGGCGCAAGTGAGTATGAGGCCAAACTGGCATATTCTTGAACATGATGCTGATTTATCAGATGTTGTGAAGAAAGGTCCCCGTTTTGCATGTAGAAAAAGTACTAGTTTAAAGAACATTTTGGTTCATGGCCGTATGCATAATACGCACAGTAATTGGTTGAGTAGTAATACTCCTAAAGGTAACTTCAGGTGTGGACATTGTCCTTTTTGTAAGTATCATGTTATCGATCGCTATCTTTGCATTGGGGCTATTAGACATCGTGTCACTGATTTTATTTCATGTAAGTCCACTCATATTGTCTATGTGGTTTTTTTCCCGAGTAGATTTTTTTACATTGGCAAAACCATCTGTCTGCTCTATGTCAGGTTCAGGGAGCATTTCAATTCTATTTTGTCAGGAAAAGGTGTCCCAAAATTGATTAGTCATATCAAAGAGGCTCATGGGGGCAGACCTGAGTCTTTGTCTTTTGCTGAAATTGAGAAGGTAACTTTGCCTCCACAAGGGGGCGATCTACATAAGAATTTGCTTAGAAGAGAGGCGAGGTGGATTATGCACACAGGTGCTTTGGGCCCTATTGGTCTGAATGAACGGTTAGATATGTCCATTTTTTGTAATAAGGTGATTTTTTGCTCTTTATACGAAGTATTTTTAATTTTGCACACATAAATATATATGTAATATGTTTTTAATTTTGTGTGTTTATCATTCTTGTTGTTTGTTGCATCTGTGCAGCTTTGGGTCGGTGGGAGTGGTTTACCTGGGTGCAGGTACTTCTCCTTCCGTCTCCTCCTTGCTGCTTTGTGACCTGTGGAAGCGCAGTGTGCGCGAAACGATCGTCGTCACGTTGCTACTCCCCAGCTCCCGTTCTCCCGCCGCGCATGTCTGAATAAAGGATTGAATTTTACCCGGTGAGTGCTTTCCATGTTTTTCTTCTATGTTGTATTCTCATTTATATCTTTTTTCATGTTTTGGCGTTTTTATACAATAAAAACTATTTTTTTAAAAAACAATTATTTTTGCATCGCTTTATTCTGAGAGCTATAACTTTTTTATTTTTTTGCTGATGGCTCGTTTTTTGCGGGACAAGATGATGTTTTCAGCGGTACCGCGTTTATTTATATCCATCTTTTTGATCACGTGTTATTCAACTTTTTGCTCGGCGGTATGATGATAAAGCATTTTGTTTGCCTTTTTTATGGTGTTCACTAAAGGGGTTAACTAATGGGACAGTTTTATAGGGCGGGTCATTATAGACGCGGGGATACCAAATATGTGAACTTTTATTGTTTAGATTTTTTTTATTAAAATATTTATTGATAGAATAAATATTGATTTTTTTTATTATTTTGTATTATATTTTTTTTTTATATTTTTACAATTATTTAAAAAAAAAAAATTCTTACTTTTACACATAGTCCCACTATGGGACACTCATTTTGTGCAGGCTGATCGCTTCTATAGCATGCAGATCTGCTTGCTATAGAAGCTGTCAGCGCTGCAGCTTCTATTACACTGACCTGAGAGACTTCCTGGTCATCACTGCACATGACAGGAAGTCCCTCAAGTCTGGAGACCTGGATTTTGTCGTGACGACATCAGGTCTCCATGGCAGCGATTGGGACCCGGGGGTTTTGTGAACACTCTGGATCTGACTTCTGAGTTTGGGCTCCCTCTGGTGGCCACTGATAGTGATGAAGCTGCTTTGGCCAACAGAAGTCCATCACCTGGGGGCCAGGAGTGGCAATCAGGTGGGACTGACTGGGGAGATATAAGTGAACTACCTTCCCATGATCCTCTCCGGTGATTTTTTGCTTCCTGGTCTCTTTTGGAAGTCAGCTTGCTTCCTGCTTTGCCCTGCAACTTTCAGATAAGTTTTTTGCTGTTTATTTGTGTGACATTTGTTTTTGTCTATCTCAGGTTTCTGCCCTTTTGGATTTGTACAACAGGTTCCCCTGCGGGGGCCTGCGCTGGACTCTGTTTCTCATTTGCCACTGTTTATGTATTTTCAGTTCCCTGTTATTTCAGCATCCGCTGAATTGCTACCAGTTCACACCACAGACAATTTATGTATTTTCAGTTCCCTGTTATTTCAGTATTTGCTGATTTGCTACCAGTGCACACCAGAGTCTAATCTAGCGGGGGACAGATCGTGTGGTCTCAGTATTTTTGCATATCAGACTGGTTGGAGTTTTTCTTAGAGTTTTTGCTGCATTGCAGACAGTATTCTTTCCTGTCCTGTTCTATCTAGACAGTTTGGGCCTCAGCATTTGCTTGCTCTATTTTCTGCCTGTGTTTGTATTTCATCTTGTCTCACCGCCAATATATGTTTGGGGGCTACCTATTACTTTGGGGGCTCTACTCCGGGTAGTTAGCTTTCCCCTTTCTCTCTTTAGCCTTAGTTATCTCTCCGGCTGTGTCGAGGCGTCTAGGGCACCGTAGGCACGTCCCACGGCTGCTTCTAGTTGTTCTGTCAGTTTAGGGGTCTGCAATCCGCTAGTTACCAACCTCTCTGGGTGTCTGTTGCCTAGGCTATTTTGGCTACTGTCCTCCTCAGCTACCAAATAATATCACCGGGGTCTCTGATCCAAAAGCAGAGGGGCTGTCAGTCCCTCTGCAACCACCGGAATGCTGCGATCATGTTTGATCGCAGTGTGCCGGGGGTTAAAGTGCCAGGAGCGGTCCGTGACAGAATCAGCTGACACCCAGCCACGATCGGCCGCGCTCCTCCCGTGATTGCGGCCGATCGACTATGACGTTCTATCCCGTCCATGGGAATTAAGTCCCAGGGCACATGGACGGGATAGCACATCAAATGGCAGAAAGGGGTTAAATTTTATTTTTTTTACATCCTTTTTAAATTTTGCCTTATATAAAAGCCATTATACAGGAAAAAATGTTTCTTAACATTTTTTTCCTGTAAAATGAAATTTCTAGTGGGTTTGGAATGTTTTTTTGTCAGTCCTTAAACTGCAGTAAAAGTATGACACCAGCGATCTGTGAGTCAGAGATGCTTTCAGGGGTCTTCTCCATGCTGTTCTCCTTCCATTCAGCACTTTTCCCATCCATTTCAACATTTTCACTGCCCCCCAAACCTCAGCTTTCCCATTGACTCCCATTATACTTGAAACGAGCATGCGAATATTGGGAATTTCTCGGTACGAGCACCGGAGCATTTTAGTGCTTGCTCATCCCTAATAGCTAACACTAGAAAAGACAGAGAAAGGATTCAGAAGGATTTAGATAAGCTTGAACAATGGGCAGCGACTAATAAAATGGTATTTAACAGGGTGTAATGCAAGATTCTACATTTGGGCAAGAAAAGTGAAAATTACATATACAGAATGGGAGGAATAGAACTAATCAACAGCACATGTGACAAAGACTTTGTCATACTAATAGATCACAGACTGCACGAGTCAACAGTGTGATGCAGCAGCAAAAAATGCAAACACTGTTCTTGGATGTATTAAGAGAAGCATAGAGTCTAGATCATGTGAAGTAATTATCCCCCTCTACTCCGCCTTGGTCAGGCTTCATCTGGAATACTGTGTCCAGTTCTGGGCACCACATTTTAAAAAAAGACCGAAAAACTGGAGCAAGTTCAGAGAAGAGCCACCAGGATTATGAGCGGACGGCAAAGTATGTCCTACAAGGAACGGTTAAAGAATCTGGGAATGTTTAGGCTGCAAAACAGAAGGCTGAGAGGAGACTTAATTGATGTCTACAAATATCTGAAGGGATGTCACAGTGTAGAGGGATCATCCTTCTCATTTGCACGTGGAAACACGAAAAGCAATGGACTGAAACTGAAAAGGAGAAGATACAGATTAGATACTAGAAAAAACTTTTTGACAGTGAGAGTGATTAATGAGTGGAACAGGTTGCCACGAGAGGTGGTGAGTTCTCTTTCAATGGAAGTCTTCACACAGAGCCTTGACTGACATCTGTCTGAGATGGTTTAGTGAATCTTACATTGAGCAGGGGGTTGGACATTATGACCCTTGAGGTCCCTTACAACTCTAACATTCTATGATTCTACTACAAGATGGGGACCAGGATGGAGCATTACTACAAGATAGGGACATTAATACAAAAAGGGGACCAGGATGGGGCATTACTAAAAGATGGGGACCAGGATGGGTGACATAAGATGGGAACATAACTACAATATGGGGACATAACTATAATATGGGGACCTGGATGGAGATATAACTACAATATAGGGACCAGGATAGGGCATTACTACAAGAGCAGAACCAGGATGGGGCATCGCTACAAGATGGGGACCAGGATAGGGACATTGCTAATAGATGAGGACCAGGATGGGGCATTACTACAAGAACAGAACCAGGATGGGGCATTGCTACAAGATGAGGACCACGATAGGGACATTGCTACCAGATGGGGACCAGGATGGGCATTACTACAAGATGGGGACCAGGAGAGGGTCATTGCTACAAGATGAGGACCAGGATGGGAGCATTACTACAAGAAGACAACCAAGATGGGGGACATTACTACAAAATGAGGACATTTGTACAAGATGAGGACCAGGATGGGAACATTACTACAATAAGGGGACCCGGATGGGGACATTACTCCAAGATGAGGACTAGGATGGGGCATTACTACAAGATGGGGACTAGGATTGTGCATTACTACAAGAAGAGGACCAGGATGGGGCATTACTACAACATGAGGACCAGGATAGGGGATATTAGTACAAGATGGGGACATTACTACAAGATGGGGACCAGGATGGGTGACATGATAAGCTGGGGACATACAGTAACTACAATATGAGGACATAACTATAATGTGGGGACCTGGATGGTGACATAACTACAATATAGGAACCAAGATAGGGCATTAAGAATAGAACCAGGCTGGGGCATTGCTACAAGATGGGGATGATGATAGGGACACTGCTACAAAATGGGGACCAGGATGGGCATTGCTACAAGAAGGGAACCAGGATGGGGGACTGTGAGGGACGAGGGAGACTCCATTTTAGATTTATTAATTCAGTCCCAATATATTGTCCAGAGATCTACCTCCACTCCTGAAGTGGCCCCACTCTTGGGATAAGTACACAAATCCCCAAAAGAACAGAACTTTGCCATTTGGCCAGAGAACTAGAGGCAAAGTGTTAATGAAGGTGAGGAGGAGCACAGCTGGGACCCCTGCTGTCTTTTGTGCAAGGCGGACAACATCAATTAGCTATCAATGGAAGCGCTCAACCGAGCGTGAATGACACCTAGAGATGAATTATGAGAGTACCATGAAAGCGTACACACTTGGGCACCGACACCCAGAGATGAATTATGAGAGTACCGTACATCTCAGGGGTAAGTCCAATATACCAACAGAACAATGGGAGCCCTCCGCACACACCCCAGTGTCTCATATTTCTCTAGCTGTCCTGGATAACGAGCTATCGAGTCTGGCTCTCCGGACCCTCTTAGCTAATCCAAGTTTGGACTCTCCGTATCAGTCCAGCCCCAACGAACCCGTTGAGATGTCATTTGTCCCGTTTGGACTCCCCTAGGAAGTTATGATCCATCCTAGGTATTAGGAATTATTTCAGCTAGGAGGTCAAGGGAGGAAAATTCAGTCCAACCCAGAGGGCAGGTGGCAAATTTAGGAGGGAGGAGCTAGGGGTTAAGAGCTAGCTACACACCTTTAGCCTTTCTCATTGTTCTGCCATGGAAGCCGCATCATGTCATGCGTGGAGATGGACCAGAAACTAGGAAGGTGCCTGTGAATACAAGAGCTTCCCTTCATCCTCAAGTTATACAGAACGGTAACATGACACATACTGCTATCCCCAACCTGTACCCTACTTTTATCTGTACTTCTGGCTGCAATACCTATATATTACTCTGTATATATTTGTATTATCTAGTGTATTTGTATTATCTAGTGCGCCTTTCGGCAATTAAAATATCAATTCATTTTGGGCTGCTCTTTTATCTCGAAACCCAATTCCCCACGTCCATGAATTTGGCTAGTACTTGTATGCTACCTGGGGTTGGTTTCTGACCCAAAACTTGTTAACCTTATAAGCTTGTTAACGGACTGGGCTTATATCTAATGAGGGTGACTACTTATCATAGGTGTAATTCCCTGACTGATCTGAGGGTAAGGGGGCACCAGAGAGCTGTGGCTGTGTAAGCTCCATCACAGATTGGTGACGGCGGTGGGATATCCGTATCGCCCGGCTCTCTCTCGTGCATGTTTTCCTTACAGGGACATTATTACAAGATGAGGAACAGGATGGGAACATTACTACAATAAGAGGACCTGGATGGGGACATTACTCCAAGATGAGGACCAGGATGGGGCATTACTACAAGATGGGACCAGGATTGTGCCTTACTACAAGAAGGGGAACAGTATGGGGTATTATTACAACATGAGGACCAGGATGGGGGACATTAGTACAATCTATGAGGTGCTGCATTATATTCTATGGAGAAGGCTGCATTATACTCTATCAGACTATTGGCAGTGCATTATACAATATGTACTACATGGGACCTGCATTATAATGTATTGAGGACTATGGTGAATACATTATACTACATCAAGAACTATGGGGTGCATTATACTATTGGAAGTGAATTGTACTACATGGAGGACTATGGGGGGTGAATTATACTATATGGAGGACTATGAGGAGTGTATTATACTATATGGTGGACTGAGGAGTGCATTTTAATATATGGAGGACTATTAGGAGTGTATTATACTATATGGAGGACTATGAGGAGTGCATTATTCTATATGGAGGACTATGGGGCACATTATATTATATGGCGGACTATGGGGCACATTATATTATATGGAGGACTATAGGGTGTGCATTATTCAATATGGAGGACTGTGGTGCACATTATACTATATGGGGGACTCTGGGGTGCATTATACTATGTGGAAGACTATGGGGTGTATTATACTAAACAAACAAAATGCTGCCTATTAATCGAGAGATTGGCTTGTTTATGCTGAAACAAAAATCATTGTTCTCAGCAGCACATCGCCCTGTGAAAACTGCAGATGTGCTGCTGATAACATGATACTGTATGGGGACAGATTGATCTAATAGTGATTGTTCTGTCCCCATTATTCTTCCTCAGCCAGAGGAAAGAGGCCCGGAAACAAGCGTCGAAAGACTTCAATTTTGTCAATCACACTCGTTTAGTGGCCTGAACTCAACGCATGTAACCACAACTGAATGAAATGTTTCTGTGTGATGGTGCAATATGTCAGCATTTGGGGCCCCATTTTAAACTTTTGCCCAGAGCCCACTTTGCCTAAAACCGGCCCTGGTAACACCTGCAAAGAACTCAGCTAAATTATTATTATTTATTTACAGTATATAGAAACCAATAATTTCATGGTGCTGTACATGAGAAGGGGTTACATACAAATTACATATATCACTTACAGTAAGCAAACTAACAATAACAGACTGGTACAGAGGGGAGAGGACCCTGCCCTTTCGGGCTTACATTCTACAGGATGGTGGGGAAGGAGACAGTAGGTTGGGGAGCTGCAACAGCTCTGCTGTTGGTGAGGCGGTAGCTCCGGTAGTGGTGAGGAGGCAGGGGGGTCATTGCAGGCTGTAAGCTTTCCTGAAAAGGTGGGTTTTCAGGTTCCATCTGAAGGATCCGAATGTGGTTGATAGTTGGACGTGTTGGGGCACAGAATTCCAGAATTTTTGGAGGCGGTTGGGTGAGAAGCGAATAAGTGTGGGAGAGAAGGAGGTCTCGGGTGGACCGAAGATTACGTGGGGGAAGATATTGGGAGATTAGTTCAGAGATATATGGAGGAGACAGGTTATGGATGGCTTTGTAATAATAATAATAAATAATAATTTTATTTCTACAGTATAGCGCCAACATATTCCGCAGCACTTTACATTATAGAGGGGACTTGTACAGACAATAGACATTACAGCATAACAATAAACACAGATCAAAGTAGAAGTAGATACCAAGAGGAATGAGGGCCCTACTCGCAAGCTTACAATCTATGAGGAAAAAGGGGAGACACAAAAGGTAGATGGTAACAGTTGCTTTCATTGTTCGAACCAGCCATAGTGTTCGAATCGGGTGTTCATGTAATTCTGCATGAACCAGTTAACAGCCAAAGTATGTAACAGTACAGACACAGAGGGCTATTAAATGCATAAAGAAGGTGAAAACATAATACGAGGTACCTGATTATGGTAGAAAAATTTTGAATGGGCCAACAGGGATAGTTAGGTTAATGCGTTGAAGCGGTATGCCAGTCTGAACAAATGCATTTTTAGGGCACGCTTAAAACTGTGGGGATTGGGGATTAATCATATTAACCTGGGTAGTGCATTCCAAAGAATTGGCGCAGCACGTGAAAAGTCTTGGAGACAGTAGTGGGAGGTTCTGATTATTGAGGATGCTAACCTCAGGTCATTAGCAGAACAGAGGGCACGGGTAGGATGGTAGGCTGAGACAAGGGAGATGTAGGGTGGTGCTGAGCCATGTAGTGTTTTGCGGACGAGGGTAGTAAGTTTGTACTGGATTCTGGAATGGATGGGTAACCAGTGTAATGACTGGCACAAGGTAGAGGCATTGGTATAACAATTGGTGAGGAATATGATTCTGGCTGTAGCATTCAAGACAGATTAGAGAGGTGAGAGTTTGGTAAGAGGGAGACCGATTAGTAGAGAGTTACAATAGTCCAGATGAGAATGAATAAGAGAAACAGTAAGAGTTTTTGCAGAGTCGAAAGAAAAGGTCGAATTCTAGAGAAGTTTTTGAGGTGGAGATAACAAGAGCGAGCCAGTGATTGGAAGTGGGGGGTGAATGAAAGCTTGGAATCAAGTATGACCCCAAGACAGCGGGCATGTTCCTGGGGAGTAATGGTGGAACCGCACACGGAGATGGCAATGTCGGGCAAAGGTAGGTTAGTAGATGGAGGAAACACGAGGAGTTCCGTTTTTCACAGGTTCAGTTTCACATAGAGGGAGGACATGATGATAGAGACAGCGGTAAGACAATCACTGGTGTTTTCTAAAAAGGCAGGCATGATATCAGGAGAAGAAGTGTATAATTGAGTGTCATCAGCATAGAGATGGTACTGGAAACCAAATCTACTGATTAGAAAACTAGATCTGAACTGAAAAAGTAAGTTAATGTGTATGCAAAATGTAAATGCATATTAACACATGACCATTACATTACAGGGTTGCCTTGACGTGGCGGGATGGCTTGTACATTATTTTGATCAAAATTATGTTTACTAAATACCCTTATGATTATTACTACCTTCATGCATTTTTGCAAAAAGATTTTTTATTTCATTTTTGGATATTTGTTTTTTGTGCCTGTTTTTCTGTGTAATGGTCATGTGTTAATATGCATTTACATTTTGCATACACATTAACTTACTTTTTCAGTTCAGATCTAGTTTTCTATGTAGTTCATAGTGCATTCCGTGCATATAAGGGTGTGACCGCCCTGTTTTCTGAGTTGAGAAAATCCATCCTGTCTGGCCAGAGCTTCAACTGGTGGGTTCAGTCCCTCTGCCCTTGTTCACATTTAAGTCACTTGACAAGTGGAAAGGTTTTCAATATTAGAGTAGGACTGTCCCAGAGGGTTGCCTTGACGTGGCGGGATGGCTTGTACATTATTTTGATCAAAATTATGTTTACTAAATACCCTTATGATTATTACTACCTTCATGCATTTTTGCAAAAAGATTTTTTATTTCATTTTTGGATATTTCAAATCTACTGATTGTTTGTCCAATAGGGGCGGTGTACAAAGAGAAGAGGGGGGGGCCTAGGACTGATCCTTGAGGAACCCCAACAGTAAGGGGAAGATGAGAGGAGGAGGATCCAGCAAAAGATACAGTGAAGGAACGGTCAGAGAGATAGGAGGAGAACCAAGAGAGAATGGTGTCCTTGAGGCCGATGGAGTGTAGCATAGTGAGGAGGAGCTGATGGTCCACAGTGTCGAATGCTGTGGAGAGATCCAAGAGAATTAGCAGGGAGTAGTGACCATTAGATTTAGCAGTCAGTAGATCATTAGAGACTTTAGTGAGGGCAGTTTCAGTAGAGTGTAAAGAGCGAAAACCAGATTGAAGAGGGTCTAGAAGAGAGTTATCTGAGAGATAGCGGATAAGACCGGTGTGGACCAGGCGCTCCAGGAGTTTAGAGATCGAGGGATTTTTTTTAAGTAATGGATGCATGATGGCATGCTTAAATGAGGAGGGAAAGAGACCGGAAGAGAGAGAGAGGTTAAATATTTTTGTTAGGTGAGAGGTGACAGCAGGGGAAAGGGACTGGAGGAGATGTGACGGAAGGGGTCACTGATGCAAGTGGTAGGGCGGGAAGATGCAAGGAGCCTGATTACTTCTTCTGTGACTGGTGCAAAATCAGAGAGTGAGCTAGATGCAGTGGGAGAGGGAGGACAGTGCATGGTATGAGGGGATTGGGAGATAATTTCCTGTTGGATGTGGTCAATTTTTTCTTTTAAATAATTGGCCAGGTCAGCGCGGAGATCTGTGGTTGGAGCCTGCACTTTTGGGTTCAGTAGGGAGTGAAAAGTGTCAAAGAGATGTTTAGCGTTATTGGATAGTGAGGTGATGAGGGTGTTGAAATAGGTTTGTTTGGAGAGGTGAAGGGCAGAGTTGTATGTTTTAAGCATAAACTTTGTAGGTCAGTATTAGTAATTTGAACTGGATACACAGAGGGATTGGGAGCCAGTGAAGAGATTAGCAGAGGGGAGAAGCGGAGGAGTAGCGAGGAGAGAGATGAATTAGTCGGGCAGCAGAGTTAAGGATGGACTGGAGAAGTGCGATGGTGTTAGCAGGGAGGCCAGAGAAAAGGATGTTGCAGTAGTCGAGGCAGGAGATAATGAGGGCATGCACAAGCATTTTAGTAGATTGAGGGTTGAGGAAAGGACGGATTCTGGAAATATTTTTGAACTGGAGTTGACAGGAGGTAGAAAGAGCTTGGAAGTGTGGTTTGAAGGACAGGGCAGAGTCAAGGGTTACTCTGAGGCAGTGGACTTCCAGTACGAGGGAAAGCATGATGTCGTTGTGATTGAGATTGATCCTTGAGAAGATGTACCTTTTCTGGGGTGGCTGGGGCCAGATGTTTGTAGGCAAAAACAGTGGTCCCTCTGTAGGCTATGAATATCTGTCCTCAGTCACTGGCTTTCCCTTTCTGGTGGAGAAAATTGCACGGGAGCCCACGCAATTTTTTTCCGCGATTATAGCCTTAAATTTAACTCCTAGAGTTCCAAATTTTTCATAACACAAACTACTAAATTAAACACTGACATATAAATCGTTTTGATATGACATGGTTTACTATATGTTATCCATGTGTCATATCATATCGGGTTCTGTAATGATTTTACAGAAGCCGGCAATTGATTTAGAGGCTATTATGCTATGTAGAACTCTATGAACTATAAATATATACATATATGTGTCTCAATGACATGTGTGTATATATATATATATATATATATATATATATACATATATATATTTATTCCATGTGTATATATCTATTTTGTGTTTTAACCTGTCAGGAGCATGCTCAGTTACAAAAACCGGATCCGTAGCTGGAATCTGTCATTTGACGGATGACGACAGATCTGGCGCCCATAGGCTTCCATTATAGCAAACGACGGACAACGACGGATCCGTTGCTGTCCGATTTTCCGACGGAGACAAAAAACGTTGCTTTGTGCGTCGTGTCCGGCCGACGGACCAAAAATTTCCGACGGATTCGTCGAACGATGGATAAAACGTGTGGCCATCCGTCGTTAATACAAGTCTATGAGAAAAAACGGATCCTGCGGCATCAGTCGCCGGATCCGTTTTTTTTCATATAACAACGGATTGTGACTGATGGCAAAAAAACTGATGTGTGAAAGGGCCTGTGCCATGTGCTGTAGGACATTGTGACGTGACAATAACACAGGAAGCCACAGTCGCCTCACAGTGCAGGCACCCTGCAGCCCCAGCACACTGACTTCCTGCAGAGCTCAGGTACAGTGACACCCCCGCAGTGACACATGGTCTCACCGGAGAGCACTGCAGCAGTCTGTAAGTGGGGCTCTAAAGTTGTTGTTCGGAGGGGGGTTCTCAGAGGAAGGGGTGGGGCGGCAGGGAGGAGCAGCGGCGGGTGCTGTTGTCGCAGCAGTCTGGGGTTTCCCTTCGGTGCTGGACTGACTCTTGGGATCCCTGGGAGCAGTTCCTGGGACTGGCGCAGCCTCCTGTCAGTCTCGGCCCGCTGCAGACTATTGGTGAGGAAGCCCAGGCAGTGGGCCGGCAGCAGGGCAGGCAGGCAGGCGGGAGGAGGGGACACGCTGCTCTGCAGGAGCTGTCATGACGAGGGGAGGAGGATGTGGGGCAGCAGATCCTGAAGGCACGATTGTCTGTAGGTGAGCCTGCTGCCATGTGCCTGCTGTGAGCTGTGCTGGGAGCAGCTCTGCCGCCTTCTCCTCACTTCTCCCTTCTTCTAGGACCGTGCCTTGTCTATGGAGCAGCGTCTCTCCTCTCCATAAAGTGTGCCACACTGGCTGCAGGATCACTACAGGACACTCAGCCCACACTGGCTGCAGGATCACTACAGGACGACTCAGCCACACACTGGCTGCAGGATCACTACAGGACACTCAGCCCACACTGTCTGCAGGATCACTACAGGACACTCAGCCACACTGGCTGCAGGATCACTACAGGACACTCAGCCCACACTGTCTGCAGGATCACTACAGGACACTCAGCCCACACTGTCTGCAGGATCACTACAGGACACTCAGCCACACTGTCTGCAGGATCATACAGGACACTCAGCCCACACTGTTGCTGGAGAGCCATGGAGAGGAGAAGTTCTGCAGATCAGTGTCACCCTCTGTTGGAGGAACAAGCCCTCCCAGACAGGACTGCCAGGGGGGAGAAGAGCTTCCGCTTGTGGTATGTTGGGTGGTCTTCCCTAGACCGAAGGACAACTTTGCCAATGGTGCCATGGCTGGTGGCAGAGATCCGCAGGCGTGCAGAAAGGCAGGACCCTCCTGGCTGTGTGGCCCCTTGCCGAGAGGTCCAGCTCCTGGTGGTGGCCCCGCACCTTCGTTGCGTGCCCTCTTTGAATGGAGCCAGTGGCAACACCGCGGTCTTCATCTTTGAGCACAAGGCGCAGCACATTAGCCGCTTCATCCATAATACCCAGGACCCCTCATACTTTGCCTACTTGATTAAGACCCAGCCTGACAACCCAGAGTCTGAGATGGCCTGCCATGTCTTCAAGGCTGCTGACCCCGGCCAGGTGAGAAGTCAAAGGCAGATTAATAGCGTACAGTGGGCAGGCGGAAAACACCAAATCAAACCTGTGGAGGAGTTTTCGGAAAACATTTTCTGTAAATGATCCAACATTGGATGACCACCCAAACATGTCTACAGGGAGCGGTCTGCTCCACAAACATGTCTGTATGGTGTATAGTTGTGTAAACGTGAAATACTCGCAGAGCGTCTGCTCCTAGAACGCCACGGGTACGTTTCCTCCTAGAAACTCTGACATAAACTGACAGATGGGTGTTATCATCTCCCTGGTCAAATGGGTGTGTTCCTATGTAATCTGACAGCTCTGATTGGCTAATGTCAGGGACACACCCCCAACTTGTACCACCCAGTTGTCAGTTTATTCATTTCTAGGAGGAATATCAGAGGAATAATACAATTCGGAGGTTTATGAAAGATGCTCCAGAGTTATGTTATTGGGAGTAATAAAGTATTTCCGAATAACGGACGTGTCAGAAGAAGTGACAGGACCAGTTTGAGTGAAAGTTTCCATGTGCTAGGATTGTAGGTTCATTGTTGGTGTGCACAAGGCCCCGCGTGTGGCATGTGCGCCCGTTGTGGTGTAATGGATGTTCTGTCTGTTATTAGGAAGTTGTGGTTGTGTCCTGGACGCAGGTATCCTGGTTGTCAACTGTAGTAACGAGGGCACGGCCGAGACCTGCCGAGGAGAGCGCAGCTGACCTGTGGCTGTTTCCATAGTCCATACCATTACTAGGAGTTTTGGAAGTGTTTCTCCACCAATCGCTGGACTAGTCCTACTGGTCCACCACTTGTGGAGATGCAATGCTACAATTTAGAGACATCCTGCATCCCTGGGAGAATTGAGTTACAGGGTTTAATCGATTAATTACCACCTTTCCTCCGGGTAGGTGTTAGCGTGCTATTGGTGGGGGTCCGAGCTCTTGGACTTGCACTGATCGGCAGAACGGGGGATTTTTATCATTGACCGGGTACTTCTATCACCATTACAGATCAGACGCCGGACTGCTGCTCCATTCATTCTCTATAGGGCTGCCAGAAAATGCTGAGTGCAGCGCTCGGCAGCCACATAGCGGGTGAATGGCGCAGCGGTCACACATGGCACTACCGCTACATGCTAAAGGGGGTAAAGGTTTCCCATTCTCCCAATCGGTGCAGGTCCCAGCTGTTGGACTGCCACTGATTAATACGTTATCGCCTATAGGATAGGTGACAATTTTCTTTCATCGTGCATCCCCTTTAAGTGAGGCTAAAACTAGATGACATCTGCCCATATTACGTGGCATTATATATGCACCAAATCTGTGAATAAAGTAAGTAGCTATATGTCGCTGCACACTGAAAAGATCTGAACCATATGCTGTATGGGCAATGTGCGCCTGGTCTGTGGGGCTGAAAACAAATCCATCTGATATATACATGTCCGTGATTAAACCGCAAACCTACCCTGAAATATTCTACAAAGCATCAGCGGGGCTAACCACGGCCCTGTGATCAGTCTGATATTGTTTTTAATTTTGTAACCTGTCAGTAAGATAAATATAAAAGTGTAACAACCAGGGGGGGACAACCTCTAGGACCCCTGCTCCCTGCAAAACTACAATATGGCAACTGTCTACAGTCTGCTGTTTGCATGTCCATCTTAGAGGAACAGTGCACTGGAGGACACAAAAACGGGCCCCTGTGCAAGAACAGTTATGGGCCCTGTGCAGTGCAATAGCTCATTATAATGCAAAATGTCCCCTCCTTTGGAGGTGGAAATGGGCCCCCTTACGTCTTTGGCCCCTGTGTGGCTGCACATGTTGCACCAATGACATGTCTGCCCCTGGGTAAGGGTTCCTGCACTCAGTCTCCCTCCAATCTAACATTTATCACCTATACATTGACCTGATGATTAATGCTTATTTTTTGCTGAGTAGTTGTGCATTGTGACCAACCTAGAGAGATGGGACTTGGTGTCAGACCCCATGATACTTATGTGACCTGTACAATTTCCTTAAAACATCACATTCTGTAAGATTGTATATAAACCTGTGAGAAGAAACATCTATGTTCCGCCATTTAAAATCAGTGCCCTGTATTACAGATGTGCACATGTAGTATGGAGCCAGCGGCCATGGTGAGGTGACATTTTGGCAATTGGTATCTACTTACTGCACGTCTTAGGCCGGGATCACACATGCGAGAAACTCACACGATTCTCGTGCGAGTCTCTTGCATGAACACCCGGCACTCGGACCAAAGCGTGGGGCTGCATGTATTTCTATGCAGCGGCGCGCTCTGGTCCGAGTGTCGGCGGCAGTGCCGGGTGTTCATGCGAGAGACTCGCATGAGAATCGTGTGAGTTTCTCGCATGTGTGATCCCGGCCTTACAGTCAGGAGCAGGGACGGACACAGACAGAATAGGCCCCTGTGTAGGAACAGTATGTGGGCCCTTTTCAGTGCAATAGCTCATTAGAATTCCACCTGCTTTGGATCTTGATGTGGCCCCCCTACCTGTTGGGCCCCTGTGCGACTGCAGAGGTATCACCAATGGTATGTCCACCTCTGGTCTAGAGACCCAAAACTGAATCAGCCATCAGGAATGTGACAGCCAGACAAATACTGGACGTCATTTCTAGCTTTTTGGCATCTTTCCTGCTGGTTAGTTATCATGTTAATGATTTTCAATCTTTTAATCACTTTGTGAAAAGCACACTACAGTGCAGGCTGAACCCGGAGCTGCGCTCTGTGATGAGGCTTTATTAGGCAAGCCATGTGAAAAGCACACTGCAGTGCAGGCTAAACCCGGTGCTGCGCTCTGTGATGAGGCTTTATTAGGCTAGGTAAGCCATGTGAAAAGCACACTGCAGTGCATGCTGAACCCGGTGCTTCGCTCTGTGATGAGTCTTTATTAGGCTAGGTAAGCCATGTGAAAAGTACACTGCAGTGCATGCTGAACCCGGTGCTGCGCTCTGTGATGAGGCTTTATTAAGCTAGGTAAGCCATGTGAAAAGTACACTGCAGTGCATGCTGAACCCGGTGCTGCGCTCTGTGATGAGGCTTTATTAGGCTAGGTAAGCCATGTGAACAGCACGCTGCAGTACAGGCTAAACCGAGCTGCACTCTATGATGAGGGTTTATTAGGCTAGGTAAGCCATGTGAAAAGCACGCTGCAGTACAGGCTAAACCCGGTGCTGCGCTCTGTGATGAGGCTTTATTAGGCTAGGTAAGCCATGTGAAAAGCATGCTGCATTGCAGGCTGAACCCGGTGCTGCGCACTGTGATGAGGCTTTATTAAGCTAGGCAAGCCAAGTGAAAAGCACGCTGCAGTGCAGGCTAAACCCGGTGCTGCGCTCTGTGATGAGGCTTTATTAGGCTAGTTAAACCCTGTGAAAGGCACGCTGCAGTGCAGGCTAAACCCGGAGCTGCGCTCTGTGATGAGGTTTATTAGGCATAGCCATGTGAAAACACACTACAGTGCAGGCTGAAACCTGGTGCTGCGCTCTGTGATGAGGCTTTCATTAGGCTAGAAGCCAGTGAAAATCACCTGCAGTGCAGGCTAACCCGGTGCTGTGCTCTGTGATGAGCTTTATTAGGCAAGCCATGTGAAAAGACACTGCAGTGCAGGCTAACCCGGTGCTGCGCTCTGTGATGAGTCTTTATTAGGCTAGGTAAGCCATGTGAAAAGTACACTGCAGTCATGCTAACCCGTGCTGCGCTCTGTGATGAGGCTTTATTAGGCTAGGTAAGCCATGTGAAAAGCACGCTGCAGTAGGCTAAACCCGGTGCTGCGCTCTGTGATGAGGCTTTATTAGGCTAGGTAAGCCATGTGAAAAGCATGCTGCATTGCAGGCTGAAACCCGGTGCTGCTCCTGTGATGAGGCTTTATTAAGCTAGGCAAGCCAAGTGAAAAGCACGCTGCAGTGCAGGCTAAACCCGGTGCTGCGCTCTGTGATGAGGCTTTATTAGGCTAGTTAAACCTGTGAAAAGCACACTGCAGTGCAGGCTAAACCCGGAGCTGCGCTCTTTGATGAGGTTTTATTAGGCAAGCCATGTGAAAAGCACACTACAGTGCAGGCTAAACCCGTGCTGCGCTCTGTGATGAGGCTTCATTAGACTAGGTAAGCCAAGTGAAAAGCACGCTGCAGTGCAGGCTGAACCCGGTGCTGTGCTCTGTGAATTACGTCTATGTAATACAAGGCAAAGACAAAGCAGCTGTCTCTTCTAACTCAGAGTGGAGAGTCACGAGCAGCGCCCCCCAGTGTATGATGTCCATATGTGCCTATAGGGTATGGGGGCAGGGGTTAGCTTCATGGAGCCTTTCATGACCAAGTTCTGCCTTTTTTTTCTTGTGTGGGGTCAATAGATCAGTGATCCCCCAAATCAAGGGTCCTGTGTCCCGGCTTATATACAAGGTGGCATGTATGGAGTCACCCTGCACGATTGCTATTTGCAAGACTATAATGGAGATGGTAAGCGCACGTGCGGCCTTCTCTCTGCTGCACGCAGGGAACATCGGACAATAGTGTGGAATCCACGGCATCTGAGGCCGAGCATTGACCGCATACTGGATAATGGACAGACTGGTATTAGCAATGTAGCCCAGTTACAGCAGCAAGGGTGGATGTAATAACTGCACACTTGGGATTCGGTGCAGGTTCACACAGCGCTGTTTTATATAGTTATTAATGTTCTGAACTACAGACAAAACTAAATACTAAAGAAAGAAAATTCTGTATACAGTCTGAACACTACTATTGTTTTTTTTTATGGAAATCTGTGCTGTGTGAACCTGGCCTTAGACCTGTCCTTACACATAAGCAGATGAAGTGTGCAGCCGCCTAGCGCCTAGGTTCTATCCCCGTGTTGTATACGAGGCGCAGTTCGGCGCTTAGAGTATTGTCACTGAGCAGACGTTTTTAAAGGGAATCTGTCACCCCAAAAATGCCATATCAAGTAAAGATATGGCTGAATAGAGCGTCCCATAACTAAGCTATGTGTATTTTCATTTTATCTGGATACCCCCGTTTTCATAGAAAAATACCTTTATTTCGCGGTGTCAATCATTGCAGTCAGGTCAGGAAGGCGGCGGTTATTCGCCTCCTCCCCCCCCCGCTCCTCCACTTCTTCACGTAACGCTGTCCAAGGCAAGCAGTAATTTCCGGGGCAAGGAAAGACTAGCGCAATGCCTGTAGTCATTTTATGCTTTGCCCACTGTTGGGCAAAGCATACTGCGCATGCGCCGGGCCGGATTTTGAATTGCACAATTGCGGGAACCTAACGCCGTCTGTGGTATTCACAGACGGCGTAACGCAACAGATGACGAGGGGCGGGGGAGGACATGAAAACCGCCGCCCTCCTGACCTGACTGCAGTGATTGACACCTACAATCACCAACTTTAAAAAGGTATTTTGATATGAAAACGGGGGTATCATGATATATGATACCCACCGTTAGCTTAGTTATGGGACGCACTATTCAGCCATTCTATCTGATATGCATTTGGGATCTGATATGGCTATTTTGGGGTGACAGATTCCCTTTAATCAGGGTGTTGGATCAGATTTTCAACCATTTTTGGTTCATGTGTCTGTTTTTATAATAATAATAATCTTTATTTTTATTAGCCTTTGTTTTAATTTTTATTTCATAAATCAACATGAAAAGAAGCAACTTTGTAATGTATCTTGTCAGAGAAATCTGCTTACTCCACAGGAGTGATAATTTCTTCTCCAAATTCTCAGTTTATCTGTAAAATGTGTTTTCAGTGCAGACAGAATGTTACATGACTGAGATAGGTAGATGGCAGTTAGTACTGATAAGATTCTTTGCAGGTGGAGGGGGGAGGAACTCGGCCTCTAGCTCTTACCCCCTGCCCTCTCCATAGAGTCTTATTAGTACTAAAGGTACTGCCACACTAAACAATCCCGCTAGCGATCACGATAACGACGCATACTAATGCGATCGCTAGCGGGATTGTTTCTATATCGCTAAGTGCGGCCACATTTAGCGATATAGTTAACGACGCTATCGCCGTTAGCGATCTTCTTAACGACTTTAGCGGTACAAAAGTACCGCTAAATCGCTAAGAAAAGGTGCCACACTAGCGATATATACTTACCCGCGGGAGCGCCGACGAGAAAATAGGGTCCGGAACGATTCCAGCGACGAGCGAGATCACAGCAGGGAGCTCGTCGCTGGCAGATGCCGCACTGAACAACATCGCTAACGGGATCGCTAAATAGTGACGTTTTTTAGCGATCCCGTTAGCGATATTGTTCAGTGTGGCATACCCTTTACTGCCATCTCCTATCTCAGTAATGTAACATTCTGTCTGCACTTATCATTTAACCTGTGAATTTTGAGAATGAATGATGACTCTATGAGTCCTGACGGAGGAAGAAGCAGAATTCCCTAATAAGATACATTACAAAGTTGCTTACTTTCATATGTATTATTGATTATTGTATTATTGATTTGTGAAATAAAAATTAAAATAATGGTTACACTTTAAGCAAAAACACACATGGGCTAAAATGGATGAAAATCTGATCCAACACACTGATGAAAGAGGTCTGTTTTTCTCAAATGAAAATAAAAACCCAAAACCTCCAAGCACCTTCCACCTGCCAATTAAAAAAAAGACAGCACTCGGGTGACACACCAATGGCATCTGTTCTGTCTGGGTATTTTATGGATCCATTCGGGTGATTTTGATCTTTATATCAGTTTTTTTTTTTTAAATTTTGTCTGGACAACCCGTACAGAAACAAATCCGAACAAGTGAATGTGCCCATAGACTGTAATGGGCATATGTTCTTTCAGTGTTACACACAAATAGAACACGTGTCTGAAAATGAAGCTTTAGTGGTAAAACCAGCCACAGGCACAATGACAAGCTCCAGAGCGGTGCCTGATAAACAATGGAGGGAGCACGGCGTTTGCTCTAGTGCCGTGACCCCTTCAACGCTGACATGTCAGGATGCAGAGAGTCAGGTCCCCACCAATCTAATTGATTGTGTCCTATCCCAAGAATCGGCCATCAACGCGGTTGATTGTTGCTACCAAGATGCCTTTATTCTCCATATCGATAGGATAGGGGATAACTTTGAGCCTGCTGAGCCCTGTACTCGCCTTCTTTAGGAGTCCCAATGAATGGAGAAGTGGTGCACACGCCCGACCTTTGCTTCATCAGATGGGACTCTTGATCTTGGGACTGGGGCTCCCAGTGGTCTGACTCAGCGATCAATAACTTATTCCCTATCCTATTGATCGGTGATAACTTGCTAATGGAGAAAGAATAGAAGATCGAGCAATGGAGGAATATCTAATAAAACATCACTTTTATTTCATGTTGCAGTGAATGTAACAACGGAACAGGAGCCTTTGATCACGCCAACACATTTCGGTAGTTAAACCTTAGTCATGGCAGAATGAACTTATTAAGATAGCACTCCCATACGTATTTTACTTGTGTGTAGATGTGCATGTAATGTAGTGTGAGTGGATTACTATACTCAGCTACTGCCGCTCTCTGGTATCCAGCGCCGCTCCGCTCCTCAGTGACGTCACCACCGGCTCACTCCATGCTCTATGTGTCAGTCGGAAGTCTCTCTTTTACAAAGGTCTGTCGCTCCATATACTGACATTCAGGTCACACGGAGTGGAGCGTGACCCGGAGAGTCTTAAGAGCAGTGACGTCACCGAGAAGCGGAGCAGAACGGCGCTGGATCCCGGAGAAGGCGGAGGTAGGGGAGTGTAGTAATCTACTCACACTACATTTAAGACAGAGCAAAAGAGTAGCAAATAATAAAATAAATGAATAACTTTTATCAAATAATCAGACACAATCAAACTAAACATAATATAAGTACAAATAAGGGGGAAGGATGAGACCTGCAGTAAACAAGGGAAAGGCTGTGGGTCAGAGATAGGACTTGGGCAAGCAGAGAAAAGAAATAATCACATTAAAATGATCAAAAGTGCATGAAAATGACACTGACAGGTAGATGCCATAGATGGTAATACGGTGTATTTTCCACCAAAATGTAAAGTATCTGCTTACCCATTGTAAGTCCAGACCACAAGCAGCCTTCCCGTGACCCCTGACGCGCGTTTCGCATGCTCACTTTATCATGAACATATACTGAAGAAAAATATTCGGGATCGCTTCTTTAATGTGGCACAAATACTAAGGCTTCTGTCTTCTGACGGATACATGTACCCCAATAGATCAGTAATATGAAGATCCTGTGGTGCTTATAAGAGAGCCTTGTCCCTTTGCCTTCTGTTAATTCCATGACACTGATCGACTTAGTGTTTGTAAAAACAAGCAGCGTTGCAGTAGACCTCTTATTAATAATCCCTCAATTCTGAAGAACTGAGGGTTTTTTAACTGTATTCTGCACTGCTCCTTGTCTAGGTTACTGACCACCCCACCTGGGCAAGGAGGTCGCACCACTTGCAGGTTCCATACTTTAGGGCAGGGATGGGGAACCTGTGGCCTAAGGGCCATTTAGGGCCCCAGATGACCTTTTCTCCGGCCCAATTCCTGGGGACCACAGTACTGCAGTGAAAGATGACGTCCTGACACTAGTGCCAGCGTCAGGACGTACTTTGTGGGCGGAGTTACCGCGCAATTTGTACGGCCCCTGAAGGATGGCATAAATATCAAAATGGCCCTTGGCAGGAAGAAGGCTCCTCACCCTTGCTTTAGGGCCTACAAGCACTGTTTTGAAATTGGCCGGATCCCACCAGCTTCTGTGCTCCATACTGCTGAGGCCAAGCTGGCTCTGCTAGCAGCATGGGAGGGTGCTCTGTTTGTACCAGTGGTGCGAACATGCCGATGATCCGAACTGTCTATCTCCAGGAGCACACCGCCCGTGGCAGGCAGAAAGCCGGGAGGAAATGTGCTTCTGAAGAAAGAAAATGAAACAAACGCCTTAAGGTCCATCTAAAGAGGCTGATAATGAATGAGTGCTCGTTCTTGATTATCATGTCGGTCACGACCTGACAATTAACCAAATGCTCGTTCTTCAGGCCATTGGATTATTTATGCCGCATAACAATCAGTGTTATCAGCAGCACATCGCCCCATGTAAATGGGGGACGTACTGCCGACAGCTTGATACTTTATGGGTCAGAAGAATCTTACTAATGATTGTTCTGTTCACATCCTTCCAATAAAAACAAGCTAGTAAACTAATGTATTTGATTAAGCAGCTTAATGCAGCATGGTGGCTGAGTGGTCAGCACTTTTGCTTTGCAGTTTTGGGATTCAAATCTCACCGAGGACATCAGCAAGGAGTTTGTATGTTCTCCCCGTGTTTGTGTGGGTTTCCTCCGGGTTCTCCAGTTTCTGCCACACTCCAAAAACATACTGATCAGGAATTTAGATTGTGAGCCCCTTTGGGGACAGTGATGATAATGTCTGTAAAGCGCAGCAGAATATGATGGCGCTATATAAGCAACGCATAATAAATAGTTAAATAAAAATAAAACGCCGTTAAATTGGCCCTTCTAAACTGGCCTTTCAATTATGATATCTACCATACAAAGTGATGTGACAAATGCTGGCACACCTTGCTTGTAGATGTAAGCTTTTGGTTTTACAATTCTCCAAGGTGCTTAATTTTAGAGGGTCAGTGAAGGTCCCAATGCATTGACACCAAAAATGGAAGCGATCACTAAACAGTGTATGGAGCCATGCTTGTCCTCTCCATTCATCCAGGTCACATCCAGCCACTGCCTGAGCTGGAACCAGAAGTGCTGGACGTCGGGCTGTTGATGACCTGATATTGATGATACTTCCTGAGTTATGGTGATCAATATCATTAATCTGGACAACCCCTTTACGCTCCATTGTCTCTCATAGTTTCCTAGCCTCCTTACTTTGACACGCCAGAGCTGGTATGTCACTCTCCACAAGGAGAAACCTTACCCCTTAGACCTCAGTCCAGAGCCTCTCACACAGCCAAATCAGATCTCATACTTTGCACTGACGAGGACCAATAGCCCGAAACACCGTGTCTGCAAATTGAGATACTGATTTGGCTTTTATCCTAAGTCATATTGCAAGACTCGTTAAAGGGTTGATTGTGACTTGTAGGATCGCTACTTCCAATAGGTGGCGCTATAGAGTTCAAGTCCTCTTTTTCTCTGAGGAGGCAATTTGCATAGTTTTGTAGAGGAGTGTAATGTGGTGCTCATAACTTTCCCTTTTATTCTAGGACAGTGATGGCGAACCTTGGCACTCCAGCTGTTGGAGAACTACAACTCCCAGCATGCCTCAGCTGCTGCAGGTTGCAAGGGCATGCTGGGAGTTGTAGTTTTACAACAGCTGGAGAGCCAAGGTTAGCCATAACTGCCCTAGGAGATAGGTGTGAAGCCATCGTGATGACATGTGTAAAGGTGGGGTTACATTTCTGTGAGAACACAAGAGAAGTTTTATTACCATCCTTAACAATACACAGTATAGACTATTAATAAGTTGGAGTAGAGAAATGTTGGACATTTCACCCTAGTGAGAAGATGGCGAGGATACAACTACAAATTTACATGGTCTAATACTTAGCCATGGAAATTTTCTGTGTCAGCCACACTTTATTTCCATTGTGAAGGATCAAGTCCGTTGAAGGACCACTTTTGGGCAATTTTGGCTTCCATGCCATTATTTTAGAGCTTTCATTATTATTAAAGCTTGTTGGTGTACAGTTCTTGTTCTTTTTCTTATTTACTATGCCCTTTATGTAGCCTTGTGTTCTATGCATGTATATATAAGATTGCTCTTTTCCCTTTTCATTTACTGCTAGAAAGAGTCCAAGGTTTGGAGTCTGGAGGCCTTGCTAACCTTGTCTCGTTCCAGTATGTAGACATTTCATTGCACAGTGAAAGTTCAAGGGTGTACAATGAAAAGCCGGATTGCCAGGATGAGTGACGAACTCTATGTGTTGCCTTGATCTGTGCTTATTTTCCTTTTTTGTCCTCGTATTTTCCAAGAACGAGTTCTTTCAGGTTTCATCTGTAGAAAGCCATATTTAGCCTTGTTTGTCAATAATATCTATGATGCTTGAATTAAATGGGTTTTACCAAGTTTCTAAATTAACCCCTACTATAGAATAAGAGATACTTTCTTGATCTCTGGATGTCCAACTACTGGGACCCCCAATGGTCCCCAGTATGGGGCGATGACGAGTCACATCTGAATAGAACAGAGGTCGAGCATGCACACATCTTCTCCATTCTTTGTGGGACTGCTAGAGCTTTAGGGTACAGATTCATAAAACTTGCTCCATAGTTGAATGCATGGCACATGCTGTATTTGCCAAGTAGCTAAATAAGTGGCGTGATTTAATAAGTAGGTGTCTGGGTTTACAAGCATGATTGTTCCTGGTACAAGGCTGGAAGTAATGATGGACACTGGCGGCCCGGGTCCGGTAGCTAATTTACTGCTACATAGCCATAACTTCTGCAGACTGTTTGTGTCATCACGAGCAGGCAGTAGCTGGAAACCTGTTTCATATAATATTGCCAACTATGCCATATCAGATGAGACGTTTGTGTGATTAGTTTGTTGCTGTTGGATGACATTTATCTAAAAACGCTATGGACACTTTTGACATGAAAAAAGTAATTTTATATGTCAGTGGTTACCTTTAGTTAATAAAATTGCATTAGGTTTCAGTCTGCACTCTTCATTCCTTCATTCATTTTCAGACCCTCTGATATGCAGTTTGCAGCCTGATGTAAGTTTCAGCTATTTTTCGTATGGGAGTGTCCCTCCCTGTAATA
The DNA here is from genome assembly GCA_033576555.1 of Oophaga sylvatica. Taxonomy (NCBI): domain Eukaryota; kingdom Metazoa; phylum Chordata; class Amphibia; order Anura; family Dendrobatidae; genus Oophaga; species Oophaga sylvatica. Next base: position 181,594,476 of record JARQOD010000002.1, on the reverse strand, counting down.
CATGCTGGATGAGGTCTGTGTGTATCCAGGGTGCTACTGTCTTCCCTTGCTTTCCTGTAACAGCACAACACCAGAATTCTACTTGTTTCCTTTCCACATATTTTCCTCCTTTACGTTTAGCCTGTTTTTTCTGCTCTCCATAAGACTCTAGTCTACACACTTTCTCCCTCTCCAATGAATAACCCTCTTCCCCTCGTTCCTTCTACCTGTAAGGGAGCTCATACACAGTAAAAACCTTGAAAGCACCTAGAATGCTTTATATTAAATAAAACTCCTTACTGTGCAAACATTTCATTGAAAAGATTTAGATTTTTTTCAAGATTGACATGCCATCTGTGCTGATAGAGGTGGGAGGAAAGAGTTAATCCACATTCCATTTCTTTTTGGGTGTAACTCTTGTGCAATTAATATTGACAGTCTAAACATTTTCTTCTTTCTGGCAGATAAGATACTGACATAGTCTGGCATATACTCTCTGGCAGCCCTGCCAAGTCTTGCTTTATACAAATGCTGACAGAGGGCTTTTTTATTGAATTAAAAGGCATTTTGCACATTTAGCTGTGTTATTCCAATGTGGCTTCAGAGCTACACTCTCAATTCATTACTATACAAGGGGATTCAGAAAGGAGGGTGCAAAAGTAAAAGGCCCAGAGGTACAGTGGTAAATGGCCGGTGACCGAAAAGCAAAGCAAAGCTGGCTTATTTAAAGCAAGGCAAAGCTGGCTTATTTAAAGCAAGGCAAAGCTGGTTATTAAAGCAGCAAAGCTGGCTTATTTGCCCAAAGAACTGATCACAGCACAGCTTTCACTGTTCAATAGCTAAATGTGAAATGTGCTTACATAGTGAGATATAAGAGGGCGATATCGAAGCATCATAAAGCTTTTTTCGGATTGAAATTTGAAAAAGCGAGGTCTGTTGTGACAGCACAGCGAAACTTTCAGAATAAATTTGGTACATGTGCTCCACATAGAAACTGCATTTCACGTTCGGTGAAGCAGTTCAAAACCAATGGGTGCTTGTCATGGGAAAAGTTGGTGCCACCCAGAGACTTCCGCAGAGTAAAGGCACTGTCACACTTAGCGATCGCACTAGCGATCACGACAACGACACGACCTGGCGATATCGTTGGTGCGATCGCTATGTGATCGCTAGTTAGTTTCCAAACACATCTCATCAGCGATCTGTATAACGACCTCTGCGGTCGTTGGGAAAACCTAGTCCCACCTGCGACGCTGGTGAAGTCGTTCATAAAGGGTGTCACACTCAGCGATTCAGGCTCACCAGCGGGACACCAACGACCAAAAAACGGCTCAGAACGTTCATAAGCGATTAGCGACATCGCAGCAGGGGCCACATCGCTGCTACATGTCACACACAGCTAAGTCACTTATGAGATCGCTACTGCGTCATAAAATCGGTGACGCAGTAGCGATCTCGTTAGCGATCTCGCTTAGTGTGACAGCACCTTAAGTGAACAGGATTCAAGCCGTGTATGAGCCTTGTCCCTTCATGGCAACCAGACTAATTAGTATTGACCTACAGATGCCATAAAACGCCTGGACACCGTCTGTGTCACCGAGGCAAACCAGTCTGATCGTTTGTATATAGATAAAGCTTGGTTAGTTAGTGGGTCTTTTCATGTTAAAGGGAACCTGTCACCAGTTTTGTCCTGTGTCAACTAAAACTATGACCTTAATCAGCGCCTGTGCTGCAGTCCATCAATGGTTGTATAACCCCCTGCACACCCCCCAAAAAACTTTTGAAGTTCTCCTGTGCCGTATGTTAATTCTGTCAGTCTGCTCCATGGGTGTTGTTTCTGCGGTCTCCATCCCTCCTCCTGGCTTCTCCATCCCTCCTCCCGGTTCCTCCATCCCTCCTCCAGGCTTCTCTATCCCTCCTCTCGGCTTCTCCATCCATCCTCCAGGCTTCTCTTTCCCTCCTCCCGGCTTCTCTATCCGTCCTCCCGATTTCTCCATCCCTCCTCCCGGCTCCTCCATCCCTCCTCCAGGCTTCTCTATCCCTCCTCCCGACTTCTCCATCCATCCTCCAGGCTTCTCTATCCCTCCTCCCGGCTTCTCTATCCGTCCTCCCGATTTCTCCATCCCTCCTTCCGGCTCCTCCATCCCTCCTCCCGGCTCCTCCATCCCTCCTCCAGGCTTCTCTATCCCTCCTCCCGTCTTCTCCATCCCTCCTCTAGGCTTCTCTATCCCTCCTCCTGGCTTCTCTATCCCTCCTCCCGGTTTCTCCATCCCTCCTCCCTGCTTCTCTATCCCTCCTCCCGGCTTCTCCATCCCTCCTCCCGGCTCCTCCATCCCTCCTCCAAGCTTTTCTATCCCTCCTCCCGGCTTCTCCATCCCTCCTCCAGGCTTCTCTATCCCTCCTCCCGGCTTCTGTATCCCTCCTCCCGGTTTCTCCATCCCTCCTCCCGACTTCTCCATCCCTCCTCCCGGCTTCTCCATCCCTCCTCCCGGCTTCTCCATCCCTCCTCCCGGCTTCTCCATCCCTTCTCCAGGATTCTCTATCCCTCCTCCTGGCTTCTCCATCCCTCCTCCAGGCTTCTCTATCCCTCTTCCCGGCTTCTCTATCCCTCCTCCCGGCTTCTATATCCCTTCCTCCCGGTTTCTCCATCCCTCCTCCCGGCTTCTCCATCCCTCCTCCCGGCTTCTCCATCCCTCCTCCCGGCTTCTCCATCCCTCCTCCCGGCTTCTCCATCCCTCCTCCCGCCTTCTCCATCCCTCCTCCCGCCTTCTCCATCCCTCGTCCCGGCTTCTCCATCCCTCCTCCCGGCTTCTCCATCCCTCCTCCCGGCTTCTGCATCCCTCCTCCCGGCTTCTGCATCCCTCCTCCCGGCTTCTGCATCCCTCCTCCCGGCTTCTGCATCCCTTCTCCCGGCTTCTGCATCCCTCCTCCGGCTTCTCCATGGCTCCACACAGTGAATGGAGCCATGCTTTTACTCTCCATTTATCTAGGTCACATCCAGCCACTGCCTGAGCTGGAACCAGAAGTGCTGGATGTCGGGCTGATGCTGACCTGATATTGATGATACTTCCTGAGTTATGGTGATCAATATCATTAATCTGGACAACCCCTTTACGCTCCATTGTCTCTCATAGTTTTGTAGAGGAGTGTAATGTGGTGCTCATAACTTTCCCTTTTACCCTAGGAGATAGGTGTGAAGCCATAGTGATGACATGTGTAAAGGTGGGGTTACATTTCTTTGACAACACAAGAGAAGTTTTATTACCATCCTTAACAATACACAGTATAGACTATTAATAAGTTGGAGTAGAGAAATGTTGGACATTTCACCCTAGTGAGAAGATGGTGAGGATACAACCTCAAAATTACATGGTCTAATACTTAGCTATGGAAATTTTCTGTGTCAACCACACTTTGTAATTTCCATTGTGAAGGATCAAGTCCGTTGAAGGACCACTTTTGGGCAGTTTTGGCTTCCATACCATTATCTTTGAGCTTTCATTATTATTAAAGCTTGTTGGTGTACAGTTCTTGTTCCTTTTATTTACTATGTCCTTTATGTAGCCTTGTGTTTCTATGCATGTATATATAAGATTGCTCTTTTCCCTTCTCTATCCCTCCTCCCGGCTGCTGATAGCTGTCCTCTTGCTGTAATTGATGTAAATGGTGCCTTCTGTGTCATCCACATAGCCGGGGAAAATCTCGCTCCTGCGCACAGAAATCGCCGGCTCGCACCTGCTCACTATGCTCTGCCTTAATCATAACAGCGCATGCACACTTATGTTTTCAGCTGTGAGTGCGATAGGACAGAGCATAGTGCCTGGCGTAGACGGTCATTATTGCTTCGCTTTCCAGCCTTTTCGGTGAACAAACTTCTTTCTGTTACAGCCAAATATTTCACACTAGATGGTGGCCCGATTCTAACGCATCGGGTATTCTAGAATATGTGAACCTGAAGACCCACCTGTTCCGACAAGCCTACAGCCTACAATGATCCTCAGTCTACTGAACCATCGCACGACCAGCTCTACCCTTTCCTAGTGTATCCTCACCCATCCCTGTAGACTGTGAGCCCTCGCGGGCAGGGTCCTCTCTCCTTCTGTACTTGTGTGTCCCTTGTCTAGCACACGTTTATTGTACCTGTCTATATTTTCCCTTTTCATATGTAAAGCGCCATGGAATAAATGGCGCTATATAAATGTGTAATAATAATATAATAATAATAATAATATGTATGTAGTATAGAGGCTGCTGGGTGTATATAGAGGCTGCTGGGATGTACATAGAGGCTGCTAGGGTGTATATAGAGGCTGCTGGGGTGTATATAGAGGATGCTGGGGTGTATATAGAGGCTGCTGCGGTGTATATAGAGGCTGCTGCTGCTGGTGTATTAGAGCTGCTGGAGGTATATAGAGGCTGCTGGGGTGTATATGGAGGCTGCTGCTGAGGTATATGTGGAGGCTGCTGCTGCTGGAGTATATGTGGAGGCTGCTGCTGGGGTATATGTGGAAGCTGCTGCTGCGGGCGTATATGTGGAAGCTGCTGCTGCTGGGGTGTATGTGGAGGCTGCTGCTGGGGTGTATATAGAGGCTGCTGCTGCTGGGGTATATGTGGAGGCTGCTGCTGGTGGGGTGTACGTGGAGGCTGCTGCTGCTGCTGGTGGGGTATATGTGGAGGCTGCTGGGGTATATGTTGAGGCTGCTGCTGCTGGGGTATATGTGGAGGCTGCTGCTGCTGGGGTGTACGTGGAGGCTGCTGCTAGGGTTTACGTGGAGGCCGCCGGTCGGGGTACTTCCGCTGCGAGCAGCCGGGAGATGACGTCATCTCCCGGCTGCGTTGCCACTGACCTCCATGCGGCAGGAGATGACCCGCGGCTAGCGCCGCTGATCTCCCGACGATAACGGTGGCGTGCGTGGTTCAAATCCTGCACCAATTCGCGGCCGGACTGCGCCTGTCGCTATTGGTCGCGCCCGGCCGATCAGAGACGCGGGATTTCCGTTACAGACAGACAGAATTAGACAATTATATAGTAGATTATGACTTGTCAGCCTAGAGCACCAGCTGCCATTTTTCTGCACCCCAGGTCTTTATTTCTATGTAGAAGATATGACTTTTTCACACTCAATTCTTTCATGAAGACCACTTCTGGCCACACTTCTCTGAACAGATGGGTGTAGGTGGTCCCACTGACTGCTGCCAGTTGTAACGGCTGGACATCTTCAGATCTTTTGAAGGGAAGTAAGCATAATGTGTTTTTCGTCTGTTGCACTAATTTTTCTTGGCCATATCTTAATAACCCAGTCTGCTCTGAAATCTTTTCCTGGGATCGATCTTATGGTTGCTGTATAGCTGTTGTCTTGTTGGTGCTCTCAGTCTTTCCCTGGTGTATGACCTGTGACATGACTGTCTTCCACAACATCACTTTTGTAGTAGAATTTGTTGTATTAAATTACTGTACAAGCAATACTTTAATAGATGAATGTAGATTCTCTTGCTAATATTATCTACTACGATGCTGCAATGACATTGTAAGCAGAATATTAGCCACCCCACTTTCTCTGGCATTTTGTAATCCACTAACTGTGTAAAAGTCTCGGATTTACTTTAATTTCTTTTTTTTAATTGGTGAGGCCAATACATGACATACGGGAGCACATCCAAAAAGTTAAAAAAAATACTGTATATTTCTCATTCTCAGTATGTTACCTCTCACGTGATTGCTGTTTTTAGGTCACAGGATCAGTAAATATTCTGTTGCAATGAGCTTATTAAAATACTGCCTGCTCTATGGGTTTTTGATGCTCAATTTAAAGAATGATAATGATTTCCTGACTCAATTTAACTTTCTAATGACCTCAATACATGTGTTTTTCGCAGGACCAGATGACTCTTAGGCTATGTGCACACGTTGTAGATTGGTCTGCAGAATTTTCTGCACAGAATCTGCATCTCTTGGCAGAAACTGCAGGTCAAAATCCGCGCAGTTTTTATCCTTTTTTTGTCCTTTTTATCTGCAGATTTACTGCAGTTTTTGTGCAGATTTCCCCTGCCTTTTGAGACCTGCAGATTCCTATAATGGAGCAGGTGTAAAACCGCTGCAGTTCTGCACAAAAAAGTTACATGCTGCAGTTTTAATCCGCACCAATCTGCGCAGAAAATCTGCAGCATGTGCACTGCATTTTTTGATTTCCATTGACTAGAATGGCACTGTACATCACTTGCAGTTCTGCTGCAGATCTGCAAGGCAAAATCTGCTGCAGAACTGCAACAGAATCCGCAACGTGTGCACATACCCTTATATGTATGCGGCGTCTTCTGACTTATGATGTCGGGGTTCGAAGGATCCAGCATTTTGTATAAAACACCTGATACTTCTGTTTTTTTGTAGATAATCCACTATCAGAGATGCAGTGGCTTACTTACCTCTCCGTATACAGAGCACATGCATGCCCCGTCATGCCTACCATGCATATATATGGCTTTGTCAGAACACATGCATGCCCAGTCGTTCCCAGCGTGCATGATTATCAGCTGCTATTAGCTGAATATGCAGCAAACCTTAAAAATTCTACTTTTCTACTTTTCTAAAAGCAAAATAAGAATGTTGACAAATTTGAGACGCTGTCAGATCTTGTTATATACGGTACCTGTCTGAACAGGGTTGAAAAATTATATCCAACACTTACAACCCTCAAGTTATATTCAACCCTGATAGTAGTAAGCCTCAAGTTATATTCAGCCCCAGAGAAGTAGCCCTCAAGATGTATTTAACTTGGACAGAAGTAGCTCCAAGTTATAGTCAACCTTGACACACGTAACCCTCAAGTTATAGTCAACCCTGACAGAAGTAACCCTCAAGTTAGTCAATCCTGACAGAAGTAACCCTCAAGTTACAGTCAATCCTGACAGAAGTAACCCTCAAATTATAGTCAACCCTGACAGAAGTAACCCTCTAGTTATAGTCAACCCTGACAGAAGTAACCCTCAAGTTAGTCAATCCTGACAGAAGTAACCCTCAAGTTACAGTCAATCCTGACAGAAGTAACCCTCAAATTATAGTCAACCCTGACAGAAGTAACCCTCTAGTTATAGTCAACCCTGACAGAAGTAACCCTCAAGTTAGTCAATCCTGACAGAAGTAACCCTCAAGTTACAGTCAATCCTGACAGAAGTAACCCTCAAATTATAGTCAACCCTGACAGAAGTAACCCTCTAGTTATAGTCAACCCTGACAGAAGTAACCCTCAAGTTAGTCAATCCTGACAGAAGTAACCCTCAAGTTACAGTCAATCCTGACAGAAGTAACCCTCAAATTATAGTCAACCCTGACAGAAGTAACCCTCTAGTTATAGTCAACCCTGACAGAAGTAACCCTCAAGTTACAGTCAATCCTGACAGAAGAAACCCTCAAGTTATAGTCAACCTTGACACACGTAACCCTCAAGTTATAGTCAACCCTGACAGAAGTAACCCTCAAGTTATAGTCAACCCTGACAGAAGTAACCCTCAAGTTATAGTCAACCCTGACAGAAGTAACCCTCTAGTTAGTCAATCCTGACAGAAGTAACCCTCAAGTTAGTCAACCCTGACAGAAGTAACCCTCAAGTTATAGTCAACACTGACAGAAGTAACCCTCAAGTTATAGTCAACCCTGACAGAAGTAACCCTCAAGTTACAGTCAACCCTGACAGAAGTAACCCTCTAGTTAGTCAATCCTGACAGAAGTAACCCTCAAGTTAGTCAATCCTGACAGAAGTAACCCTCAAGTTACAGTCAATCCTGACAGAAGTAACCCTCTAGTTAGTCAATCCTGACAGAAGTAACCCTCAAGTTAGTCAATCCTGACAGAAGTAACCCTCAAGTTACAGTCAATCCTGACAGAAGTAACCCTCAAGTTATAGTCAATCCTGACAGAAGTAACCCTCAAGTTAGTCAATCCTGACAGAAGTAACCCTCAAGTTATAGTCAACCCTGACAGAAGTAACCCTCAAGTTATAGTCAATCCTGACAGAAGTAACCCTCAATTTACAGTCAACCCTGACAGAAGTAACCCTCAAGTTATAGTCAACCCTGACAGAAGTAACCCTCAAGTTATAGTCAACCCTGACAGAAGTAACCCTCTAGTTAGTCAATCCTGACAGAAGTAACCCTCAAGTTAGTCAACCCTGACAGAAGTAACCCTCAAGTTATAGTCAACACTGACAGAAGTAACCCTCAAGTTACAGTCAACCCTGACAGAAGTAACCCTCTAGTTAGTCAATCCTGACAGAAGTAACCCTCAAGTTAGTCAATCCTGACAGAAGTAACCCTCAAGTTACAGTCAATCCTGACAGAAGTAACCCTCAAGTTACAGTCAATCCTGACAGAAGTAACCCTCAAGTTATAGTCAATCCTGACAGAAGTAACCCTCAAGTTAGTCAATCCTGACAGAAGTAACCCTCAAGTTATAGTCAACCCTGACAGAAGTAATCCTCAAGTTATAGTCAATCCTGACAGAAGTAACCCTCAATTTACACTCAATCCTGACAGAAGTAACCCTCAAGTTATAGTCAACCGTAACAGAAGTAACCCTCAAGTTACAGTCAATCCTGACAGAAGTAACCCTCAAATTATAGTCAATCTTGACACACATAACCCTCAAGTTATAGTCAATCCTGACAGAAGTAACCCTCAAAATCAAAACAAAACTTGGCACTCTAAATATTAAATAATGGAACAAACGAAAATGATTGTTGCTGTGGTTTTTTTCTTTTAATTGCATCCGTGGAAAAAAGTAATGTACATAAAAGATGAACGTTTTCGGCCGTACAACAAAGGCCTTCTTCAGACACTATGTACAGATTTTGAACTTAGAGAAAACGGATGTGGTACGGTAAACCACAGAGGATGTGTGACTTGGAACTGGCATCCAATGCTAATAGGGGAAAAGCGCTGGAGGCTAGAACTAGCTAGGTCAAGGCGCTGGATGGTTGTGAGTTAATAAATGAGAATTAGGGATTTTCTGGCAGATAAGCGTAGAATCTTAAGATGATGTGTAACAGCGACGCTCCCGCGTCTTGCTGGGTTGTAGCGCTACACATCCGTTTTCTCTAAGTTCAAAATCTGTACATAGTGTCTGAAGAAGGCCTTTGTTGTACGGCCGAAAACGTTCATCTTTTATGTACATTACTTTTTTCTTCCACGGATGCAATTAAAAGAAAAAAACCACAGCAACAATCATTTTCGTTTGTTCCATTATTTAATATTTAGAGTGCCAAGTTTTGTTTTGATTCTGATATTTGGACTGGAGACCCTACTTGTGCACCTACATTTAAACCAGTTCATTGAGTGCCATGTTTTTTGTATTACATAGAAGTAACCCTCAAGTTAGTCAATCCTGACAGAAGTAACCCTCAAGTTACAGTCAATCCTGACAGAAGTAACCCTCAAGTTACAGTCAATCCTGACAGAAGTAACCCTCAAGTTATAGTCAACCCTGACAGAAGCAAACCCTCAAGTTATAGTCAATCCTGACAGAAGTAAACCACAAGTTATAGTCAATCCTGACAGAAGTAACCCTCAAGTTACAATCAACCCTGACAGAAGTAACCCTCAAGTTACAGTCAACCCTGACAGAAGTAAACCACAAGTTATAGTCAACCCTGACAGAAGTAACCCTCAAGTTACAGTCAACCCTGACAGAAGTAACCCTCAAGTTACAGTCAATCCTGACAGAAGTAACCCTCAAGTTACAGTCAAGCCTGACAGAAGTAACCCTCAAGTTATAGTCAACCCAGATACAAGAAGCCTTCAAGTTGTATTCCACCCAATGCTGGTGATGATGAATGTGTCCATTACTTTCAGTCTGCCTTTTTCGATCAGTGACAATATGAAGAGATTAGGGCATAGTTGGCCAAGTCAATGAATAACTCCTGTATGTCTAGTCCATCCTGAAGCACTGAGCCAGAAGTAGAGCTGTGAGCGAAAGAAAGTTTTTTTAATTATGTTTTTCCCTTAAGAAAAAAAAGATAATCCAGAAAGACATCAGGAGAAATGCAGGAAAATCCAAATGGTAAACTTAGCCTTAGAGCTCATGGTGCTGGGTTGTAGCTTTGCACAACCTGTAAATTAATTCACTTGTCATTGTCCAGTATCTAGGCTATAGGACACTTTGTGCCACCTTCTGATTACACACTGCCAGAATACCATGACTACCATCATTCCTCTCCATTACACTTGATGCCATTGTCCTTTTGAACATGCCGCTGTTTGGGGTACGCAGACTGACATGGATGCCACTAGCTGACGTTGACCCTGATGGGGAAAGAGCGGGCTATGAATAACTATCACCCTCTTGTCTGTTGCCATAGCTGGTAATTATGGAAGTTGATAATGATCTTTGTGTTTGCTGGAAGAGTTGTACCCTGTACAATATAGCCGTACCTCGCTACCTTGCGGTCAGATCCTTGCACCGTGCTGATCGGTAACATCTGCGGACTGCTTATTTCTGGCTCGCCTAGCAGGTAAATGAGGAAAGACAGAATGTGATGAACCTTTATCTGCTTTTAGCCAAACCTGCTCTGCACGAACGTGTTTATACAGTTTGTGCCGCCCAGCTCCTGATCTCCAGATGACAGGCTTGTTTTCATCTGCTTGACTTTCTTTCCTGGTGCGGGGAACAGAATACCTAGAAATAAACATAGTAAAGTGACATCTTCATAATGGCGTTGACTTCCAGGCAAATAGGAACATATTGTACAATATGCAATCAGGGCTAAAAATGTTTTCCCTATCATTGTGATATCAGTGATTAAATGTGCCACAACCTGGAGAAGCCCTCGTTGTTAGGCTACTTTCACACTTGCGTTTTATCGCGCAGCGCATCGTGCGCTATCTGACGCATGCGCAATGTTCCCTTATCTTTAACATGGCGGGCGCAGGGTCTAGCGCTTGCACGCGTTCATCAGCATTTGTCGATGATAGAGACAGAGATGATAGAGACAGAGATGATAGAGACAGAGATGATAGAGACAGAGATGATAGAGACAGAGATGATAGAGACAGAGATGATAGAGACAGAGATGATGGAGACAGAGATGATGGAGACAGAGATGATGGAGACAGAGATGATGGAGACAGAGATGATGGAGACAGAGATGATAGAGACAGAGATGATAGAGACAGAGATGATAGAGACAGAGATGATGATAGAGACAGAGTTGATAGAAATGTGACGCGTAGACAACCCATGCGCCGAAAAAACGCAAACACATGCAAAAACGCTTGAAATCGCATACAAACGCTGCGTTTTTTGGTCATAATGCGCGCGCTGATGCGACTAAATATTGCAGCGTTTATAAGCGTTTGCATGCGTTTTTTAATGCGTTTCATGTGCGCACGATGCGCTGTGCAAAAACGCAAGTGTGAAAGTAGCCTTACACTGAATAATGCTGTAGCTATTATCACACGTGAGGGTATATGGAGACTTTTAGGCCATACCTCCTGTTCTATAAATGTTGTGACTGTTATTATCAGATGTCACCACTGGAGTAAACAAGGTGTACATAACTTCCATAGACTTCAATGGAGAGTAACTTTGCACGCACTGCTGATTGCCCATAAGAAAAGGAATGCTTAGCCCCTTTTATCAGCCAGTTAACGATTAAGCAAATCATATGTTTCTCCATTGTTTATTTGGGTCTATGATAAGTTTCTCCATTGTAGTGGATTGTAGGCTAATGTCTGCGTCCCTAGTGGTCTATGGCAACAAAGCTTTGGTTTGTATGGTCGCCCATTAGATTAATGGACTGAACCCGCTGATATCTATAGGTTCGGCCGATGGTCTAATGTGTATGGGGGTGTCGGTCAACGGATGGTTTGAAGAGCTGTCTATCAGACATGTCCGATTTCAGACTGCCAATCGCATTGTTATTCTGAATATACGCTACCAGCCGACATGTCAGTTGGCAGGTTTGTCAAAAACACAGTAGCGCTCAGTCGAGTGAAGTGACTGATGGCCGAAAGATCAGCCTAAGCATCATTCGGCCTGCAGCAATTTAGTGTGTATGGTCAGTTTATGTCAATTGGTTTTGAGGCAGGATCTAGGGGTGTAAAGGGATTTTCCCACAAACAAAAGTTAATTTTAATCAATAGATCTTGGAATAATAATAATTTCCACAATTGGATGTGTTTAAATAAAATGTCCCCGTGCTGAGATGATCTTATAAATGTATAAATGCTGTGTACTGTGTAATGTTTGTGTCTAACCGTACCACAGCTCCTGGGCAGGAGAGTAAGCAAAAGAGAGAATAGAGACAGGACAGCACGGGATGACTGCTGATTCTTTCTTTGAGGAAAACATTGTTTAGAAACGGGCAATGAAATGTTTTACTTAACAGAAAGAATCAGCTGTGCTGTCCTGTCTATCACTCTCTATTGCTCCCTCCCTGCCCAGGTGATGTGGTATGATGTCCCTGTACGGTCAGACACATACTGCTCAGTACTCCGAGATGCAAGAAAATTAGTTATGAAAATGTTACAAACAGATTGGGCTCATCAGATTCTAATTTTTATTTTATCAAGATAATTTTTTTTTACCTAAAATAACGTGTAGTCCAAGTATCTGAAAAGTGTCAAATGCACATTAAAACCTTCATTTTGTGTATTTTTTTTTCCTGGAGCACATTCCACAGTGCTATGGCTTCATCTTGTGTTAATACATAAATCTGGTTCCATACGGTATAAACCTGTGTCCGTAAATAATTAAACGTGCCCAACACCAGTTACCTGGACATGGGTAGAGTTTTTGCCATGCCCTTGTGTTCATTCTAATGGCTCCTAGTTATAAACTAACATAATTAGGGCTGCGATGTGCAATTCCCCAGTGTATGTACTCAGGGCAGGGACATCAAACATTACACTATGTGATCTCGGCATTCCAAGATGTAATCGGATTTCTGCAGTCACCTTGGAGGCAGTGCTGTGATGTGAATGTTCAGATTTATAATTTTTGTGTCCTGATGCTAACAATCCAGTAATTACATTTTATTGCTCATCCTAAAATTCCCTGATATAACTTTGAAGGCTTTACGGATTGATGAAGAAGAAAGTTGTTTTTGAGCAGACGGGCCTCTGACTAGTACAAGATGTCAGAGGAGCTGTCATTTGTCCAGCCAGACAAAATAAGGTTATTAAGTAGATAAAAGGATTTCTAGGGGATATGTGTCATATGCAGACAGATTACGTGGTCTAAATGCCTTTTACACGGGCTGATAATAACATTCATAATAACACTCGTTCCCGATCATTGACCCGTGTAAACGTGACGCCGATCAGCCAACAAACAAGCAAAATGCCTGTTAAATTAACTGATTTGATTGTTTTGCTGGCATAAAAATCATCACTGTCAGCGGCACTTCATTTCGTGTGCTCGGAGGAAGTGCTGCCGACAACATGTGCAATGTTTGGGGACAGAAAGATGCTATTAACGATTGATCTGTTCTCCTAGTGTGTGTTGTCCTGTCCCAATGGACATTTAAGTGATCGCTGATTGGTTTGTATATCACTTGGCCCTCGTTAATAGACTGTAACAGTGTAAATGGCCCTTGAAGGAGTTGCTTTTTCAACATCATAAATGGGTAAAATTGCAAAGTGCTTGTAAAAGCCAGCTACATTACAATTTACTTGTTCTTCAAAAAAACCCTCTGTCTTCAAGAATGAAGGGATTTTTAATTTTAGAGTTTACTACTTGTTTCAGGCCTTTTATGCAGTCTATCACGGTTAGCCAAATATCAAAAGACTGACCGTCACTTCCAAACAGAAAACTGGTGTGAACAGGTGCATACTAAGAGTAGCCATATCCATGTATATAATATCATGGGCATCCGGTCTCCAAAGCAAGGGCTGGTCTTTTCTATAGAGATTGTTGTCACTTCTTTTAAGTTGGACGCACCACTGGATTTAGCGAGGTTTAGTGCTCCTCCAATGGTGAGGAGGCACAATTTGGGCCAGTGGCGCAACTATGCTGCTGGCCCGAGCAGAGGCGGAGTAGTGCCGCGTTCCTCAAAGTAGGATCATCATGTCACCCTTTTAAGTCTTATGGAAATCCAACTAAGACAACATGTAATAAATATAGACCTTATTGTCAGGCACGTTGCTTGTACCGGGATATGTTTTCTCTATACACTGCATCAACTTGTAGAACAACTTACTTGGAACCAAGTTTCATTTGGAAAAAGGCCTCCAACACAAAGCGCAGTATTGTGTCAGAAAGACAACCTTGGGATCTAGATAACGGTCACCCTTATAATGTCACAGGGTAATTGGTGTCTCAGTGTGTACAAATGTCAGTGTCTGTAAAATTAACTCACAGAGAAACCGAGAAAAAATTGTGCTGCTCTACATCCCTGCAATGTATCTGATGTGCCCCGTACTGTCCTTCTAAATCCTTATGTGCAACCTTTTTCCTCAAAGTCCTTTTTATTTTTATTTTTGAGGCAGAATCTACTTATTGTCAATCCTCTTGAGGCTAATACATAAAATCTCGGCCAATCACTACAGAATTATATATTTTTTCCCATGTTGTGAACAAGCCCAAGGTATCACAATGAAAAAATGCCATAACTAGAAATGCAAGTTCCTTGTACACTTACATCGGTGACCTGTATTCCCTGCTGTTACGCTCGCAGGTGGCACACATGGTTCGTGGACTCACTGTGCCATGGATCAGACCTACCCTAGAGGGGCATAACTAAGCAGCTACCTTGGTGTTTATTGGAGCCTCTAGTGGTGAGGTCAGGCTTGTGTGGCAGGTAGCTGCCAGGTACCACTCCAGGGCAGCAGCTGGCAGTAGCAGCTGACCCCAAGGGTCTAAGCAGTTAATCCAGATTACTAGAGAGATGGCAGGATGTCCACTGGGACAAGTTCAGACTGTGCAGACAGGACGGCCACTTGGGACCAGTTCATACTGTGCAGAGATGACGACCACTTGGGACAGTTCAGACTGTGCAGACAGGACGGCCACTTGGGACCAGTTCATACTGTGCAGAGATGACGACCACTTGGGACAGTTCAGACTGTGCAGACAGGATGGCCACTTGGGACGGGTTCAGACTGTGCAGACAGGACGGCCACTTGGGACGGGTTCAGACTGTGCAGACAGGATGGCCGCTTGGAACGGGTTC
This sequence comes from Oophaga sylvatica, assembly GCA_033576555.1. NCBI lineage: Eukaryota > Metazoa > Chordata > Amphibia > Anura > Dendrobatidae > Oophaga > Oophaga sylvatica. Next base: position 181,579,336 of record JARQOD010000002.1, on the reverse strand, counting down.
AGACTGTGCAGACATGACGGCCACTTGGGACGGGTTCCGACTGTGCAGACAGGACGGCCATTGGGACTAGTTCAGACTGTACGAAGACGACGACCACTTGGACGGTTCAGACTATGCAGACAGGATGGCCACTTGGACGGGCTCAGACTGTGCAGACTGGACAACCAATTGGGATGGGTTCAGACTGTGCAGACAGGACGACCACTTGGGACGGGCTTAGACTGTGCAGACTGGACGACCACTTGGGACGGCTCAGACTGTGCAGACTGGACGACCACTTGGGACGGGCTCAGACTGTGCAGACTGGACGACCACTTGGGACCAGTTCATACTGTGCAGAGAGGACGGCCACTTGGGACCAGTTCATACTGTGCAGAGATGACGACCACTTGGGACAGTTCAGACTGTGCAGACAGGACGGCCACTTGGGACCAGTTCATACTGTGCAGAGATGACGACCACTTGGGACAGTTCAGACTGTGCAGACAGGATGGCCACTTGGGACGGGTTCAGACTGTGCAGACAGGACGGCCACTTGGGACGGGTTCAGACTGTGCAGACAGGATGGCCGCTTGGAACGGGTTCAGACTGTGCAGACATGACGGCCACTTGGGACGGGTTCCGACTGTGCAGACAGGACGGCCACTTGGGACTAGTTCAGACTGTACGAAGACGACGACCACTTGGGACGGTTCAGACTATGCAGACAGGATGGCCACTTGGGACGGGCTCAGACTGTGCAGACTGGACAACCAATTGGGATGGGTTCAGACTGTGCAGACAGGACGACCACTTGGGACGGGCTTAGACTGTGCAGACTGGACGACCACTTGGGACGGCTCAGACTGTGCAGACTGGACGACCACTTGGGACGGGCTCAGACTGTGCAGACTGGACGACCACTTGGGACGGGCTCAGACTGTGCAGACTGGACAGCCACTTGGGACGGGCTCAGACTGTGCAGACTGGACAACCAATTGGGATGGGTTCAGACTGTGCAGACAGGACGACCACTTGGGATGGGCTTAGACTGTGCAGACTGGACGACCACTTGGGACGGGCTTAGACTGTGCAGACTGGACGACCACTTGGGACGGGCTCAGACTGTGCAGACTGGACGACCACTTGGGACGGGCTCAGACTGTGCAGACTGGACAGCCACTTGGGACGGGCTCAGACTGTGCAGACTGGACGACCACTTGGGACGGGCTCAGACTGTGCAGACTGGACGACCACTTGGGACGGGCTCAGACTGTGCAGACAGGACGGCCACTTGGGACTAGTTCAGACTGTGCGGAGACGACGACCACTTGGGACGGTTCAGACTATGCAGACAGGATGGCCACTTGGGACGGGCTCAGACTGTGCAGACTGGACAACCAATTGGGATGGGTTCAGACTGTGCAGACAGGACGACCACTTGGGACGGGCTTAGACTGTGCAGACTGGACGACCACTTGGGACGGGCTCAGACTGTGCAGACTGGACGACCACTTGGGACGGGCTCAGACTGTGCAGACTGGACAGCCACTTGGGACGGGCTCAGACTGTGCGGACAGGACGGCTACATGGGACGGGCTCAAACTATGCAGACAGGACGGCCACTTGGGACGGGTTCAGACTGTGCGGACTGGATGGCCACTTGGGACGGGTTCAGACTGTGCAGACCGGACGGCCACTTGGGACGGGTTCAGACTGTGCAGACTGGACGGCCACTTGGGACGGGTTCAGACTGTGCAGACAGGACGGCCACTTGGGACGGGTTCAGACTGTGCAGACAGGACGGCCACTTGGGACGGTTCAGACACACAGATCTTAGGTAACCATTCTGGTACCGCCGATGTGTCCACGAGGTGCAGATATTGCTGACGCGGTTTTCAGGATAATGACACCGCCAAAGCGGTCACAGGAAACAAGGACAACCTACACTGGACTAACGGAACTCAGGATACTGGAATAGCTTTTAAAAGACTTGGACATGGGACCTGGTGTAAGGTTCTATGTATATATTCCTGAAACTCAGTTTGTTCGTCAGCCATTTTACTTTCTGTCTTGCTGCAGCTATCTTGCCCTCAGTCAAAATGGAGTTTCCAGCTTGCATGTTCCCGCCCTGATTCTCTCCTTTGCTTCTTAAGCAGCCACAGCTGAGCAATCAGTGCTTCAGAATCTAGCCTGCAGTGAACCTGTGACTTGACTCCTGTAAGCCTTGGACCTTGTACTCCAGCTATTCCTACTGAGGAACTCTGAAGCACTTGTGGACTCTGAACCCTGCTCTTTGAAAGACCCACGTTTGCATGGACTTACGGTAACAGAGAAGAAGATCCTGAATCTGTATTGGAGAGTGATTGCTGAGCTTGGATTACTCTGGCCTGCTGTGTCTCCTGTTTCTGTGTCTGCAAACTGTGTGACTATTTCTGCCAACTTGTATGAAGTAATACAGGACTTTTCTATATCAAACCTGTGACTCCTGTGTTTTCATCGCACCCAAGCACAAGACGCTATATGAACTGTACTACATACATTACAAGATTCTGAAGCCAAAACGTTAGTGTCTGCTGGGTCTGGAAGGCTGTGTCTGCTGTACTGTGGATATCAGACGTCCGGTTGTACTTTCTGTGATGACAGTGGTTGTGACTTCTCACAACCATTCCAGGTGAGCAATTCCCTTAAGTTTTTTCTTTTTGCAGTGTTACCACAGGTAAACACTATTGTTTTTTTTTTTTTTTTTTCCTTTCTTTTCTCTTTTTTGTCTGCTGTAACTCTGGATATCAGATGTCTGGTTGAAACTTTCTGTGATGATAGTGGTTGTGACTTCTCACAACCATTCCAGGTGAGCAGTTCCCTTAATTTTTTTTTCTCTCTGCAGTGTTGCCACAGGTGAACACTATTGTTTTTTTTCTCTCCTCTTCTTCCAGTAATCCTGTCTTAAAAGATCTGGAAAATGGAGGCCCGCATAAAGGAACTTTGCGGAGTGACTGATAATATCCTTGCAGATTTGCAGAATATAAAGACCCCTTTTACAAATCTACAGGACCTCAATAATCACAATTTGCAAGTGGTTGGACAGACTACCCAGGATTTGCGAGCCAGGATTGAGGTTCTAGAGGGGCGAGTCCAGGCTCCTGCCGTAGCCCCGAGTGCTGGGATTCCCAAGTTGCCCCCTTTTCGTTTTGGCGGTGAACGTGAGAAATTCAGGGGATTTATTAATCAATGCAATCTTTTTTTTTCTGCACATGCTTCACAATTTCCCACTGAACGATCTAAGGTGCTTACTATAATTATGTTGCTTACCAACAAGGCTTTAATGTGGGCAAACCCTCTGATTGAGACTGAGGATGATTGTTTGAATTACCTTGATGATTTTATTTCAGCCATGGGGCAGGTGTTTGATGACCCCAATCGAGGTGCAACAGCTGAAGCAGCCATGTTAGCTTTGCGCCAAGGTAAGCACTCGGTAGCTGAATATGCCTTGGATTTCAGGAGATGGGCCCTTGATACCACCTGGGACAGTTCCGCCAAAAAATCTATTTTTCGAAAGGGGTTATCTCCACTGATTAAGGATGAACTTGCTCGTGCCGACCCTCCCACTGCGTTAGGTGACTTTATTAACTACTGCATCCGTATTGATACTCGTCTGACTGAACGCAGGCAAGAGAGATGGTTCGAAAGCAATCGTACTAACCTTTTCCTACCTTCCTCTCCAGCTAAGGAACCTTTGAGTAGGATTACACGGGAACCTGAACCTGAACCCATGCAGGTAGACTCTTTACAACGACGGGTTAGTGATGCACGCAAGGAACATCGTTTTAAGGAGAATCTATGTTTCTATTGTGGTAAGTCAGGGCACTTCATTATAAACTGCCCCAGCCGTTCTCGTAAGACTACTGCAGCACTCATTCATTGTGAGTGTTGCGAGAGGGGATCTGTCAGGTCCGAGCCTCAGGCTCCAGAGAGATCTGCAGCAACAGATCTTGATTTCTCGGACTTAAACTCCGTTACCTCTGAGGACGTTGACTATGTAAACGCTGCCATTTTTCAAGTTTCCTCAGCGGTGTCCCAGCTGAGTTGTAAGAAAAACAATTCTCATTGCTTTCTTTCCATCAAACTCTGGGTTGACTCAGCTTGGGTGTCTAGCTCTGCTATGATCGACTCAGGGGCAAGTGGAAATTTTATGGATGTCTCCTTTGCTCTGAAACAGGGAATACGTTCAGTGAAGAAGGCTACTCCAGTACAGATGGAAACTGTGGATGGCTCCCTGCTGACCTCTGGACCAGTGGATCAGGAAACAGAGCCTTTGAGGGTTCTTATGGGTAAAGATCATCAAGAGAAACTGTCCTTTATGCTTATCTCTTCTCCCCACTTTCCCATTATTCTAGGGCTACCATGGCTGCAGGCTCAGAATCCTACCATTAACTGGGAGACCAAGGAATTACACTTTCCAGAGAAACAGATGAGTCCAAAAGTTTCAGCTTGCTCTGTTCCTAAAGGAATCATGTCAGTCCCTGAACTACCAGCTGTATACCAGGACTATGTGGATTTATGTGACAAGAAGAACGCTGACCAGCTTCCTCCTCACCGTCCATATGATTGTCCAATTGAATTATTGCCTGGAGCAGAGATACCTTTTGGTAAGATCTACCCCCTGGCGGGGCCCGAGCTAAAGGCTTTAAAGGATTACAAAGATGAAAATCTAGCCAAGGGCTTCATACGCCCCTCTTCATCTCCTGCAGGTGCACCCATCTTCTTTGTAAAGAAGAAAGATGGATCTCTGAGACCATGCGTAGACTATAGGGAACTCAATAAGGTTACTATTAGAAACCGTTATCCATTGCCTTTAATCCCTGAGTTATTGGAGAGAGTGCGACATGCCAAAATTTTTTCTAAACTAGATCTTCGTGGGGCCTATAACTTAGTCCGTATTAGACCTGGGGATGAATGGAAGACTGCATTCAGGTCACGCTATGGACACTTTGAATATCTAGTTATGCCTTTTGGTCTGAGTACCGCCCCAGCCACTTTCCAACACTTGGTGAATGACATCTTCAGGGATCTCCTAGATACATTCGTGGTAATTTATTTGGATGATATTCTAATTTTTTCTAACTCCACAGAGGAACATCATGGACATGTGAGAATGGTCTTGGAACGTCTAAGACAAAATCATCTTTACATCAAACTTGAAAAGTGTGAATTCCATAGGACCGAAATTCAATTTCTGGGGTATGTACTGTCTACACAAGGAATTAGTATGGATGGAAGCAAAACCCAAGCCATCAAGGATTGGCCAAGTCCTAGAAATGTGAAGGAGGTACAGCGCTTCATCGGGTTTGCCAACTTCTATAGACGTTTCATTAGAAATTTCTCTGAGGTAGTGTCACCTATCACTCAACTTACCCGGAAAGAGTCTAGGTTTTCCTGGACTCCCCAAGCCCAGGAAGCATTTTCCCGTCTAAAAGATAAATTTACCACTGCACCTATCCTAGTACATCCCAACCCCGAGCTTGCCTTCATAATAGAGGTGGATGCTTCAGACTGTGCCGTTGGAGCTATACTCTCTCAGAGAACAGGTGAGAAGAATGTCTTGCATCCCTGTGCCTTCTTTTCCCAGCAGTTGTCTTCGGCTGAGAGGAACTACGATGTGGGCAATAGAGAGTTGTTGGCCATTATTGCCGCCTTCAAAGAATGGAGACACCTTCTTCAGGGAGCTGCACAGCAAATAGTCGTCCTGACAGACCATCGTAACCTTGAGTTTATCAGGTCGGCTAAGTGCCTGACTCCTCGCCAGGCTCGCTGGAATCTTTTCTTAAACCAATTTAATTTTATCATCTCTTATAGACCAGGATCGCGCAATGGAAAGGCTGATGCACTCTCTAGGATTTACTCAGCAGAGACACGTCCAATTACTCCTCCTAAGACTATTCTTCCTGACTCTAGATTCCTAGGAGTAATTCATAATCAAGACCTACTTAAGGACATCAAGGAAGCATACCATGCGGATTCCTTTTTGGCACAACCCCCAAGGGACGTAAGTCTTGTCTTTAAGAATGGTGTGTGGATTCAGGGACAACGTCTGTATATTCCTGAAACAGAAAAGACAAATGCACAAGAAAAACTGGTGTAGATGACCTGAAATATTATAATAAAACAATATACCTGTAAGTAATTAATAAAATTATACCAGTAATTCAAGAAAAACAGGATGGTAAACCATCCGAAGAAGTGAAAAAACTCTATATAGTAGATGTGGATACAGACCAGCAGACACTAAGTGAATCCAACCAATGATGGTATGTAAGATAAAATAAGAATTACCAATGCTATACACACAAAAAAATGTGCAAAATATAACAAATATATAAACTTTATTTGAGCAATGTAATACACAAAACAATCATAAATACGAAAATATATAAAATACAATAATCAAATAAAATGAAATAGGCAGACTGACAGCAGATATTAATAACCCATTTAATATTATCAGGCCCAAAATAGGGTGCTAGAAATTATAAAATAAGTCCCAACCAGATTGTGAAAAAATCCCTTTAGTGAGTGCACAAAATATGAAGGGTCCTAAACACACAGTGTAAACCACAAAAGTGAATCTGACAAACCCAAAATAAGGTGCCTTGGATTATGATTAAAGTGATAAACAAATTGTGGAAAAACACATTCATAAGTGGCAAAATTATATGCAGTCACAGACACTAAATAAAAAATACTGTGACAATAATTAAAATACAAAGTGCCAAAGTAACTCAAATGAACAAATGTATAACAGCCACAAAACGTGTTAGGAGTGCACAGGCACAGTTTTGCCAATCAGGGACCAAATTTTTATAATATGACCACTACCTGAGAGCCTGAGTGGGGTGCTGACAGCTGCAGGAGAACGCGCCCCGACGCGCGTTTCGGTATGGATAACCTTCGTCAGGTTATCAGACTGCTGTCAGTCTGCCTATTTCATTTTATTTGATTATTGTATTTTATATATTTTCGTATTTATGATTGTTTTGTGTATTACATTGCTCAAATAAAGTTTATATATTTGTTATATTTTGCACATTTTTTTGTGTGTATAGCATTGGTAATTCTTATATTATCTTACATACCATCATTGGTTGGATTCACTTAGTGTCTGCTGGTCTGTATCCACATCTACTATATAGAGTTTTTTCTCATATTCCTGAAACAGTCAGATTAAGAGTATTGCAACTCATTCACGATTCCAAGATAGCTGGGCATAGAGGAATTCTAAAGACACAGGAATTTCTTTCTCGTTTCTTTTGGTGGCCCACTTGCAGGAAGGATGTTTTGAATTATGTCACTTCATGTGAGGTCTGTGCAAGATGCAAAACACCTCGCTCCTCACCAACTGGTCTGTTACAGCCTCTTCCCACCCCGTCCCGCCCGTGGGGATCCATTTCTATGGACTTCATTGTGGAGTTACCAACCTCTCAGGGGAAGAACACCATTCTAGTGGTGGTTGACCGTCTAACAAAGGCAGCTCATTTTATCCCTTGTGTCGGCTTACCCACTGCAAAACAGACATCAGATTTGATGATTAAAGATGTGTTTCGCTTACATGGAGTACCGGATGAGGTTATTTCGGATCGAGGGGTGCAATTCACTTCTAGGTTTTGGCAAAATTTCTGTGCAGCATTGGACATTAAAGTAAACCTTTCTTCTGCTTTTCATCCCCAGACTAATGGACAGACCGAACGAACCAATCAAACCCTGGAGCAGTATCTCCGCTGCTTTATCTGCCACCTACAGGATGATTGGGTGGATCTACTTCCATTAGCTGAGTTCTCGTATAACAACTCTCAGAGTGCCTCCACTAAACAGTCTCCTTTTTACTCTAATCTAGGTTATCATCCTAACATTCTACCACGATTTCCCATAGAAACGCCTTTACCAGCAGTGGCTGAAAGAATCACGTCTTTACAGAAGAATATGGATCTTCTAAAGGAAAATCTGGAATCGGCTCAAGAAAGGTACAAGAAAGCAGCAGATAAATTTCGTAAACCTGCACCAGCTTTCAAGGTAGGAGACTTGGTCTGGCTGTCAACCAGAAATCTTAAGTTAAGGATTCCATCGTCTAAGTTGGGACATAAGTACATTGGACCCTATAAAATCAGTAAAATTATAAGTGCCGTTGCTTGTCGTCTTCAACTGCCCAGAACTATGAGAATCCACCCTGTCTTTCATGTATCCCTACTAAAGGCTGCGACACCCAATACGTTTCCTGGACGTTCCTCTCCTTGCCCTGACCCAGTGCTAGTCGATGGTCAGGAAGAATTTGTGGTGGAAAGGATTTTAGATTCCAGGTTGTATAGAAATCAGTTACAATATCTGATTAAATGGCAGGGCTACCCAGTGGAGGACAACTCATGGGAACCGTTCAATAACGTTAATGCTCCTCGCTTGCTCCGTCAGTTTCATCAGAGGTACCCACACAAGCCTGGTCTGAGGTCATCCGGAGGTTGTCCTTAAGGGGGGAGTAATGTAAGGTTCTATGTATATATTCCTGAAACTCAGTTTGTTCGTCAGCCATTTTACTTTCTGTCTTGCTGCAGCTATCTTGCCCTCAGTCAAAATGGAGTTTCCAGCTTGCATGTTCCCGCCCTGATTCTCTCCTTTGCTTCTTAAGCAGCCACAGCTGAGCAATCAGTGCTTCAGAATCTAGCCTGCAGTGAACCTGTGACTTGACTCCTGTAAGCCTTGGACCTTGTACTCCAGCTATTCCTACTGAGGAACTCTGAAGCACTTGTGGACTCTGAACCCTGCTCTTTGAAAGACCCACGTTTGCATGGACTTACGGTAACAGAGAAGAAGATCCTGAATCTGTATTGGAGAGTGATTGCTGAGCTTGGATTACTCTGGCCTGCTGTGTCTCCTGTTTCTGTGTCTGCAAACTGTGTGACTATTTCTGCCAACTTGTATGAAGTAATACAGGACTTTTCTATATCAAACCTGTGACTCCTGTGTTTTCATCGCACCCAAGCACAAGACGCTATATGAACTGTACTACATACATTACACCTGGCAACATATAGTTGCACACTCCAACACACCTAATACTAAACTATAGGTGTTACTCAGGCACCTCCCAATTGGGAAGGGTCTCTTGTATACAAGATGCCTTCCAGCTATTGGCTGGGAGACATCTTGCAGGAATCACTTTAACTAAATGCCTCCCAGCTGTCAGCTGGGAACATTTTACCATGTGCGCGCGCTGCCCTTTAAGAGCAGGGGAGCACACGCGTATTAGGGGCGCCACTGGGAACTGCAGCGCACACACAGAACAGGAAGCAGGACCACGCCGGGGCCAGGGCAGTGAGTAAGCCAACGTCCCTGCATTGAGGGTGAAGGGGACACCATGCAGGGACGCCAGCAGTAGCGCTACACCTGCATCTCCAACACTTATTACTGTGAATTAAAAAAAGAACAGTTAAGGATTAAAATATTGAGACATCGCTCTCAGAATTATGATTATAACCCAAAGGGATATCATTACTAGCTCACATGGTATAAAAGGATGTCATAGGTCAATACACTTTAGGGAACTATCAGATCCCCCTTGCCCTCCAACCCACCAGCCATTGTATATTTGTTGCTAAATTCCCTGCCTAACATGCAAAGAGGGACGACGAGTCTTGGGAAACTTAACGCCCCATTGACTAGTTAAAGGACTACTTTATTTCATTGTGTTTACGTAACTAACAGAATAAGGCTGGGTTCATATTGCGTTATGGTGCTGCGTTTAACACATCCGTTACATAGTGGCATTAACGCTATGTAACGGATGCGTACACATAGACTGCCATATCGTAGCGCATCGCTAACGCATGTCATAATCTGCATGCGTTAACGATGTGCCGTCATTCTGTGACGGACCCTCGGGCATAACGCGATCAAAAATAGGAGTAGTGTTATCACAATCTGTTTAATGCATGCGTTGAACGGACTGCTCTAACGCAATATAAATCCAGGCTAAAGGGCTGGCTAGCAAAAAATACACAAATGCTGCTGGGTTGGAGGGTATGGGGGACCTGACATGTTCCCTTTGAGGCTTATTTCCATTAGCCGATATGCAGTGCTGATAGACCATCCATCGGCTGCATATTTGGCGACTGATGGTTGATTACTAGCCTATTTAGACAGGCTGACCGTCCTTATGGTAGTTCTGAGCCCTGTTCACATGTACTGTGGCCAAGAATGAGGATTTTTTTTAAAGTAAGCCAAAGAATCGTTTCATCGTACAAACGAGCGTTTTGCTCATTAGTCGGGTGATCGGCGGCCTTTACACAGCACGATATCAGGAAATGATTGTATCTAGGAAGGCTTGTTCCCAATATTCGTGCGGTGTAAATGCACCACAGGAACTTTAAAAAAATCCAACATAGTTCATATTTGTTCTAAAAAAACATCCAGACTTGAGATTGCTGGAGTAGACTCAGTCGTTGCTTAGTTGAGGTGAATAGCCGCATAAAGGTGTGAAATAGAAATAATCCAGATCTCAGAGACGGAATAAAATGATGAGGCCATGGAATATGGGTGACTTACTACACTAGGGTGTAGTAAATACACATGGACTTAGCCCCTTACTGGTTCACTTATCAGCCTCGGGCTAAATAGTCTCGCCATCCATGTTTAAGGTGATTGTGCAAAATTTGGATGCTTGATTTCCACTAGTGATCCTGAGAACAGCATGATGTAGGTGCAGAGACACTGATTCCAGTAATATATAATTCCAACAGTTTTGATGCAATCTCTGCTTTCTCTGCTACAGATCTTACAGTTCTTTGAATGCTGAGCTCTGTATAACCCCACGCACACCACTGGTTGGCAGATTTTTGTACACACTTTACATTGATAGAAAGCTGCTAATCAGTGATGTGGGAGGGGTTACACAGAGCAGGAGGACTACATGGCACAAGTCCTGTACTGATAGTCCTATACTGATAATCTCCTGCTGATAAAATACTGATTTCATGGAAACTACAACAAGCAGCCCAGTGCCCAGTAAAAGGTACTGCCACACTTAGCGATCTCTTTAGCGATCACGATAACGACGCAATCGTTGGTGTGATCTCTTTTAGGTCGCTAGTAGCTGCCAAACAGGAGATCTCATAAACGACACATCAGCGGTCAGCGATCTCTTTAACAACTTTGGCGGTCGTTAGGATCTGTCACAGCATGTACTGAGCGCTTCTGATTCATAGGAATTTCCAGCATCGCTCCTGCTCTCTGCGTCCTGCTAGCCTGCTTTGCAACTTCTGCGATCCTCTCTGTGACGCAAAAGAGAACTTACAGATATTGCGATCCACTCCGTGACGCAAAACAGTCATGCATCACAAACGAGGTCGCTCGTCATTCGCAAAAGGTGCCAAACACAGCGATATAGGCTCACCAGCGGGACACCAACGATCAAAAAACGGTCCAGAACTCTAGTGAACGATCAGCGACATCACAGCAGGGGCCACATTGTTGCTACATGCCACACACAACGAGGTCGCTAACGAGATCGCTAAATAGTGACATTTTAGTGATCTCGTTTGCGATCTCGTTTGCGATCTCGTTTAGTGTGGCATACCCTTTAGTGACACATGAATGAAATCAGTATATCTGCCCCTACATCATGCAGCTCTCAGATTAATATATCAAAAATCTGCTGACAGATTCCCTTAAAACATATAAAATTATATAAAAATTCTTGTGATGTAGTTTTGACCATTATTTATTGTACTTTCAGACATTTATAGTATACTAGATGGTGGCCCGATTCTAACGCACCAGGTATTCTAGAGGAGATGACCCACGGCTACTGTCGGGAAATCAGCGGCTAGCGCCGCTGATCTCCTGACTATAGCGGTGGCGTGTGTGGTTTAAATCCTGCGCCAGTTCGCGGCTGGACTGCGCCTGTCGCTGATTGGTCGCGTCCGGCCGGGTGCGACCAATCAGCGACGCGGGATTTCCATTACAGACAGGCAGATTTAGACGATTATATAGACACTAGATGGTGGCCGGATTCTAACGCATCGGGTATTCTAGAATACGTATGTAGTTTATTTATGAAGATTCAGGAATAATGCAATGAATACACAGGATTTTTCGGGTAAAATATATACATTATCATTAAATGTTATTGCTCATAGAACTTAATACAACTGAACAAAATTATTAAACAGATCATCAAAATATATAAACTATTACATGAATATCTAACTGTATTTAAATAAATCATCGGACAAAAGATGATACATTTTCTCCGGGAGATGACCGGCTGCTCGCACCAGAAGTACCCCAATCGGCGGCGCCGCTCCCCGGTCCTCAGTTCACACTTGCCGTCGGGAGATCAGCCGACGGTAGCTGCATGGAGGTCAGCGGCGCCGCCGGTCAGGGTACGCCTGCTGACCTCCATGCGGCAGATAAGCCGCTAACGGCCGCCATCTTTTTTCTGAAATCCCGCATCGCTGATTGGCCGCGGCCGGACCAATCAGCGACGCGGGATTTCCTGGACAGAAAGACAGACAGACGGGATAAGACGATTATATATATTAAATAGATGTTACTGTGTATTACCTCATGTTACTGTGTATTATCTCATATTACTGTGTATTACCTCATGTTACCATATATTACTTCATATCACCTGTGTATTACCTCATATTACTGTGTATTACCTCATGTTACTGTATATTACCACATGTTACTGTATATTACCACATGTTGCTGTATATTACCTCATGTTACCTGTGTATTACCTCATGTCACTGTGTATTACCTCATGTTACTGTGTATTACCTCATATTACTGTGTATTACCTCATATCACTGGGTATTACCTCATGTTACCGTATATTACCTCATGTTACCTGTGTATTACCTCATATTACTGTGTATTGCCTCATATTACTGTGTATTACCTCATTTTACTGTATATTACCTTATGTTACTTATGTATTACCTCATGTCACCTGTGTATTACCTCATGTCACTGTGTATTACCCGTGTTCAGTAAACGTGGCAGAAGTACATCAGACACTGTGACTGACAAAACATGTTCAGTGCATCATGGGCAGTTGGTGAGTCACATGACCACATGGGCAGAGTTAGCCCTGCGTCGCTGATGTTACTGTATATTACCTCATGTCACTGTGTATTACCTCATATTACTGTGTATTACCTCATATAACTTTGTATTACCTCATGTTACCGTATATTACCTCATATTACCTCATGTTACTGTATATTACCTCATTTTATTGTGTACTACCTTATGTTACTTATGTATTATCTCATGTCACCTGTGTATTACCTCATGTCACGGTGTATTACCCGTGTTCAGTAAACGTGACAGAAGTACATCAGACACTGTAACTGACAAAACATGTTCAGTACATCATGGGCAGTTGGTGAGTCACATGACCACATGAGCAGAGTTAGCCCTGCGTCGCTGATTGGCCGCGGCCGGACCAATCAGCGACGCGGGATTTCCTGGACAGACAGACAGGATAAGACGATTATATAAATAGATTTATAGTATACTTGATGGAGCCCCGATGCTATCGCATCAGGAGGGCGGTAATGTCACCATGGGGGGCAGGCTTTGCAGCGTTGATAATCTCTCCCACATGTACTCACCCACCTATCCACTCTCTTTCCCCATGTGCTGACTTCTCCCGTCTGTGCTCTCTTCTTTGACCTGCCTACCCCATGTGCTATCCCCCTTGTCTGCTGTCTCTCTCCTTCCTGTGCTCTCCCCTCATGTGCTGTCCCATTTTAGCTGTTTCCCCCCTGTGCTCTGTCTCTCTCACCCCGTGTCTGACCGTGAACAGAACATACCACAGCTCCTGAGCAGGGTAGGAAGCAAAAGATAATACTGACATTACAGCAGGAGATCGCAGAGGTTACATTTTGTGAGGTAAAATATTGTTTAAAAACAGTCAGTGAAATATTTTACCTCACAAAATGTATCCTCTGTGATCCCCTGCTGTAATGTCAGTATCGTCTTTTGCTTCCTCCCCTGCCCAGGAGATGTGGTATGCTCCGTACACGGTCAGACACAGACAATTTTTAAAATGAACTTTCGTTCATGGGAAAACCCCTTTAATGTGACCGGCCTCCTCTGCTTGTAGACACGTCGCGTATGTGCCATCGGGATCAGCTCAATGACTCACTGCTCCTGTGCGGAATTTGCGCAGGCGCAGTGCAACGGTGTTCTGCTGTTGGAACCGTGCAAGAGGCTATATAAAAAGACCAGTGCTGTTAAAGATTTGCAATAATTGGGGGCCCTGTTGGAGCTTTTGCATTGGTGCCCATGAGCTTCAAGTTGCGCCACTGGGTCAGTAGATGTGTATTTCCTATCCCCTAGAGCGGAGTGAGTCTCCTTTGAATTTATCCAACACTATATCAGCCTATAGCATAGAATACTGGAATCTGAGTTTCATATAAACTAGAGTCTCGGGTTGCAGACCACTGATGTAAATGTATAATGCATAAGTGTATGTTCGCATAGAGGTTTTAGTTAGGAAATCTGATGTTTATGTGCATTGAAAATTAGTAGGAGAAATCCTTGCCTGACCATAATATTGTGCCCCAGTTTTGCAGTTTAGACTGCTGTTGGTTTAGCCCCATTCAATTATTGGGTCATGTGACCGGTTTTGGAATCGTCTATTGTTGAACCTTAGAAAATTAAAGTAAATTGCAAAGTTAGATAAAACATAGGACACTCACCACTGTACCTAGTCACATGAAACTCACCTTGGTTCCCTTTTATCTAATATCTAGTACATATTTCCGGCCATTCTGTTCCTCTGGTTACAAATACTTAGAAGTCAATGTCTGGTATATTTTATAAGATCTGTCTATGAGCATTTCCTCCATTTCCTGCCAGCCCCATTGATTGTTTCAAGCTCTGGTTGATACATTTTCAGATACAAAGTAAATTAGAAACTTGAACTAATTTACACTCAACCCACAACATAACTTTTTGAGTAATTGGATAACTCAGATAATTTTTTGCACTTCAATTAAATATTAAGAAAACTCGTCACTTGTGGTACAATTTATGTGCAACCTAATGGATTAGAATTAATAAATCCCCGCACTGTCATTGCAGACCCTATCATACAGAATGCTTTTTGTACAAATCCCTGGAACTGTATATTAAGCCACAGAAGGACAAACATGATGCATGATGAAATAAAAGATAAGAAGTAACACAGTGTGCTCATTTCGTAGCAGTGATGTGAGAGTACAGGACCCGAGATGAACTTCCAAATGTCTATATTTGCAATTTCTAAAGAAAAACTTCAACTTCAAGGGATTGTCCATTAGTATGATATTAATGACCTATACTTAGTGATCCTCAGGCTGATGGGGGTCTGACACCTGGTACACTTGTCGATCAGCTGCTACCAGCTCTGGTGGCGTTTGTCTATATACAGTGTAAAGATTGGAACACCACAGCTCCATATATTGCTTAGTGGTCCTTCCTGGGTACCGCAGGTCATCTCATATTCGTTACATTTGTGTGCACTGTACCTAATTGGAGTAAGGGTTTAGGATCACCGATCTTTAATATGTAGCTGCATCTTTTCAAAGGGACCAAGAATAATTGGACAGTTTTCTCAAATACTCTTTGATGGACTGCATGGGTTTTTCCTTTCTTAATCTATTGTCAAATAAGCAGGTAAAAGGTCAGGAGCTGATTCCAAGTGTGGCATTTGCATTTGGTGGCTGTTGCTGTGAACTCACAACATGAGGTAATATGAGCTCTTAATGGAAGAGAAACAGACCATCATTAAACTGAAAAAAAAGAAATCCATCATAAAGACAGCAGAAATGATAGGAGTGGCCAAATCAATAGTTTGGTACATTCTGCAAAAAAAAGAACACATAGGTGAGCTTGAGAACTCAAAAAGGCCTGGACATTCATGGAAGACAACAGTGGTGGATAATCGCAGAATCCTTTCCATGTTAAAGACAACCCTATCACAACATCCACCCAAGTGAAGAACACTTTCCAAGAAGTAGGTGTTGGTATGTAAATCTGCCATAAAGAGAAGACTACATGAGAGTACATACAGAGGGTTCACCACAAGTTGCAAACCATAAATCAGCATTAAAAGGACAGATTAAGCTTTGCCAAAAAAAAAAACATCTAAAGAAGCCAGACCAGTTCTGAAAAAGCATCATTTGGACAGATAAAACTAAGATCAACTTGTACCAGAATAATGGGAAGAAGAAAGTATGGTGAAGGGTTGCAACGACTCATGATCAGAAGTACACCACATCCTCTGTAAAACATGGTGGAGGCAGTGTGATGGCATGGGCATTCATGGCTTCCAATGGTCCTGGGTTACTACCGTAGTGCTTATTGATGATGTGACTGAAGACAGAAGCAGCCGGATGAATTCTCAAGTGTACAGGGCCATACGTTCTGCTTAGATTCAACCAAAGCAGCAAATTTAATTGCAGATGGACAATGACCCAAAACATACTGCAAAAGCAACCCAGAAGTTTTTTAAATCAAAGAAGTAGAATATTCTGCAATGGCCGATCAATCTCTAGATCTCTACCCCATCGAGCATGCATTTCACATGCTTAAGACAAAACTTAAGGCAGAATGACCCACAAACAAGCAACAACTGAAGTCAGCTGAAGAAAAGGCCTGGCACAGCATCATAAAGGAGGAAACCCAGCGTTTGGTGACGTCCATGGCTTCCAGACTTCAGGCAGTCATTGCCTGCAAAGGATTCTATACAAAGTATTAAAAATTAACATTTTATTTATGGTAAAGTTATTTTGTCTAATTACTTTTGAGCCCCTGAAATGAGGAAGCTTTGTAGAAAAATGGTTGCAATTCCTAAACATTTCCCATGATATTTATAATTGAACCTGAAAGTCTACACTTCAATTGCATCTCAGTTGTATCATTATAAATAAAAAATAGCGGCACGCGGAGCCCAAATCACAAAGATTCAGTCACTGCCCCAATGTTTCTGGACACTATATCACTGGTGACCTGTAAAATGCTAGGTGCCCTAAATCCCTGTAGAGGTGCCTGGACTGCAGCGGTGCTGGATTTTATCTACTGTAAGCTGCAAGCTCTAGGCTTTTTATTCTGGACCATTAGATCCAGTCAAAAAGACTGTCAGGACAGAATGACTGTTCAAACCAAGCAGACGTTCGGTTCTTCATGGCGGAGTTCCTGTAAAAGCTGTAATGAGTAAAAAAAAAAACAGAGTTGTATAAGGCTATACTGCCACATAGTATCCCGATGCGGACCTCCCACAGCAGAGTGGCATTTACTGCTGGGTATATCATTGTGAAGAATGGATGGTGGAGTCACACCTTTCACACTTTGCATTGCATAAAACGACTTGCTGTGGCGCTCATATCCACAGCTCCTGTGTATTTATGTTGCAGATATATTTCGCAGCACACTTGTGAGATTTCGAATATCGTGATCCTTTGTTTCCATTGTAGATAACCCGCTGCCTGGGGCATCCTGTACTTCTCTACCCCCAATAAAACTTGTAGTCTTGGCCGTGCTAAGCCTGTATAGTGATGGGAGACATAGCTGTCAATCTAATGCCTGTATGGAGCCCATAAGTCATCCTTGTCACTTCCAGGTTTGTTTGCTGCGCAGAACATATCTATAGTATTGAACAGGGTGTGCGAGGAGCGTTCAGTCCTTACTGGGAATAAGGAGTGGCCCGACTCATAGGAATGTAAGAGAGAAATATCAGGGGTGATGAAGGAGTGGTCTGACATATAGGCGAGCAGTGCAACCGGTGATGTGATATATGGAGGGAGGGTATGGCACAGACAGAGTGGGGTTATATGGAGGGAGGGTATGGCACAGACAGAGTGGGGTTATATGGAGGGAGGGTATGGCACCGAGAGATTGGGGTTATATGGAGGGAGGGCTTGGCACTGAGAGATTGGGGTTATATTGGGGAGTGCATGGCACAGACAGAGTGGGATTATATGGAGGGAGTGCATGGCACCGAGAGAAGTGGGATTATATGGAGGGAGTGCATGGCACCGAGAGAGTGGGGTTATATGGAGGGAGTGCATGGCACCGAGAGAGTGGGGTTATATTGGGGAGTGCATGGCACCGAGAGAGTGGGGTTATATGGAGGGAGTGCATGGCACCGAGAGAGTGGGATTATATGGAGGGAGGGCTTGGCACCGAGAGAGTGGGATAATATGGAGGGAGGGCATGGCACAGAGAGAGTGGGATTATATGGAGGGAGGGCATGGCATCAAGAGAGTGGGATTATATGGAGGGAGGGCATGGCACCGACAGAGTGGGATTATATGGAGGGAGGGCATGGCACAGAGAGAGTGGGATTATATGGAGGGAGGGCATGGCACAGAGAGAGTGGGATTATATGGAGGGAGGGCATGGCACAGAGAGAGTGGGATTATATGGAGGGAGGGCATGGCATCAAGAGAGTGGGATTATATGGAGGGAGGGCATGGCACCGACAGAGTGGGATTATATGGAGGGAGGGCATGGCACAGAGAGAGTGGGATTATATGGAGGGAGGGCATGGCATCAAGAGAGTGGGATTATATGGAGGGAGGGCATGGCACTGACAGAGTGGGATTATATGGAGGGAGGGCATGGCACAGAGAGAGTGGGATTATATGGAGGGAGGGCATGGCATCAAGAGAGTGGGATTATATGGAGGGAGGGCATGGCACCGACAGAGTGGGATTATATGGAGGGAGGGCATGGCACAGAGAGAGTGGGATTATATGGAGGGAGGGCATGGCATCAAGAGAGTGGGATTATATGGAGGGAGGGCATGGCACCGACAGAGTGGGATTATATGGAGGGAGGGCATGGCACAGAGAGAGTGGGATTATATGGAGGGAGGGCATGGCATCAAGAGAGTGGGATTATATGGAGGGAGGGCATGGCACCGACAGAGTGGGATTATATGGAGGGAGGGCATGGCACAGAGAGTGGGATTATATGGAGGGAGGGCATGGCATCAAGAGAGTGGGATTATATGGAGGGAGGGCATGGCACCGACAGAGTGGGATTATATGGAGGGAGGGCATGGCACAGAGAGAGTGGGATTATATGGAGGGAGGGCATGGCACAGAGAGAGTGGGATTATATGGAGGGAGGGCATGGCATCAAGAGAGTGGGATTATATGGAGGGAGGGCATGGCACCGACAGAGTGGGATTATATGGAGGGAGGGCATGGCACTGACAGAGTGGAGTAAGTACGGTAGGGAAAGGATTGTGACCACCAATAAAGTCACCATTTTCAGGATTACTTGGTGCTGATTGTAATTATCACAGTATGGAGACGTGCCTACTATCCTTGCTAAACCAGCATCTATCCTCGCATCAAGTGCTAATGCTGCACTAAGCCCTATTTATATTGCGACTCTCCGGTTTAACCCCTTCTTTCACTTTGCAGTCTGTGAAATGTCTGTGATCACACAGCTGAGCATAGTTTGTGACTCTACTGCGCTGGATAGAGAGAGGAGCTTTTATGGATCTTCTCCAGCTCCTCTCCTCCTGGTAATAAATCCCTTCCATTGTTATTAATGCCAGTGCCCAGGACCGCTCAGTTTGGCAGCGCACCATGCTGGAAGCCGTTACGTGCAGAGGGGTTGGGGGTATGACCCCGTTTTATTATTGGTTGTGTTTTCTAGGTCATATTTTATTAGTTTTATATGTACAAATGTCCAGTAATGAGATGGGCTTTAAGTTCTGTGAGGGAAATCTGTTATTGTAACGCTCGTCGTCTTGCTGCGACTGGAACTTATTTTCTGACCCCTTTGCGTGACCTCTGTCCTGAGAATACTGGCTGTTCCGCAGTCTCCACATTGGGCATATTAATAGAAGTATTATGTGTTCATTATGCTTGGGCTGCACGTCGTCCGCCGGTACATTGAGTTCTGGACGGAGCAGTGCTTTAATTATACTTTATTAATAGGGCTTTTTTAGGAGCTTTTGATCCACGCAGTGACATTATATTATTATTGTTTAATATTATGCAAAATATGGAGTATACATATAATGGTATTGCTAATAATCCCAATGGTTTACACATACTTTTTGAAAAAATGCAGCGTTTTATAACAGCAACATCTCATTCACAGGGTGATTCATTCTTTACGTTCTTCACCCCTTGTTGGTTATTTTATAAGCATGTCAATTCTCTCAGCGTTTTTACAGCAGATTCTCACATTCACTATGAGCACACAGTCTTTTAAACTCCGACAAACCAGCCGAGTTTTTCAATTAGAAGTCACATCCGGAAATTCTGGAGGTTTTTTTTGTTTTGCGTCTTTTTTTGGCCCTTTCCTGAGTGTTTTTCAGACTTTTTTTGTCTTATTTTTTGCTATGCTATTGATGTATTTTTATTTACTTTATTTTTATGTTTTTTTTTCACTCCATAGAATGTTTAATAAGCAAAAACTTATGGCAAAATGCTTTGAAAAAGTCCGATTGTCGTCCATGGATCTTTTGGGCTTTCACATTGACATTGTCTTGTAAAGTACAGTGCATCTTCCGAGTAGAAAGCGCCAGAAGAATGAACATGTCACTTCTTTTAACCCTTGGAGTTTTTAGAAACATGAAGTGGCCAGAAGACTGAACATATGCACTGAAAGTCATTTTACATAGAAGCTAAATGTGAATATATCCTAGTGGTGCTCTTAGTAAGATTAATAGACACTTTTTCCATCAAGTTGTAAACCATTAGTTTCGGTCCAAAATTATAGAGTGCTCTATGCTGAGCACTGTGGAAGGTTTTCCTCCAAGTCCATGCAAAACAGAGTTCAGATGAAGTCATTCAGTATAATGGGAAATAGTGAATCAGTTTGGACTTTTTTTGAGGGAAGGACACAAAAGCATAGACTACTACACAATTGTTTCCACCTACAGAAGACCTACAGTGAGTACGGAAAGTATTCAGACCCCTTTACATTTTTCACTCTTTGTTTCATTGCAGCCAGTTGGTAAATTTAAAAAAGTTCATTTTTTTCTCATTAACCCCTTAATGACCAAGCCATTTTGTAGGTTAAAGACCAGGCCAATTTTTACAATTCTGACCACTGTCTCTTTATGAGGTTATAACTCTGCAACGCTTCTACGGATCTTGGCGATTCTGAGTTTGTTTTCTCGTGACATATTGTACTTCATGATAGTGGTAAAATTTCTTCAATATAACTTGCGTTTATTTATGAAAAAAACGGAAATATGGCAAAAATTTTGAAAATTTTGCAATTTTCAAACTTTTAATTTTTATGCCATTAAATCAGAGAGATATGTCACAAAAATTAGTTAATATATAACATTTCCCACATGTCTACTTTACATCAGCACAATTTTGGAACCAACATTTTTTTTTGTTAGGAAGTTATAAGTGTTAAAAGTTGACCAGTGATTTCTCATTTTTCCAACAAAATTTACAAAACCATTTTTTTTAGGGACCACCTCACATTTGAAGTGAATTTGAGGGGTCAATATGACAGAAAATACCCAAAAGTGACACCATTCTAAAAACTGCACCCCTCAACGTGTTCAAAGCCACATTCAAGAAGTTTATTAACCCTTTAGGTACTTCACAAGAATTGAAGCAATGTGGAAGGAAAAAATGAACATTTAACTTTTTTTTCCCAAAATTTTTCTTTCGACACAATTTTTTTAAATTTTGTCAAGGGTATCAGGAGAAAATGAACCACAATATTTGTTGTACAATTTCTCCTCAGTACACCGATACCCCATGTGTGGGGGTAAACCACTATTTGGGCGCATGGCAGAGCTCGGAAGGGAAGCAGCGCCATTTGACTTTTTTGGCTGGAATTGAGATTGGACGCCATGTCGCATTTGGAGAGTCCCTGTGTGCCTAAACAGTGGAAACCCCCCACAAGTGACCCCATTTTGGAAACTGGACCCCCCAAGGAACTTATCTAAATGTGTTGTGAGAGCTTTTAACCCCCAAGGGCTTCACAGAAGGTTATAACGTAGAGCGTTAAATTAAAAAATCATATTTTTTCCACAAAAATGATCTTTTCATCCCAATTTTTATTTTCCAAAGGATAAAAGGACCCCAAAAGTTATTGTGCAATTAGTCCTGAGTACGCTGATACCCCATATGTGGGGGTAAACCACTATTTGGGCGCATGGCAGAGCTCGGAAGGGAAGCAGCGCCATTTGACTTTTTTGGCTGGAATTGAGATTGGACGCCATGTCGCATTTGGAGAGTCCCTGTGTGCCTAAACAGTGGAAACCCCCCACAAGTGACCCCATTTTGGAAACTAGACCCCCCAAGGAACTTACCTAAATGTGTTGTGAGAGCTTTTAACCCCCAAGCGCTTCACAGAAGGTTATAACATAGAGCCGTAAATTAAAAAATCATATTTTTTCCACAAAAATGATCTTTTCATCCCAATTTTTATTTTCCAAAGGATAAAAGGACCCCAAAAGTTATTGTGCAATTAGTCCTGAGTACGCTGATACCCCATATGTGGGGTAAACCACTATTTGGGCGCATGGCAGAGCTCGGAAGGGAAGCAGCGCCATTTGACTTTTTGGCTGGAATTGAGATTGGACGCCATGTCGTATTTGGAGAGCCCCTGTGTGCCTAAACAGTGGAAACCCCACACAAATGACCCCATTTTGGAAACTAGACCCCCCAAGGAACTTATCTAGATGTGTGGTGAGAGCTTTGAACCCCCAAGGGCTTCACAGAAGGTTATAACGTAAAGCAGTAAAATTAAAAAATCATATCTTTTCCACAAAAATGATCTTTCCACCCCCAATTGTTATTTTCCAAAGGCTAACAGGACCCCAAAAGTTATTGTGCAATTTGTCCTGAGTATGCTGATACCCCATATGTGGGGGTAAACCACTATTTTGACGCATGGCAGAGCTCGAAAGGGAAGGAGCGCCTTTTTCAAATGTAGACTTTGATGGAATGGTCTGCCGGTGTCATATCACGTTTGGAGAGCCCCTGATGTGCCTAAACAGTAGAAACCCCCCACAAGTGACTCCATTTTGGAAACTAGACCCCCCAAGGAACTTATCTAGATGTGTGGTGAGCACTTTGAACCCCCAAGTGCTTCACAGAAGTTTATAACATAGAGCCGTGAAAATAAAAAAATCATATTTTTTTCCACAAAAATAATCTTTTTGCCCCCAAATTTTTATTTTATAAGGGTAACAGGAGAAATAGGACCCCAAAAGCTATTGTGCAATTTGTCCTGAGTACGCTGATATCCCATATGTGGGGGGAACCACTATTTTGACGCATGGCAGAGATCGGAAGGGAAGGAGCACCGTTTTTAAATGCAGACTTTGATGGAATGGTCTGCGGGTGTCATGTCGCGCTTGGAGAGCCCCTGATGTGCCTAAACAGTAGAAACCCCCCACAAATGACCCCATTTTGCAAACTAGATCCCCAAGGAACTTATCTAGATGTGTGGTCAGCACTTTGAACCCCCAAGGGCTTCACAGAAGTTTATAACGTAGAGCCGTGAAAATAAAAAAATCATATTTTTTTCCACAAAAATGACCTTTTTGCCCCCAAATTTTTATTTTTCTAAGGGTAACAGGAGAAATAGGACCCCAAAAGCTATTGTGCATTTTGTCCTGAGTACGCTGATACCCCATATGTGGGGGGGAACCACTGTGATCGCCTTACTGCGATCTTTGGAGGCACAATGAACAAATCTACAAAAGGTGAAGAATTGGTTTTCTTTTTTACGCCGTTCCTCGTGCGGTATTAGTGATTAGGCAACTTTATTCCTCGGATCGATGCGATTACGGCGATACCAGATTTACATCCTGTTTTCATGTTTAGCTTCTGTCACACTCTAAAAGACGCTTTTTTTTGGAATAATTTTTTGTAAGAAATTTTTGCATCGCCGTATTTTGAGAGCTATAATTTTTCCATATTTCGGCCGACAGAGTTATCTGTGGGCTTATTTTTTGCGGGACGAGCTGACGTATTTATTGGTACCATATTCGGGCACATAACGTTTTTTTGATCGCTTCCTATTCCAATTTTTGTGGAAGCAGAATGAACAAAAACCAGCAATTCAGGAATTGTTTTTTTTTTTTTTTCCTCCGTTCCGCGTGTGGTAAAATTGATAAAGCAGCTTCATTCTTCGGGTCACTACGATTACAGCGATACCTCATTTATATATTTTTTTTTATGTTTTGGCGGTTTTTGCACAATAAAAAATTTTATAGAAAAAATAATTATTTTTGCATCAGTTTATTCCGCGAGCTATAACTTTTTTATTTTTTCGCTGATGATGCTGTATAGCGGCTTGTTTTTTGCGGGACAAGATGACGTTTTCAGCGGTACCATGATTATTTATATCTGACTTTTTGATCGCGTGTTATTGCACTTTTTCCAAGCGGTATGATGATACCGCTTGGAAAAAGTATAATTTACTACTTTTTTGTGTTTTTTTTTTTTTTTTTACGGCTTTCACTGAAGGGGTTAACTAGGGTTACGCTTTTATAGATGGGATTTTTACGGACGTGGCGATACCTAACGTGTATTTTTTTTGTTTTTTATTTTTTTTATTACATAAAAATGTGTATTTTTTAGGGGATTTTTTTTAAATTATTTTTTAATATTTTTTTTTACAATTTTTTTTAAAAAATGATTTTTTTTAACTTGTCCCTTTATGGACTTTCACTTTTTTTACTTTTTATTGCAGTTACAATGCATTGCAATGCATTGTACCTATGATGAAAGCTGCTGTGACATGATCACAGCAGCTTCCCGTAGGTAGATGACCCGGAGGTTGTCATGACAACCCCCGGGTCATCAAGGCAGAGATCGGCCCCTGCAAATACATTGCAGGGCGCCGATCTGAGGCAGAGGGAGCTCGCGACCATCTGCCTCCCCCCCTGAGCTCTGCGATCGCGCTGGATCGCAGCAGTCAGGGGGTTAACAGCCAGGGGCGGTGGGGGCTCCGCTCCTGGCTGTCAGTGCAGGAAGCCTGGCCACTGCAGCGCCGGCTCCTGCACTGATCGCGCTGGGGAAGCTGAAATTTCAGCTTCTCCTGCACGATCGCTGCTGTGTTTGGTCAGTCAGATTGACTGACCAATCACAGCGCTGTGGGTGCGGGGACCGACGGCAAAGGTCCCCGCACCGCTTGCCGTGCCTGTCAGCTGTCTATGACAGCTGTCGGCACTGATCTACCACTGCGTGTTTACACGCAGTGGTAGATCAAAGGGATGACGTGCACAGTCCGTCCTGGTGCCGGAACTGGCACCTTGCCATGACGGACTGTGCACGTCAGTGGACATTAAGGGGTTAATGTACACTCTGCACCCCATCTTGTCGGAAAAATACAAATGTAGACATTTTTGCAAATTTATTAAAAAAGAAAACTGAAACATCACATGGTCATAAGTATTCAGACCCTTTGCTCAGTATTGAGTAGAAGAACCTTTTGAGCTAGTACAGCCATGAGTCTTCTTGGGAATGATGCAACAAGTTTTTCCACACCTTGATTTGGGGATCCTCTGCCATTCTTCCTTGCAGGTACTCTCCAGTTCCGTCAGGTTGGATGGTGAACGTTGGTGAACAGCCATTTTCAGGTCTCGCCAGAGATTCTAAATTGGGTTTAGGTCAGGGCTCTGGCTGGGCCAGTCAAGAATGGTCACAGAGTTGATCTGAAGTCACTCCTTTGTTATTTTAGCTGTGTGCTTACGGTCATTGTCTTGTTGGAAAGTGAACCTTCGGCCAAGTCTGAGGTCCATAGCACTCTGGAAGAGGTTTTCATCCAGTATATCTCTGTACTTTGCCGCATTCATGTTTGCTTTAATTGCAACCAGTCCTCCTGTCCCTGCAGCTGAAAAACACCCCCATAGCATGATGCTGCCACCACCATGTTTCACTGTTGGGATTGTATTGGGCAGGTGATGAGCAGTGGCTTGTTTCCTCCACACATACTGCTAAGAATGATCACCAAAAAGTTCTATATTCGTCTCATCAGACCAGAGAATCTTATTTCTCATAGTCTGGGAGTCCTTCATGTGTTTTTTTTAGCAAACTCTATGCGGGCTTTCATATGTCTTGCACTGAGGAGAGGCTTCCTTCGGGCCACTCTGCCATAAAGGCCCAACTGGTGGAGGGCTGCAGTGATAATTGACTTTGTTGAACTATCTCCCTACTTCATCTGTGGAGCTCAGCCATAGTGATCTTGGGGTTCTTGTTTACCTCTCTCTCCAAGGCTCTTTTCCCACGATTGCTCAATTTGGCTGGATGGCCAGGTCTAGGAAGACTTCTGGTGGTCCCAAACTTCTTCCATCTAAGGATTATGGGGGCCACTGTGCTCTTAGGAACCTTGAGTACTGCAGAACTTCTTTTGTAACCTTGGCAAGATGTGTGCCTTGCCACAATTCTGTCTCTGAACTCCTTGGCCAGTTCCTTTGACTTCATGATTCTCATTTGGTCTTGACATGCACTGTGAGCTGTGTGTCTTTACAAATCAAGTCCTATCAGTTTAATTAAACACAGCTGGACTCCAATGAAGGAGTAGAACTATCTCAAGGAGGATCACAAGGAAATGGACAGCATGTGACTTAAATATGAGTGTCTGAGCAAAGGGTCTGAATACTTATGAGCATGTGATATTTCATTTTTTCTTTTTTAATAAATTTGCAAAATTTCTACATTTGTTTTTTCAGTCAAGATGGGGTGCAGAGTGTACATTAATAAGAAAAAATGAATTTTTTTTTACCAAATTGCTGCAATGAAACCAAGAGTGAAAAATTTAAAGGGGTGTGAACACTTTCCGTACCCACTGTGCACTGCTAGAACAGAGACGAACTATGTATAAAATGTTTCTGTCTTTCTCCATCATACTTAATATCTCCATTTGAATCCTGTTTCTCAGTAATTTAGATGGAAACCTTCCATGCAGTGCTCAACATAGAGTACAAGACAAATGTGAACTATGCCTTACTTTTATTCTATGTTGAGCTAGAGCAGTGTTTTACACCTTCTCTGACGCACCCACAAATTTTGGAAGGGCGCAGATCTTATGGCAACCAGTCATGATCTGATGTTATGAATTGTGCATTTTTGTTTCTCAGGGCATTGATGTGGCTATTTATATACAGTAGCTTCTGCTGGTAGATATTTTGGGGGCCTTCCTGAAATATTCCATGCTTACTTGTCATAACTCCCCAAACTCTGAAATATGGGGGTATGATGCTGTGTAGCCATAATCCCTTCTTTGAATACAATGGAGCCTTACAGCAAGAAAGATGCCATGCCAAAGAGATGTCGAATTAGTCTGTTTAAAAGGAGAAATGATGAAAAGTTGCCAAACTGATTCAAACAGTTTATTCCGTGTGTTCACCATCTCACAAGTTTCTGCAGGTTTTCCTTATAGGAACAAAATTGCGACATTCTAAGAGTGAAGGTGAAAAGTCTTGAAAAGTTTTGAAATTATTAGCACAATGTCATCTGCAAAAGCTGCAATCTGAAAATCTGCCTTAACAATTTTAAGACCTTGAAAACTTGAGGTGTGTTGAAGATGGTAGAGTAAGGTAGTTGATCGGTGCAGAAGCAGGTAGAAGGTGCAGGAAATGTCTGTCAAGAGATCAGCAGCTTTGGCCAAGGGGCTGATACATGGCCCTTGTGAAGCCTGAGATCGGTCTTAGTCCCAGCAGTCAGAAGGAATTAGCAAGGCCGTTGATTCTCAATGTGCAGCGTGCTTTGGCTGCAGCTGAGGTGGCTCAAGAGTGCCAGGGATGTTTCTGGAAAGACAAACTTTCTGTGTTCCTTAGGCCTCAATGTGGCCAGCACCAAGCAGACAGTGTTGCAATGGAAACTATGCACAAAGACTCCAGGGCTATGAGATTTTCGGCTCCTGTGGAAGACAAGACCTTCTTATGTAGATATCTCTTGTTTTCAGCTGATTTGAGGAGGAGACGGTGAGGATTATAGTGGATTGATTGATCAGTCATCCACCTGGAGCTCTTGTAAAAGCAGCCATGCAAGATGCCCAGCCCAGAGAAGTCATCAGTTGTTTTTTTAGCTTACCATCCACTGTGAAAAAGAGGGGTCAGGTTACAGGGTGGATAAAAATCAATGATTTTTTTTAAAAAATCAAAAAAATCGGATTTTTTTGATTTAAATCGGATTTTTTTGATTTAAATCGGATTTTTTTCAATAAACTGCTTTTTGAGGAAAATATTTTACCATCCAAAGGTTCTTCCATCATGAGATAAAGCTGAGTTGTTTAACTCAGTAGAATAAAGGCTGTATATGTGTAACATTCACAATGCCATGCTCTTCCAGAGGTTTCTGTAGGATTAGTGGGCAGTTTCTCTCCTATATTATCACAGACGCTCGCTTTACTTACGCAGTTCTCAAAACTGAATTTGACTCCGCAGAGGTCCCAGCCTCTTCTTCACGGCAAAAATGTTACAACATGAACAGAATTGAGAAAAAGACCTTAATCCTATTGTTCTACAAACCTATATGAATACAGAATCAACCCCTTCAGTGCCAAGTCCAAGAAGTTAGACAATATGTTTCTGATTGTTTGGAGTGGAATAGATCTGCACAACACAAGAAGAATGTGAATCTAAGTGTGAGGAGGAGGAAGGGCAAGCAGACAAGAAAATGAAAGTGAAACTTTGAGCACAATACTGCAGCATAGCCACAGACAGACAAATCTGGATCTGTTTGTGTGTACGATCTGAGGTTTATTACATTCTTTCCTTATATTGGCAGCAGGCCGTAAAAGAGACCCAGTTTGGGAATATTTTAATGAAGCTCCTTCGCCTATCGGTAAGGCAGGCATGCGTGCAAAATGCAAACGATGCAACAAAGAGATGCAAGGCCCGGTGGCGCGAATGAGGCAACATCATGAGAAGTGCGGTGATGAAGATGACCAAAGAAACACTTCTGAACAGGCAGGATCTTCAGGTTGGTAAACATTTTTATTGAATCCTATTTCTAAAGACTGAACTGTCATGTGTGAGAAAAATTATATTTCTTATTATTACTGCATGTTACTGTCATTTGGTACAGTTATGAAGAAAAACAAATATTCCTTTTGGGGCAGTGCTGTGTTGTGTACAATAAGCAGAAATTGTATAAACAATAAAATAACAGCATTGACTTTTTTTGTTTAGGGGAATTCATGGATTCTGGAAACTATCCACCTCCAAGATCACCATCATCCTGTTCTACAGTTTCAGAGTTATCCATCCAGGATAGTGCTTCATTAGCAGCAGCATCATCATCAGACACCCACAGCCACATATCACCATCACCCAAAAGGAAGAAAAAACCTTTACCTCCTGGAACCACCATAGATAGGTTTGTGATAAGAACTAGCAGATTAGAAAAAGAGTTGATTGATGAAAAAATTGCCCAGTTTATTTATGCAACAAACTCTTCTTTCCGTCTGACTGAGAACCCACATTTCATTAATATGGTTCAGTCACTGAGACCAGGATACAGTCCACCCAGCAGAGCTGATGTTGCAGGGAAACTGCTGGATCAAGTGTATGACAGAGAGATGGAGCAATGTGAAACAGCTCTGGAGGGTAAAATTGTTAACCTAAGTATTGATGGGTGGAGTAATGTCCACAATGATCCTATTGTATGTGCTTGTATAACAACAGAAGAAGGTAAAGTCTTCCTTGCACAAACAACTGATACGTCAGGAAATGCACACACAGCAGAATACTTACAAGAAGTGGCAGTAAAAGCTATAACAACATGTGAACAAAAATTCAAATGTCTAGTACGCAGTTTGGTCACTGACAATGCTGCAAACGTATCCAAGATGAGAAGAAATTTAGAAGAGCAGGGAGGGAATACAAAGCTAATAACATATGGTTGCAGTGCTCATTTGCTGCACCTCTTAGCCAAAGACTTAAGTGTTCCAGAAATAAAGGCTAATGTTGTTGAAATTGCTAAATACTTCCGTAATAAATCATTTTGCTGCAGCAGCTCTGAAAAGGATGGGTGGAACCAAGCTAACGCTCCCACAAGATGTTAGATGGAACTCTGTGGTGGACTGTTTTGAGCAGTATATCAAAAACTGGCCTATTCTGATGACACTTTGTGAAGAAAATCGAGATAAAATAGATGGCACTGTCACGGCCAAAATCCTCAACATTGGGCTTAAGAGAAATGTTGAACATATGCTGAGCTTCCTGAAACCCATCTCTCAAGCTTTAAACAAAATACAGAAAAATAGCTGTTTTATTGCGGATGCTGATGAAATTTGGAAGGAACTGAGTGAACACTTAAAAACAGAACTACACATGGACAGAATTAAATTACAAGCAGTAAACAAACGAATGGGACAAGCACTGACTCCAGCTCATTTTTTGGCAAATATTGTCAATATCCAATATCAGGGTCAAAACCTAAGTGCTGAGGAAGAGGAGTTAGCTATGACATGGGTATCCAGCAATCATCCATCTTTAATGCCAACTATAATAAACTTCAGAGCTAAGGGGGAACCATTCAAGAAATATATGTTTGCTGAAGATATTTTAAGGAAGGTCACACCAGTAAACTGGTGGAAGTCACTTAAGCGTTTGGATTTAGAGACTGTTCAAGTAATGATTTCACTTTTAACAGCAGTAGCTTCTTCTGCAGGCGTTGAAAGAATATTCTCTTCCTTTGGACTCATTCATTCTAAATTGAGAAATCGGTTGGGACCCAATAAAGCAGGAAAGCTTGTTTTTCTTTTCCAGATTATGAATAGGAACAAAGAAGAAGATGATGATGAAGATGACGACGAGTGAGCTACAGAGGACAGCAGGGACAGTAGTATTTAAGTTTTTCATGTGTCGGCTGGGCTGACAGTCTAAGTTTCTTAAAATATATATATATTTTGTTTAGCCAAATTAGTTAACAAACATGGATGTTTGTTTAAGCAAATAACTTATGCTGTAATGTTGTTATTGTTTCAGTTGAATAAATCTATTTAAATTGTTATTAAGGTCAGGATTATTTTTCTCCTTCCTAAGTACAACAGAACAGTGGTGTCCAAATATGAATGATTAACCCATTAAACTGGGGAGAAAAAAGTAATATAAAAATGATTCTAAAAATCTTCATCTACTTGCATGTTAAAGTAGCAAGAACTAGTTTAGGTAGAAACTTTGATTTAAATCACTGATTTAAATCAAGCCTTACTGACTAGTGATTTAAATCGTGATTTAAATCAGTTTGATTTAAATCAAATCCACCCTGTCAGGTTATACTTCCGGTATTCTATGGAGAGGGTGAGGGCAAGGAATATGGAGCACTTAGCACAGTGAGACATATACAGACTTGTGCTGCAGCTTCAAGCAACTTTTATAACTCAGTAAAGTATTGGATTCACAGCCACACAGCTCAGTACATCTGTCTGTGGATGGAAAAAAACAGTCACCTTGTAATACATTAGTGCATTGAGCACAATTCAGACATGGAAATGGTCCACATTTTTTTTTTCAAATTAAAGTGGGTTTTGTAAATTTGTGAATAAGATCTCTCTAGCATTCTCCAATGTTAACTATTCAATAACTCTATCAATTTTGTAATTAAACAGACCAAATCAATGGATGAATAGAATCCCATTCTTATTTTTCTTTTTACCCCTCTCCTTAATGTCAGATCTTGCTTGTCTTAATAGTTAGGATAGCCACTCATTCAAAATTTCTTTTCCATCTCATTTTCCTGTAATTTAGGATTAGACACATTTTATTTATGAAATTGTGATATTGGATAGCTTTTCTAATGCAATGGGGGTGTCCACTCTGAAAATGTGATAAACTGTTCCTATCTGTGTCTTTTGTGAAAAGATCTGAGGAAAGGGATTCCATTTCTTCAAAATTTTGGTGTCCAAAAAATGTATTTACTCCTGGCAATAAAAGATAGTAAATTTAAGCTCCTGTCGATCAATAAAGACTCAAAATATTCCTCAATTCAATGCTCCCTTATAGCAAACTAGATGGTGGCCCGATTCTAACGGGTATTCTAGAATATGTATGTAGTTTATTCATGAAGAATGTATATAGAGGTGTATATATATGGGGTGTATATAGAGCAGGGGTCTCAAACTGCATTCCTCGAGGGCCGCAAACTGTGCATGCTTTCAGGATTTCCTTAGCATTGCACTAGGTGCTGGAATCATCTGTGCGGGTGATTAAATTATCACCTGTGCAATACAAGGAAATCCTGAAAACATGACCTGTTTGCGGCCCTTGAGGAATGCAGTTTGAGACCTCTGATATAGAGGCTGCTGTGGTGTATATAGAGGCTGCTGTGGTGTATATAGAGGCTGCTGTGGTGTATATAGAGGCTGCTGTAGTGTATAAAGAGGCTGCTATGGTGTATATAGAGGCTGCTGTGGTGTATATAGAAGCTGCTGGGGTGTATATAGAGGCTGCTGGGGTGTATATAGAGGCTGCTGGGGTGTATATAGAGGTTGCTGGGCTGTATATAGAGGCTGCTGCTGGGGTGTATGTGGAGGCTGCTGCTGGAGTATTTGTGGAGGCTGCTGCTGCTGCTGGGGCATGTGTGGAGGCTGCTGCTGCTGGGGTATATGTGGAGGCTGAGGCTATTGGGGTAAATAGAGGCTGCTGCTGGTGGGGTGTACGTGGAGGCTGCTGCTGGGGTTTACGTGGAGGCCGCCGGTCAGTGTTCTTCCGCTGCGTCGCCGCTGACCTCCATGCGGCAGGAGATGATCAGCGGCTACCGCCGCTGATCTCCTGACTATAGCGTTGGCGTGCGTGGTTCAAATCCTGCGGCAAATCGCGGCCGGACTGCGCCTGTCGCTGATTGGTCGCGTCCAGCCAGGCGTGACCAATCAGCGACGCGGGATGTCCGTTACAGGCAGACAGAATTATACGATTATATAGTAGATGTGAAATCACAGTGTGCATTTCTCTTCTTAACAAATATACAATAGAAAAATCCATCACCGTTTTCACCAGCATGTAGACGAGGAATTTACAGCTTAAAGGGGTTGTCCACTACTTGGACATCTTTCTCATTACCCACGCATGGCCCCGATAAAACAAAAAAGCCTATACTCGCCTCCCATGGTGGCACAGTTCCTGCAGTCTCGGGGCTCTCGGTGCGGTTGCATGACATGTGGTGCCCTGCACCCAATCAGCGCTGGCGTCACTGTCCCCATCTTATGTTGAATTGAACAAGAAGAGGAAGTCAGCGATCAGCTGCAGCCTGGACTTCGTCTTTATGTTCAATTTTTCCGAAGGCGGGAACAGTGACGCCAGCGCTGTTTGGGTGCAGGGCACCAAGTGTCATACGAACATTCACTGTGTCCAAAGCGATGCTAGTTCCGGATCATGGGTACCCGCCCTAGGGAGCTTCAGTAGGTAAACTATTCATGTTTATTTTCCTCCATCCATGTCCCTCTTGCTGTCTTTAACCGCTTCATGACCCAGCCTATTTTGACCTTAAAGACCTTGCCATTTTTTCAATTCTGACCAGTGTCCCTTTATGAGGTAATAACTCAGGAACGCTTCAGCGGATCCTAGCGATTCTGAGATTGTTTTTTCGTGACATATTGGGCTTCATGATAGTGGTAAATTTAGGTCGATAATTTTTGCGTTTATTTGTGAAAAAAATGGAAATTTGGCGAAAATTTTGAACATTTCGCAATTTTCAAATTTTGAATTTTTATTCTGTAAAACCAGAGAGTTATGTGACACAAAATAGTTAATAAATAACATTTCCCACATGTCTACTTTACATCAGCACAATTTTGGAAACAAAAATTTTTTTGTTAGGAAGTTATAAGGGTTAAAAGTTGACCAGCGATTTCTCATTTTTACAGCAAAATTTACAAAACCATTTTTTTAGGGACCACCTCACATTTGAAGTTACTTTAAGGGGTCTATATGACAGAAAATACCCAAAAGTGACACCATTCTAAAAACTGCACCCCTCAAGCTACTCAAAACCACATTCAAGAAGATTATTAACCCTTCAGGTGCTTCACATTAACTAAGGCAACGTGGAAGGAAAAAACGGACATTTTAATTTTTCCAACAAAAATTTTCTTTTAGCATCATTTTTTTCATTTTTACATGGGCAACAGGATAAAATGGATCCTAAAATTTGTTGGGCAATTTCTCCTGAGTACACAGATACCTCATATATGGTCATAAACCATTGTTTGGACGCACGGCAGGGCTCAGAAGGGAAGGAGCGCCATTTGACTTTTTGAATGGAAAATATACTGGAATATTTAGCTGTTGCTATGTCGCATTTGGAGAGTCCCTGTGTGCCTAAACATTGGAGCTCCCCCACAGGTGACCCCATTTTGGAAACTAGACCCCCCAAGGAACGTATATAGATGCATAGTGAGCACTTTGAACCCCCAGGTGCTTCACAAATTGATCCGTAAAAAAAAGAAAGTACTTTTTTTCACAAAAGTTTTCTTTTAGCCTCAGATTTTTCATTTTCACATGGGCAACAGGATAAAATGGATCCTAAAATTTGTTGGGCAATTCCTCCTGAGTACATCGATACCTCATATGTGGTCATAAACCACTGTTTGGGCGCACAGCAGTGCCCAGAAGGGAAGGAGCGCCATTTGACTTTTTGAATGGAATTTTAGCTCCGATCTTTAGCGGACACCATGACGCGTTTGGAGAGCCCCTGTGTGCCTAAACAGTGAAAACCCCCCACAAGTGACACCATTTTGGAAACTAGACCCCTTAAGGAACTTATCTAGATGTGTTGTGAGCACTCTGAACCCCCAAGTGCTTCACAGAAGTTTATAATGCAGAGCAGTGAAAATAAAAAAAAAATCATTTTTTTCCTCAAAAATCATTTTTTAGCCCGCTTTTTTTTTATTTTCACAAGGGTAACAGGAGAAATTGGACCACAAAAGTTGTTGTGCAATTTGTCCTGTATGCGCCGATACCCCATATGTAGGGGGGAACCACTGTTTTGGCGCAAGGGAGAGCTCAGAAGGGAAGGAGCGCCATTTTGGAATGCAGACTGGATGGAATGTTCTGCGGGCGTCATGTTGCGTTTGCAGAGACCCTGATGTGCCTAAACAGTAGAAACCCCCCACAAATGACCCCATTTTGGAAACTATACCCCCCAAGGAGCTTAACTAGATGTGTAGTGAGCACTTAGAATCCCCAAGTGCTTCACAGAAGTTTATAAACGCAGAGCAGTGAAAATAAAAAAAAATCTTTTCCTCAAAAATGATTTTTTAGTCCGCTATTTTTTATTTTCCCAAGGGTAACAGGATAAATTGGGCCCCAAAAGTTGTTGTCCTGTCTGTCCTGAGCACGCTGGTACCCCATATGTGGGGGGGAACCACTATTTGGCCGCACGGCAGGGCTCAGAAGGGAAGGAGCGCCATTTGACTTTTTGAATAGAAAATTAGCTCCAATCGTTAGTGGACACCATGTCGTCTTTGGAGAACCCCTGTGTGCCTAAACTTTGGAGTTCCCCCACAAATGACCCCTGAGGAAATTATCTAGATGCATTGTGAGCACTTTGAACCCCCAGGTGGTTCACAGAAGTTTATAACGCAGAGCCGTGAAAATGAAAAATCATTTTATCCCTCAAAAAATGATTTTTTAGCCCCCTATTTTTTATTTTCACAATGGTTACAGGAGAAATTGGACCCCAAAAGTTGTTGTACAGTTTGTTCCGAGTACGCTGGTACCCCATATGTGGGGGGGAACCACTGTTTGGGCACATGTCAGGGCTCGGAAGGGATGTAGTGACGCTTTGAAATGCCGACTTGATAGAATGGTCTGTGGGCATCTTGTTACGTATGCCGAGCCCCTGATGTGCCTAAACAGTGGAAACCCCCCACAAGTGACCCCATTTTGGAAACTAGACCCCCAAGGAACTTATCTAGATGTGTGGTGAGCACTTTGAATCTCCAAGTTCTTCACAGAAGTTTATAACGCAGAGCCATGAAAATAAAAAATCATTTTTTTCCACAAAAATAATTTTTTTAGTCCCCAATTTTTTTATTTTCCCAAGGGTAACAGGAGAAATCAGACCCCCAAAGTTGTTGTGCAATTTTTCCTGAGTACGCAAAATATGACTGGAATAAATTGGTGGCGCCATATCGCGTTTGGAGACCCCCTGATATGCCTAAATATTGGAAACCCCTCAATTCTAACTCCAACCCTAACCACAACACACCCCTAATCCCAACCATAACGCTAACCCCAACACACCCCTAACCCTAATCCCAACCCTAACCATAACCACAAGCCTAACCCTAATCCTAACCCTAATTCCAACCCTAATTCTAACCCTAATTCCAGTATACAGTAACCCTAATCCTAACCCTTACTGTAACCCTAATTCTAATCCTAACGCTAACCCTAGTTCCAACCCTAACCCTAGTTCTAATCCTAACCCTAGTTCTAACCCTAACTCTAATGCTAACCCTAATGGAAAAATAAAAAAAAATATTTTCTTTATTTTATTACTTGTCCCTACCTATGGTGGTGATAAAGGGGGGGTTTATTGACTTTTTTTTATTTTGGTCACTGTGAGAGTTTATCACAGTGATCAAAATAAATGAATGGAATCTGCTGGCCGGCGGGCGCACTGCGCATGCGCCCGTCATTTTCCAAGATGGCGGCGCCCATGAAGTTTCCCTGAGGGACTCCGGGACTGCCACACGGACATCACAGGTCCCGGGAGAGGTGATGGGGGGGATCGGAAGGCGGAGGGAGTACAGGAAAGGGGAATGGGAGCAGATAGTGATGGCGGCGACCGTTCGCCGCCATCAATCGGTGGCGGCGGCCGATCGCCGCCGTCACTCAGTGTGGGGGGGGGGGTCGGATCTCGGTCTCCAGCCATGGCAGATGCTATTGCAGCATCGGCCATGGCTGGATTGTAATATTTCACCATATTTCATCGGCGATTGCTCTGATTGGCTGTTTCACTTTTAACAGCCAATCAGAGCGATCGCTGATGTGAGGGGGCGGTGCAACCCCCCGGCGCTATGTGCAGAGATGGTCTGCTGTCAGGGACAGCAGCCATCGGAACCCGGTCACCGCGCGATGCCACGCTGTGACCGGAAAATGGCGGCGCCGTACTAGTACTGCTCTGGGCAGAAATGCACCTCCCGCAGAGCAGTACTAGTAAATTGGTAGGTGTGCCCTTCTGTGATTTTGCTTATGTGCCGTGACCCCACCACATTGAGGACAATCTGAATTACTTCTTTTATCATGGGGCTCAATGGCTATGTACACTTTTGCTCCACACACATCTCTGATGATCTGCTGACAGAGCTATGTTCCAGGACGCAGGACGATGGACGCTGTTAGAGGAACATAATTTGGAAAGCATATTAGTAAGTTTTATGTATTTGTAATTGCAACACAGAAAAACATTTTTTTAAGTAGACAAGCTCTTTACCATTTGTCATAAAGGTTTACATACAACATGTCCAAAATTCATAGAAAAGTTCCCTCACAGACGTGCTGTCAAGCTGCCGATTCTTCCTTCTGTACAATGTAAATGGCCTCTTTGGAAGTTCACATTTTAGTTCTTAGCCGGCATATACTTGCATGCTCATCACTGCTGTCAGTAGACTTTTAAAATTTGCATGAAGTTCTCTACTGGATCTGAAGCATTAGGTAAATTAGGTTATTTGCCCTCTTTCACCCTTGTGTATTGGGTTACTTAGACAAATATTTGTTTATGGGTACAGTAAGAGGTAATTCCTAAATGTGCTTTATGTGCAGATTTACATCTTATAAAATGTCATGTGCTGGTCATTGTTTCCTATTGTTTGGTTTACTTACCGATTACGG
>JARQOD010000002.1:181513413-181541420 GCA_033576555.1 Oophaga sylvatica | reverse complement strand
AAAATAAATAAAATACTCCACCCCCCCCCCCCGGGGTTTTGCCTGCACATTCAGGACGGGCGGGGTACCAAGTAAGGGCCCCCCTCGCTCTCATTGCTTTAAACCCTGTTCAGCATGCACCCAAAACATTTTGAATTTGGTGGTAAAGGGTTTGGGGGTTTTTTGGGCCCCATAGAAACCCGGGGGGTGTGCAGGGAGATCGAGCCCCCCTGCCTGCCAAGGTTTACCTTTTGGGGGTCCCCACTGTGCAGGGCCCCATACAGTTAGCAGTAGCGCGGGCCCCGTGGGGCCCCCTCGGGAGTGCGGGGCCCGGGGGTTTGCCCGGGCCCCCTTTGCTTTTTTACTAAGATGTATTTTTGGGTCGTGTTCTAAAATGATATCGGGGGGACGGGGGGACTCAGACTAATTTTCAGGGGGACATAGTTCCCCCCTTTTTTCCCCAAACTTATGTTTTCTAGAAATGGGGGCCGGGGAAAAATTTTAATGAACCAGTACTGATTATGGGCGGCCCCCAAAGATCATGAGAGGAGGGATTGCCTGCAAAAAGACGTCTTAAAAAGTGCTTTTTCCCTTTTTTTTTTCCTTTTGGGCAATGTGACCTCTCCCAAAAAAATTTTCCCTTTGCATGTTGGGGGGCTAATTTTATGTCTGACCAGCTGATTTAAAGGGTTTACTTTTCCCTTTTTTGGGTTTTTTCCCCCAGGTAAAAGTGTTCTTTGAAGCGGGGGGCTGCGTTCTGTGCAGAGTGGTATTAATATAGTCAATTGCCTGTGCTGATTGTTACAGTAACAGTATGATGAGCGCTGCGGAGCGTGGGCCGATCGAAAATCTGTTTTTCGTCTATTTACTTTGTACCTCCCACATTGCAATCAGGTATATGGGCGGAGAGTAAAGAAAAGTGCGTCAGGCGGCCGCCACTGAGGTCTACGTGACTTTATGCTGCCATCATAGGGAACCTCTCCTTCTACTTTGTGGGAGATCCGACAACAAGCGCCAGAATAATACTGTGCACAAAGGGAAGAAGATGTTGCGGGGAAGCATTAATTGTGTGTGAACTGGACTCTAAGCTGCTGCAGGGCAATAATGGGAATCTGAACTAGTAGGTCCAATGCCGGATTTTAGACCTGACCGATTCAGATAATTATATTATATTGGAGGAATGCTAGTTATGGTAATTATAATGTAGTAAAATCCTGTAAGCCACGCATTAGTGGGAACTAGAAGGAATAAAAGGAATCAGATTATTGAATATTGCTAATTGTCTAGTATTCCAAAAAGGTATATAACGTATACAATAATATAATATACATAGATTATTATTTTCAACCAAATGAGACTTATTAGTTTTCCCAGGGCCAAACTGTTCATCAGCCTGTGTGTATAGTTAAAGAGAATCTGTCACCAGTTTTTTGGCCCATCAGCCAAAAAGCAGCAGTGCGCATGTGCTGGAAATACTATGTCCCGGAAGTATTTTGCTGTGTTCCGGGACATAGTTTATCGGCGCATGCGCACTAATGCTTTTCGGCTTTGCCCACAGTTGGGCAAAGCATACTGTGCACGTGGGGGAGGCAATTTGAATGCGCACGCACAGGACCTGTACACGAACAAGGCTATTCACATAACGGAATGCGTACAGCACGCCGAGGAGGGCTGGAGAGAGGAACAGATCCAACGCCCATGAGACCTGACCAAGGATGTTTACATACAGCGTGGCAGCAATATAAAAGGTTTTTATGGGGATTCATGGGGAGTCAGGGGGTTTCACAAGTAGTTGGGGAATGTATAGCTCACACTCTATTAGATGATATTTTTAGTTGATAGGCCAAAAACCTGACAGATTCCCTTTAAACAAATCTGCAACGCAGGTCACATTATGTACTGAAATGATCTGCAATGCATAAATAATATTTGATGAAATCTCATCCTCTTAGCTGGTACAATGGTTTCAGATGTAAACTGATATTGCAGATTTTTGCTATGTTTGTGTTGTGCTGGTACAGCAGCGCTCTCTCATTGACTCGCCATAGGAAGGTCTATACCGTAATCTGTACAGTAATGGAAGAAGTCAAACACATGCCGCTTTCTGTCCTAGCCAAGCCACAATGTTGTAACCTTTAAAAAGAAAAAAAAAGGGTTAAAACCTTTGCAGATTCGCTGTGAAAGCCATTACCTCTAAGACGCGGCATTGGTCTGGCGGCAGATGTTCGCTGAGCCCTAATTGCCGGCGCTGATGTCATTGTGTCAGCTTCAAGATGAAATAAATTCAATTACTTCTTGTCCATTAGACGCTCTATGTTTTCATATAGGAACAATTGAGTGAGATGCAGTGTAGACGCCGGTATATGGGAAAAGCTTGTTGCTAGGCCCCTTATCGTCTAAGTGACATTGCCGCTAACGTGAGGCACAATAATGGACATTTTGTAAAGGCGCCAAGTGCGCTGATCTTAGAGGCTGGTAACATTTATACACTTTGTAACCTTCTGTGACATGTTTGATCCATTCTGGGATAAACTGATCTTTGCAACATCCGTGTACAAGAAGACAACATGTGACACAAAATCTAGTGTGTGCCCCATTTTATTTCCCATGTGACGTCATATTTATTCAAGTCACAGGCCCCAAGCTTACCGTGGTGGTACTCCAATACGTCTGTATTCTGTAGGTTTAACATCAAAGATAAATGAAGGCGAGGGGGCAAATTCTTTAGAAAAGGTTTTTTCTCTGTATAATTTCCAATAGTTACCACAACACCTCAAAAGCACGACAGAAGATTGGAAAGCGCCAATGGGTTTCCATGGCCCCCGGATCTGCCATAGGCATCTGCTAATTAGTCTGTGGCTCATCAGTGCTGCATTGACAGGCTATATTGCCTTGGAAATCCATGGAAAATGCAACGTTTAGAAGATTCTCTGGTATAATTAAAAAAATTGAGTTTAGTAAAGTTTAATAATATACACACGTGGTCAAAATTGTTGCTACCCCTTGTTTAATGACAGAAAAACCCACAATGGTGACAGAAATAACTTGAACCTGACAAAAGTAATAATAAATAAAAAATCTATGAAAATGAACAAATTAAAGTCAGACATTGCTTTTCAACCATGCTTCCACAGAATTTAAAAAAAAAATAAAACTCATGAAATAGGTCTGGACAGAAATTATAGTACCCCTGAAAATAATGTGACAAAAGGGACATGTTACATCAAGGTGTGTCCACTAATTAGCATCACAGGTGTCTACAATCTTGGAATCAGTGAGTGGGCCTGTATAGAGGGATAAAGATAGTCACTGTGCTGTTTGGTGACATGGTGTGTATCACACTCAACATGGACCAGAGGAAGCGAAGGAAAGAGTTGTCTCAGGAGATTAGAAAGAAAATTATAGACAAACATGTTAAAGGTAAAAGTTATAAGAGCATCTCCAAGCTGTTGTCAGATTCAAGTTATTTCTGTCACCATTGTGGGTTTTTCTGTCTTCTGTCTTTAAACGAGGGGTACCAACAATTTTGACCACGTGTGTACGATATGTCCACCATGCAGGAATGACCGGCAGGCTCATCTGCAGAGGCCCAACTGTTAGGCTAAGTGCACACGATCAGGAATAATTGCGTTTTTTTCGCGGTTTTTCCGCGGTTTTCCGCGGTAAAAACGCGATAAAAACGCAAGCATTAAGCATCCTATACATGTTAATTGATTCCGCATGTTTTGGCCACATGTTGCGTTTTTTTCCGCGAAAAAAACGCTTTGCGGAAAAAATAGCAACATGTTCATTAATTTGGCGTAACCGCGGTGATTCCGCCGCCATAGGAATGCATTGAACCGCTTACTTTCCGCATGTGGCTATGCCCACTATGCGCAATGTAAGCGGTTCATGTGCGGATGGTACCCA
Organism: Oophaga sylvatica; assembly: GCA_033576555.1. NCBI lineage: Eukaryota > Metazoa > Chordata > Amphibia > Anura > Dendrobatidae > Oophaga > Oophaga sylvatica. The sequence continues at coordinate 181,537,532 of JARQOD010000002.1, read as the reverse complement.
GGGTCTGGAGCAGAGGAGACTCTCCTCCAGGCCCTGGGTACCATATCCCTGGTAAAACAATAATTAAAATAAAAAATAATGATATTCTCACCTTCCGGCGGCCCCCGCAGCCTTCCCGCGGCCCCCGCAGCCTTCCCGCCTTCAGCGACGCTCCCGGCAACTTCCGGTCCCAAGAGTCCTTTGCGAGAATCACCCAGATGGCATAGCGGTCTCGCGAGATGCACGTCATCGGTGTGATTTGTTGCAAAGCACTCCTGGGACCGGAAGTTGCCGGGAGCGTCGCTGAAGGCGGGAAGGCTGCGGGGGCCGCCGGAAGGTGAGAATATCATTATTTATTATTTTTTTATTATTTTTACATTAGATCTTTTTACTATTGATGCGACATAGGCGGCATCAATAGTAAAAAGTTGGTCATACTTGTCATACACTATGTTTGACTCGTGTGACCAACCTGTCAATCAGTTTTCCAAGCGATGCTACAGATCGCTAGGAAAACGCTAGCATTCTGCAAGCTAATTACGCTTGCAAAACGCTATTATTCTGGCGGGAATCAGCATAAAAAAACGTGCGTATTTCCTGCGGGAGAAGTGCGGGATTGCCGCGGAAATTTCCGCGGCAATTCCGCAACGTGTGAACTTACACAGCCGAGCTTCTGCTGTAATGCCTGGATTTGCGTTCTTGACAATCCTAGCAGTTTAACCCCTCATACACTGCTTTCAAACATGTCAGAGGTACGTGAGGTTTTTGACACAGGTCAAGCACTCTCTCTTCAGCCCATTAGCACTCCTGCAGCTAAATTGCGGGTGTTGACAGGTTGTTATGGCAAGTGGAGGCCTGACAAGGGACTCTGGGCCTGTCGTGCCTTATAGCCAATCAGATCCCGCCAGTGCCGGGGCCTGATAAGCTAAATGACAAAATCCCATTGGGGAACAAAGAAATATTGTAAATAAAAAGATAGAAATAAACAAGTATTCAAGGAAAAACACCTCCTCAAAGTCCAAGTTTTCCAAATAAAAAAATGGATTACAAAGGAAACAAAATGAATGAATGCAGATTAAAATGTCACATTGGTATATCATGAATAAGATCCAATGGGTTGAAACTAGTGTTGAGCGATACTTTCCGATATCCAAAAGTATCGGAATCGGAATGGTATCGCCGATACCATTAAAATATCGGCGATACTCGATACCGATACCGGAAATCCAATGTAAGTCTATGGGAACAAAATATCGGAATTAAAAAAACCCCATTCTTGCCTTGTAAACACTAAATATACACACATAGAATACATATATATATATATATATATATATATATACATGTCATTGTGACATATATATATACATATATTTATAGTTTATACACTTCTACATAGTAAAATAGCCTCTGATTCAATTGCCGGGTAAAGTCGGCTTTTGTGAAAAGACAGAAGCACCCGACATGAAATGACACTTGGTTTACATAGAGTTAACCATGTCTTTTCATGTAGTTTGATATCTGATTTGCACAAACAATTACATGAGTGTAAGTGTGCAAAATTTCACACCTGTAGGGGTTAATTAAAGGTGTAAATTCGTTGTAAAAAAAAAGGACTTTTTTGCTACGAATTTACACCTTTAATTAACCCCTACAGGTGTGAAATTTAGCACACTTACACTCATGTAATTGTTTGTGCAAATCAGATATCAAACTACATGAAAAGGCATGGTTAACTCTATGTAAACCAAGTGTCATTTCATGTCGGGTTCTGCATTTTCACAAAAGGCGGCAATTGAATTAGCGGCTATTATACTATGTAGAAGTGTATGAACTATAAATATAAATATATATATATATGTGTCACAAATTCAATGACATGTATATATATATATATGAGGTGTAAAATTGCTGGAAAAAAATGCGTGGGCTCCCGCCCTATTTTCGCAACCAGACAGACAAAGCCAGTGAGTGGGGGCAGATAATAATAGCCCAGAGAGGGACCATTTTTTTTGGCCCCCCGGCTACTAACATCTGCCCCCAGACACCCCAGAAAGGGCAAATCTCTAATTAGATTTGCCCTTTCTGGCACTTTGCCCGTCTATTCCCATTGCCCTGTAGCGGTGGCGAATGGGTTAATAAGGGGTTTAAATGACCTTGCAATTGAAAGGTCACTTTAAGCCAGGTTAATAATTGAGAGCTGTCAATTAGACAACTATCAATTATTAATCCTATTGTATGAAAGAAAAATCAAACACACACACTTTAATAAAAAAGAAGTTTAATGAAATAATCACACAGTTTTTGACCATATTTTATTTACCTGCTAAAACCATTTCCTGTAATAAAAATAAAATAATAAAGCAAAATTATTCTTACCTATCCCATGCACAGTCAGGTCCCACGGTGTAATCCTTCAGAAAGGGTTAATGTTTACTGCAGGGACCGCAGCTAATGCTGCAGCCTCACAGTAAACCCCCAAATGAATGAGTTCCTCTCCTGGCTGACAGGAGAGGAAGTGGAAAGCTTAATTGATTGCTTTCCACTTTCACTTCAGGTCAGCCAGGGACACAATCAGTGACGTCAGAGGGAACTGGTTAACAAAAATAGGGGATCCCCTCGAAAAAAATTGGCGTGGGGTCCCCCCTATTTTTGTTAACCAGCCAGATGAAGCAGACCGCTGAGGCCTGGATTTTCAGGCTGTTAAGGAGCCAAGATCCATGGACCTTGCCAGCCTGATAATACCAGGCCACAGCAGTCTGCATATCTTGGCTGATTAACAAAAATAGGGGATCCCCTCGAAAAAAATTGGCGTGGGGTCCCCCCTATTTTTGTTAACCAGCCAGATGAAGAAGACTGCTGAGGCCTGGTTTTTCAGGCTGGTAAGGATCCAATATCCATGGACCTTGCAAGCCTGATAATACCAGGCCACAGCAGTCTGCTTAGCTTGGCTGGTTAACAAAAATAGGGGATCCCCTCGAAAAAAAAACGGCGTGGGGATCCCCCCTATTTTTGTTAACCAGCCAAGTAAAATGCAGACTGCTGCGGCCTGGTATTAAAAGACTGTCAAGGACCATGGATTTTGGCCCTCAACAGCCTGATAATACCAGGCTACAGCAGCCCCACATTTGGCGCATCAAAAGATGTGCCAATTGTGGCACTTTACCCGGCTCTTCCCACTTGCCCTGTAGCGGTGGCAAGCGGGGTAATAAGGGGTTAATGTCACCGTTGATTGCACGGTGACAATAAGCCCGGTTAATAATGGAGAGGTGTCAATAAGACACCGATCCATTATTAATCCCAAAGTTTTTAAATGTGTAAAAAAAAAAACACAGCAAGAAAAAAGTCTTTTAATGAAATAAAAGAGACAACACAGTTTTCATTTTTTTATTACTCTCTCATTCCTGCGACGCCATCGATCTCCTGTAAAAAAAGAAAAAAAACAAACCAACAGTATACCACCTGTCCGACGCAGTCCATAGTAACGACAGTCCCACGACGATCCAGCTCTGCTACATCGCAATGACAGGCAGAGCCTGACATCCCGGCGCAGCACAGCTGATTACCTGCTTCCCGGCGGTGACGTCATCGGACTGCTTTACGGCCGCGATTACCCAGCAGTCACTGCAGTTATCGCGAGATACTGCATGTGACCGCCGGGGAGAAGAGGATGGCGGCCATTAAGCAGTCCGGGATGTGACCGCCGGAGATCTTCTGCCGGGTAAGTGCCGCTGACTCCTGACAGACCCGACCGACGGACAGTGACAGTGACAAATCCGATTCCGGTATCCGATATGACGAAAATATCGGAACTCGGAATCGAAAGTCCGATACAGCCAATATCGGCCGATACCCGATATTTGCAGTATCGGAATGCTCAACCCTAGTTGAAACATGTTGGTTGTACCAGGGACCCTGCCCATGTATCGTATCTTTATGGATGTTTATTTTTAATACATTTTTTGAATAAATTTGCATTTTTATCCAAGTCTTCACGCTGGAGATCATTCTTCCTTTCCCCGTTTCTCCTTATTTGTATCACCATGTCCTCATTGATACGTACTGTAACACTATATTATTATTTAAAAGAAAAAGAAAAGCTGGACGGCAAAATTAAAGTGTAATTTTTATTAAATGACAAGAAATGACATTGACAAACAATTAAAATCATTTGAAAAGTTGTACATAACAAACAGGGGGATGGATCTAATAATCCAAAAGAAATCCCCAATCATCCGGCACAAATAAATATAATAAATGATATCACTATGGCTGAGAGGAATAGATGAAATAACGCTAAAGTACAGATGAAATGAATGTAAGTGAAGGCATTTTTCTTCCCCCTCTTCCATAAAGGCCACCTCTATGCAATGTATGGCTTATTGTAGTCGTATGAACAGATACTGCAGTCTCTGCTCGGGAACCCTACAGCTCCTCTACTGTTACCTTTGGTCTCTGTGCTGCCCTCTGATTAATGCCCTCCTTGCCCAGGCTGAGAGTTTTGGTGGGCAGCCTTGGCAGGTTTGTTGTGGTACCATGTTCTTTCCATTTGATGATAATGGATTTGATGGCGCTCGAGGGTGGGGGGATCATCAGAGATTGGGATATTTTTTTTATAATTTTATAACCTAACTCTGACTTGGACCTCTCAGGGTATGTGCACACGATCCAGAACTGGCAGCGCTTTGGACACAGCGTATGTTCACTGCTTCCAAAGTGCTGCCTACTTTTGAACACAGGTGAATCCACATGTGTTCACTGAACCGTGCAGATTCACCATGTCCAATACATTCTGTGGCTGAAATTGACATGCTGCAGACGAGAAAGATACGCCGCATGTCCATCGGGTGAGCTTCTCTGGACGCATTGTGGGCATTGGATTTCTTAAAATCCCATCCACTATGGCATAGTGCAGCGTCCATCCTGCAGCTTCCAGATGTTACAGCATAGTGACTATGCTGTAACATCTGGACGCTGCAGGATGGACGCTGCACAAGTATGCAGCGTCTAACCAACAGCGTTTACTGACCGTGGGAACATACCCTCAACAACTTTGTCCCTGACTTGTTTGGAGATCTCCTTGGTCTTCATGGTCTTGTTTGGTTAGTGGTGCCTATGGTTAATGGTGTTGCAGCCTCTGTGGCCTTTCAGAAAAGGTGTGTATATACGGACAGACCATGTGAAGCTGACATTGCACAGAGGTGGACTTCCTTTCACTAAGCATGAGACTTATGAAGGTAATTGCTTGCACCAGAAATTTTTAAGGGGTGAATACATATGCCCAGGCCAATTTGATCCAATAAATGTAATTTATGCCTATATTTTCCTCATTTTACTTTATCAACTTAGACTATTTAGTGCTGACACAAATCAGAATACAAAAATATTTAAACACAGGTTGTAATGTACCAATATAGGCAAAAAGTCAAGGGACTGAATACATTCGCAAGCCGCTGTAAATGAAGTTCAAGCAATTCCTGTATAAAGAAGGAAAATACAAGCTATAACCTGCAGATAGTATGCCAGTACAGACAGATGTAATGTTTCATGCTGAACTGCTCTAATCTGCGGTGGCGTTGTTTACTTCAGTGTGTTGCTGCCTGCTTATGATTGATCAGCATCATACAGGAGAAGTACAGCGCCAGTGAGATCCATCTGATAAATCCAAATGGGCGTTAACAAAAGTTAACTCATTAAGTGCCAAACACTGCTAATTTCTGTGCAACGGAAAGGTTGATGAAAAAAAAGCAATGTTTTATTCTGCTTTTCAGTCACTGTTACATAGTGTTTAAAGGGTTTATCCAGCCTGAACCTTAAGGCTAGGTTCACATTGCGTTAGGGGCATCCGTTTAACAGATGCTCTAACGCAGATGTCATTTTTTTCATAATTAGTGACCATAGCGCTAACTAACGTTTGCGCTAACGCATGGTAGCAGTTCGGTACCATGCTCTACCATGCGTTAGCCCATACAGGTCTATGCACAGACCCGGCGCACCCTCGGACGCTGCAGACCACGTCCGAGGGTCCGTCACAGAGTGACGGCACATCGCTAACGCATGCCGATTATGCGTTAGCGATGCGCTACATAATGGCAGTCTAAGGGTGCGCTAACGCATCCGTTACATAGCGTTAGTGCCGCTATGTAACGGATGCCGTCAGCGCATTGCCATTAACGCAATGTGAACCCAGCCTAAGTTGTGCGTTCACTATATGTGACTGTATATTGTCAAATCCTGACAATATGCAATATCCACACTGTCAGGATTTCCCTCTTTTACCAGCTCGGACGGATGTCACATGACCACAAGTCAGGATTCCCCTCTTTTTCCTGCTCGGACGGATGTCACATGACCACAAGTCAGGATTTCCCTCTTTTGCCAGCTCAGGAGGATGTCACGTGACCACAAGTCAGGATTCCCCTCTTTTGCCAGCTCAAGAAGATGTCGCATGATCACAAGTCAGGATTCCCCTCTTTTTCCAGCTCGGACGGATGTCACATGACCACAAGTCAGGTTTTCCCTCTTTTGCCAGCTCAGGAGGATGTCACATGACCACAAGTCAGGATTCCCCTCTTTTGCCAGCTCAAGAAGATGTCGCATGATCACAAGTATGTGATTATCATATTGTCGGTCACATGCTGACCAGCTTCTTATTAGCTTGTCTCAATAGAAAATTGATAGAAGCAGTTAAAGTTGCCAATCATTATGTTACTGCTAGTATCCAGATTGCATACTTGATATGAAATAGCAGCTAGTTCTGATATGATATAAGTGCTAGTCCTGATGTGAAATAACAGCTAGTCCTGATGTGAAATGACAGCTAGTCCTGATGTGAAATGACAGCTAGTCCTGATGTGAAATGACAGCTAGTCCTGATGTGAAATAACAGCTAGTTCTGATATGATATAACAGCTAATCCTGATGTGAAATAACAGCTAGTCCTGATGTGAAATAACAGCTAGTTCTCATGTGAAATAACAGCTAGTCCTGATGTCAAATAACAGCTAGTTCTAATATGATATAACAGCTAGTTCTGATGTGAAATAACAGCTAGTCCCGATGTGAAATAACAGCTAGTCCCGATGTGAAATAACAGCTAGTCCTGATGTGAAATAACAGCTAGTTCTGATGTGAAATAACAGCTAGTTCTGATATGATATAACAGCTAGTCCTGATATGATATAACAGCTAGTCCTGATGTGAAATAACAGCTAGTCCTGATGTGAAATGACAGCTAGTCCTGATGTGAAATGACAGGTAGTCCTGATGTGAAATGACAGCTAGTCCTGATGTGAAATGACAGCTAGTCCTGATGTGAAATGACAGCTAGTCCTGATGTGAAATAACAGCTAGTCCTGATATGATATAACAGCTAGTTCTGATATGATATAACAGCTAGTCCTGATGTGAAATAACAGCTAGTCCTGATGTGAAATAACAGCTAGTTCTGATGTGAAATAACAGCTAGTCCTGATGTGAAATGACAGCTAGTCCTGATGTGAAATGACAGCTAGTCCTGATGTGAAATAACAGCTAGTTCTGATATGATATAACAGCTAGTTCTGATATGATATAACAGCTAGTCCTGATGTGAAATAACAGCTAGTCCTGATGTGAAATAACAGATAGTTCTCATGTGAAATAACAGCTAGTCCTGATGTGAAATGACAGCTAGTCCTGATGTGAAATAACAGCTAGTCCCGATGTGAAATAACAGCTAGTCCTGATGTGAAATAACAGCTAGTCCTGATGTGAAATAACAGCTAGTCCTGATGTGAAATAACAGCTAGTCCTGATGTGAAATAACAGCTAGTTCTGATGTGAAATAACAGCTAGTCCTGATGTGAAATAACAGCTAGTCCTGATGTGAAATGACAGCTAGTCCTGATGTGAAATAACAGCTAGTTCTGATATGATATAACAGCTAGTTCTGATATGATATAACAGCTAGTCCTGATGTGAAATAACAGCTAGTCCTGATGTGAAATAACAGATAGTTCTCATGTGAAATAACAGCTAGTCCTGATGTCAAATAACAGCTAGTTCTAATATGATATAACAGCTAGTCCTGATGTGAAATAACAGCTAGTCCCGATGTGAAATAACAGCTAGTCCTGATGTGAAATAACAGCTAGTCCTGATGTGAAATAACAGCTAGTCCTGATGTGAAATAACAGCTAGTCCTGATGTGAAATAACAGCTAGTTCTCATGTGAAATAACAGCTAGTCCTGATGTTAAATAACATCTAGTCCTGATGTGAAATAACAGCTAGTTCTGATATGATATAACAGCTAGTTCTGATATGATATAACAGCTAGTCCTGATGTGAAATAACAGCTAGTCCTGATGTGAAATAACAGCTAGTTCTCATGTGAAATAACAGCTAGTCCTGATGTCAAATAACAGCTAGTTCTAATATGATATAACAGCTAGTTCTGATGTGAAATAACAGCTAGTCCTGATGTGAAATAACAGCTAGTCCGGATGTGAAATAGTAGCTAGTCCTGATGTGAAATAACAGCTAGTCCTGATATGAAATAACAGCTAGTCCTGATATGAAATAACAGCTAGTCCTGATATGAAATAACAGCTAGTCCGGATGTGAAATAACAGCTAGTCCGGTTGTGAAATAGTAGCTAGTCCTGATGTGATATATCAGCTAGTTGTGATGTGATGTACAGCTAGCCTGGTGTGAAATAACAGCTAGTCCTGAAGTGATATAACATCTAGTTCTGTTGTGATATATCAGCTAGTTCTGATGTGAAATAACAGCTAGTCCTGATGTGAAATAACAGCTAGTTCTGATGTGAAATGACAGCTAGTCCTGATGTGAAATGACAGCTAGTCCTGATGTGAAATGACAGCTAGTCCTGATGTGAAATGACAGCTAGTCCTGATGTGAAATGACAGCTAGTCCTGATGTGAAATAACAGCTAGTCCTGATATGATATAACAGCTAGTTCTGATATGATATAACAGCTAGTCCTGATGTGAAATAACAGCTAGTCCTGATGTGAAATAACAGCTAGTTCTGATGTGAAATAACAGCTAGTCCTGATGTGAAATGACAGCTAGTCCTGATGTGAAATGACAGCTAGTCCTGATGTGAAATAACAGCTAGTTCTGATATGATATAACAGCTAGTTCTGATATGATATAACAGCTAGTCCTGATGTGAAATAACAGCTAGTCCTGATGTGAAATAACAGATAGTTCTCATGTGAAATAACAGCTAGTCCTGATGTGAAATGACAGCTAGTCCGATGTGAAATAAAGCTAGTCCCGATGTGAAATAACAGCTAGTCCTGATGTGAAATAACAGCTAGTCCTGATGTGAAATAACAGCTAGTCCTGATGTGAAATAACAGCTAGTCCTGATGTGAAATAACAGCTAGTTCTGATGTGAAATAACAGCTAGTCTGATGTGAAATGACAGCTAGCCCTGATGTGAAATGACAGCTAGTCCTGATGTGAAATAACAGCTAGTTCTGATATGATATAACAGCTAGTTCTGATATGATATAACAGCTAGTCCTGATGTGAAATAACAGCTAGTCCTGATGTGAAATAACAGATAGTTCTCATGTGAAATAACAGCTAGTCCTGATGTCAAATAACAGCTAGTTCTAATATGATATAACAGCTAGTCCTGATGTGAAATAACAGCTAGTCCCGATGTGAAATAACAGCTAGTCCTGATGTGAAATAACAGCTAGTCCTGATGTGAAATAACAGCTAGTCTGATGTGAAATAACAGCTAGTCCTGATGTGAAATAACAGCTAGTTCTATGTGAAATAACAGCTAGTCCTGATGTTAAATAACATCTAGTCCTGATGTGAAATAACAGCTAGTTCTGATATGATATAACAGCTAGTTCTGATATGATATAACAGCTAGTCCTGATGTGAAATAACAGCTAGTCCTGATGTGAAATAACAGCTAGTTCTCATGTGAAATAACAGCTAGTCCTGATGTCAAATAACAGCTAGTTCTAATATGATATAACAGCTAGTTCTGATGTGAAATAACAGCTAGTCCTGATGTGAAATAACAGCTAGTCCGGATGTGAAATAGTAGCTAGTCCTGATGTGAAATACAGCTAGTCTGATATGAAATAACAGCTAGTCCTGATATGAAATAACAGCTAGTCCTGATATGAAATAACAGCTAGTCCGGATGTGAAATAACAGCTAGTCCGGTTGTGAAATAGTAGCTAGTCCTGATGTGATATATCAGCTAGTTGTTGTGATGTAACAGCTAGTCCCTGGTGTGAAATAACAGCTAGTCCTGAAGTGAATAACATCTAGTTCTGTTGTGATATATCAGCTAGTTCTGATGTGAAATAACAGCTAGTCCTGATGTGAAATAACAGCTAGTTCTGATGTGATATAACAGCTAGTCCTGATGTGAAATAACAGCTATCCTGATGTGAAATAACAGCTAGTCCTGATGTGAAATAACAGCTAGTCCTGATGTGAAATAACAGCTAGTTCTGATGTGAAATAACAGCTAATCCTGATGTGAAATAACAGCTAGTCTGATTGATATATCAGCTAGTTCTGATGTGAAATAACAGCTAGTCCTGATGTGAAATAACAGCTAATCCTGATGTGAAATAACAGCTAGTCTGATGTGAAATAACAGCTAGTCCTGATGTGAAATAACAGCTAATCCTGATGTGAAATAACAGCTATCTGAGTAATCACTGATTGATATGAATAACAGCTAGTCCTGATGTGAAATAACTGCTAGTCCTGATGTGAAATAACAGCTAGTCCTGATATGATCTAACAGCTAGTTCTGATGTGATATAACCGCTAGTCCTGATGTGAAATGACAGCTAGTCCTGATGTGAAATAACAGCTAGTCCTGATGTGAAATAACAGCTAGTCCTGATGTGAAATAACAGCTAGTTCTGATATGAAATAACAGCTAGTCCTGATGTGAAATAACTGCTAGTCCTGATGTGAAATAACTGCTAGTCCTGATGTGAAATAACAGCTAGTCCTGATGTTAAATAACAGCTAGTCCTGATGTGAAATAACTGCTTGTCCTGATGTGAAATAACAGCTAGTCCTAATGTGAAATAACAGCTAGTCCTGATGTTAAATAACATCTAGTCCTGATGTGAAATAACATCTAGTTCTGATATGATATAACAGCTAGTCCTGATGTGAAATAACAGCTAGTCCTGATGTGAAATAACAGCTAGTCCTGATATGAAATAACAGCTAGTTCTGATGTTAAATAACATCTAGTCCTGATGTGAAATGACAGCTAGTCCTGATGTGAAATGACAGCTAGTCCTGATGTGAAATGACAGCTAGTCCTGATGTGAAATAACAGCTAGTCCTGATGTGAAATGACAGCTAGTCCTGATATGAAATAACAGCTAGTTCTGATGTGAAATAACAGCTAGTCCCGATGTGAAATAACAGCTAGTTCTGATGTGAAATAACAGCTAGTTCTGATGTGAAATAACAGCTAGTCCCGATGTGAAATAACAGCTAGTCCTGATGTGAAATGACAGCTAGTCCTGATGTGAAATAACAGCTAGTCCTGATGTGAAATAACAGCTAGTTCTGATGTTAAATAACATCTAGTCCTGATGTGAAATAACAGCTAGTTCTGATGTTAAATAACAGCTAGTCCTGATGTGAAATAACAGCTAGTTCTGATATGATATAACAGCTAGTTCTGATGTGATATAACCGCTAGTCCTGATGTGAAATAACAGCTAGTCCTGATGTGAAATAACAGCTAGTTCTGATATGATATAACAGCTAGTTCTGATATGATATAACAGCTAGTTCTGATGTGAAATAACAGCTAGTCCTGATGTGAAATAACAGCTAGTCCTGATGTGAAATAACAGCTAGTTCTGATGTTAAATAACATCTAGTCCTGATGTGAAATAACAGCTAGTTCTGATATGATATAACAGCTAGTTCTGATGTGATATAACCGCTAGTCCTGATGTGAAATAACAGCTAGTCCTGATGTGAAATAACAGCTAGTCCTGATATGAAATAACAGCTAGTCCTGATGTGAAATAACAGCTAGTTCTGATGTGAAATAACAGCTAGTCCTGATGTGAAATAACAGCTAGTCCTGATGTGAAATAACAGCTAGTTCTGATGTGAAATAACAGCTAGTCCTGATGTGAAATAACAGCTAGTTCTGATGTGAAATAACAGCTAGTCCTGATGTGAAATAACAGCTAGTCCTGATGTGAAATAACAGCTAGTTCTGATGTGATATAACAGCTACTTCTGATGTGAAATAACAGCTAGTTCTGATGAAATAACAGCTAGTCCTGATATGATATAACAGCTAGTCCTGATGTGAAATAACAGCTAGTCCGGATGTGAAATAACAGTTAGTCCTGACGTGAAATAACATCTAGTTCTGATATGATATAACAGCTACTTCTGATGTGAAATAACAGCTAGTCCAGATGTGAAATAACAGCTAGTCCTGATGAAATAACAACTAGTCCTGATATGAAATAACAGCTAGTCCTGATGTGAAATAACAGCTAGTCCTGATGTGAAATAACAGCTAGTTCTGATGTGATATAACAGCTAGTTCTGATGTGATATAACAGCTAGTCCTGATGTGAAATAACAGCAGGGTGGATAAAAATCATGATTTTATTAAAAAAATCGGATTTTTTGATTTAAATCGGATTTTTTTGATTTAAATAGGATTTTTTAATCAAGTTGTACACAAGCAAAACTTTGTCTTTTTGCAAATCAAATTATTTTACACAAATAAAAATATTAAAACAGTTGATGATTATGAAACCTAATAATTTTTATTTGCACTATTAAACAATCAGAATTGAACTACAGAGAGTAAGTACTTTTTAACAATAGCCTATCTCTAACGTTTGAAGTAAGCAAACATCTTCAGTGAATACATCAGTCCTTTAAGCCTACTGTTTATTTAGGACTTTTAATAGGAAAACTAGTTGTCCTGCTTTAGCAGTTCCTAAGCGGTTTCGGACTGTTGTGTGCACAAAACCAAATGAAGAAAACAATCTCTCTACTCCTGCCGATGAAGCCGATGCAGTCAGTAGCTGAGTAGCTACATTTATTATCTTCGCTGGAAGAACAAGTGATTGCGACTTCCACTAGTCCAGTGGTTTTAGTTCATTAACGACGTTATCTGCAAACATGTATTTTTGAAATGGTGCAGATTCACACTTCAATTTCAGCACAGTTGCCACAATGTCATGGTTAGTATTGGCGAGCCACTCCATTGCAGAGTTGATTTCCGCCTCAGATAGTTTTTTCCCTCTGTAGATGGGATGCAAGATATTGGCTAAATAGTGTTCTTCTTTTAATGCTTGGTCCTTGTGGTGGTGTATTGCAACCTTTACATTGTTTGAGAGGTTCAAGCGATCTAGCGAACCTTCTAAATCTTTCCAAACTTCTGTGGCATCAGCTATGGTTGCAGTATCTTTCTGCATTTTATCCAACGCAATAGATATTGGCTTTAACCTTTCCAAAAGGTCCTCGGCATTTCTCTTCACACCAAGATTTAATACTTTGCTTCGTATATTAGCATCAATTTTATCCCGATGTGTTTCGCAAATGGACACTAATTTTGACCAGTTGTTAATAAACAGTTCCAAGCATTCAGCCAAGGTATTCCATCTAACATCTTGTGGTAGAACCAACTTCAGTCCTCCCATTTCCTTGTAGGTTGCATGTGCAAAATGATTATTGCGGAAATATTTAACAATTTCTACAACATGTTCCTTGACACCCGAAATATGCAGGTCTTTTGCCAAAAGATGCAACAAATGGGCAGAACAACCGTATGTAATGACATTTGTGTCATCCTCATGTGCCAGTTCCGCTCGCATTTTTGCCACATTGCTTGCGTTATCAGTAACTAAGCTCCTTACTTTACATCCAAACTGTTCTTGGCATTGGTGAATTGAGTTCTTAGCAATTTCAAGTAAATATTCAGCAGTATGTGAATTTCCAGATGTGTCGATTGTGTCTGTAAGGTAAGTTTCACCATCTTCTGTTGTGACACAAGTGCAAATTATGGGGTCGTTGTGGATGTTGCTCCAACCATCCAAGCTCATGTTAACAACTTTGTCTTTCAAATATTTTGTACAAGCCGCTCTTTCTTTGTCGTATACAGCCTGAAGATGTTTTCCTGAGATATCAAATCTACTTGGTGGTTTGTAGCCTGGTCTTATTCCTTCGATCATTTGTACAAACAATGGGTGTTCAACTAGTCGGAAAGAAGAATTGGTTGCAAATATGAATTTAGCAATTAATTCATCAAAATGTTCTTTCTGGCTCGTCGTAGTCTTTAAGAGGAATTTTTCTACACTTTGCACGCAAAGTTTTTTGTTGGGCTGCTTTGTTGAAGTTGTACCCAGATATTGATTGTCACGTGCAGCACAAGCCATATTTGACCCTGAAAGCACAGTAATTAAAAATATAATTCGACTGCGTATTTGAAGAAATATAACGAAAATATTTTGAAACAAACTTTTTGAACAATGTAATGGTCTCGTCCTATAAGGGCTGTCTCAAAAATTATGCTACTTAAGTTTCCGGTGAAGTTGCTGTAATACTAGTAATATCAGAGCAACTGAAAAAAATTATGTCACAAAAGTTTTAAAAATGTTTTTTTAAAAAAATGGTCAATTTGGCAGACTTCAAAAGTGAATTGTAGCCTACAATAAAAAAAAAAATAGGCGTATACACACTCTTTTATTTTTACTTAACGTTAATCTTCTGTGAAATATTGCCTTAACATAAATTTAAATTCTATACTCCAGAACTAGTGCTAGAAATTTTTCTTTTCATAGACTTTAACCATCCGAGTAAAACGTCTGTTAAAATAGGTTGTAATTGCCAGACTTACCACTAGTGCTAGGGTCCTGGTGCATAAGAAGCTGTGGGGTTCATTGACATTAGTTGTATCACTATCAACATCTTCATTTCCCTTCTGGTTGCAGTTTTCATAATGTGATTTCAAACGGCAAACAAGTCCTTGGATATCCTTTTGACAGTATTTGCACTTTGCTCTCCCACCTTTCTTTCCAAGCTCTGCTAGCATCTCAACAAAATGAACCCAAATAGGGTCTCTCTTACGACCTGCCATGGCTCACGCAGATCACTTCTGAAGTTTAATTGTTACTACAGCCAAGTACTGCTGACTGACTATCCAACAAGTTTGGGCATGTCAACTGAATGGAAAAAGAAACTGAAACCAAGCTACAGAAAGTGAAACCAAGCTAGAAGTGTGGAGTTAATTGAACAATGATTGAAAGTTTTAGATTTTAATCGTGATTTATATTAAAAAAATCTTTTTTAATAGGTTGTAATTGCCAGACTTACCACTAGTGCTAGGGTCCTGGTGCATAAGAAGCTGTGGGGGTTCATTGACATTAGTTGTATCACTATCAACATCTTCATTTCCCTTCTGGTTGCAGTTTTCATAATGTGATTTCAAACGGCAAACAAGTCCTTGGATATCCTTTTGACAGTATTTGCACTTTGCTCTCCCACCTTTCTTTCCAAGCTCTGCTGGCATCTCAACAAAATGAACCAAAATAGGGTCTCTCTTACGACCTGCCATGGCTCACGCAGATCACTTCTGAAGTTTGATTGTTACTACAGCCAAGTACTGCTGACTGACTATCCAACAAGTTTGGGCATGTCAACTGAATGGAAAAAGAAACTGAAACCAAGCTACAGAAAGTGAAACCAAGCTAGAAGTGTGGAGTTAATTGAACAATGATTGAAAGTTTTAGATTTTAATCGTGATTTATATTAAAAAAATCTTTTGATTTAAATCAGTGATTTAAATCGTTGATTTAAATCGGCGTGATTTAAATCAATCCACCCTGAATAACAGCTAGTCCTGATGTGAAATAACAGACAGTCCTGATGTGAAATAACAGCTAGTTCTGATATGATATAACCGCTAGTCCTGATGTGAAATAGCAGCTAGTCCTGATGTGAAATAACAGCTAGTCCTGATGTGAAATAACAGCTAGTTCTGATGTGAAATAACAGCTAGTCCTGATGTGAAATAACAGCTAGTCCTGATGTGAAATAACAGCTAGTCCTGATGTGAAATGACAGCTAGTCCTGATGTAAAATAACAGCTAGTCCTGATGTGAAATAACAGCTAGTCCTGATATGAAATAACAGCTAGTCCGGATGTGAAATAGTAGCTAGTCCGGATGTGATATATCAGCTAGTTGTGATGTGATATAACAGCTAGCCTGGTGTGAAATAATAGCTAGTCCTGAAGTGATATAACAGCTAGCCCTGACTCCTGATGTGATATAACAGCTAGTCCTGATGTGAAGTAACAAAAAGTACTCCTGGTGTTAGGGGTTGATATGTAGTTCATTACTTAAAATGTTTGGAAAATGCAGATCAGATTACAAGTGTTTATTCTTTATTTGGAGATGCTGTGGTTAGGATGAGAACATTTGAGAACCAAAGGAACTATTATTTATCATCTGGCGAACAGTGTTTTCCAAAGACAGACCAATAAACAGCTCCTTATAATTCACACAACTTTAGAGTACTGTAAGCAATACAGAAAGTGTGCTGTTTCGCTATTTGTCTGGGACCAGTCATTTATGCTGCAGCATCCTAAAGGAAACCTTTAAAATGGAGTACAATCTGCAGGCATCATGATATAGAACAGGGGGAGCGGAGAAGATTTCTATATAGTCTTGTGGGAATAGATTCTGAATAACCTGTGTTTGCGTCATTTAAATTTTGTTTTCAATGAAAATAATCTGAAACCTGATACAATAGGTTCTTTTCTAATGACACATTCCTATTAAGAATTTTGTTTGGGGAAAAATAGGATCAATCTGTCGTTTGTATTGTATTTGTATTGTTTCTACATTACCACACAGTGGGACACATGGGTTTTGCATGACTGTCCTGATTTGACCCCACAATAATGTGTGCAAACTGTAAAGCGCTGCGGAATATGTTAGCGGTATATAAAAATAAAGATTTCTATTATTATATGGTAATACTCTGTGTGTTTGGTGGGAAGATCTGTATACACTCACTTTTCTTTTCCTTTAAAAAAAATATTTCTTAGTGTAATGTGTTCCTCCAGTCTTTGTCTTCTGTCTTGATGGCCATGTTCTCTGGGAGTGCGGTGCTCCTGGGAGTGGTGAATGTCCTCTAACTTGTTGTGTGCGTGGAATGAGGATGATTGCTGGATTGTTCGCCATCAGGTTTAGATAACTAGCTGGCATTGCTAGTAGCACACTGAGGGATTTATTCTGAATCTGTTGACAATGTTATTGTCACGCTGTATAGCAGATATATATATATGTGATGTCAGTAATCTATATCAAAAGGGCAACATACTATATAACATGCGCATAGATATATGATAACATAGAATTACCTGACAGAATGTCCAGTGGGTCAATACGGAATCCGTTATACGCTGTCTCCGGCTAGAGGGTGACCGGGGTCTATGCTGACCCTAAACTGGGGTCCTAACTAATCCCTCTACCTGGAGGTACTGTTAAAGGTACAGAGGTCCAGGCCACCAGCGTAAACCCTGTCTCCTATCAATCCCTGCCAACTGTAATCTAGTCCTAAGAAGGACCCTGATTACCACCAAAGGGAATGAACAGGTAACGGTTAATGAACAGAAAGACATACAAGAAAGACAAGAAATAAAGTAAATAAAGTCTTACATACAACACTCACACACAGTAGGAACACCTAAGGTCTCAGAGATAAACTATAAGCTGTAAGAGTAAAAACAACTAAGGAACTCTTAGCTTAAGTATTCTCAGAACCGATCCAGTCTGCTAGACTACATGAATGCTTTCACCGGCATCTAACAAGCAGACTGGCAGGTATATGAAGGAATCTAATTAGAACATAATCAAAAGCAGCCGGGCGAGGCTGGACCAGTCTTAGCAAAGAGCTAGGTAAAATTAACTCCCTCATTACCAAACACAAAGAAACAGCAACTCAGCTGTGAGAAGTCAGAGTGTGTAATCGCGACGATCCTCGTGGCGATACACCCATGACAGTACCCCCCCTCTACGAGGGGACTCCGGACCCTCAGGGCCAGGTCTGCCCGGGTGAGTTGTGTGAAAGGTCCGAACCAATCGATCTGCGTTAACATCAGACGCAGGGACCCACGTCCTCTCCGCAGGACCATACCCCCTCCAATGAACCAAGTACTGAAGGGATCGGCGACTGAGACGTGAGTCAATGATTTTCGACCCATGAAATTCCACGTTATCATTGACCACCACTGAAGGAGGAGGTAGAGGTGATGGTATGACTGGTGCCACATACTTTTTAAGTAATGACTTGTGAAACACATTATGAATTTTAAACGTAGGAGGGAGGTCCAGACGAAATGCCACAGGATTAATTATGGAACTGATCCTGTACGGCCCGATGAATCTGGGACCCAACCTCCAGGAGGAAACTTTAAGTTTTATATTCCTGGTAGACAACCAAACCAGATCGTTCACCTTCAGATCTAGACCAGAAACTCTCCCCCTATCAGCCATCCGTTTGTAACGGTTCCCCGTAACCTTCAGGCTAAGTTCACACGTTGCGGAATTGCCGCGGAAATTTCCGCGGCAATCCCGCACTTCTCCCGCAGGAAATACGCACGTTTTTTGTATGCTGATTCCCGCCAGAATAATAGCGTTTTGCAAGCGTAATTAGCTTGCAGAATGCTAGCGTTTTCCTAGCGATCTGTAACATCGCTTGGAAAACTGATTGACAGGTTGGTCACACGAGTCACACATAGTGTTTGACACGTGTGACCAACTTTTTACTATTGATGCCGCCTATGCCGCATCAATAGTAAAAAGATCTAATGTAAAAATAATAAAAAAAATAATAAATAATGATATTCTCACCTTCCGGCGTCCCACGCAGCTTTCCCGCCTTCAGCGATGCTCCCGGCAACTTCCGGTCCCAGAAGTCCTTTGCGACAAATCACCCCGATGACGTAGCATCTCGCGAGACCGCTACGCCATCTGGGTGATCTCGCAAAGCATCACTGGGAACGGAAGTTGGCGGGAGCGTCGCTGAAGGCGGGAAAGCTGCGTGGGACGCCGGAAGGTGAGAAATATCATTATTTTTTATTTTAATTATTGTTTTACCAGGGATATGGTACCCAGGGCCTGGAGGAGAGTCTCCTCTGCTCCAGACCCTGGGTACCATCCGCACATGAACCGCTTACATTGCGCATAGTGGGCATAGCCACATGCGGAAAGTAAGCGGTTCAATGCATTCCTATGGCGGCGGAATCACCGCGGTTACGCTAAATTAATGAACATGTTGCTAGATTTTCCGCAAAGCGTTTTTTTTCGCGGAAAATACCGCAACATGTGTACAAAACATGCGCAATCAATTAACAAGTATAGAATGCTTAATGCTTGCATTTTTTTCGCGGTTTAACCGCGGAAAATCGCGGAAAAAACGCGAAAAAAACGCAATTATTCCTGATCGTGTGCACTTAGCCTCAGTCTTAACCGATCTGGAACTATCAGTCTCCCTGGAAGTCCCCCAGGGGCGTCCCCCTGAGCCCCCAATACCTCCCCCTCAAGCTCAGAGCATACAGCTGACACTACAACTCCCTCCTGAGGAATAGGAACCGGATCATCCGTCTTCCCGGCCCCTGGGAAAGTACGAGATAAGGCATCAGGAAGCAACTTTATTGAGCAGTCATATGCGCGATGAGGAGGTAACTTTTTACACCCCTCCTCTGAGAACATCTCCCCAAAGTCCTCCAGAAAAGGAGACAAAGTCCTAGGCACAACCGCACCGATGACCGTGCTCATGCAGTTATTCCTGCAAAATTCACCCCACTGGCTTATCTTTCCGGATTGCCAATCAATCACTGGGTTATGTTTAGCCAACCAAGGAAGTCCCAACACAATAGGAGTGGGTAGACCCTCCAACACATAACAAGACAATTGCTCTTTATGTATTGCCCCTACTCGAAGATCTATGTTATGAACAGCTTGTACCAAGCTACCTTGACCGAGAGGTCTAGAATCAATAGATACTATAGGGACCGGTTTGGCCAATACACTCAGTTGCATACCATGCACCTGGGCAAACCGAGCGTCCACCAGATTAGCCCCGGACCCACTATCAAGAAAAACAGAAATCCTCTCAGTTCTAGTACCAATCACCACCTCCGCAGGCACGAGAAACTGAGAGGGATTTGGGGACGAAATACACACTCCCAGGTTAACTCCTTTGATCAAAGAGGCCCGGGATGGACACCCCCCAACAAAATGTCCCTCTCTCCCGCAAAAGAAACACCTTCTAGTCTTGCGGTGCACCGCCGATTCCCTCCTACAAAAAGATGTCCCTCCCAACTGCATGGGTTCCTCAGAACAGACCAGGGGAACCTCAGTATAAGGGACTTTAGTAGTAGGTGGAGTCATCACGGGAGGCGGAGTTACCTCGCGTCTTCCCCGAATTCGTCTATCAATGCGAATAGCGAGGGCCATAGCAGCCTCCAGTGATGGAGGAGAATCATACTGAGCCAACACATCTTTTAATTTGTCAGACAACCCTTGACAAAACTGGCTCCTAAGAGCTGGGTCATTCCACTGAGTATCTGTTGCCCATCTACGGAACTCAGAAGAATATTCCTCCGCTGGACGATTTCCTTGCCGTATTTTACGTAACTTTGTTTCAGCAAGGGAAACTCGATCCGGATCATCATATACCAGACCCAGGGCAGTAAAAAATCGATCCACTGACTGGAGATCTGGGGAGCCTGGAGGAATAGAGAACGCCCAAGATTGAGGGTCCCTTTGTAAGAGCGAGATAACAATTCCCACCCTCTGCTCTTCACTCCCAGATGACCGAGGCCGCAGCCGAAAGTACAATTTACATGCCTCCCGGAAGGTAAAAAATTTGTCCCGCCCACCAGTGAACCTGTCCGGGAGAGCAACCTTAGGTTCAGATCTGGTTTGCTCCGGGGGGGACAAAACCTTGGACTTAATGTCTGCAAACTCCATGGACAACCCCTGCAACTGCCGGGCCAGCTGTGCTACTGGATCCATGACAGCTGGGGAGAATCTTTAGTATGGGCCGGTGAAAATGTCACGCTGTATAGCAGATATATATATATGTGATGTCAGTAATCTATATCAAAAGGGCAACATACTATATAACATGCGCATAGATATATGATAACATAGAATTACCTGACAGAATGTCCAGTGGGTCAATACGGAATCCGTTATACGCTGTCTCCGGCTAGAGGGTTACCGGGGTCTATGCTGACCCTAAACTGGGGTCCTAACTAATCCCTCTACCTGGAGGTACTGTTAAAGGTACAGAGGTCCAGGCCACCAGCGTAAACCCTGTCTCCTATCAATCCCTGCCAACTGTAATCTAGTCCTAAGAAGGACCCTGATTACCACCAAAGGGAATGAACAGGTAACGGTTAATGAACAGAATGACATACAAGAAATAAAGTAAATAAAGTCTTACATACAACACTCACACACAGTAGGAACACCTAAGGTCTCAGAGATAAACTATAAGCTGTAAGAGTAAAAACAACTAAGGAACTCTTAGCTTAAGTATTCTCAGAACCGATCCAGTCTGCTAGACTACATGAATGCTTTCACCGGCATCTAACAAGCAGACTGGCAGGTATATGAAGGAATCTAATTAGAACATAATCAAAAGCAGCCGGGCGAGGCTGGACCTAGTCTTAGCAAAGAGCTAGGTAAAATTAACTCCCTCATTACCAAACACAAACAGCAACTCAGCTGTGAGAAGTCAGAGTGTGTAATCGCGACGATCCTCGTGGCGATACACCCATGACAGTTATAAAGTTTATTATATGTTTTGGGGGACCTATGACCCAAACTACAAATATCATTGCCGTGGGAAGAAAACTATGAAAAGATTGCTGTAGGCTTGTATATAAATAAAGTGATGTAGAATAGTTGATATCTTAGATTTCATTCATGAAAGGTTTCAAGTGTTAAAGTCATTTAAATGGCAAAATAGTCCAGCGTCTGATACATGGTGCCTTTGGATGTATAAGCTGGCAGGGTCCCTTTAATGAATCGGGCCCAGAGTTTCATAGTATTAAGAATGAAAGAAGATACAAGTCATCCAGTACAACCATAACCTAATGTTGATCCAACAAGCAAGAACCCCCGGCAGATGCTACTTGTCCCTATAGGGAAATTATATGTTGATCCAGACAAAGGCAAGAACCCCACGAGGCAGATGCTACTTGTCCCATATTAGGGGAAAATTACTATGTTGATCCAGACAAAGGCAAGAACCCCACGAGGCAGATGCTACTTGTCCCATATTAGGGGAAAATTACTATGTTGATCCAGACAAAGGCAAGAACCCCACGAGGCAGATGCTACTTGTCCCATATTAGGGGAAAATTATACTTTATCCTACAAGCAAACCCACGAGGCAATGCATGTCCAATTAGGAAATACTTCTAACTCCACAATGCAACAACTAGTTCCCTGGATCAACATCCCATCACAGAATTTAGTACCCATGACCTGTAATATTATATTTATCAAGAAAGGCATGGATCCAATTGCTCTCGCTGGGAATAGTGGAGAATCCTGAGTGTGCAGTGCACGTGCTGCAAGAATTCAGAAGTCCGCAGTCACTGTAGACTTTAATCAGAAGATCGGACAGCCCCTTTAATGGAATAAGTATGTAACCATAGCAGTATAGCTGCTTTACATAGGGACATTTATCCGTCTTTTTATCTCGTCCACTAGTTTGTGGCACAGGTATGTTTTCTACACACTATAGTTCTTCCAGGTACAACTCTATATAGCTAGACAATGTCGTGTTGTAGTGCTACTGTCTTCACCTGATAATACTTTTGTGTTTTCCTTTCTTTTTGACTGTACAGAATAATCTAATCTATTAGACTGTGCTTGTGTTTGCTGACATCACATGACATGAAGGACATTTGGCACAACACAGTGGCATATAGGTACACGAGGTCCTGGTGTATATCCTCGGATAGCAGCACGTGATCATGTGATCTTGGCTGCTTCCTACTAGTCGCTTTGTTTATACAAGGAAAGTCAATAACAAGGTGAACACATTTCCCTTCCTAGTTTAATAGTTGTTTTTACTAGGGCACCAAGCATTGAACCTTATAAAATAAACATTTGTAGTTAATAATTTCATTTTTTTTGTTGAGTTCTGCCCCAAATGTGTATCCATTATTATATTTTTGCCATTAAAGTTGTCAGACTTTAGCTATTGTTTCCCTTAAATGTACATACAGTGGGAAAAATAAGTATTTGATACACTGCTGATTTTGCAAGTTTTCCCACCTGCTAAGAATGGAGAGGTCTATAATTTTTATCATACGTACACTTCAACTGTGACAGACAGAATCTAAAAATAAAAAAACAGAAAATCCCATTGTATGATTTTTAAATAATTAAATTCCATTTTGTTGCATGAAATAAGTATTTAATCACCTACCAACCAGCAAGAATTCTAGATCTCACAGACTTGCTAGTTTTCTAAAGAATGGAGAGGTCTGTAATTTTTATTCTAGGTGTACTTCAACTGTGAGAAACAAAATCTAAAAATAAAAAAACAGAAAATCACATTACACGATTGTTACATAATTAATTTGCATTTATTGCATTAAATAAGTATTTGATAAAAAACAGAACTTAATATTTGGTACAGAAACCTTTGTTTGCAGTTAGAGGTCAGATATTTCCTGTAGTTCTTGTCCAAGTTTGCACACACTACAGCATGGATTTTGGCCCACTCCTCCATACAAATTTTCTCCATATCTTTCAGGTTTCGGGGCTGACACTGGGCAACAGTGCGTTTCAGCTGCCTCCAAGAGTTTCTATTTGGTTCAGGTCTGGAGACTGGCTAGGCCTCTCCACAACCTTGAAATGCTTCTTACGGGAGCCACTCCTTAGTTCTCCTGACTGTGTGTTTTGGGTCATTATCATGCTGGAAGACCCATCCACAACCCATCTTCAGTTCTCTTACTGAGGAAAGAGGTTGTTGACCAAATTCTCACGATACATGACCTCATCCAACCTCCCTTTAATATGGTGCAGTTGTTCTGTCCCCTTTG